>CM054061.1:88956899-90156899 GCA_028641055.1 Alopecurus myosuroides
TGTGGCATTATTATCTTAGGGTTTTCACCTCTGATAGGTTTCCTCTTAAGTAGCATAAAGCATGAGTAACACTTGGATGACTAGGAATTAATCTCCTCACATGGGTAGCATTTTAAGCATAGTTTTTCCTTGTTTCCTAGCTATGTTTTTATGATATTTTTGTGAGATCTAGTAGAATTTATGGTACTGGTTAGAGGGGTATTTTTCCTCTGCTAGCTTGCACACTTGTGCATAAAATTAACTAGTGTAGCCTAAACTAGTCTAGTATCTTTCCTAAATTTTCTACTAGTAGGAGTAGGAGTTTTTTGGATGCTAGATTGTTTGTTTGGAACACTTTTATAAAAGTGACCAGAGGCTTATTAACCTCTTGGGGAGCATTTTTGCTAGTGGAGCACCCACTGGTATTTTTGCATCATGGTGGAAAATAGGCTTGACTTGTTGTCATGAGCTTTTTCACCACTTGGGTATTTTTAGCAAATTATATGTGCTAGCCATAGAGATTGTTGGGGGAGTTTTTAGACATCAAAAGTGTTTTATGTGGCACCCTACTGTCTAGTAACATGTGCTTGTACCCCACTGGTCCATAGTGTTCTTAACTAAGAATCATTGTTTTGGCCACACATAAACACTAGGAAAAAGCAGACTTTTCAACTTTAGTTTTTATGCCAATTTTTCTTAAGGGAAAAAATGAGAACTTTGGGTGGTACTTCTTGATTGCTTGCTGTATGTATTACTTGTAGCATTGTTTTGTCTTGTTTGGTTCTGAAAGTGTTGTCTTTATTTCTTTTTACGACGTTAGAAACGAGGAGGAAGGATTTGCTGAAGAAGGGTATTGCAACTCCTGTTACTTTCAGGATCAGGACCATCACTTGTACCAAGGCAAGCCATCTAATGCTTGCTGTATAAATACTTATCATTATCTATCATGCATGCTTTTCACTTCTGAAGTTTTTACAAAACTATACCTTCAAAACTATTTTTGTGTGAATCCTACTACTACTATTAATATTACTAGTATAAGGAATCATAATACTAGTCAACTTGGTATTACAAGCCCTTAGCCCACTAAATGGTATATAAATACCATACAACCCACTTAAAACTTGAGTTCTTAAATGAACTAAATAAAATGTGTTTTTGTAAACAAATGCCTTATGGAAGGAAAACCCCGGAGGAAGGGTGAGACCCTGTCTACCGGAAGAGTTGTTATGATGAGAAGTTTTATGAGAATGTTTACAAAAGACACATAACCTAGTCTTCGCTGGACAAACATTATCGTACTGCCACTTTACCCCCAATATGGGTAGGGGCTTGATTAAAAACTTGTTATGGTTAGTATATGTGCTATCTCAAAGGCTATAGGGGATTGGATCCTCCGAACCGAAGTGTCGCTAGGAGTGAGTATACGGGACATCTAAAGTGTGGGATTAATTTTCCCTCCGGATGCAGCAGTTGGGTCTCCTGTTTGGGCGGTGTGGGACATGGCTTGCCAGGGAGGGTAACCCCAATTGAAGAGATAGTCATGTACTAGCTTGTACAGAGTGGATAGTCAAGACCAGTTATCTGATGTTCTCATAGGTTGGGAACAGTCCATGGTTGTTTCATGGCGGACTCTGGATCTAGTGGAAATGTGTACACCTCTGCAGAGTAAAACTATTTCGAGATAGCCGCGTCCTCGGATATGGACGGTTGAATGGCCATGTAGCTAGTATTGTGTCAACTTTTCAAAAGAGGTTTTGAAGGAAGGCTTTTGTACCTGAGAGGTACTAAGGAGGAATGACTTGGTATCTGCGAGATACGGATGAGGAAGAAACTATTACTAAAAGTTTCTGAAAAGAAAAACTTTCTTTTCTAAAACAAAGCTTATAAAACCTCCGAGATATGTGATATCTACGAGAGTAAAACTATATTATTTTAAAATGATCTTTCACAAAGAACTAAACAATGAAACCTCAACCATGATAAATCTTTTATCTGTCATGGGTAGCTGAACCATATGTATGGCCTACCCACTCCACCAAATAAGCATGTATGCATAATTGTAAGCTTATAAAGGATGTATTTTTGAGTACATTCAAACGTACTCATTTGGTTTCGGCCCTGGTATTTACTTGCCAGACTATGAGGAGCCACCTCAGGAAGGGTTCTATGAGGAGGAGTGCTACACTGATGAACCTGCGAATTAGGATCGTCTCCCAGTCAGCAGCCTGTAGGATGAGGCGTGACTCGGGTTCTACTACGCTATGCTTATCGTCTTCCGCTGTGTTTGCTTTGAATGTCTGTCCTGCGTGACAGTTGTTAAGAACTTGGTCATGTGACCATTTATGTAAGACCTTATATTCGTGTAATGGATGATGTATTCTGTATGCCAACTTCGTATGTTGTTCACGACTGGTTCTTCTGGGATCGTGAATGAATGCATATGAGGGGTTCTGGACCCTCCGGTCTGGGGCCTCTACAGTTCATTCAACTTAGTTGATCAAGACAGAGCCCATATGACTAAAGGCTGCACGGGAAGCTACTAAACTTAGAGGGACATGGTAATCTCTTTGTTCCTGGATGGCCATCCTCAAGTGACAACCTCAAGTGGAATAACCCTTAGACAAGGGCCCTGAGGAAACACTCAACATAAACCAGTCTTACCACTTCCACCCAGGTGTTTCATTAAACTTAGTAGTTTTATCCTCAACATCTAAATAAAACATTTGAAGAGCATAGCAATTCTACTAAGTTCAATGTCTGCTATCTAGCAGGATATAAAAGGATGGCTACACACTACTTGGGATATTAGCATAGCATAATATAACTTAGTAAAAATTTCCTATCATGCATACTACTCAAAATCAACTAATGCATATAGAAAATAATGGGTAGTTGAATGATGTGTTACTTGCCTTGTTGAAGTTGGTGAAGATATCACACTCTCTTCACAAAAGATCGTTGCTCTCCGTACAATCTATTCATTGAAAACACAATAACAAAATAAACAGACATACTATCAAACAAACATACAAGTGAAGAAAACAAACCGAGCAACTAACATAACAAAAGGGGTTGTACCAAGTTGGCTAGGACAAGGTCAAGTTTTGAGTTCAATACTTGTTAAGGAAATTCCAAGGGTTTACTTGGGATGGAATAGGTTGAGTTTGTAGTGATCAAACTTTATTGAAAACATATTTATCTAAGAAGTTCCAAGAGTTCACCAAGGTGATCTCACTATTTTAACTAAAGTATCACAATACAAAGTGTAACACTTAGTTGTTTTCATCAAAACATTTGAGTGATCTAAGTTAGTCCTTCCATTTTGTTTTAGGCTAGGTCTAGGTTCAACTAACTTCATAACAAAGGATATAACAAGTTAAAGTCTTGGTCTTTTCCATATGGGTCAAGGGCTGGACAAAAACAACTTGTTATTCTTCAACTTGTGTGGATGGCTCCATGTCTTCACATGCTTGTCTTCTTGAAGATTATCTTCATGCTTCTATTGTAGTCTTTTCCTTGGATGGATTCTTCTCTTGGTCTTGAGATATTCTTCATGGCTTATCACTAGTTGTTCCAAGGTAGGAGGGGCACAAAGTATCACTAAGTCCATTTGGAAAGAAAGGAAATAAGAAAGATAGAAAGAGAAAGGGGTTGGTCTTCTTCTTGATTTTCTTCATACACTTGTACTTCCTTGGGTTGCTTCTAGTTGTGTAGTACAAGTCTTTTCTTCAAAACTTCTTCATTGATCTTCCTTGTAGCTCTTCATGTTGCCACCAATTTGAAAGTGTAGTGCCTTCTTGTTCTTGAGTCTTGATCTCCATTTTGCTAAGTTGATGAATTATTGAAGCAAGAATGGGGAGTGGATGAGTAGATAGAAAGCAAAGTTACTAGTGTAATAAGGTTCACTACTTGGTATTGTATGTGATTGACACATGCTAGGGACTTGGTCTTGGATTCAAAAATAGCCATAACAACAAAGGTAAACAATGATAGAAACAACTCTAATACTTAACCAACTAGGTGGACTACTATGATGGAAGTTTGGATAAAAAAAAATACATGGTCATGGTCCAAGGGTGTCCAAAATGGTTAGGCACTGATGTTGATGTCTCTGGTTCAGGGTTATCAAATGGATCAACTTTGCCCTAAGAAAACATTTTTTATAACACTAGCTGACACAATGGAACAATCAATATGTAAGAATATTTAAAAGATCCATATAAACGACTATGAAGTAATTTTATTTAGAAGCTCTAGTATGATGGTTGCCATGATAAATAAATAAGGTTTTAATCCTCTGTTTAAACTCTCTCAAATATCTAATTAGTTGTACGTGTATATGATGTGCACATTACAAAGTATTCCACGCGAAAGTTTAATCTGATCGAGAAGAGAGGCAGAGGAAGAGAGCAGTACCTACACGACCCAGAGACGGCCTCCCAGCCGCAGGGGTTGCCATCCTCTAGCCTCCAGCTGTTCACCCGCACCACGTTATTCTCGTCGTCCCCTGCGTCAACGGCCTGGTGCCGGCCAGCGGAGATGTCGCTGCAGGAGAGGATGGCCAAGGTCAGACTCGTGCAGTGCATATCAGGTCCTCGGAGAACAGAGTGCGACAGCGAGCCTCTGGACACCGGCCTGGGAATATGCAAGAAGTGTTAGGATTGTTTAATCCTAGGGAAAATGACGCCTCCAAACTGCATATAGGGGAGATTTATGCCCCAACCAAATTAGAAGCACAATTAAACATGCATTCACAAAGCAACTGTCGTTGAGAAAACAAGAAATAAATCATATACTTTTTCTTCCTTGGTCAGGGCAGACTGGATGCAGATTAGCAGGGAAGGTTCATTCCCAAAGACACTTGTTCAGCAGTGCTGCCCTGCTAACTCCATTCACCACAAAAATGACATCTCGGTTGATATCACAAGAGCATCCAATAGAATATTTATTTTCCGATTCATCTCTGCCTTCGTCTGTTTTATTTAGTGCTGCAAAAATAAGTAGTCTGATTACAAACAGCAAAACAGAAAACCGACGAGATGAATGGGCAACGGACAACAACAATGTGCAGTAGAGATGAATCATGCAACTGATTTATAGGATAGGAAAGGGAAGTGGGCGCCACCTGTGGCGTTGGCGAGCTTCTCGATGCCATGTCCTTCTCGTCGCCCCCAAAGGAGGAGCTGCTGGGGCCAAGGTATGCCCTGTGTACCAACCACATCTGGTCTTGGAGATCGGAGTGCGAAAACGAGCATCTCAAGGCCGTCTTGGACCGAGAGTGCGCGCGGGAAGCAGCCTCGCCGTCGATGGCTTCCTCGTCCTCCCGTCGCTCCACCAATTTTAGTCATCGTCACCATGGCCCTGCATCCGAGTTAGGGTTTGTGTGTGGGGGGGAGGTGGAGGGAGGGTTTCGTGATTCCACGCCATGGAATCGGGGGAAGAGGAAGATCCGGTGCCAGGTTTGTGGTCTGTGGAGCCGAGAGTCGCCAAAGGTGACCGGAACCGGCCGGCGGTGGAGGGGCGGAGCAGAGGAGAGGCTGGGAGGGGAAATCGGATGGTGAGGTCTAGGGGAGGGATGGGGCTACGGGCTAAACTAACACTTCTCCAAAGTTTTGGTTATTTTCGCGCTCAGCGCACAACAAAATTTCTCGCGGGCTCTCCTCCAATCTACATAATTTTTGAGCTATGTGCGCGTGTTTCGTTCCTGACCTCGTGCGTTGGACCGCATAGTAGAGTTGAACGGTTTAGATAGTGTGTCGATGGTTTGATCCGTGGGTAGGCTGGTTCTAGCCATCTTATTCGCTTCGAACGTTGTTGGCAAATATGTTGTTTATTTTTGTAATAGTAAAAGGATTATTGCAATATACTCTAATTTTACCATAGATATCCAACTTGTCGTAATAAATAATAGTTATTGCAGAAAGATAAAATTGAGACGAAAATTGTATGCTATTACGACCGGCACATATTTTGTTGCAATAGTTTGCTAATTTTTTGCAACATTATTTTGTATCTGACGCAACGGTTGCAGTATCTTTCCGAATGTTACCACAAATGGTACTCTGTTGAAATACCTAGTCTATATAGCAACAAAAATGACTCCACGCGCAACAGAGTTTGTTTGTCGCAATATTTCTTACCGTATTGCAATGACGATCCAGTTTGTTGCGATATTGTATCGAATATTACCACGAATAGTTAATCTGTTGAAATACACAGTCTCTAATGCAACAAATGATAATTTATCACGACCAACTTTAATCCTGGCAATATGTGCATCCTATTACCACAACCAGAGAGTTTGTGGTAATATTGCATTTTATTGCAACGAAAATTAGCCGTGGTGATAAATTTTGTTGCAAGAGACCGGATTTCTTGTAGTGCAAGTAGTTGCTGGTGACTCCAAGAGGGGGTATTTATGCTCGATAGTGGGTTCATGCCTCCTTTTCGCCGGTGCTCGAGTGACATAAACGTGACGGGGGAGAATGTGTTGTTGCCACTTGGGAGAAAACAACGGTGAGAGTGCCCGCGTGTACAATCATTGCTTACATTACACACATTATTTAATGCAGTTATTTGTTGCTTGCAACTTAATACCTAAGGGGGTTCATATGATAACCTAAGGGTGGATTATTAGTCATAGATGCAGTTGGATTACGGTCTATGTATATTTTTGTAATGCCCGCACTAAACATCATAGTAGTAATCATGTCATGAATGTGCACTACGGTGCAACCTTTATTTGTCAATTGCCTAGCTGTAATTTGTTCACCAATCATGCTATGTTTCATGGAGAGACACCACTAGTGAACCTATGAACCCCGGTCCATTTTCTTACACTCTTAAACAAGCCTCTACAATTTCCTGCTCTTTTTACTTACTGCAAGCATACACCATTGTCCACACTATACGTCTAATCTTTGTTTTCAGCAAGACCGATGAGATTGACAACCTCACTGTACCGTTGAGACAAAGTAATTTTGTTGTTTTGTGTGCAGGCTCCACGTTGTTGCTGACCCCGGTGAGCCATCACCACCGTCGGTGGCATCAATCTTCCAAAGGTCCTCTTTCTCCTATTGGATTGATAACCTTGGTTCTGAACTAAGGGGAAAACTCCTACCGCTGTGCTCATCACACCCTCCTCTTGGGGTATCCCAACGAGTGCAAGATCTGCACCATCACTATGTTGAAGACTATATAAGCATGAGAGTTCGTGGCATAACCAACAAATATTCCTTCAAAAGTTTCAGGATCAAATTTAGATAATCTAGTGCCTTTAATGTAGACTTGGCATTTGCACCCAAAAACTCGAAGGTACTTGAGATTTGGTTTGTTATCGGCCAGGAGTTCATATGGAGTCATGCCAATCATCGGACGGAGAAAGAGACGGTTGGATAGAAGGTAAGCAGTGTTGATGTCTTTGGCACAAAAGTTATATGGGTATTTGAACTCGACCATCATAGTTCTGGCCATATTAATGGGTGCACGTTTCTTTATCTCCGTCACACCATTTTGTTGAGAGGTGTACACAGCGGAAAATTGATGTCTTATCCCCTATTCACTCAGGAATTCATCCATGGTGTAGTTCTTGAACTCCGACCCATTATCACTCCTTATTGCCAAGATCTTTGTATCATATTGACGTTGCACTTCCCCAAATAATGAACTTTTGTTCGGTCTCACTATTCTTCTTGGTATAGAATACCCATTTGTATCTTGTATAGTCATCAACAATCACCAAGCAATAATTCTTCCCACCAAGACTATCATATGTAGGAGTGATGACCCACAAGTATAGGAGATCGCAACAGTCTTCGAGGGAAGTAAAACCCAAATTTATTGATTCGACACAAGGGGAGCCAAAGAATATTTATAAGCCTTAACAACTGAGTTGTCAATTTGGCTGCACCTGAAAGTAGACTTGCTCGCAACAGTTTATCAGTGGTAATAGTTTTATAGCAGAAGTAGTAGTAAAATAACAGCAGGAGTAAAATAGTAACAGCGGTAGCAATTGCGGAAAACAGGAGGATAAAAGTACCGTAGGCATAGGGAATGGATGAACGGGCATTGCATGGATAAGATTATTCATATAATAATCAAAACATGGGCATTGCAGATAATAATAATAGAGCATCCAAGTTCTAGGTAAACCATAGGCATGTGTTGCAATATAGTCATACGTGATCACAATGAGAAACTTGCACAACATCTTTTGTCCTACCAGCCCGTTTGCAGCGGGGCCTCAAGGGAAACTACTGGTAATTAAGGCCCTCCTTTTAATAAAGCATCGGAGCAAAGCATTAACACTCCGTGAACACATGTGATCCTCACATTGCAGCCATCCCCTCCGGTTGTCCCAATTTCTGTCACATTGGGGCCTCGGGTTCCGAACAACAATGTGTGTAAACAACTTGCAGATATGATCAAGAAACATAATTATACACATGAAACAATAACATGTTAAGATCTTAGATCAGGGTAGTCGGGCCCTAGTAACAAGCATTAAGCATAACAAGTTGCAACAACGAACACTAACAACGGATAATAGGCACTATGCCCTAACAATCTGGCATTATTACATGATCGATCTTATCCAATCCCTTCCATCCCTCTCAGCCTACAGCGGGGATTGCTCACACATGGACGGGGGAATCATGGATGGTTGATGGAGAAGTGGTGGCGGTGACGATGGCGATGATCTCCTTTGAATCCCCATCCCGGCAGGGCGCCAGAACAGGAACTTCTGATCCCCGAATTGATTTTCGAGGTGGCGGCGGCGCTCTGTGGTGTTTCTCTGTAATATGACGAACCCCTGATATTTTAGGGTTACCGGGGGATATGTAGTCGAAAGGGGAGCCCGAGGGGGTGCCTGGGGCCCCCACACCACCTGGTGGCGCGGCCTAGGGGGGACGCGCCTAGGGGTGGTCTGGGCCCCTTCTTGCCCCCTCCGGGTCTCCTTCTGGCTCCGGGGGTCTTCGGGTGAAATAAGGTCATTGGCATCTTTTTTGGGCAATTTTCCAAAAGTTTATTTTTCTGCACAGAAATAAGACACCAAGGTAATTCTGTTGAAAACAGCGTTAGTCTGTGTTAGTTGTATCCAAAACTCACAAGTTTAGAGGCAAACAATAGCAAAAGTGTTCGAAAAAGGAGATACATTTTGGATATATCAAGGAGGCCCGAATAAATCCAAATGAATAAGCTCAAAGGGACTCTTTGTGGAGATGATTGACTTCTTGGGGTGATTCTTCTCATGCATCTTTCCGGCTATGCAAGAGCTACACGGACGATTTTTAAAAAAAATCACACTTGTTAGTCCTTCCATGTGCGCACCCTTCAAAAGAGTTTGTAAGTTTCTCATACCGATGTGGCCCAAGCAGTGATACCAAAGCCACCCCATGTTGTACTTAGCCATTAGACATGTTGAAATATGTGTAGTTTCTTTCGAGAAATCCATTACATACAGACTGTTTTCCACAAATCCTACAAAGGCTATTTTAAGAGAAATGATATGAAGGACAAGAATGTGATGAGCTCTGAATACACATGTATAACCACATTCACAAAGTTGTAAAATGGAGAGTAGGTTGTAGCCAAGGTACTCAACAACGAGAACTTTCTCAATGGATACATCCAGAGAAATGACCACCTTGTCATGTCCCAATACCTTAAGTTTTGAACCATCTCCAATATTGACTTGTGAGAATTGGATGAGGTGAAGTTTTGAGTCTTCTAATAATTCTTTACTTCCGGTCATATGTGAGGAGCAACCTCTATCCATCATCCAAGTTCCTCCACCGGAAGCACAAACCTAAAATGAATCAATTTCTTGTCTTTGGTACCCATTTTTGGATGGGTCCTTTCTTGTTAGTCACAAGGGTCTTTGGAACCCAAATATCATACTTATAATCATTACCATATGAAGTGCCAACATATTTTTCATATACATGACTATCATGATATTTAAGAAGCACATAAGATGGGTTGCATTTCCCCGCAAAGTTGTTATGAGTAGTAGTGTCCCGAGGGGAAATACTTTTAGCAATAGCATCAAACTCCACTTCTTCATTAGCCAACTCCCCTACCTTCACAAAAATAATAGCATTAGTGGAGGGAGTTGACTTCTTCTTGTGGGTATTCTTGGATGTAGATCCAAACCCGAGTCCTTCTTTCACAACAACTCTCCTTTGATTACTCAAAAGATCATTGAGGTTCTTTTGCCCGTGGATTCAAGTAGATAGGCCTTTGTTGAGTTGAGCCTTAAACCTATTGTTCCCCTCAATGAGATATGCTTTCACAGACAAAGAGTTAGTGGCACAAGCATTTGCATTTATATCATATGAACCCTTAAGAGTTTTGAACACACTTGAGAGTGCTCTATGAACATTCTTAAGCTTATCAAAATCCTTAATGATATCAATGTGACCTTGGTTAGTTGCATCATTTAGGGCCGTGAATTACTTCACCTTCTCAAAAGCATGATCACGATCACTTTTTACCTTAGATATGTCTATAGCAAAGGTATCCTCCATGGTTTCATTAAGATATTTTAAATCATCTTGAGATTCCTCATGCTCGGATATTTTATTAGGATCATCACAAGAGAAGCCCTCAAGTAAAATTATTCTCTCCTCATGTTCATCAATGAGGCCATGTTCCTCACTTAATTGAACCGTGAGAGCATCATATATGATTTTAGTTTCACCTTCTAATCTTTTTACAAAGTTGGTTAGGCGATCTTGATCATTGTCTACTTCCTCAACAAAATTTAGTAGAGATAGATTGGAGGAGATTGCAAGTTCGAGTGTAGGAGTCACCTTTGGGGATATACCCTTGTCCATGAAGCACTTGTGACTTGAGGGGCCCTTATTGTCATTTGGATTGGAGAAAAGAAAGCTCAAGGTTGGGGGAATGACACCAATTGCCATGGACGACATGCCACCGGATATGTATTCATTCTCCTTGACAATCAATTCCTTTGGTGGAACTCTCCTCATGGGGTTCTTGGCCTTGGGAACGAAGTTGGACTTCCTCACTAGCCTTCCACCATTCTCAATCCTACTCTTGAAAGGGAATTCCGCAACAAAGTGCTCACTATCTCCACAATTGAAGCAAGTTCTTGCCTTCTTCATTATTGGGGCTTCCTTTCCCTTGTTCTGTTGTATTTGATCTAAAATCTCCTTTCTTCCACCATCATATCTAAACTTATGTTGGGTAGGATCCAAACATTCTTCATGTGATATCCTCTTATCCTTTTCGGAGACAACATATGAGGAACCACCATCATATCTTGAGTCCTCTTCTTCATGAGATGTGGCCTTCAAAGCAAGAGATGGTTGATACGTCGTAAACATATCCTTCATTTCTGATGTTCCATGTTGTTTTATACATGTTTGCTATACACTTTATGTCATTTTTATTGATTTTCCGGACTAACCTATTGACAAGATGCCACAGAGCCAGTTCCCTGTTTTCTGCTCTTTTTAGTTTCAGAAAAGTTGTTCTCGAAATATTCTCGGAATTGGAAAAATTCAAAGTCCCAAGGTCCTGGAATTCTTGAAGGTTCCACGGAGTCCCGAAGAGGCCCGGAGGGCGGCCACACGGGGGGCCACACCATAGGGCGGCACCCCCTGGCCGCGCAATGGGGTGGTGTGGGGCCCCCGGACCTCCACCGCCTTTGCCATTTTGCCTATTTATACCCCCCGACATATCAACACTAAAAATATACCACTTCGTCCCGAGAAACACCCAAGGCCGCCATCATCGTTATCCCGAGATCGGGAGGGTTCTTGATCTCTCCCCGGCAACCTGCCGGGAGGGGAATTCATCACCAGAGGGGTCTACACCACCATGCCCTCCACCGAAGTGATGCGTGAGTAGTTCATCCCTGGACCACGGGTCCATAGCAGTAGCTAGATTGTTGTCTCCACTTTGTACTTCATGTTTAGATCTCGTGAGCTGCCTCACATGATCGAGATCATCTTTATGTAATGCTACATGTTGTGTTTGCTGGGATCTGATGAATGTTGAATGCTATGTCTTCTGATTATCAATCTATCATGTTATCTTCATGCTTATGTTATTTATGATCTTGCATGCTCTTTGTTGTTAGTAGATGCTCTGGCCAATTAGATGCTAGTAACTCCAAGAGGGAGTATTTATGCTCGATAGTGGGTTCATGCCTCCTTTGCATCTGTGCTCGAGTGACAGAAACGTGACCGATGGATGATGTGATGTTTCTATTAGGGAGAAAGCAACGCTGTTTACCTAGTTTACATTGTTTACATTACACACTTTGCTTACTGCGATAATTTGTTGCTTGCAACTTAATACCCAACATTTGTTTGGATGATATTCGGAGGGTGGATTATTAGTCATAGATGTAGTTGGATGACGGTCTATGTATTTTGTTGTAATGTCCGCATGAATTACATAGTAATCTGTATGTATTGCATATGCACTATGGTGCAACCTTCATTTCTGTCAATTTCCCAGTTGTAATTTTTCACCATGCATGTTATTTATCTTTCACGAAGAGACACTACTAGTGAACTATGGACATCGGTCCATTTTCTCATACTTATAATACACACACTGCTTTCACACTGCTTTCATACTGCTGCTACTGCTTTCATATTGTTTTCCTACTTTTTCCACACCACATGTTTAACCTCTTTGTGTTCAGCAAAACCGGTGAGATTGACAACCTCACTGCTTCGTTGGGGCAACATGATTTGATTGTGTTGTGTAGGTTCCACTTTGCTTCTGTACCGGTAGTGCTCCCTGCCATCTCAGCTGCTTCAACCTTCTGAAGTTACTCCTTCCTCCTACTGGTTGATTAAACCTTGGTTTCTTACTGAGGGAAAACTACTGTTGTGCTCATCATACCTTCCTCTTGGGGACTCCAACCGAGTCCAAGATCTGCACCATCAAGCTAATTTCTGGCGCTGTTGCCGGGGAGTAAGAGAACTTATGCAAGGGGAGTCTCTCACTTCCAATCTCATTTCTTTTTTTTGTTTTGCTTAGATTATTTTATTTTGTCTTGTTTGCTTCACTTTATCAAAAACACAAAAAAATAGTTCTTATTCTAGCTGTAATTTTATTCCTTTTTTTAGTATTGTTAAAATGACTACTCCTAAGAACACTAAGTTGTGTGACTTTACTAGCACCAACAACAATGATTTCATTAGCACACCTATTGCTCCAGCTGCTCCTACTGCTGATTTTTATGAGATAAAGCCTGCCATGTTAAACCTTGTTATAAGAGAGCGATTTTCTGGTGTTAGTACTGATGATGCTGCTGCCCATTTTAATAATATTGTTGAACTATGTGAGATACAAAAATATAAACATGTAGATGGAGATATTATTAAACTGAAATTGTTTCCTTTCTCTTTGAGAGGAAGAGCTAAAGAATGGTTGATGTCTTTGCCTAGAAATAGTATTGATTCTTGGACTAAGTGTAAAGATGTTTTCATTGGAAAATATTATCCTCCTGCTAAGATTATATCTTTAAGAAGTAGCATTATGAATTTTAAGAAACTTAATAATGAGCATGTTGCTAAAGCTTGGGAAAGAATGAAATCTTTAGTAAAGAACTGTCCCACTCATGGACTGACTACTTAGATGATCATCCAAACCTTTTATGCAAGTCTGAATTTTTCTTCAAGAAACCTTCTGGATTCAACTTCTGGAGGAACCTTTATGTCCATTACCTTGGGGTCAGCAACAAAGCTTCTTGATGATATGATGGTGAATTATTCTGAATGGCACACTGAGAGAGCTACAACTGGTAAGAAGGTAAATTATCTTGAAGAAACCTCCTCTTTGAGTGATCTACTTGATGCTATTATGTCTATTCTTTTGAATTTCCATGCTCCTATTGATCCAAATAATGTTCCTTTATCCTCTTTGGTTGCTCAAGAAGAGCATGTTGATGTGAACTTCATTAAAAATAATAATTTCAACACCAATGCTTATAGGAATAATTTTGGTAGCAACAATTATAGGCCATATCCTCCCCATAATAGCAATGCTTATGGTAATTCCTACAACAACAATAAAATTGTACCCTCTTATCTTGAGAACATGCTTAAGAATTTTATCAGTACACAAACTGCTTTCAATAAATCTATTGAAGAAAATTTTGGCAAAATGGATGTTCTTGCTTCTAAAGTTGATAGCCTTGCTCTTGATGTTGATTTTCTGAAACTAAAGGTTATGCCTCATGATGTTAAAGAAACTAAATTTTTTAATGCTATCAAAATTTGAATTGATGATAATGTTAGGACGTTAGGTGAATTGCATGCTAGATGGGAAAGAGAAGATGAATTAGCTAGAAAGAATAATATAGCTAATGTTTGCACCATTACCACCACTAGTAAAACTGAAGATTCTCATGCTAGAAAACCTTCTACTATCAATGTTAAAGTAATTTGTGTTGTAAATACTCCCACTTCTGCTATTAAAAATGCAAAACTGCCCGAAACTGCTAAAAATGTTCCTGGTAAAAGTGCTGAATTTTTTAGAAATATGGGAGACAATGGTCCCATTACCTTTAATAAAAATGATCTTGACTTTGATGATTCCAACATAACTGGAGTGATTAAGTTCTTGCAAAATCTTTCTAGTTGTCTTAATGCTAGTGCTATGAATATGGCTTTCACAAAACATATTACAAATGCTCTCATGCAAATTAGAGAGGGTGAATTAAGGTGTGAAGCCTATATCCCTAGGAAGCTAGATGATGGTTGAGAACCCATTATTAAAATGAAATTAAACGATTTTTATTGCAATTATCTATGTGATCTTGGTGCTAGTATCTCTGTTATGCCCAAGAAACTCTATTATATTCTTGATTTAGCACTATTGGAACCTTGTTATTTGGATGTTCGTCTTATTGATAATGTTAGAAATAAACCTTTGGGGAGAGTTTATGATGTTCTTATCATGGTTAATAATAATTTTGTCCCTGTTTATTTTGTTGTCTTGAATATTGAATGCAATGCTTCTTGTCCAATTGTTTTGGGAAGACCCTTTCTTAGAACTGTTGGTGCTGTTATTGATATGACAGAGGGGAATATTAAATTTCAGTTCCAACTCAAGAAAGGTATGCAACACTTTCCTAGAAATATAATGAAGTTTCCTTTTGATTCTATTATTAAAAAAATCAATTTGGACGCTTCTTCACTTGAAAACACTTGATTCCACTTTTCTGGGCCTAGCTAAAAGGCGTTAAAGAAAAACATTTCTTGGGAGATAACCCATGGTTTTATTTTTTCTTTGTTTTTGTCTGTTTTGTTTGAGTCAAGGGGTTGTATACTTTTGTAGCAACTCCTTTGTATCTTTCTTTTCATGTTTTAGTTGTGCCAAGTAAAGTTTCTAATGAGAGGTTGAGTTGGTTTTTGGATTTCTGCGTAGGAAACATATTTCTGCTGTCCACCGTAAAAAAATCATATAATTCACAAACAAAACAAATGACATGAAATTTCCTATGCTTATTCCTAGGCTAATTCCACAACTTTTTTGTTCTTTAAGTTTTTCGATCTGAGCAACATAAGTGCCCCAAAAACATCCGTCTTTACAGACTGTTCTGATTTTGATAGATCCTGTCATTTTTCTTGCATTTGCTCTTTTACGATGTCAAGTGGATTTCTTTGCTTCACGAAACATCAGTGGCTGTAGCTAATGTTTAAAAGTATCAATATCACTTGTTCCCTTACATAACCCATGAATTTATTATTGTTTCACTAACCCTCTAATGCGAATTACTCTTTGAGTGTGGTGTGAAGGAAGTTTTCAAGGGTCAAAGAGAAGAGGCTGATATATCTGATCAAGAAGAGTGCACGGTCAAAGCTTGGGGATGCCCCCGTGGTTCATCCAAGCATATTTTAAGAAGACTCAAGCATATAATCTTGGGGATGCCCAAGGCATCCCCTTCTTCAACAACAGTCTATCAGGTCACTTCTAGTGAAACTATATTTTTATTCGGTCACATCATATGAAGTTTACATGGAGCGTCTATTTGTTTTTATTTTGTTTTATTTTGTTTTCCTTGCTTCAATAATATTGTTGGACCCTAGCATTCCTTGTTTGGGAGAGAGACACGCTCCGCTAGTATTCTTAGTTTTTGTTCTAGTTGTTGCATAATTCCTGTTTAGCTCTTGTTTTCATTGCATCTCTTGTTTAGAGCTGTTAGTTTTAGTAGTGTTATGTGAGTAATCTCATGTTTGATTTTTGTAGCATTTAGAGAGTTTTTGTTAAGCATATTTTGTATGGTACTTGTTGGGAAAAGAAACTGCTACTTGTAGTAGAATTTATAACGACGCAAGTAGAATCTTGTATAGACTATGGCTAGACTTTTTCATATCATGCTAAATGTTACTTTAATTCTAAAGCCTTGTGGTTATTTAGTAGCATGATTAGCCTAAAATATCTGATAGTATTTAATGTGCCATTGAAAGAACCATGAGTTGTTCTTGTCATATTGAAGCATAAATTTGTGGTGTTCTCCTTTGGATGTTTTATTTGGTTGACTTGGCGCATGCTCACACCATGTTTATGACTATGAACCAGTCACTTATAGCCTCTATGATCATTTAGTTTTTGAACTTGTGGTACCACTTATTCTTTGATTAATGATGTTTATGTCGCTATGCATGATTATGGCTCTTGTGCTCTCTTGATTTGTCGCTCCTAGTCTTTTGCTAGCGTCCACCTGTACTGAATATGAGCTTTACTCGTGCATCCAAATCTCAAAAACCAAAGTATGCCAATTGTGTCCATCATACCTACCTACATGTGGTATTTAACTGCCACTCCAAAGTAAATTTCTCATGTGTTACCTTTAAAAATTTCAAAATTACTCCTATTTTGTGCTCCTGTTTTAGCTCATGAGGACGTAAATAGAGAATCTTTATCTCACTTGTTGATTGGACTTTCACACTCTGGACTAGTGGCTTCATCCGCTTATCCAATGATAGAAGATCTGGCAGCGGGGTGCCCAGCCCCAAATTAATAACAACAAATTCTTTTCACTATTTTTTCCCCTGATTTATCGGTCAAAGCATAATTGTGTAAACAAAAGAGAAAGAGAGATGACCTTCTACCCAGATGCGTCCTTCTATTGGAGCCGCTCTTGTGAAGTCTAGTTGGCTTGTGACGTATTGTATTTTTTGTTTACCATTCGTTGGAATAATCATAGACCTCTATAAAAAAAAATAGACACTCCTCCATGGTATGTGATTGTTGGAAGGCACCTGAGGATTCGGTTAGCCATGGTTTGTGTAAGATGGATGGGAGGAGTGTCAGCCTTTTATACCTCTGTTTAATAAAATAAAAAGATCTAGCACATGAGTTGATCCTTTCTTCCCTCTGCGAAGGGCCTTTCTTTTAGTTTTATGTTGAGTCTCCATCTTCTAACTTTATGCACACTTGAGAGAGCATAGTTGCCATTCTGAGTTTAATGTGCATTTGTCCCAGAAACATTATTAATTTATTCATGATGTGTTATTACTTGTTCTTTAATTATTTGTTCTAGTCTTCCTCATGAACTTTGAAGGTGTCCTCGCATTTACGTTTTGCCCCACTCTTAAGGACTAGCTAAATATCACTTTGCCATGTTATCTCTATGCTTGAAACAAACGTATATATTTCGATGCATTGTTATTCATGATCATTTATTTGTGTTACTTCTCATGATGCAAGGTGATTGCTATGCTTTATTGTTAAAATTCTATTTATCATGGTTGTGTTGTAGTTCTATGATCTCAGCTTACTTATGCTTTTACATTATTGATGATCAAGTTTATGTTGGTAGCATGTCACCTCAGAAATTATGTGTTTTTATCGTTTACCTACTCGAGGACGAGTAGGAACTAAGCTTGGGGTTGTTGATACGTTATAAACGTATCCTTAATTTCTAATGTTCCATGTTATTTTCATGTTGTTTCCTACATGTTTGCTATACACTTTATGTCATTTTTATCGATTTTCCGGATTAACCTATTGGCAAGATGCCACAGAGCCAGTTCCCTGTTTTCTGTTGTTTTCAGTTTTAGAAAAGTTGTTCTGGAAATATTCTCAGAATTGGAAAATTCAAAGTCTGTAGGTCCTAAAATTCCCGAAGGTTCCACGGAGTCCCGAAGAGGCCTGGAGCGCGCCCCCTAGGTGGTGTTGGGCCCCCAGACCTCCATCGCCTTTGCTCTTTCGCCTATTTATACCCCCAGACATATCAAACCTAAAAATATACCACTTCCTCCCGAGAAACACACGAGGCTTCCGTCATCGTCATCCCGAGATCAGGAGGGTTCTGGAGCTCTCCCCGGCACCCTGCCGGGAGGGGAATTCATCACCGGAGGGGTCTACACCATCATGCCCTCCTCCAAAGTGATGCATGAGTAGTTCATCCCTGGACTACGGGTCCATAGCAGTAGATAGATGGTTGTTCTCTCCACTTTGTACCTCATGTTTAGATCTCGTGAGCTACCTCACATGATCGAGATCATCTTTATGTAATGCTACATGTTGTGTTTGCTGGGATCTGATGAATGTTGAATGCTATGTATTCTGATTATCAATCTATCATGTTATCTTTATGCTTGTGTTATTTATGATCTTGCATGCTCTCTGTTATTAGTAAATTCTCTGGCCAAGTAGATGCTAGTAACTCCAAGAGGGAGTATTTATGCTCGATAGTGGGTTCATGCCTCCTTTGCATCTGTGCTCGAGTGACAGAAACGTGACGGATGGAGGATGTGTTGTTCCCATTAGGGAGAAAACAACGGTGTTTACCTACTTTACATTTTATACATTACACACTTTGCTTACTGCGATAATCTGTTGCTTGCAACTTAATACCCAACATTTGTTCGAATGATATTCGGAGGGTGGATTATTAGTCATAGATGCAGTTCGATGACAGTCTATGTATTTTGTTGTAATACCCGCATGAATCACATAGTAATATGTATGTCTTGAATATGCACTACGGTGCAGCCTTCATTTCTGTCAGTTGCACAGCTGTAATTTGTTCACCACGCATGTTATTTATCTTTCACGGAGAGACACCACTAGTGAACTGTGGACCCCGGTCCATTTTCTCATACTGATAATACACCCCGCTTACACACTCCTTTCATACTGCTGCTACTGCTTTCATACTATTTTCCACACCATACGTTTAACCTCTTTGTGTTCAGCAAAACCGGTGAGATTGACAACCTCACTGCTTCGTTGGGGAAAAGTGATTTGATTGTGTTGTGTAGGTTCCATGTTGCTTCTGAACCGTTAGTGCGCCCTGCCATCTCATATGCTTCAACCTTCCGAAGTTACTCCTTCCTCCTACTGGTCGATTAAACCTTGGTTTCTTTGTGAGGGAAAACTGCTGGTGTGCTCATCATACCTTCCTCTTTGGGCCTACCAACGAGTGCAAGATCTGCATCATCAATGGTTTCTTTATTCCGTTCAAACGAGCGATGACATCATAGGAAGACTTTTTCATCGTGTTCATGGCAATGAAGATAACCAAAACATCATTGTGAGTTAGATCCAAGAAATCAGCCATTTGTTGCACATTCATCACCCTGTTCTCATTATATGGAATCAAGGTGAAAAGGAATTTCTCCTTGACCCAATCCTCATTGCAATCCTTGAATCCACAACCTCTCATGTCAACCACAAGAGCCTTGAGTCTTCTACTTCTCGAGTCTCTCCATCCTTCATATAGAAGTTATGAACTTATCTTTGGGAAGCAGACTTCTTAGAGCGCTGAATGTTTTATTGCCATCATACATGTCAATTATGCAATCCCATGCCTCCTTGGCATCTTTGAAGGATCGGATGTGCTCAACTCCTTCGTTTGACATAGCCTTCTCTAGCACGAGCATGGCATGAACATTGAGTTGTTGATCTTATGATATCACTTGAGCTTAAGTTCTTGGGGTTCTTAGGCTTGTATCCATTCTCAATTATTCTCCATATTTGCATTGAGGAGCTACACACATAAGACTTCTAGGAAGCTTTCCAATTATCAAAATGAGACCTATCTACTAAAGGAGGTGCACCAAGATTATTTACATGTGGATGTTGAACATTAGGAGCATTGTTGTAAGCAAAAAAGAAAGCATTTTCATTGATTTATCTTTTAGCTTAGATGCCTTGGTATCTTCCTTAGAAGGTATAGGAGTTCCATTTTCATCTAAAATAACATTTTCCGAGGAGTGACTAGATGGAGATGTCATTTATTTTATTAATCCCTCCATCCTATTTTTTGAGCTATCAAGAATGGTTTGAATTAGCTTTTGAATAGCACCCATGGTGACAGGCTCTTCCATCCTCCTCTTTAGGCGGTGAAGCCTTAATAAAGAGAGGAGTCTCTGGTACAAATTGAATGATCGAGAGGGTTAACTAGAGGGGGAGTGAATAGGTTAACTGCAAAATTTACTTCTTTTTCTATTAAAGATAATTGCTCAAATATAGAATGTCTAGATTATGCAACTAGGTGAACAATCCTATATGATGAGCAAATAATACTAGCACAAGATATTCAAGTAATTAAGCTAGCATCAATAAGTAAAGGTAAGTTGAGGAATAACCGAACACAATGACGCGGAGATTTATCCCGAAGTTCACTGCCCAATGGAAGCTAATCTCCGTTGGAGCAGTGTGGTGCCACCAAAGTGGAACATCGAGTCGTCGTAAAATGGCACACCGTATCTCCTTTGTGTCCAACTACTAAAGTGGATGGGACACAAATCACTATGTTTCCATTGAGGTTGATAACTATAACCTTTACAAGCATGAGACACACTCCAAAACTTGGAGGGTCCTCACCAAATCTCGGAAGCTTCCAAGACTCCGAGCAACAAGATCCACGAGCTCCCAAAGCTTCAGGGACACCAACAAGGCTCCAAGCTCCGATGAACTAAGAGCAACAAGGTTCTAGGTTCCGATGCACAAAGAAATTCAAGATCAATAGGGGATTAGTTGCGTGGTGACGAATCGGTTTGGTGGAGTTGTAGATATAGTGGCTCTCCTCCAAATCCCAAGAGATTTGGTTGGGTATTTGGGGGAATGTATGAGTTTTGAGGTGGTCACAAATGGTAGAGAGGGAAGCTTCAAGTGACTCATTCTAAAGGTAGAAGAAGACCCACTTTTATAGTGGGGGGGCGAGGGGAATATGGCCGTTTGGGGCATCTTTGGCGCGTGCAAGAAACCCAGCCTTGGGGCCGCCCAGACCGGCTTGGAGGCCGGCAGGGACATAGAGGGAGCTGGCCAGTGGACCCGGCCTCAGCCCGGCCTAGGCGGGCCAGCCAGTGAACCCGGCCTAGGCCAGCTGCACGGGGCGCATGTTGGCTAGGGACCCGAAGACCCTGGACTTGGACCCGGCCTCAGCCCAGCTCCACGAGGCGCATGTCGACTACCTAACAGAACCACCCGGCCTCGAGCCTGGCTAGGGCGGCTTGGCAACTTTTCTTCTTTTTTTCTCCTCTGTTTATTCCCTTGATCCATTTGTACTTTTTGAGAGATTATTTCATCCAATTTGGAACACTTTGTATTTTCTAAATACTTCAAGTAAATAGTTAGACCTTCCAATTGTTGTGATCAAACACCAAAATAAGATTACGGAGCACATGTCCTTTCAAACTCTTTTAGACGATGGAGAGATACATGCTCTGGACTCTCTTAGTATCACCGATATGAAGCAATCATCTGGCACACACAGAGTGATTTATCACAAAGACATCGGGGATATGGATGATAAAAGAGGACGATATCAGTAACGAGTTTTGTATGTGTTATGATCAAAGAGCTTGATCAGATTAGAGCATATAGTCTCACCTCGTGATATCGTTAGTATCATGAAGTTAAGGGAATACGTGCAATGAGTAACTTGTAAGTTTTGTTCTTTCTTTGTGAATACACAAGAGCCATCATGGGCGTCCACGGTCACGTTGTTGGTTATTGTTCGGTAAGTTTCCGGACATGTCTGTGTGTTATCGAGTCTTTACGGGTCGCACGCTTAAGCCGTGCAAACCTTTAATTGAGGAAATGAAGTTATTTCTATTGGTTTTATAAATTTAAGATGTCAATATGATTTCATAGAAATAAGTTCGGCGCCAATCGGAGGGGTTTCGGGGAAGTTGCGTCAAGAGAGAAATAATGCGGTGGTAGGCAGAATTTTATATGAGAGAAAACGAAGGATATGAGATGTCCCATGACGTTAGAAATATCAGTAGATAATGCCGATGATTTATCTATTAAGGTCACATGGTTCCGGAAGAGGTTTGAACAAAAACCGAGAAGGGGGGTGCCGGAAGGGGGAAAATTACCCCATGGGTGCACCCTATTTTAGGGGGGCTGCCAGGTGGGCCACAGGGCACCACACTGGGCACATTCATGTCCAATTGGTTCCTTATTTATTTGTTTTAAAAGATAAAATAAAAATACCAAAGGAAAAAATAAAGAAGGGGGGTGGACTCCAATATGGAGTCTGAAATGGCATGGTGCCCCATGTATGGTTTTAGTAATTGATGACAATCACTACGGACTAATGGTTGCATTGATCTATACTTATAGAGTTTGTCAATAGGAAATGCTTTATGTCCATGTGTTGGATTCAAGATGATCAAGTGATGACCGAGGTGCTATTCATGTGAATATCCCAAGTTTAGTCATGAGAGAGTTGAGCATATTTCAAGTACGTCTTGAAGAAGAATATTGTGTTAACATTCATCTTTACCTTCAAGACATCATTATTTAAGTGAGAAGAAAATATACAAGGTTGATCAAGGCAAAGTGGTAAGCGATGGTTAATATTGATCAACTCACAAAGCTAGAAGATGTACCCTGTGGGATCATGGTATGGTAAGTAAATGTTCATATAGCTTTGTGTTCTAACCCATTATATATGTGTGTGGTATATCTATATGGGGTAAGTTATATTTCTATGTACTTTCATCAAAAAGAAGCTTTAATATAGTCCATGGTGGATGATGTCAAGTTGTGGTCGTCATCAAATTTGAGAAGTGCAAGTCCAAGGGGATCATATCAAAGATATCACATGCTTAGATCTTGCCACCCTTTTTGATATAATGGCCAAGTAAAGATGGACTTAAAAGAGCCTCTCCCATAGTGGCGTATGGGGGAGCAATCTATGCGTCTTCACCGAGCAAAGTGAAATAAAGAAAGATGATCCATCTTGAGGAGGTCAAGATCTTCATCATCTAGCTCAAGCGAAATGCTCAAGGAAAAGGTATAATCTTGATAGGTTTTATATTTTACCGGTATCATAGCGTTAGTTTGTAGACCGGTTTATAGGATAAATAACCGTACTATCAAGAGGGGCTCTCATATTAGCAACTTGATCGCATCATTCGGAGAGAGCTCAAACCTTTGCATACTAAATATCATATTTCTTGGTTATTATTTGTGTTTTCACCATGTTTGGTTCTATATCTTGTAATGTGCTTCAATACAAGCTCAAGTTCATCAAAAACGGGTTTCGCATGAAAAACTTATTGCGTTTTTGAAATTGGAGATTTTACCGATTATTTTTTTATAGAGAGGTCAAACATTTCATCATTTGGTTTTATCCTCCAATGATGGACTATGATGTTTCTTTGCATAATCTTGTAGTGCTCATTGTTGTGATTTCAACGAGCCCAAGATCATCAAAAACGAAGTCCAAAGGCGAAAGATATCGCACTTTTAGTATCAACGCTTTTCTGAAAACTCGGAGGTCGGCCTGGGCACCCCCAGGCCGGCTAGTTCTAACAGGTGGCCGGCCTGGAAGCTGGGGACGCGCAGATTGCACCCAACAGGCTGGTTTTGGGGGTACTCTTCCTCATGGGTTCCCCACCTTTTGAGCAAAATTTCCCCCGCCATTGTTGACATTTTTGAGTTTGCTTTCTCTCTATTCCTCCATAATTCTTGCCTCCAACTAAAGGGAAAAGAGAGAGGAGATCTAGATCTAGTATTCCACCAATCCATCTCCCCTCTTAGTGAGGGGAAGCTTTGGGATCTAGATCTTGTGGATTCATTTGTTGAGTTCTTCCTTGTTCTTCCTCTCTTCACCCCCCATAGCATTTGTTGGTTTGGTGGAATTTGAGAATGAAGAATTTGAGCACTTATTGTGTTCTTGCCATTGCATCGGTTTGAGTTCTCTACGAGGATTCTGTTGATTGGAAGTTGAGAAGCTTATTACTCTTCGGTTCTTGAGGTTCTCTTGAGCTTGTCCTCTTGGGTACTTAGAGTGCCTTATACGGTTGTTATTGTTGTCTCGGAGCTTTGGAATCTCTTGGGACCTTGTTGCTAACTCGGAACTTTGGTAGTTCGCGGGATATTGTTGGGAGCCTCCAATTGAGTTCTGGATATTGCCCCAACCTTGTACGGGATCGGTGACCGCCATCAAAGGTCCCCTAGTGGATCGTGGCACTCCGCATTGGTGGAGACACGAGGAGAATAAGGTGAGCCATTGGGCGCTTGGAGTCATTATGACTCCACACCTCTCCAACGGAGATTGGTTTCCATTGGGAAGTGAACTTCGGGATAAATCACCGTCTCCATGTGTCTCGGTTATTTCTATACTCGATCTCTTTACTTATGTGAGTTACTTTGTGATAGCCATCAAGTTTAAAGTAACATATCTTGCTATCATATAGTTGCTTGAATTGTGTAGCATAAGTTGTTGGTGCAGGTGAACCTAGTTTGTTTAGGTTTTGGCTTGTTTAACTAAACTCTAGTTTTTATTCCACATTTATTCAAGCCCCAACTGTAATTATTTTTAAACGCCTATTCACCCCCTCCCCCTCTAGGCGACATCTGTGTCCTTTCAGAGTCCAATCTGATTTGGTGTAGGAGGGTGGTGCAACCACCTCCTTGGTGGATTAGAGGGAGGACTCCTTCCCTCCAAGGAAAGTCTCCCCCTCCTCCAACTATAAAAGGAACTCAAGACCTTGTGTCGTGGTGAGGTAAAGACAGATGCCATGAGATGGCTTAAGTTTGGGGCCGATATACACTGTGGGTATCCGGGGAGGGATCGCACGCCTAGCTGGCGCGCTCACTACACTGCAAACAACAAGATCTACCCAGGTTCAGGGCCCTAGTGTGGAGGTAACACCCCTACTCCTGCCTCTCTCTGTGTATATGTGGTGATCGAGTACAAGTGTTCCTTAAACTCAAGGAGCTAGAGGAAGAAGAAACTCGACTGCTATCTCTCTCTACAAACTAGCAGCACTTCTGTTCTTACGTAACGGGCGACCCTCACACAGGAGGGGGATGGCCACCTTATATACTGGCGGCCACCAACTAATAGTACATGATTAGGTGACTGCACAATGTGCCGTATGGCACGCTTCCGCTTCTACGCTGACAGACAAGTTGCCGCTGTCGTGGTCGCTGACATGTCCTGTCCCTCTTGTCAGAGACAGGACATGGCCTCGCCCATACATCGCACTGTACCCGCGTATGCATACGCATCATCACGCCTAGTAAGTTGAACCGCACACCCGTACTCTCCCTGGATATACGGGATCACAACGGCTCCACTGACTTCCCTTCCGACAAGAGCAGGATCCTTGCCCATTCGGACTCACCAAGCGCTACTCGGTCAGTCCGGGCAATATTCCTTTCTTCACTTGGCTCACTTTCCTTCCTACCGAGATAGATCCATCTCGGTAGCCATCCTACTCGGTAGCTCCCTACTCGGTACGGCCCAACTCGGCAATCTGTACCCAGAAAACCATTTCTTACCAACCTTGCCCCTAGTAGGGGGTAGCCCCCCGACACCTTGAGACAAATATATCAATTGGATCTCAAGCCCCTCTCTCTCTCTCTCTAGTAGATTAGAGTGTCTAATTAGAGCTTTTAATTAGAGCCCCTCTAATTGGATTAGAGGTTCGTCTAATTGGGATTTTACGTTTCCTCTTCCAATTAAACCTAACTTTAATTGTTATTCTCTCTAATGTGTTGAGAAACTTTCAGAATCATATATCTCTAATCAGAGTTGATTAGTACTACCAATTAGCAAGCCGAAAAGTTGTCTCTCTTTGTCGGTGCCGAGTTCTGGACGGCGGAGAGCTGGCGGGTTGACACGAACGTACGCGTGCACGCCATAAGAGGGATTACATGTGTGATCCTTGACGAGGGAAGCTTAGCAACATCCTTACAACTAGGCCTGGTTGTGAGGATCTACGATTGTTCAGAAATCCTTGACGAGTACATCGATTATGCCGTCCGGTGAGTCGTGATCCTGACCAATGCATGTATGGGCATGCATCCTTATCTGCATAATGATCTTGGTGCTTACGTAGGGAATTTTTTTGAATTCTGCAACGTACAACAGTACGATCTGCTCTAGTGAGGTGTGCGGTTCTCAGCCAACATTGTGCCTCATGGAGAAAGTGGAAGTGGACAAGGTCATGGTGGACGCGGAGGAGGACATGGCCAAGGTCGCAAGAATGGTGGTCATGGGAGTTATGTGGGAAACAAAGACATCCACGTATATTTGGGAAAAATTGGAGCCTTCGCCAACAACAACCCTATAAGACATGTTGATGGTTGTGCAAGAAGATTACACACATTGTCCTCACAAGCGTCGGAAGAGGCTCGGTGCCACCTTCACTTGTGTCGTGGAGAGGAATGTTGGGTTGGCTACCACCTCATATGATGTCAACACCAGCTGGTATGTCGACATGAGTGACACTGGTCACATAACCAGTGACCTCGAGAAGATAACTATCCACAACAAGTACAACGACAATGATAAAATCGACACTACCAGTGGATCAAGTATGGACATTAGCCATATTTTCATTTGTCAGTTAGCCCCCTAGTGCTGATATTAATCCAGAAAAATCCTTCATATTACACAAGCTCACAAAGCATGATGTTTGCACATCATCTTGCCACTAATAAGCATGCTTTCTTGAGATTCACCATTTCTTTACTAAACATCGGGCAACAAAGAAAACTCTTTTTCGAGGCTGGTGTAATGGTCTCTATATGCTTTCGATCACATTGTAGAAATCCAATAAGTGTGTTCTAAGTGTCATCAAACCATTATTGGAGAAGTGGCATTCTTGTTTAGGACATCTATCATATAGTCGAAAGGGCTCTCATTCTCTCTGCTACCTTCTCTCTCCTCCCCCGTTTTGAGAGTCGAGAGCGCTCTCCCTACCCCTCACGGGAGAGGTTGTCGGGCCTTACTGTAGGCTAGGTTGTAGTGTATGGCATGTGACACCGAAATGGAAGACTGGTGGTATGTCGTTTCTCCATCGCCTATCCTAGTAAATCTCGAGATGCGTCCATGACTCCGGGAATCTATTTCTCTCCATGCTGCCATGGTGGGAAGTGTGGAGGGAGGGTGGATCTGGAGGCGATGTCTTTAATAAGCTCGCTGGAGTACTATCTTGGGGAGCATCGAAGCTTCTTTCTACTCCTTTTTGTCGCGGAGACGGGGAGGAAGGATACCAGAAGATTGCTTCGGCTGGTCGTCGGTCTAGTGCTTCGAGAGAAGGTGGAGCATGTGCGTCGTGGTGTGCTTTGGAAACTACGATGTTTTCTTGTCGAGCTCCTCAATGACGGTAGTTCGTAGCCGATGTTATTCCTCGCCATGGGGCTTCTCCACACACGGTTGCATTCTGTCCGAGTTTTTTCTTCCTCCGGTGCGAAGGATCTTCATCGACCTTGGTGTGGGGTTCCTCGTCAATGTTGAGCCAAGTGGCTTGCTCCCCGGTGGGAGTGCGGGTGCCCGGGTTTGGAGGTCCACTTATTGTTGCAGAGAGAACCTAGGATCTGATTGCTTTTTCCTCTTTTTGCTTGAGGATCTTGTTTGGAAGATTGAGACCTCCGCTTGACAAATTGTTGTTTCCGAACCATTTGGGGTCTTTTCCGATTAAAAAACAAGAATCATCAACTATAGTTAAACAAGTTTATTAGTAGAAATAAGCTTCCATCTTCCGGTAGGTCCAATAAAGATTCAGTTTCTAATGCCTCTCAAAAAGTGAAGAGTCATCCATTGTCATAACCCAAGTCGTTTAGTGAATCGAGTCCATCTTTAGAGCTTATTTTTCTGATGTTTGGGGTTAAATATTATGTTACTCTTGTCAACCATGATAATAATAATAGCTAGGTTAATAGCAAGTGTACCTGCACCTATCTACCTATCTGCTTGAACGCAAATCTGAAGTTTTACAAAAATTCCATGACGAAGTTCTACAAAACTCGTACGGACTGAATGTAAAAACTCGGCAAAAGCGGCGTGTCCATGAGCAGATAAGGCGCGCGCCACTCCCACCACACGCAGGGCGTCCAAGAAGCTCAAAACCCATCAATGGGCATGGGGACACTGCCCGTCGCCCAACGGCTGTCGCTCGCGTCCCCCTTCCTCCCGCGCCACCGGCGGGCCTGCCGCTCCCCTGCGCAGCACTGCCGGCGCCGGCGGTATGGAGCGGTGGTGGCGTACATGGAGCCGGACCCGAACTCGCCGGCGGCCATCCTGGGTCGCATCGTCGGCGCCCTCCCCGTGGTGGGCCTCGTGGCGCGCATCCTGAGCGACGACGGCGGTGTTGGCGGCGATACCGTCGACTTCGCGGAGTTCCGCCGCCGCGTCAGCAAGAAGTGCACTGTCATGGACTCCCAGGCCTTCTACGACTTCAGCGACCGCCGCGGCAAGGTCCGTATATGCCCAGCTCCCTTTCAGTAACACCGTAACCCGGCCTGCGTGCATGTTGGTCACGGTGAATCGCTGCGCAGGTAGGAGACCCCTTCTACGTTCTGCTGTGCTGCTGGCTGGCCGCCATTGGTGCCGGGCTGCTGAAAACAGAGGAAATCTTGGAAGGCGTGGCCCGGCTCCGCATGTCCAACGACATCGAGTACGAGGAGGAGACCTTCCTCGAAATGATGAAGATTGCAAGGGAGGTACGCAAGCACGCATCCACAGTATCAGAGCTCTTGCAAATTTGCAATGGCAGTGCCATGCTCGAATGTTAATCAGTCCCTGGTCGAATTGCGGTGTGTATGCAGAAACGGGCAAAATCGAAGGGCCAGGCTCCTCAGGTACCGATGGAAGTGCGCGCGGAGAAGGCACTGGAGGCCATCTACGTGTGCTGCTTCGGGCAGGACATGGTGGAGCCCGAGGACGAGGAGCTCCTGTGCACGATGCTGAACGCGGTGTTCCCGTCGGTGGGGAGGCCGGCGGTGGAGAGGATGGTGTCTACCCTGGCCGAGCAGGTGGCCTCCGGCGAGAGGAGGGGCCCCGACGCCAAGGTCGTGTCCAAGGAAGTGGCGCAGCGGCAGCTCAAGGACCTCGAGTTCCTCAAGGAGAACAAGCTGGACTCGATATGAGGAGGACAGCATTTTTGGCAGGTAGATCAATGGTATTTGTCAGTCAGAGAAACATATGGGCAATGAGAATGGATTCTGGCGCAGGCGCGGTAGGAGGAACCAGCCATCATACGATTGCAACGCAGTTTTGCACAGTCGAGTCAATGCTTTGCAATATATCTCCTTAATGTTGTTGCAATGCCTTGTAAGATAGAAGATGTGACTTAGTGATTATGAACTGTGCAACTTGAAAAGAATGTTGCGAGTTGTGACACATTCTGAATGAACTACTCCCTCCATCTCATATTACTTGACACGAAAATGGACGTATCTAAACTTATTTTCGTTCTAGACATATCACTTCTAGCGTCAAGTAATATGGAACTGAGTGAGTACATGTTAAAGCATGAGTACATGGGAAAGCCAATATGTAGCTCATTTTCTGGGGAAAAAAAATCAAATCTGTATTTTTGTATTTCAAAAAATTCAAAACAAAAATCCCAGTTGTAGACAATGTTGAGATTCACCCCTATGTAAATTTTTAAGCCAAATTCGTACTATTTTAGGATACACAAATCTGGCAAAGATTTCAAAATTTTCGAAGTGTGCACTGTTCATTCAATCCAGATATGTGCATTTGTCTTTTTTGCCCAGGTCAAGATGCAACGGATTTTTCATTGAAATTTTGCAGAGATGGTAGATCTTGATATTATCTATGTCTATTTTTTTCAGAGTTTTCTAAAACTTTAAAATATCGTACTCGGTTTTTTCAAAAATACCGGGCTACATGTAGCCCTGCCTCCAAAACGCAGCATCCATGAGTACATTTTTATATCAATCGATAGCAATTACATGTTGCTAAAAGAGAAAAATAGAAAGGAACTTTTTTTTCACATAATGTTATTGTACTTAGAATTATCTTCGCCACCAGTTACTTAATGCAACATCGCTAATTGTTATTGGATTGAACCGATCTACTATAGTTGCATTGTTTTTTGCATTTGAAGCAAGGAAATATATGATATCTAAAATATAGTTGTGTCCCAGTGACATTATTAGACTCAATAGCTTGTTGTACGTAATTTTCAGTGTGATATTGGACTCACACGTTTATATTCATGTTTCTTTCTTCCACTCCCCGTCATCCCTCTTCTAGTCCAGATCGTTTTTACTAACATTACATAAGACATTATCTAAAGGGATTACATAGGTATTGAATCTAACATTGAAGGTTGTATTGTGGTTTTGTTCCTTCGTAGTTGCAATTACTTTCCTCGATTGCTGCAATGGTGTTTTCCTACATGTGCCTCTTTGGTTGTATTGCTACTGTGTTTTTTGGCTATTGAAATATTTATCCATCTTGTTCTAAGAATGCTCCCGTAAGTACTATCAAGAGGTCAAACCACTTGGCGACACCTCCATAATCTAGAATTTCTTATTGTTATGACTTTATCCAAACCAACCTCTGTTAGATTATTTGTTAGACTCGGATATTGTAACACCATCTATCAAGATATTTAAAGACACTAGAATAGACACACAAAAAACATATAACTCCAATACATACTCTTTAGATGAACATGATTTTATTCATGTTGTATGGTTTGTTTTATTCTAAATGAAATATAGTTGAACAAAATTACCCTCATATAATTAAAAAAACATACTTTTCATGAAATAAAAATAGTCCCCATTAACTTTTTTTGATTAATTTTCTATGGGTACAAGGATGTGTAAATACGATAAGTGGGATAGCATAAATTTAATGATTTTTACTAAACTTCTACCATCCCATTTATCCCACTCACACATCCCTAAATGAAGTTTTAATCACTAATGGTAAAATTCAAGTACACCATGGTGTTAATGTTGCTATATCAAACAAAAAATATTAGTTATAATTGTATGTCAAAGGTTGAAAAGACATTCAGTTACAGAGTTTTCTGTAAAGAAGTAAAAAGAATTATTATAAATTGGTCGCAATCACATTGGCTTTGATTTCATTGTCCGCTATACAATTATAAACAAAAGTATGTTTAAAAACAATAAAATAAGCACAAAATTTATTTCTTACTAGTGCACCGTAGGGATGAACAACATGCATCCACGTGAGGGCCAAATTCGCCATGGGTTGGTCCCGTATTTTCACTCGCTAAACAATCGCACATGGTGTTTGTCTCCGTTGCCCCCTCATCCATTCTCACAGTGCCTCTCACCGGTACATCACCCTTGTAGGCCCAATTTGTCTCCACAAACACCCCAAGACTTGAACGTCACTCTCCCGTCTGCTACCACGCTCGTCGCTCCTGGTCCATGGCCCCAAATTCTAACATCCTTTGTCGGTTCACTTGAGACTCCAAGGATTTCTCTTTGGCACTCCCCTATCGTGCTTGGGCACTAGTAGGTCCATTTTATATATGATTTTTTGAGATGATTTTTCCTTGGTTTTGATTCCATTCTCGTCGAATTTAACTTTACACTAGCCCAAATACCCTGAGGTATAGAAATATTCTATTTTCACATAACTTCTAGATAATATGTGCACTAGGCAGGAGTTGAAGTCGTAATTAGAAGATTTGGGCAAATCAAGTCATTCCTTAATTGGAGGAAATTCAGCAACTGTATTTGCCATACTTAACATTCAGTGATACGGTCACTCCCGACCATATTGGTCGCCATACCAAATATTGGCGCCTCCGACTCATCCAAAGTAACAACTTTCATGAAGGATAGTTGTGCAGAAAACATAAAGAACACCGTTGAAATAATCCAGAATAGAATTCGGATAGGGCATCGTATGTCAGATCCAATCCTTACTCATCTTCTTCAAGATCCAACACTTCACCGTCACATCTGAAAGTATCAAGAGGTTGACCATGGGGGGAGGGGTGAATCGGCAACTAGAAACTTTAATTTTGTTTTCTTGATTTAGAGATTGCTCAAATATAAGTTCTCTAGATAATGCAACTAGGTGAAGAATCGTATATGTTGAGCAAGATACACGATAGCAATCGATAATATAAATATATACTAGCAACACGTAAATAAATTAAGGTTAAAAGATAACCACATAATGACGCGGATATTTATCCTGAAGTCACTTCCCAATGGAAGTCGAGACTCCCTTTGAGCGGATGCGAAGTCGCAAAGTGAAATTCGAATAGCCGTCAATCGAACATTGTATCTCCTTTGCGTTCTCCACCAATAAGGAGAGGCATGAACCACTATGTTTCCTTGAGGTTGAAAACCAAACCATTATAAGGATGAGACACACTCCACAACTTAATTGGAGTGTCTCACCAAATCCCGTGAGCCACCCGAACTCCGAGATGCTTCAATGTTGGGGCACACGCCAGGATTCAATTGAAGGATCCCAAAAAATCGCCGCGGCTATCAAATCCACTAAGATGAACACTTCCGTCTAGGGTTCCAACGAACCCAAGAGTAACAAGTTCCTTACTAAAATCAAGGGGGAATTAAATTCCTTCGGTGAAAGGGTATATCTAGGTTTTCTCACCCAAACTCTAGAAGGGCATGAGCTTGGAGTGATAGGATGATAGATCTAGGAATTTGGAGTTTGCAAAAATGGTGGGTGTGATATTATTTGTCGTGGTGGTATTCCCCAAGGTAGACGAAGACCTTATATAGTGTCTACCAAAATATAGCAGTAGCAGGAAAACTTACCACGGAGTTTTAGGCCCGGAGATCGGAGTCACCACCTAGCACGGAGTCTACAGAACAAGGATGTTCTGGAATCTCCGGCCTGGTAGGAGAATTCTACAAGTATCCAGTCCGACTACTAAAAAAGAAGAATATACATCACATATCCATTCCATCCACGCACATTCACTATGTCGAGACATCGTAGTAGTTTTCATAGACGGGGGTGCCATGAGACTACGGGTAGAGACGTGGGGAGACGTGGTCATGCGAAGGACAAAAACACAGGGTTTACCCAGGTTCGGCGCGTCGCAATAATGCGGCGTTCCTACTCCTGCAATCTCACTAATCAGGGCTAAAGCCTGTGTATACAAGTACAACGGGAGGTTCTGTTTAGCTATTCGCTGAGGATCAACTTCCCGGCGAGTTAGCCTATATCTTCTCTTCTATCTATCATATCTCCCGTCCGGCTTTATATAATAGTCGGGTTAGGGCATACAGAGTAGGAAACCTAGAAGACTACGGCAACTATTAACTTGGAAAGTAAGGAATCCGCCTTCTACTCCAAGCCAGATCGCGTGGGCCGTGATCCGGGTTCTTCTAGAATCCGGCTTCTGTGCGTCAGCTTACTGGGCCGCCCAATGGACCGTAGCCCACTACCATTCGGGCCACCCGGGCAATCCGGCACTTTAGACTACCATCTGATATACCCCTATTTGGTATATATCCGACAATAGCCCCCAAGAAGGATCGAGACTCCGTTTTCACCGTCTTTCGTCAAATGCATCCTTCCGAGAAATACCGGCCTGCAGTCTTGATTCTTCTTTTCTTCCTTCAAATGAGATGGTAACGTAAAACTCGGAATCCAGAAAATCCGGCTTTTCTCACACGATCCTTCGCAGAGAAGGAACTTCCTACGTCAGCGCTTAAAACTTGCTGACGCAAGGGTCGTTTGGGTTACAGGCGAGAAAACCCAGAAACATCTTTCTGACAGATTCTCGCGGGAAACGAGGAGATAACCATAATCACCCGTCGTTTCATTTCCCGGATTTTTCGGCGAGTGACACGCGTTGAACATCCAACGGTCAAAAGAGACGTTAGCACGTATCGCGACGAGATTTCGGCTATAAATAGCCGTCTTCGTCCTCAACGAAAAACTTCCGCTCTCACTTCGCACGCCATTCCAGCGCCTAAGCTCACAGCAGAGAAAAGCTCCCGAACGTCACCGCGTCCAAGTCCTCACCGGAGACGCCCAAGCGCCGCTCCGTGATGGCTTCTCCGTCGTCCTCGCCAGCCCGCACCGTCGCCCAAGAAATCGAGGACATCATCAACACAATGGATCCTCAACTGGACTCCCCAGTGCACGCTGCCAGCGACGAGCCGGCGAAGGCCACGGGCACCGCAGCGGACGGAGGAAATCTTTTCGCCGCCGCGGATCTTGCGGGTTCCAGCTCCGCGCCCACTCCGCCGTTTGCTACAGAGACGATGGAGGAGAAGATCGAACTCGTCGGCGACGAGCTCGCGGCCGCGGAGGCCACGGCATCCGCCGCCGCCGGAGCCGAAGAAGAAATGGAGACTGCCGGCAATTGGAGTGCCTGCAGTATCCCGTCATCCCTCCTTCCGACAATGGAGAAGGAGGGATTAGTACTGAAGGGGAAGTGGCGGCTTCCGGAGGACGAGACTGAACCCACGCCGAATGACGGTGAACGGGTTCTTCTCTCCTCCCACCTTCTTAGAGGTATGGGTATTCCACCTTCTGCCTTCTTCCTCCAGATCCTTTCCCACTACAATATCCAGCCACACAATCTCCCACCTAATTCCATCCTGTACTTATCCGGATTCCAGGCCCTTTTCGAGGGTTATCTAGGTATAGCGCCTAGGCTGGATTTCTGGCTGTACTGTTTCGGGGTTAAGCGGAACTCTTCGGAGGGCGCACTCCCAACTTGCAGAACCATCTCTTTCACTCTTCGGAGATTCCGAGAAGATTGGTTCCCCAAGATTAAAACATCGGAATCCATCAAGTTTTGGACGGGTTCCTTCTTTTATCGTCCCGACATTTCCTTTCCCGGGAAAACATTCGGGGTTCCACCTTTTTCGAACACCGCCGCTGTTCCCCAAGAGAATTGGGGAACTGAGGCAGTTCAAACCCTGCCGCCGGATCTTCTAAGGATCAAGTGGCGCATCGCCAAACTCGTCACTTCCGATCCGCCTTTAACCGGCATGGACACAGTCCTTTGCTGGTTAAATAAGCGGATCCAGCCCTTGGCCAACCACGGCGATCGCCTTCTCTCCGAGTACAAGGGAGCCAATGACGAAATGCGGACATCCGACAAGGACTGGTCCGCAAAAGATTTGCGGCGGCGGGTGAATCAATTGGTTGCATCAGCGACCAATATGAAGAAAGCCGACCAATGTACACGGCCAAAAATCCGGCCCCCAAGGTAAAATTCTTCGCCTTTTGGGATTTGAATTCTTTCTCGTTTACTCGGGTTTTGTATCTTTGGCTTAGCTTTTTCTTTTTAACAGATCGCTGATCTTCCCGAGTCGAATCTTGCTTCCGACGCTGAGCTGGAAACGCTGCGTGCCACCTTTGCCGGTGGGCGAAAGCGCAAGAAGATCTCCTCTTCCCAGGAAATCATCGATCTTGACGGGGTTCCCATCGCCACCTCCAGGTTTGAACATCTGGGTTACTTTTCTTTGTCAGAGTTTTTCTTTTGCTTTCGGAGTTTTAACTTTTCCGACTTTTTGCTTTTAGCCTGCCTCCCTCTACTCTAAAGCCAAAAAGGCTGAAGAGGCACAAGGTTGTGTCCAGCAGAGGCCATCACCCTTCTCCTGCCACCGCGCCGGACACGCCGTCCGTGATGACAGAAGAGCATGCTGCATCCCCCACCACCGAGTCTTTGGAGCCCAGCCAGTCTATTGTGCCGGAAACGGACACGAGGGAAAGGGCGGCTCCTGAGGTGGGAGGTCCTTCTCGAACAACTGAGTAGGAAATCCCCACCTTTGACAAGAACTTCAAGAACATCAGCGATGGCCTTAGCGCAGCCGGGACTCTTTTTGCGGAGTACGCAAAAGAGTTCGCTGAAAACTTAGCAGGGTTACAGCGGATGAGCCAGGTATTATCCTCAGCCCCCAAGCATTAAGTAAAATGTCTACTTTTCACTTGATGCTTTTCAATGTCATGATTTTTTCATTTCCGTGTTCCAGCAAACCGCTGAAACCATTAACATGGAAGTTTTCAATAAACTTTCCGTCAAGAATAAGGAGTTTAGAAACCTTCTTTCTATTCTTGAAGTGAAAGAAGCAGAGCTGGCATCATCTCAGCTACAGATGTCGGAGACAACAGGTATGCTTTATTCTCTGAAGTTTCTTTATCCAGTTTTTTGTCTAAGTACTTTCTCGAGTTTTTCTAAACTCGGAATTTTTTCCTTGCTTTCCAGCTGCTTTGGCTAAGGCCAAGGAAATAGCTGAAGATGCTGGCGATGCTGCAAGTCTCCGACAGGAGAACTTGGACCTTCATAAGGAGCTTATGAAGGTTCAAAAAGATCTGGAAGCCAGCAATCTGGCCCTTGGAATTGCTCACTCCAAGGCTTCCGAGCAGGCGGAGAAGGATAAGTCCACTATCCAGGACTTGGAAAGTGCCTTAAACCTTCGCCTGGAGGAAGGCTCCGAAATCGACAAGATTCTCGGTAAGTTTATTTTCATTTACCGGTTTTTCCATGTATTGCTTTCTTTCTCTGCTTTTTCGCTTAAACTTTTGGTTGTTTGTCTGAAAAAACAGGAGATAACCCAGATCTTACTCGGATTGAGAGAATCCGAGCCTTTGGGAAGGTGTGGACTGCGATCAGAGCTGCTGGCATGCAGCTGGTCAACAAGTTCCTTCCCACCAGGACTGGGGAATTCTCGGAAGTTGAGAAACTTCCGGGAGCTATCCTGGAGGTGGCGGAATCCAAGGAGTCCACCTTGCGCTCCGCAGCACGGGGTGGTGCACGCATGGCTCTCGGCCTTATGCGTATGCATTACCCTGGTGCCAAATCTTGGCGCGTGGCATCCGGTATCCCTCAAGGATACACGGAAACCCAGCGAACCACCATCTTTGATGAAATCAAAGGTCACGCCACCAAGATCGCCTCCATGGTGAACATCTCCATCACCTATCCAGAAGAGGAGATCCCCGAAGCCCCCTAGAATGACAGCAGCGAAGAAGACTCGGATACTTGAAGGGTTGTCCTTAATCTGGATGGTGGAAGTAGAAAATAGGAGCATTACTGCACTTTACAATGTAAACTTATATTGTAATGCTTCTATCCTTTTGTATAAACAAGTACTCCGCCTTTTGCAGTTTAATTATGAAATCCTTTGCAAGTTTTCCGGGTTTTTATATTCCTTTATCTTCTAAGTTCTCTCGCTTATGTGTTTTAACTGTCCTTAGTGCTTTTTCGGCATCCGAGTGTAACATCCCAAGTATGAAAATATCCCTTAGAATGTTTGATTCCTTGTTTAATTAAAGTATTGCATCATGTCATCATATTTATTTCCTTGTTTGCAGTTGTTTACTACTTGTTTTGCATCTGTTATTCCTTGTTTTCATAATGGAAATTCAAACAATTTCAAATGATGTGTTTCATACTTGTCATGTTACAATATTTTTCAAATCAAATTGCAATCCAAAGTCTCATTTTATTTCCAATCATTCCATAATGAATCAACTAATAAAATGGTGGGTTTTATTTCAATTAATTAATTCCAAATTGCTTTCAAATTCAAATCAAATCATCAAACAGCACCTAATTTGAAAATTATGAAAAATACCAAAACAAATAAACTCATTTGTTTCCAATTAAAGTTATGTGATAAACCTATTTAAAATCTTGTTGCAATAATCAATTTTAATCCCCAAAATTCATCCAATTTCAAACAATTACAAAACAGCAAATAAATTTGAACTTTTCAAAAACCAAGATGACATTTTGGTAGATGTTGACCTAACAAACTCACATGAATTTTTCCAAATTGTTTCAACTCAAAACCCTATCTATTTTCTTCCATTTTCTTTTGCTGCAAAAAAAAAACAGGAGAATAAAAATTCAAAAATAAAAAAGCGCGCGCGCAGAGGGCAGTGGGCAGCCCAGCCCACCTTTTTTCCCTTATCCTCGCGCGCAGCCCAGCCCGCAGTGGCCCGGTACCCCTTTGCTCGCAGCCACCCCCGTCGTCTTCGTGTACGGCGCGCATCCAGAGCTGCCACGGCGGCAGCAGTGCCGCAGCGACGGACAGGAGCCGAGCCCTAGGGCTATAAAGCCCCCCTAGGACCCCGGAGACCTAGCCCTAGCTCCTGCTCCTTTTTCTCCCTCGTTCCGCCGCCGATTTCCCTCTCGCGGCCACCTCCCCCACCTCTCTGTCACCTCGCCGGAGACGCCGTGTCTGAAACCCCGTTGATCACCTCCACCTCGCCGCGCCTTCCACCCACCTATCTACGGGAACCAAACCACCACCTTCCCCTCTATCCGTTGGACACCCTAGCTACCCCGGAGATCAACCACATCGCCGCCGCCATCTTCGACGTCGCCGCCGGCCGCGCCCCCCTCGACCCTCTGCTTCCACAACAACGACAGTGAGCCACCACCGTGCACTCCTCCTCCCTCTCTGCCTTGCGCAACGCATCCGTGCACGTCCACGCATCACACGCAAGCACATCGAGCACATCAACGCGACGGTGATCGCCGCCGACATCGTTGTCTGTCGAGGTTCTGTTAGCGCGCGCGCGTTGAAAATTCAGTTAACCGCAGTACTGAAGAATAACCTCAACGCGCCCTGTTAACTGACAGAAACACACGCACAGCGCACTGGTTCAGAGACTAGCGAGCGCGCAGCGAGGGCCTGGGTTCGATCCCTCGGCTCCGCGATTAAAAACCAAACTTTTGCACCGAGTGCTGACAGGGTGGCCCCCCCTGTCAGCCACTATGTTGCCACGCATGCAGCTGCGTGGGCCACGTTGGCCCTAGGCCCACTGGTAGTGGCCAGGGTAGCCTCCTGTGCGGTAACAAAATGATTTTAAACTTTTCTGTATCAAAAACAAGTCCTTTCTTTTTACAGATTGGCCCCTGGAACCAAAATGCAAATAACTTTAGTTTTATAATTCCGAATAACAAAAATAAAATATGTGCACTGCCCCAAATTTAATTCTCTATCTAATGGTAGCATTTGTTTTCTGTTTTGAATTTTCCAAATGCAATTCAAATTTGAATTCAAATAGTTCAATTGCAATTTGCTAAAATTCATAACTAATTCATTCTTAATCCAAATAATGCAAATAAAATATGTTTTCCATGCTATTTCAAATAACCTTTTCAAATATAAATTTTGTTTCATGGTTTGAATAATTTAAATTGCTTAAATAATTTAAACCTTGTTTAAATCATTTAAATTTGCTAAAATCATAACTTGCTCAAATTAAATTATTTTTGAACATGCAAAATATGTTTTCAAACTAGAAAAGTATAAACTTTTCAAATATGAATTTGAATTTATGATTGGAACAAATAAAATTCAAATAATATTCAAACTTGTTTTAAATTCATTTAAAACTTGTTTAATTTTGTTTAAGTCATAATAAATTCATCCTAACTCCTTTTTCAATATTTGAAACATGTAATCCAACTAAAATTTTGTATTCTTTTCAAATATGAATTTTGTTATTTATTTTGCACAATTTAAATTGGTGAAAACAACAACTATTTGTGTAAGCCCTTTAAGGAACCAAAAATTCCCTAATTTAATAAATAACTTTCTAAATTGGTAAACCTTGTTTCCAATTGATTATATTGTTGTTATTTTGTTGTCTTCCTCATCCATGGATCATACTAATCCACTTTCACCTGTTGGTTAATTGGAAAACAACTGTTTCAACCAAAATCCATGGGCTTTTCATATGCAACTCAAAATTGCATATGTGTCCATTTAAATTGTTTCCCATGTCAACTATTTTATTTTGATGCATCAGTTAAATTGACATGCATCATCCCATGATTGTGCACTATGCCATGATATTTATTGTTTATATTTCTGTCTTGTTTGTTTGCTTCTTCTCGAATAGACGACGACGTTGAGACAGACGATCTTTACAGCACCCCTTCTGAGGATCTAGCTCAGTACCAGGCTGCTGAGTTTGCAGGCAAGTTATCACTCACATGAACCACTGTGTTCCTTTCAACATTGGTTACCGATACTTTCCGTTGTCTATTTTGCTAGCCCTATGTATAGTTGTTTCTGATACGAACCTATCACATGAATCCCTTAACCCTGATATTGCCTCACCTCCACTCCTACAACCCCATTGTTTGAGCCAGTGTCTTACTAGCATGCTTAGGTTGTTTTGCTCGAGTCTGTTACCCGTTGCTTTCAGTTACTATACTTCTATCATGATTCTGGGGGCTCGATGTTAATCAATCAACCTGTTAATAATAATATGCTGATAAGGCACCGACAGGAGGCCCTTTGTGGTTTTGAGGCCTGCTAGTGTCGACCCTAATAGGAAAAGGGTCTTGTCTACTGATCCATGATGAGCGCGCTACCCGCATGTGAGAAGCGAGTATGGGCGCCCCCCTCAATTTGATTCGATTCGCATCTCGTCCAAATCGCCTCATTTAGTTCGTGTTTTCCATTTGCCGCATGCATGTTTTTGCGAGCCCAGCGCAGGGTGGAACTTTTGTAGTCGGCATATAGGGGGACACGGTCTTAGAGTGCTATGAGGGTCCCTTTTCTTCGGGGCTTGATTAGCCGTGCGCCCAAGGTGCTTTGGGCTTGATGCGAAGAAGAGTTGGGTTGTGTTGAGTACCCCGCTTGGTGGGAGGCATCCCATCTGGCGGGTTATTCTTACGTGTACGGCCAAATTGGTGCAACCCTGCAGGGATAAATCTTCTCGAGAAGCCGTGTTTTCCGCGGTTATGGTTGACTTGGTGAAAGTACTAGCTAACAAGTACTCAGAACAACTTACACCTAACTATTGATAACTTGACTAGTAATAGACTTATTGACACAATAACTTGACCCATTATTCATTAATCCAACTGTGTGAGTTATCCTCGGATTGCTTCTTTGGATAAGGGGCAAGATCCAGGATGGGTTTGTTTGATGTTATCTTTCAGTTGGTTACTTTACGCTATCTTATCCCCTTTCTGTTAGTTGGAAGTTGTAGTTTTCTGTAGTTGGTTAGCGCAGCCAGTTGCAGCATATTTTATATCCCCTTTCTTCCTTTGAACCCAAGGCATCTATGCTTGGTGTTGACGGGTTACACTTTGGTGAACTGTGAGTCTTGCTTGCCAGTACGTCTATGTACTGACCCCTTTGGGGCTGTGGTTTCCGCAGACTACGCTTACGAGGATCCCAGTGACGGCTACTACGTGGAGTTTGACGAGGCTGCTGATGAGTAGGTAGCGGACCCGGGCAGGATCCGAGACTACGTGGATGGGCTCCGTCTTTCTTTCAGTTTCCGGCTTCTTAAGCCTATTTGGATTTGTCTGTACTCAGACCCTTTGAATGCTTCCGCTGAGATGTAATGATGTTATGTTGGGGCATGTGTCCTCTGGATGATTGTATTTGCTATCTCTGCTCTAGTGAGAGCTATTTGCAACTTATTTCAATCTTTTGTGTCTTAGAGATATGTTGTGCTATCATTCTGTTACAAGCCGTTGACGTACCATGTGTGTATGGTATGAAGTACGTCAATGGTAGTGTCCTGATTTCTACGGGATAGTTTACATCGACGGTGAATAGTAAAGATTGGTTGTCACACATAAGTGTTGGCCTACTCGTAAGAGATGCGGGTGCCGGTAAGCCCCGTAATCCAATCAAAATACTGTTCAGTTCGTACGGTGAGTATCCTCTAGAAGTCCGGGTGCGACAAATGGTATCAGAGCCTGTCTGCCTGTAGGATCCCTTTTACTGGTCGCAGTTGAGTCTAGAAACTATTTTGTAGCTATATAGGAAAAATGAAACGTGAGAGTAGGAATTCTGCCATTTTTCTTCTTTCCCCACCCACCCACCCTTTTCTGGTAAGGAAGTGCAACGTTGTTTTCTCTTCTCACCCAAACTTTCAAGTTAGGTTTTCACGTGTTTTGGGTTCTCCGTAGTACCTCAGGAGTTTTTTGGTCTCGTGTTTCCCGATGTTGCTTCAATATCCTGTTCTTTTCAACATCCTTATCGTCCGTTGAAATCTTGTTGTTGCTTTCCACTTCAGTTCTCTACCGGCGTCTAATCAAAACTTCCCCGATCATCTGCAGATGGATCTCAGGTTCTACCCGCAGGTGGTTCGGATGACTCGTTGTGAGAGCACCGCCGGTTATCCGAAGATTCTGAGAGACATGGTCACTTATCTATGGTTCCGTTGGGCACCAGAGTACCAGGTCTATGAGCAGCAGCGAGAGTTTGACCAGACCTACTACCATGCTATCGTCTACATTCTGTCAGATGATGGCATGAGCGTTGTCCACCGCTACGAGGCAGTAGGTTCCACAGTGAATATGGCCGTGCAGCAGGCAGCTTATGTGAGTCTCACCGTCCTTCGTGCTGACTACTGGGGATTTGACGATTCTATCTATCGCCACATACCCCGTGGTTACATCACTTCGGAGGGAGCTCACTTCACTCTCTACGACAACCTGGATGTCTACGAGCATGATAACACCAGGCTGCACACCACCGCTCAGTTTGTGAGGCACAGTGACGCAGTTGCCACCACACTTTCTCAGGAGTTGGCCTCGGTCAGGGAGCAGCTCTACCTTGCTTTGACTCGTCTGGCGACGTACACCACAGACTTTGTTGGAGATGAGCGCTTTGCACGTTTCGATCAGGCAGTTGGTCGTCGTCTGCCAGATGCTGGAGGTTACGAGCCGATCAGAGGTCCACTCCTCAACCTCGGAGCTGGTTACACTGGGATTCCACGCTTTGGAGCACAGGGAGTCGACGCTATGTACTTCACCACACCTAGAGTCGCTCTCAGGCCACGCCAGATCTATGTGGATCGTCGTTCTACCTACTTTCGTGGGATTCCTCCTCACCGTACCCCTCGTCGTACTACTCACCGCCGTCCTGCGTGATGAGCATGGGGGTACCGATGTATCCATTCTCAGCTATATTTAGTGATCCTTTGGCTTTCGAACCATGTATTGGTGTGTTGGATATTCTGATGTAATTGAACATGTGATGATGTACCTGTTGGTTATCTATTCATGCGTCGGAATAATCTCTCTTTCGGTTACCAAGTCTATCCTTTTCTGTTGTTGTGCTAAAATGCATGTCTATTCAGGATGCCGCCAACAAGGAGCAACCCGCCTGAGCCACCTCTGATCACGGAGCTGTTGACTCAGATAACTCAGGTCGTGGCACAGATGGCCCAGTTCCAGACTAACCAGCACAACAACCAGAATGCTCCACGAGTCAGTATCAAGGAGTTCCTCAGTATGGGTCCGAGAGCTTTCGTGACAACACGTGAGCCTTTGGATGCTGATGACTGGATCCGGGAGATGGCCAGGGCTCTGGACATTGCTCACGTTGCTGAGGAAGACAAAGTCAAGTATGCCACCTACCTGCTGAAGGGTCAGGCAGCTACTTGGTGGGAGAACTACCAGACCATGAGAGCTGGCTATCCTATCACCTGGGGATGTTTCAAGGATGCCTTCCTGAAGCACCACATCCCAGATGGTCTCATGGAAAGGATGCGTGAAGAGTTTTGCTCTCTCAAGCAGGGCAAGCTGGACGTCATCGGCTATCAGAACGAGTTCAATCGCCTCGCTCGATACGCTGGTGATGAGGTGTCCACTGAGGCCAAGAAGATGGCAAGGTTCCACCGAGGTTTTAACCCGGAACTCAAGTACGCACTCACCAACATCAAGTGCAAGGACTTCGAGGAGCTTGTGAACACCGCGCTCAATGAGGAAAATGGGCGCAAGGCGTTCGAGGATTCTCGCAAGCACTCGCGTGAGGGTGGTTCCTCCTCCAACATGACCACCCCTCCGCAGAAGCGCCGCATCTGGGTGCCAAATGGTGCTGTCACTCGGGCTCCATATGCCCAAGCTTCTCCAGGCTTTGCTCCCCGCCCACCCAACCCATCTCAGATGCAGGGTCAGAGGGTTCCAATGGGGCAGCCAAGGCAAGATGCACCTCGTGTCGTCACTTGCTACAAATGCAAGCAGACTGGACACTACGCTGATAAGTGCACTCAGAGGCAGCTACCTCCACCTCCTCGCCCCAACACCAACCAGGCAATGGTTCGTGCTCCCCCGGCTAAAGCCTTCAACTCCAACAACAGGCCTGTCGGGAGGACCGCGAGGGTGAATCATATCAAGGCCGACAAAGCTGAGGAAGCTGCTGACGTCGTTCTCGGTATATTACCCGTAAACTCTTTTCCAGCTAAAGTGTTGTTTGATACCGGAGCATCGCATTCTTTTGTGTCAAAGATCTTTGCAACAACGTACAACCTAGTTCTGGTTCCACTAAGCAATCAAATCTCTGTTCACTCTCCGGGATCTAAAATGTTGACTTCCAAGATAAGTATGGACAATCAAATCCTAATTGGAGGTCGCATATTCCTTGCTTCACTCATGTTGCTGGGAAATTCTGACATTGATGTCATTCTGGGCATGGATTGGTTGAAGACCAATGAAGCTAAAATTGACTGTGCTCAAAAGTCAATAACTCTATCCCACCCTTCTGGCCAGATAGTCTATTCTCCATATGGATCAAGTTCTGTTAAGCTGTTCAACCTCGATGCAAAACCCCTTCCTGCAATTGAAAATGTTCCGGTGGTTTGTGAATTCCCTGACGTCTTTCTAGAAGAGTTGCCAGGGATGCCTCCGGACAGAGCAGTTGAGTTCGTGATCGAGCTTGAGCCAGGTACTGCTCCAATCTCTAAGCATCCATACAAGATAGCTCCTCCTGAACTGAAGTTGTTAAAGGAGCAAATCGATATGTACATGGAGAAAGGTTACATTCAACCTAGTTCTTCCGCTTGGGGTTGCCCAACTCTGTTCGTTGCCAAGAAGGATCAAACGAAGAGACTCGTGGTTGACTATCGTCCTCTCAACGAGAAAACCATCAAAAACAAGTATCCAATTCCTCGTATCGATGATCTTTTTGATCAACTTGCTGGAGCCTCAATATTCTCAAAGTTGGACTTGAGGATGGGTTACCATCAGATAAAGATCAGAAAGGAATATATTCCAAAAACAGCTTTCACCACTCGGTACGGTCTATATGAATACACCGTCATGTCCTTTGGCCTCACCAATGCACCGGCGACATTCTCTAGACTTATGAATTATGTCTTCCATGAATACCTCGACAAGTTCGTTGTGGTATATCTCGATGACATTCTGGTCTACTCCAAATCCGAGGAAGAGCATGGAGAACATCTTCGTCTCACTCTCATGAAACTTCGCGAGCATCGTCTATATGCCAAGTTCTCCAAATGTGAGTTCTGGATTCCAGAAGTTGCTTACCTTGGTCATATCATCTCTGCCAAAGGCATAGCCATTGACCCAGAAAAGGTTAAGGCAATTGTTGATTGGAAACCTCCTAAGACGGTAAAGCAAGTAAGAAGCTTTCTTGGCTTGGCTAGCTATTGCCGTCGTTTCGTCCAAAACTTCTCCAAGATTGCCAAACCTCTCACTGATCTCACAAAGAAGGACAAGAAGTTCGTTTGGACTCCACAATGTGATGAGAGTTTCAATCTCCTGAAGACTAAACTCACTTCCACCCCAGTTTTGGTTGGCCCAGATACTACCAAACCTTTCCAGATATTCTGCGATGCATCTCTCCAGGGTCTAGGTGCAGTTCTTATGCAAGAACGTCAAGTTGTGGCTTATGCTTCACGTCAGTTGAATGCACATGAGCAAAATTATCCCACACATGATCTTGAACTTGCAGCAGTTGTGTTTGCCCTCAAGAAATGGAGACAATACTTGTTGGGTAACCGCACTGAAATCTTTTCCGATCATAAGAGTCTGAAATACATCTTCACTCAACCAGATCTGAACCTCAGGCAAAGGAGATGGATTGAAAAGATTAAAGACTTTGATCTCACCATTTCTTACACTCCAGGCAAGGCTAATGTTATGGCCGATGCTCTCAGTCGCAAATCCTATTGCAATAATCTCAGGATCAGGGAAAGCCAACCTCCACTTCATGAAGAATTCCAGAAGCTGAACCTTGGTCTTGTTCCTCAAGGATACCTGGCAAACTTGACAGCTAGTCCAACTCTCGAGGACAAGATTCGATCTGAACAACTTCGTGATGCTGAAATCAAGAAGATTGTAGAGCACATCAAAGAACGCAATGATAAATTCAAGTCCTTCTCAATTGATGACAAAGGAACTGTGTTCTTCGAAGGACGCATTGCAGTTCCTCAGATTCAAAGCCTCAAAGATGTCATTCTCAAGGAGGCTCATGAAACTCCTCTCTCCATCCACCCTGGAAGTACAAAGATGTACCAGGATCTCAAGACTCTGTATTGGTGGCCTGGCATGAAACGTGAAATTGCTCAATACGTTTCTGAATGCAACGTTTGTCAACGTGTTAAGGCAGTCAATCAGAAAACAGCCGGTCTACTCCAACCTCTGAAAATTCCTGAGTGGAAGTGGGACATGATTGAAATGGACTTCGTCACTGGTTTTCCAAAGTCCAAGAAGGGCAACAATGCAATCTTCGTTGTCATTGATCGTCTCACTAAAGTAGCTCACTTCTTTGCTGTCAAAGAAACAATCTCAGCTAGCCAGTTAGCAAAGCTCTACACATCAAAGACTGTTCCCCTTCATGGTGTTCCATTGGAAATAAGCTCAGACCGTGGAAGTATCTTCACTTCTCATTTCTGGAAGAGTTTTCAAGAAGCATTGGGCACCAAACTTCTGTTCAGCACAGCTTATCACCCTCAGTCTCAGGGGCAAGTCGAAAGAGTCAATCAGATTCTCGAGGATATGCTCGGAGCATGTGGTCTCTCCTTTGGCATGAAATGGGAGGATTGCCTTCCATATGCTGAATTCTCCTACAACAACAGCTTCCAGGCAAGCCTAGGCATGGCACCATTTGAAGCACTCTATGGCCGCAGATGCAGGAGTCCAATCAATTGGTCTGGAGCTGGTGAACGTTCACTCTTAGGCCCTGACATTGTTAAGGAAGCCGTTTAGAAAGCTCGCATCATTCGTGATAATCTCAAGATTGCCCAGTCTCGTCAGAAGAGCTACTATGACAGCAAGCACAGGGATATGATCTATGCACCTGGTGACAAGGCATATCTCTGTGTAACTCCCCTCAGAGGCACTCATCGTTTTGGTGTGAAAGGAAAGCTTGCACCAAGATACATTGGTACTTTCAACATCCTCTCAAGGCGTGCGGAAAATGCCTATCGTCTTCAACTTCCAGAAAAGCTATCCAAGGTGCACGATGTGTTCCACGTGTCGCAGCTCAAGAAGTGTTTCAAAGATCCAGATCGTGCAGTTGATCATGATTCCATTGAACTGCAAGATGATCTATCTTATGAGGAGCACCCTATTCGAATTCTCGATGAGACCGAGCGTAAGACTCGCAACAAGAGCACCAAGTTCTTGAAAGTGCAGTGGTCGCATCATTCCGATAAAGAGGCAACGTGGGAGACCGAAGAGGATCTTCGCAAGAAGTATCCGGACCTTTTCTCTTCTCAGTAGGAATCTCGGGGCGCGATTCCTTCAAGGGGGGGGGGGGCGTTTTGTAACATCCCAAGTATGAAAATATCCCTTAGAATGTTTGATTCCTTGTTTAATTAAAGTATTGCATCATGTCATCATATTTATTTCCTTGTTTGCAGTTGTTTACTATTTGTTTTGCATCTGTTATTCCTTGTTTTCATAATGGAAATTCAAACAATTTCAAATGATGTGTTTCATACTTGTCATGTTACAATATTTTTCAAATCAAATTGCAATCCAAAGTCTCATTTTATTTCCAATCATTCCATAATGAATCAACTAATAAAATGGTGGGTTTTATTTCAATTAATTAATTCCAAATTGCTTTCAAATTCAAATCAAATCATCAAACAGCACCTAATTTGAAAATTATGAAAAATACCAAAACAAATAAACTCATTTGTTTCCAATTAAAGTTATGTGATAACCCTATTTAAAATCTTGTTGCAATAATCAATTTTAATCCCCAAAATTCATCCAATTTCAAACAATTACAAAACAGCAAATAAATTTGAACTTTTCAAAAACCAAGATGACATTTTGGTAGATGTTGACCTAACAAACTCACATGAATTTTTTTAAATTGTTTCAACTCAAACCCTATCTATTTTCTTCCATTTTCTTTTGCTGCAAAAAAAAAACAGGAGAATAAAAATTCAAAAATAAAAAAGCGCGCACGCAGAGGGCAGTGGGCAGCCCAGCCCACCTTTTTTCCCTTCTCCTCGCGCGCAGCCCAGCCCGCAGTGGCCCGGTACCCCTTCGCTCGCAGCCGCCCCCGTCGTCTTCGTGTACGGCGCGCATCCAGAGCTGCCACGGCGGCAGCAGTGCCGCATCGACGACCAGGAGCCGAGCCCTAGGGCTATAAAGCCCCCCTAGGACCCCGGAGACCTAGCCCTAGCCCCTGCTCCTTTTTCTCCCTCGTTCCGCCGCCGATTTCCCTCTCGCGGCCACCTCCCCCACCTCTCTGTCACCTCGCCGGAGACGCCGTGTCTGAAACCCCGTTGATCACCTCCACCTCGCCGCGCCTTCCACCCACCTATCTACGGGAACCAAACCACCACCTTCCCCTCTATCCGTTGGACACCCTAGCTACCCCGGAGATCAACCACATCGCCGCCGCCATCTTCGACGTCACCGCCGGCCGCGCCGCCCTCGACCCTCTGCTTCCACGACAACGACAGTGAGCCACCACCGTGCACTCCTCCTCCCTCTCTGCCTTGCGCAACGCATCCGTGCACGTCCACGCATCACACGCAAGCACATCGAGCACATCAACGCGACGGTGATCGCCGCCGGCATCGTTATCTGTCGAGGTTCAGTTAGCACGCGCGCGTTGAAAATTCAGTTAACCGCAGTACTAAAGAATAACCTCAATGCGCCCTGTTAACTGACAGAAACACACGCACAGCGCACTGGTTCAGAGACTAGCGAGCGCGCAGCGAGGGCCTGGGTTCCATCCCTCGGCTCCGCGATTAAAAACCAAACTTTTGCACCGAGTGCTGACAGTGTGGCCCCCCTGTCAGCCACTCTGTTGCCACGCGTGCAGCTGCGTGGGCCACGTTGGCCCTAGGCCCACTGGCAGTGGCCAGGGTAGCCTCCTGTGCGGTAACAAAATGATTTTAAACTTTTCTGTATCAAAAACAAGTCCTTTCTTTTTACAGATTGGCCCCTGGAACCAAAATGCAAATAACTTTAGTTTTATAATTCCAAATAACAAAAATAAAATATGTGCACTGCCCCAAATTTAATTCTCTATCTAATGGTAGCATTTGTTTTCTGTTTTGAATTTTCCAAATGCAATTCAAATTTGAATTCAAATAGTTCAATTGCAATTTGCTAAAATTCATAACTAATTCATTCTTAATCCAAATAATGCAAATAAAATATGTTTTCCATGCTATTTCAAATAACCTTTTCAAATATAAATTTTGTTTCATGGTTTGAATAATTTAAATTGCTTAAATAATTTAAACCTTGTTTAAATCATTTAAATTTGCTAAAATCATAACTTGCTCAAATTAAATTATTTTTGAACATGAATAATATGTTTTCAAACTAGAAAAGTATAAACTTTTCAAATATGAATTTGAATTTATGATTGGAACAAATAAAATTCAAATAATATTCAAACTTGTTTTAAATTCATTTAAAACTTGTTTAATTTTGTTTAAGTCATAATAAATTCATCCTAACTCCTTTTTCAATATTTGAAACATGTAATCCAACTAAAATTTTGTATTATTTTCAAATATGAATTTTGTTATTTATTTTGCGCAATTTAAATTGGTGAAAAAAACAACTATTTGTGTAAGCCCTTTAAGGAACCAAAAATTCCCTAATTTAATAAATAACTTTCTAAATTGGTAAACCTTGTTTCCAATTGATTCTATTGTTGTTATTTTGTTGTTTTCCTCATCCATGCATCATACTAATCCACTTTCACCTGTTGGTTAATTGGAAAACAACTGTTTCAACCAAAATCCATGGGCTTTTCATATGCAACTCAAAATTGCATATGTGTCCATTTAAATTGTTTCCCATGTCAACTATTTTATTTTGATGCATCAGTTAAATTGACATGCATCATCCCATGATTGTGCACTATGCCATGATATTGATTGTTTATATTTCTGTCTTGTTTGTTTGCTTCTTCTCGAATAGACGACGACGTTGAGACAGACGATCTTTACAGCACCCCTTCTGAGGATCTAGCTCAGTACCAGGCTGCTGAGTTTGCAGGGAAGTTATCACTCACATGAACCACTGTGTTCCTTTCAACATTGGTTACCGATACTTTCCGTTGTCTATTTTGCTAGCCCTATGTATAGTTGTTTCTGATACGAACCTATCACATGAATCCCTTAACCCTGATATTGCCTCACCTCCACTCCTACAACCCCATTGTTTGAGCCAGTGTCTTACTAGAATGCTTAGGTTTTTTTGCTCGAGTCTGTTACCCGTTGCTTTCAGTTACTATACTTCTATCATGATTCTGGGGGCTCGATGTTAATCAATCAACCTGTTAATAATAATATGCTGATAAGGCACCGACAGGAGGCCCTTTGTGGTTTTGAGGCCTGCTAGTGTCGACCCTAATAGGAAAAGGGTCTTGTCTACTGATCCATGATGAGCGCACTACCCGCATGTGGGAAGCGAGTATGGGCGCCCCCCTCAATTTGATTCGATTCGCATCTCGTCCAAATCGCCTCATTTAGTTCGTGTTTTCCATTTGCCGCATGCATGTTTTTGCGAGCCCAGCGCAGGGTGGAACTTTTGTAGTCGGCATATAGGGGGACACGGTCTTAGAGTGCTATGAGGGTCCCTTTTCTTCGGGGCTTGATTAGCCGTGCGCCCAAGGTGCTTTGGGCTTGATGCGAAGAAGAGTTGGGTTGTGTTGAGTACCCCGCTTGGTGGGAGGCATCCCATCTGGCGGGTTATTCTTACGTGTACGGCCAAATTGGTGCAACCCTGCAGGGATAAATCTTCTCGAGAAGCCGTGTTTTCCGCGGTTATGGTTGACTTGGTGAAAGTATTGGCTAACAAGTACTCAGAACAACTTACACCTAACTATTGATAACTTGACTAGTAATAGACTTATTGACACAATAACTTGACCCATTATTCATTAATCCAACTGTGTGAGTTATCCTCGGATTGCTTCTTTGGATAAGGGGCGAGATCCAGGATGGGTTTGTTTGATGTTATCTTTCAGTTGGTTACTTTACGCTATCTTATCCCCTTTCTGTTAGTTGGAAGTTGTAGTTTTCTGTAGTTGGTTAGCGCAGCCAGCTGCAGCATCTTTTATATCCCCTTTCTTCCTTTGAACCCAAGGCATCTGTGCTTGGTGTTGACGGGTTACACTTTGGTGAACTGTGAGTCTTGCTTGCCAGTACGTCTATGTACTGACCCCTTTGGGGCTGTGGTTTCCGCAGACTACGCTTACGAGGATCCCAGTGACGGCTACTACGTGGAGTTTGACGAGGCTGCTGACGAGTAGGTAGCGGACCCGGGCAGGATCCGAGACTACGTGGATGGGCTCCGTCTTTCTTTCAGTTTCCGGCTTCTTAAGCCTATTTGGATTTGTCTGTACTCAGACCCTTTGAATGCTTCCGCTGAGATGTAATGATGTTATGTTGGGGCATGTGTCCTCTGGATGATTGTATTTGCTATCTCTGCTCTAGTGAGAGCTATTTGCAACTTATTTCAATCTTTTGTGTCTTAGAGATATGTTGTGCTATCATTCTGTTACAAGCCGTTGACGTACCATGTGTGTATGGTATGAAGTACGTCAATGGTAGTGTCCTGATTTCTACGGGATAGTTTACATCGACGGTGAATAGTAAAGATTGGTTGTCACACATAAGTGTTGGCCTACTCGTAACAGATGCGGGTGCCGGTAAGCCCCGTAATCCAATCAAAATACTGTTCAGTTCGTACGGTGAGTATCCTCTAGAAGTCCGGGTGCGACACCGAGTCATCGAAATCTTGCACTCTTGGGCTATCATGGATCATGTCCGTTGGAAGGATTGCCTCCGCACCATAAACTAGGAAAAACGGGGTTTGCCCTGTTGACCTGTTCGGTGTTGTTCGAATACTCCAAATCACGGAAGGTAGCTCTTCTACCCATGCTCCAGCTGCTCTATGAAGAGGAGATTCGAGTCTTGGACGTATTCCTTGCAGGATTGAGCTATTCATTCTTTCAACCTGTCAGTTGGATTGCGGGTGTGCCACAGATGCGAGACCTAGGCGAATTCCCGTTTGTCGGCAATATTTTGCCAACTCTCCAATGGAAAATTTTGTCCCATTGTCGGTTATTATGCTGTGTGGAACGCCGTATCTCATGACTATGTCAATGATGAAATTTCTGGCAGTTACACCGTCAAGTTTTTTTATGGGTTTAGCCTCCACCCACTTGGTATATTTGTCCACAGCTACAAGTAGATGTGTAAGTCCGCCTCGTGTAGTTTTGAATGGTCCCATCATATCTAGCCCCCAGACCGCAAAGGGCCATGTAATGGGGATAGTTTTGAGTGCTTGGGCTGGCATATTAGTCTGCTTGGCGTAATACTGACATCCTTCACATGTGTTTACTATGTACTCAGCATCTGTCTTGGCTGTTAGCCAGAAAAACCCGACACGGAATGCTTTTTTAACTATGCTTTTTGATTGAGCATGATGTCCGCAATCTCCGGCATGGATTTCTTGCAGGATTTCTCGTCCTTCTTCTGGTGAAATACATCGCAGAAAAATTCCGAAAGTACTGCGTTTATACAAGCAATTGTTAATTACCGTGTATCCTTTGCATCGTCGCTGGATTTGTCTTTGCAAGACTTCATCTGCTCCTTCCGGGTACTTCTGATTAACTAAGAAGTTTATATATGGGATTGTCCAATCCGGGTTAACGAGCATGACTTCAATTGACTCGGAAGCCAGAGGATAGTCAACATCTCCACATTTTATCGATGGTTCGTACAAATGTTGGACGAAAACACCTGGTGGTAGGATTTTTACCCTTTCTGATCCCATGCGGGCTAACGCATCCGCGTTCCAATTCTCCTCCTGTTTAACATGGAGTACTTCGAATCAGAAGAAACAAATGGCGAACTCGTCCACCGTTCTCCGATATTTGGCCATTATAGGGCTTTTTGCGTCCCAAATTTGGTTGAGCTGATGTTGTACCAAATCTGAATCGCCATAGCACAAAATGTGCTTGACCCCTATTTCTTTTGCAATATGCAAGCCATGAAGCAGAGCTTCGTATTCTGCCACGTTGTTGCTGGCGTTGAAGTGTATTTGTAATACATACTCCATTGTGTCTCCTTTAGGGGATTTTAAAACTACACCAGCTCCAGCGCCCTCCTTCATCTTGGATCCATCAAAATGCATGATCCAGTACTCGGACTCCGGCATTGGTGTTTTCTCCATTGCTTCCGTCCAGTCGGCGACAAAATCTGCCAAAACCTGCGATTTTATTGCCATCCTGGGCTGATACTTAATGTCGAAGGCTGCTAACTCGATGCCCCATTTGGCTACTCGGTCAGTCGCCTCCGCATTGTTTATTATATCCCCTAGTGGTTCTTTACATACCACCGTTATGGAATGTCCTTGGAAGTAATGGCGAAGTTTTCTGGATGCGAAAAATACGCCATATGCCAGTTTTTGATAGTGCGGATACCTTTGTTTGGACTCGGAGAAAACTTCGCTTATATAATATACCGGATGCTGGTCTGGTATGCTCTGTTCGTCTTTCTTCCGTTCCACAACAATTACTGCACTGATAACCCGGTTTGTAGCCGTAAGGTACAATAACATAGGTTCTTCGTTATTTTGCGATGCCAAAATCGGAGCTGTCATCAAAGTTTCCTTTAACTGAGTTAACGCCGCATCTGCCTCTTCTGTCCACTCGAATTTTTCGGATTTTTTCAGCAACTTGTAGAGTGGTAAAGTTTTGTCCCCCAGCCGACTAATAAATCTGCTGACGGCTGCGGCGGAACCCGTCAATCTTTGGACATCTTTTACACACGTAGGTTTGGATATGTTTAAGATTGCTTTGATCTTTTCTGGGTTAACTTCTATTCCTCTATGAGAAACGATGAAACCCAGAAGTTTTCCTGAGGGAACCCCGAATACGCACTTTAATGGATTTAACTTCATCTTGTAAGTGCGCAAGTTTTCGAAGGTTTCTCGTAAATCCTCAAGGAGTGTATTTCTTTCCTTGGTCACGACAGCAATGTCGTCCACGTAAACATGGATATTTTTGCCAATCTGACTATTCAAACAACGTTGCATGCAACGCTGGTAGGTGGCACCTGCGTTCTTCAGGCCAAATGGCATGGTTATGTAATAGTACGTCCCATAGGGGGTTATAAAAGAAGTCTTAATTTGATCTTCCTTTTTTATGCGTATTTGATGGTACCCGGAATATGCATCCAAAAAGCATAAGAGCTCAGAGCCTGCAGTGGCATCTATTATTTGATCGATTCGCGGTAACACAAACCTATCTTTTGGACACAGTTTGTTTAAACCGGTGTAATCTATACACATTCTAAGGGCAGTGGTATCTTTCTTCGGTACTAACACCGGATTTGCGGATCAATCGGTGTGTATAACTTCCTCGATAAAGTCTGCTGCTAAAAGCCGGATAATTTCCTTGCGGATAGCCTTCCGTCTTCTTCCGTCAAATCGACGGAGACCTTGTTTGACGGGTTTGGAGCCTGGAATCACCTTAAGTTGATGCTCAGCAAGTTCCCTGGGTACGCCTGGCATGTCAGCTGGACACCAGGCAAAAATATCCTAGTTCTCACGGAGGAACTTGATGAGCTCTCTTTCCTATTTGTCGGTCATCCCAGTTCCCACTACGACAAATTTTGTCGGATCTTTGGGATCTAGAATTACCTGTCTTGTGTTCTCGGAGGCCTTGAAGCTATCTGCTGGCTTCCGGGTTTCTTTTCCTGCCGGCATTTCTGTCGGCGATACCTCTTTGGCCAGCTCCTTCAATTCTTCCTTTGCTATGATTTTTTCAGCGCAAAGGGCGTTTTCTTTTTCCAGCTTGTTTGCCAACTTGAAGTCTCCCGATATGGTGATTACTCCTCCTTTTGGCCCTGGCATCTTCAGCTTGTTATAGATATAACATGATCTTGCCATAAATTTGGCGAAAGCTGGACGTCCGAGTATCGCGTGATACACGCTTTCGAACGGCACCACTTCGAAGGATACTTTTTCCTGACGGAAGTGATCTTTTTCTCCGAAAGTGACATCTAGGGAAATTTCTCCTAGGGATCTTGCTTGCCTGCCAAGAACAATGCCATGAAAACGTATGTTGCTATGGTTGAGCTAGGTCTCGGAGATTTTCAGATGCCTCAGTGTATCCAGGTACATTATATTAATGCCGGATCCTCCATCCATCAGCACTCTTCTTAGCCTAGTGTTCTGGACAATAGGGCTTACAACAAGGGCTTGTGTGCCGGGTTCAGGGATATTCCCGGGATGATCAGACTGATCCCAGGTAATTGGTGTATTTGAATACTTCAAGAATTTCGGGGTTACCGAAACAACCACGTTTATTTCTCGAAGCGTTCTTTTTGCCACCTTTGCTGATGGAGTTGCCAGGAAAGTTAGGGCACACTCTCCATCAACTCTCGGAAACTTGGGTTCGCCTTTTCACTGCTGTTCCTGGATTTTTTCGTCAGTGTCCGATTCACTGTCTTCTTTCTCAGCTTCCGGCTTTTGCTTGTAAAATTTCCTTTTGGAATTCTTCCCCTTGTTTCCGGATCCTGCACTGCCTTTCATATGCTTGTTCAGCCGGCATTGTGCGTTCGTATGGGTGGGTTTCCCAAATCGCGAATGGTGGACGCATGGTTCCGACTTAATCTTTTCCCATTCTTGTTTGGTGTAATTGATTGGTTCCGAACTGCGTCCTTTCCACCTATTCCCTTTTTCACTTCCAAAGGCTATGTTAACTTCTTTGGGATTTTGTGTTGCGTCTGGAGCTCCTTTTTTCTCAGGGCGAGGATTCTTTTTGGCCTGTATCAGTGTGTCGATACTGCCTCCTCTAGCTCTGATGTCGTCTTCGGCTGCAGCATGTTCATTGGCGGTTGTAAGCATAGATCCGAGATCTTTGTGCTGTTTGGAACCAAACATGAACGGTACAAGTCCGGGTTTTAGGCCATTGACGAAAGCCTGCATTGCTTGAACGTCAGTTACTCCAGAGCAGCTATTCTTCATTGCAGTCCATCTTGAGATAAAATCCACGTATGGTTCGTCTTCAAATTGGGTGCAACGGTTTAGCTGGTTGATGCTATTCGGGCGTTTGTAGGTTCCCCGGAAATGCTGAGTGAATACTCGAGCCATATCATCCCAGCTGTAGACAGTTCTGGAAGTTAATCCGTTAATCCAATCTCTGGCTCCATCCAGTAACATTAGGGGAAGAAACTTTACAGCTTCCAGGTCTGTCCCATTGTTAATCTGGACGGCTGTATAGTAGTCTGAGAGCCAGGTATCCGGGTTTGTACTACCGATATATTTTTGGAACGTTGGACCAACTTTGGCAAAGCCAGAATGCAGGGTTATCCTTCGGATCCTATCTGTGAAGCATTTAGGTCCGAAGTATAAGTCGTCTCTTTCCGCCCTATCCATGTGTGCGGAGTACCTGCCGGCTGAATGGACAGAAGGGGATCTACTCCTTTCTTTTCCATTGTTGCGCGGACGCGCTTTTCCGAGATCGTCTCTATTTCTTCCGATATCACGTCCCTTTGGATGAGGTGGAGTTCTACTCGTGTATCTTTCCTTGACCTTGGGGGGTGTCCGAGATCTCTCACGCCTGTGAGGTATACCCTGTCTTCCAGCCTTTTCAGTTGGGTTTCTCAGAGGTGGCATTGCTTTGCCGTCATTCCGGTATTTTTCTTCCCGGTCGTGGGTGTTAAGTCCACCTTTTGGGAGATGGGATCCGGTTCTAGACGCTTCATCCTTGTTATCGGGATTTTTCTTGTCTTTTCTCGGATCTGTTTTCCTCTCATTTGGATCTCTTGGTTCCTCCGGTCCGGGTGCTCCAGCGGCGCACGTAGCTGTTTTGCATAGGGCGGAGTCGTCATGCAGCCTCCCTGATCGCTCTTGCCCCCGGTGTTGTTGATGCAATGCCTTTCCGAGGAAAGCATACACCCCTTGAAGTTTTTCACCGTTTGAGTATATATCGTTGTTGAGGATGGCGAACGCTGCTTCCGCGTTTTCTGCTGCGGTTTTGTATATTGGTTCTCCTCTGGCATCTTTGACGTTTACCTGCTTTTGCCAAGATGGGTTGTGAAACCTTTCTTTTGGCGGCAGTACTTCCGGTCTTACGATTCCGGGTAACCTTGTAGGTTTAATGGAAGATCTATTCATTTTCTCGTACTCCTCGATTTCTTCCTTCATGAGCTTGATGTCATCCTGGGTTTTTTGGAGGTGTTCACGAGTTCTGAATAGATGTTGCTGTTGCCGTTGGAGAGCTTGTCTCCTGGCTTCTAGCACTTCAGGGGGTTCATGCAATCCCACTGGTGTTTGTAACAATTCATGTTCTTCTTGCTCTGTCATTGGCGGAACAAGGATTTCTTTTGTTTTCTTCTCCGCAAGTTTTGTTCCGCTTGCATCTCCTACTTCCGGGCTTTCATCAGCTGGATCAGCCAATTTCTTCTTCCGGAGTTTGTATTGGAGTTCTTTAGCGGCCTTGTGCTTTTTCTCGGAAGAGGGAGGCTTTCTAGCAGGTTCATCCTCTGTCAATTCTTTGACATTGGGGAATATTGGAGAAGTTTCTCCATCTTCTCTCTTCCTCTGGCGGAGGAGTTCTAGGGCTTTCCTGACTACCGGCGTCCGTGTTTTCAGCCGGTTTCGCCATTAGTACTTCATGGAATCCCTCCTGAAAAGATTTAACTTTTCTTTCGAAGGCGTCCACGTCTTCGTCTTCGGAATCAAAGTCATCTGACCCGGTTTCTGACTCTAATCTCGCCTCAATGGCGGCTAGCACAGAGTCAGCTTCCGAGTTCATCGCTGGATTGGCGGATGTCGGATCTTCCACCTCTGTAGTGGGTTTGCTATTTTCTGCCTCTTGCACGGGGTTTCCGTCATCCGTGTTTTCGGCGACTTCAGATTGCACCATACCGATGAAGTGTGTATCACTTTTGTGTCGGCGATCTGAGCAAAATCCGGTATCATAGTCATCTTCGACTGGGTATAGGGCGGGTGGGAAAAATTTGCTTCCACCGCAAAACCCCATGGCCTCTGCAGTTAGTCCGATAAAGATATTGGTAGATCCAATCGGTAACACGCAGGCACTTACCAGATGATTTTGCGCCGGTATGTAAGATCCATTGTCGAGGAAGCTTCCGATATCGCCGTCAAACTCCAGGATTCCGACGGTTATGGAACTGCCGATTCCGCCCAGTATCCCAGATCGAAATTTTACGCCTGACGCCGTCGGCCCCACGGTGGGCGCCAACTGTCGAGACATCGTAGTAGTTTTCATAGACGGGGGTGCCATGAGACTACGGGTAGAGACGTGGGGAGACGTGGTCATGCGAAGGACAAAAGCACAGGGTTTACCCAGGTTCGGCGCGTCGCAATAATGCGGCGTTCCTACTCCTGCAATCTCACTAATCAGGGCTAAAGCCTGTGTATACAAGTACAACGTGAGGTTCTGTTTAGCTATTCACTGAGGATCAACTTCCCGGCGAGTTAGCCTATATCTTCTCTTCTATCTATCATATCTCCCGTCCGGCTTTATATAATAGCCGGGTTAGGGCATACAGAGTAGGAAACCTAGAAGACTACGGCAACTATTAACTTGGAAAGTAAGGAATCCGCCTTCTACTCCAAGCCAGATCACGTGGGCCGTGATCCGGGTTCTTCTAGAATCCGGCTTCTGTGCGTCAGCTTACTGGGCCGCCCAATGGAACGTAGCCCACTACCATTCGGGCCACCCGGGCAATCCGGCACTTTAGACTACCATCCGATATACCCCTATTTGGTATATATCCGACACACTACAACCATGAAACGCATTCTCTCTGCATCTATCTTATCCATAGAAGTTCAATACACTTTAATTCAAGAATTTAATTTGTGTTGTTTACTTTTAGTGGAAATTCTATTTTAATCCTATTAATTTATTATGCCATCTACCATTCTTTATTACCTCATTTCATGCGATCAATTCACTCAAGTCTCACACCATGTGTGTGACAGAGAAAGCCATAAGAAAGCACTCGACAAAAGATCGTGTGTGAAGGTATAAATCGGGAGTTTTACCTTCACAAAATTGTATGATAACGAACATGTGCACTTGTTGATATCAAGCTATTTTCTCGTGCCATTGCCGGGGAGCTAGGCACAAGTGATTATGTTTCTTGTTGTGTTGCAACTTTGTTGTTTTAAATGCTTGTTATCTTGGACAGGGGTTTGACATTTTCTAGTAGAGATTATTTGCCTCATTACTTGGTAAGATTTCCTAGATAAGTAATCCCAGACATGGTTGCAAAACTCAATAATTCTAAGAACACTCAACTCGGTGCCTAGTTTGATAAGATAACTATCACACTGAAACCTGAAAATACTTTGAGGGGGTATAGTTCCCAATCTAAAAATTGTATTAGAAATACTATAATAAATCCATAGTATGATCTTATGGCGTATGAAATAGATACAATTATCATTAATGAAGTTTCACATAAGTATTTTTCAGGTTTGGACCATGATGACCATATTTTGCATTTATCTATGCTTGAAGATCTATGTAGTGCTTTCAAACCAAAGGAAGTATCAAAAGAATTTGTCCTACTGAAGCATTTTAGTTTCTCATTGGCGGTAAAGAGAAAAGAATGGTTTAAGTCCTTTCCTAACCATTCAAGAATGTGATGTAAAAAAATCGCCCTTTTCCAAAACTATTAAAAATTACGTAAGAAATATTCTATTTTGCTCGGGAGTATAATGAAATTTTTGCAAAATCATCTGAATGATATTTTAGAATTACTAAGCATCATGTAGCCCAAGGATTTGCCGATCATACAGTCAGTTACCATACTTTCTTTCATGGACTTAATGATGCATCTAAACAAAATCTCAATTGCAGTGCAGAAGGATGCTACCTGAAATTAACTTTGGACGGAGCCAATGAAATTATTGAAAGGATTATGGATAATGAATATAAATGTAAATCCCATGAAGCTATGTAGGGTAAATAAGTTTATCAAGTCAAGTCCATATAGGGTACCGTTCAAGACAAAGGGAATTAACATCTTGATGATCTTGAACGAAGTCTTTTCAATGAGACAATGAAGGTAAACGACATCCATATTGAGAATATTGTTGATAGAAATGGATACAACTTTCAAATTTATCGGCCATGAAGTGAGATTCGAAAAAAATCTCACTTTATTTAAGTATCATCAAGAGAAAATTAGTAATGATCTTCGCAAATGACTTTACTTTCATGAAAAACTAATATTTTAGATTGCAGATGAACTGGAAGATATGAGTCATACTACTAAACATTTAGATAAACATGCTCGCATGATACAAATTTAGTGTGAACAAATTGTTGAGACTAGGGCTCTCACTCTTAAACAAGCTTTTTGTGTTAAGCATGTTTCTACTAATGTTGTTACAATACGTAACATAGTGACCCAAGAATCTAAAGGGTCAGCCTGCAAATAAAAAGAATGAGGTCAAAGAGATAAATAAGTAGGAAGAATATTTAGCCGATCCTCAAGATGATGTGGAAATAAATGCACAGAGGCGATAAGAGCAAACCCAATAGGAAAAGGAGGGCACCGAACAATATACATATGATTATGGTGCTCAGACCATTGATGCTGAAAAAAGATGAGGCAATAAAATCCAAGGCTCAAGACAAAGTAAAGTCAGTGAAAACAAGCCAAAACATGTATGAAAGAGTAAGGATAAACCTAAGGTAAAAACCTCTTCCTTTTGCTCACAAAAGGAATAATCAAACTGATGATGAGCTATACAAATCCTTTACCAAAGATTTGGGAGATGTCACTTTATAAATGCCTTTCCCTGATGCTATTCGAGTTCCTACCTATAAAAAAATCTTGATTTGTGTTCTAAATAATAAAAGAACAATTCCTCCACCTAAAACTTTGGTTGGCATAACTAAATATCGAGTTGAGTGTAAACCTCCAACTAAACTGGGAGATCTAGACATACCTACTATATCTTGTGCAACTAGTAGGACAGAAATTAATAATGCTCTTTATGATTTAGGAGCTCGAGTAAGTCTTATCACATTCTCATTATATAAAAGGTTAGAATTGGGATATTACTCTTCAGCTACTATAACCTTACAAATGGCTGATAAATCCAGAAAGCAACCAATAGGTATCGAAGATGTTTTACTCAGGCTAGATCTACATGTTATTCCAATTGATTTTATTATGCTTGGTAGGTTTTATGGTTCTAGATTGTGAGTCTTGCAATACTTTCTAATAAAATAATAGAAACAAAATTTAAACCAACAAAATAATAACGGTAAAGTTTACTTTAAACCTTGAACATGCAGAGGTTGTGTGAACCAATATCCGAAGCTATATCCCTAAAATGGGGATCAAAGATTATCGATCTTAGTCATTAGAGGCCCAGCCAAGTTTCCCACCAACATTAGCTAACATGTCTCGAAACTGACACGAGTGTCGTTATGTTTGGCTTACATGGTTGGCTTGTGGGCCTATGAGACCAACTCCCGATCACCATCTCATCTGATAAGTGGAACGCCGAGTAGGCGTAAGGCAAGGTCAAAGGTGATGTTTGACCGGGTAGATGGCTACCCGGTACTCGCTACCCGGTAGGTTTCTATCCGGCCGTACCCACCAATGGCCAAGAGGAGAAATCAAGCAAGTTGTGTTCATCCGAGTAAAGAAGTTGGTCCGAGTAGAGGGAGTGAGTTCCTACTCGGGCCAGAAGTCAATGGAGCCGTTCTGACAAGGGATCCCGCGTATCCTGCGTCCGTACCGGCGCTTACGGAGCGCGTGATTATCCGCGCTACGGCGTGGCTACAGTGTGGTAGGCGCCTGTCAAGTCCTGTCACTGACAGAGGGGACAGGACAGGGCTAGGGGCCTACCCTATCTCACTGACAAGGGTGGACAGGTCCCATCTCCGAACGGCGCGACGACTTACGGCGCCCGCGTCAGCGAGAAGCCGGAAGCGTGCTCTGTTTTGCAGTGCTCCTGTCACATCAGTTGTACCTTTTAGTCTTATTCTATTCGGCTGGGCACCAGTATATAAGGTGCCATGCCCCCTCCTGTGCGAGGGTCGACACTCTGGGTTGCTTCACTTCACATAGAGAGAACTAGAGAGCTAGAGTGGCTACTCGGCTGAAGGCCTGATTTGTACTGTGGCTACTCGGTAACACACATATAGAGAGAAAGGAAGGAGTAGGGGTGTTACCTCCACACGAGGGCCCTGAACCTGGGTAAGATCTTGTTGTTTGCAGTGCTTGAGACATCCCACACGTGGCTACTCGCTGTGTGATCCCTCCCCGAGCACCTCCAGCGTCCATCGGCCCCAAACATTAGCCATCCCATGGCATCTGCCGTGATACCACCACGACAGTTGGTGCCCACCGTGGGGCTACCAGCGGCGCTGGATGGAGTCCATGTTCGGACGGGACTCATTTCTGCTACTGGGGAGCGCGTGGTCTGTGGCCTTGTCCACAGATTCGGCTCCTTCAACTTCGTCACCGACAACGCCGGAGATTTCGGTGGTAGGCCCATGCCGGCAGGCGGCTCGGTGCTCTCCTTCGGCTCGCACCTCGTCTACGTCGCCACCACCGTCATCCGCGAGTTCCCAGAGGAGGTGCTGGTCGCGGAAGATCCTCCTGTTGTGCTCGCTGCCCGCGGAAGGCCCACTGGCTGCTCTGCGGACATCGTGGAGGTGATGGTGACCGGCCCGGCTATCGATGCCGGGAAGGGCGCGGCTGCTGCCGCGGGAGTCATCGAGGAACCTGCTGGCCCGAGTGCTGGCCAGAGGGTCCACAAGCCCTACGAGAAGGACTCGAACATACCTCTTTCCACAACACCGACGATACCGGCATCCGCCGTGCGGATGGGCCTGCCGCCTCCCACCAAGCTTGAACTCGTGACCATGAGGGCGCAGCTCGACCAGCAGCGCCAGGCGCTGCTCGCCGAGCATCTGGAGCTGGAGAAGGTTAGGCTTGAGCTTAGCCTAGACCAGAATGAGTACAACAAGGCCCACGGCTTTACTCCTGTTGTTAGGAAGCCTAGCAAAGTAGGCGCTACTCGTCGCAACTTAGGCGCCGAGATGGCAGTAGTTGCTGAGGCTCCTAGCCAGTCTGCCACTGTAAACACTGCTACCAGGCCCAGATACAGTACCCCCGCCAAAACACTTAGAGCTGCAGAGGATGTAGCTGCTGAGTTGCCAAACCTTGCCGGCGACGCGCGCGCTAGGCAGCAGGAGAGGCTCAATGAGCTAGTGCTAGAGGCTGCTAGGCAAAATGAGGAGTTCCGGAAAGCCAATCCGGGTGCTGGTGCTTCTCAGATTGTGCACTCGCGTGCAGCGGGATCTCATGACCAGGCGTCATCACCTCTTCCCAACCGCGAGAGGGACCAGAGTGTGCACTCTGGGAAGAGTAGACAGATGCAGGTGTACGACCCGGCTCTCGCTGCAAAACAGCACGCTGTGCCGCGAGAGTCCGGTCAGAAACACAACTCTGCAGGAGCAGGCTATAAAGCCCATAAAGCTCACAGTAAGAGGCAAGATGAAGATCGTGCAGGCCCTTCTCGGCATCCTGCTGCTCAGCCTACTCGGCAGAGGACACAGCAGCCTGCTGCAGCACAGCCGCGTGCGGCTGCGCTAGCAGCCAACCCGGTGGTGCAGCTCGCTGTTATGCAAGAGAACAGATATGATGATGGCTACTCGGCGATGGGGCTAGCCGGCTATGCTGACCCAAGAAATGTTGCTGACCGTCTGGGCGACCGCATGTTGGAGCCCAGTGACGCAAGGTATAAGCTGGATCGGATTAATCTGTCCGCGCAACTCGAGAACAAGGGGCCGCCTGGCCCAGAATGCTTTGGCCCTCATATCATGAATGAGCCATCCGTGAACCACTTTCAGCTGGCCAGGGGGACCAAGTGCTACAATGGCAGCACCAAGCCAGAGGATTGGTGAGTGACTACATCACGGCCATGCACATCGCAGGCGGCAACCGGAGATGGGCTGTGCGGTATGTTCCGCAAATGATAGAGGGTCCGGCTCGGACTTGGCTCAACAATCTGCCCAAGGACAGTATCAATTGCTGGCTGGACTTCTTGGAGGCCTTCATCAGCAACTTCACCAGCACCTACAAGAGGCCGAATAGGCCGCAGCAAGTGTCCGCTTGCAAGCAGCAGGAAGATGAGACCGACCGCGAGTATCTTACTCGGTGGAGCACCTTGAGGAACACCTGTGAAGGTGTGAATGAGGCCCATGCCATTACTTGGTTTGCTCAGAGCTGCAGGCATGGCAGCATGTTGTGGCAGAAGCTGCAGCACGAGATGCCGAGTACTCTTGCTGAGACGATCAAGATCGCGGATATGTATGCACTCGGCAACCCAACTTAGCCTCTGATAGACTCTCCTGAGCCGAGAAGAAACTACAACAGCAACAAGCGCAATGATTTCCGCAACAAGCGCAGAGGTGACCGGATTGATACTCGGTATGATCCCGAGGAGGTGAATGCTGTGACTACGGCTGCTGGGAGTAGCCAAAGGCAAAAAACTGCTGGAGCCCAGTACGGGCAAAACCAGAATCAGGGCCAAGGCATCAAGAAGCCGTACAATGCTCCCCAGCAGGGTAGCGACAACTCGGATCCGGCTCCGAACTTTGTCTTTGGGAGCATGAGGGATGGGCCATGCAGCTTCCATACTCGGCATCCGGCCAGGCCAGCCAATCACACTACTCGGCAATGCAGCTGGTGGGAACAGATCAAGAATGAGGGTCTGCCCCCTCCTCCTCTGCCAGATGCGAATGCCAATGTGCAGCCTATTCGGGCAGCTGCTCCCATGCCTGCAGTGTTCCCGAGAAGAGAGAATGTGAACCAGGTGGCTTTAGGAGCCAACCTCAACTTCAACAACAATGGCAACCGCAACTACAACTACAACAACAACGACCACAACCGCAACTTCTACACCCGCAACAACAACAGGAACAACAACAATAACAACAACAACAACAACAACCAAGGCAACAACAACAACGGCAACAATGGTGGTGGAGACCGCAACCAGTACCAAGAGCACCATGAGAGCTACATGATCTTCACCTCCGAGACCGCCGACAAGCAGTCTCTGCACAGACGTGCGATGGAAGTAAATGTTGTGATCCCTGCTGTGCCTCATTACCTGCACTGGTGCAACCAAGAGATCACGTGGTCCAGAGCTGATCATCCTAGGGTGATGCCCAACCCGGGTAGCTATGCTTTGGTGGTGGATCCCACCTTCTTGGGTACTCAGAAAAACGTCCGGTTCAGCAAGGTCCTGATCGACAACGGCAGCATCATCAACATTGTGTACAGAGACACACTCGAGAAGCTCGGGATGGCCGAGAACATGTTGCTACCCAGCAGGACTACTTTCCATGGCATTGTGCCGGGAGTATTTTGCTCTCCAATCGGCTGCGTCTGGATAGACGTCCTATTCGGTACCAGGGAGAACTGCCGCACTGAGAGCCTGTCGTTTGAGGTAGTTGATCATCAGAGCCCCTACCATGCCCTACTCGGTAGGCCTGCTCTCAGCAAGTTCATGTCTTCAACCCATGCTGCATACCTGAAGATGAAGATCCCTGGTCCCAATGGAGTCATCACCATCTCGGGTGATTACAAGAGGTCTTTGGAGTGTGCCTCTGCTGGTTCCCAGCTGGCGGAATCCATGGCCATTGCTGCCGAGAAGAAGAAGATGTATGAGTTGGTGGCTATGGCGCAAGCAACGCAAGGTGGTGCGCCTTCCCAGTACGGGACTGCGTTCCAGGAGTCCCAGGAGACAAACAAGGTCCAGGTTGACCCTGAGTTCCCAGACCGTGTTGCCATCATTGGCGCCGGGCTGGGAGAGAAATAGGAAAGCAAGCTCATCCACTTCCTCCGTGAGAATCGGGACGTCTTTGCCTGGTCCAATGAGGACTTGCCGGGTGTCCCGGGGGAGTTGGTTGAGCACTCGTTGCATGTGCGGCATGATGCCAAGCCGGTTAAGCAGGCTATGCGCCGCTTTGGTGATGAAAGGAGGAAAGCTATCGGTGATCAGATCACCAAGTTGCTGATAAGCAACTTTATCATGGAGGTATTGCATCCGGACTGGCTAGCCAACCCGGTTATGGTTGAGAAGAAGAAGGAGGACCCCAAGGCCGATACCGCATGGCGCATGTGCGTCGACTACACCGACCTGAACAAGGCCTGCCCCAAGGATCCCTTTCCGCTACCCCGCATAGATCAGGTGATCGATTCCACTTCTGGTTGTGAGCATTTGTCTTTCATAGATGCCTACTCTGGTTTTCATCAGATAGCTCTCAACCCTGCTGATCAAATAAAAACTGCCTTTATTACCCCGTACGGGGCTTATTGCTATCGTGTCATGTGCTTTGGGTTGCGGAATGCTGGGGCTACCTATCACAGATGCATGCAGAAATGCTTGCATGATCAAATTGGCAAAAATGTGCAGGTGTACGTAGATGACATTGTCATCAAAACGAATAAAACACATACTCTGCTTAGTGACATTGAGGAAACATTTGCCAACTTGCGCAAGTACAAGATGAAGTTGAATCCGACTAAATGCACCTTTGGCGTCCCGGCTGGCAAGCTACTCGGGTTCTTGGTATCCAGTCGGGGCATTGAGGCCAATCCTTCAAAGATAAAAGCTATAGAGAGCATGTCTTTGCCGAGATCACTGAAGGATGTGCAAAAGTTCACTGGTTGCTTGGCTTCTCTGAGCCGCTTCCTGGGTAGAATGGGCGAGAAGGCCTTGCCTCTGTATCAATTGATGAAAAAGAGCGACAAGTTTGTCTGGACACCGCAAGCTGATGTAGCATTCAAGGAATTGAAAGCCATGCTGGGTAGCGCTCCCATCTTGGCTAGTCCGCTACCCAAAGAGCCAATGCTGCTGTACATTGCTGCGACTAACCGAGTGGTCAGTGTTGTGATTGTGGTGGAGAGAGAAGAGGAAGGCAAGACTGTGCAGCGGCCAGTATACTATCTCAGTGAGGTGCTGTCCAGCTCCAAGCAGAACTACCCGCATTACCAGAAGATGACTTACGGCGTGTACCTGGACGCCAAGAAGCTGAAGCACTATTTCCAAGAGCATCCCATCACTGTGGTGAGTTATGCTCCCATCTCGGACATCATGGGCAACAAGGAGGCAAGTGGCAGAGTAGAAAAGTGGGCGATTGAGCTAGCCGCGTACGCTCCTGCGTATGCGAGAAGAGAAGCCATCAAGTCACATATCCTAGCAGATTTTTTGGTGGATTGGGCTGAGGTGCAGTATGAGCCTCCTTCTCCAGTAGCCAACTACTGGAAGATGCATTTTGATGGCTCCAAAGTGAAGGAAGGCCTTGGTGCTGGCGTGGTGCTCACGTCACCCAAGCGAGATCAACTCAAGTATGTGCTACAGATTCATTTCAAGGCATCCAACAATGTAGCAGAGTACGAGGCCGTGGTACACGGCTTGAAGGTGGCCAAGGAGGTTGGCGTGCAGCGCATCATATGCTATGGCGACTCGGATCTGGTGGTGCAGCAAGTATCAGGCACCTGGGATGCTCTGATGCCAACATGGCATCATATCGGTTTCTGGTGCAAACCATGACTGGTTTCTTTGAGGGATGCGAGTTCAAACACATACACGGAGCAGAGAATGAGGCAGCTGATGAGCTGTCCAAGTTGGGGTCTTCTCGGCAGTACATCCCGGCTGGGATTGCCTTGGAGCATTTGAGAAAGCCATCTATCAAGCCATCCCCCAACTCGGAATCCATATTCGTTCCTTCTCTACCCGGCGAGGAAGCTGTTCCCATGGAGATTAACTGGGAGGGTGCAAAAGAGAACCCGGGGACTGCCCCTTCTTACTCGGGGACTGCCCCTCCTAACTCGGGGACTGTCGCATTCATTGAGGGGGCCCTTGCCGAGTGCTCGGGGACTCGGGGACTCGTCTCCAACTCGGAAGGAGAAGAGGTGGTGGCTGATCCAATGGAACTGGACGAACCAGTGTTTCTCATCCGGGAGACACCGAGTAGGGCTTTGCCCATATTATCCTTTCTAAAGGACGGCACCTTGCCGAGTGATGAGGTTACCTAGAGGAAAATCCAGAGAAGATCTAAGGGCTATACTATCTTCAGAGATGTGATGCATGGAAGAAGTCCTACTGGTGTGCTGCAGCGCTGTGTAGAGCCAGAGGAAGGAGAAGAAATTCTGGTGGAGATACACCAAGGAGAATGCGGGCATCACGCCTCGTCTCGGGCTCTGGTCAACAAGGCTTTTTGGCATGGCTTCTTTTGGCTCACTGCCTTGAAGCAAGCTGAGGATATCGTGAGAAAATGCAATGGCTGCCGAAGATTTGCAAGCAAGATTCATATGCCAGCTTCCGAGTTGAAGACCATTCCCATTACTTGGCCATTTGCAGTTTGGTGTTTGGATATGGTGGGTCCTTTCAAGCGGCTAGAGGCAACATGACTCACATCTTGGTCATGGTTGACAAGTTCACAAAGTGGATTGAGGTGAAGCCTATTCGGAAGTGCGATGGAGCCACTGCTGTGAGTTTTCTGAAGGATGTGATCCTGAGATATGGCCACCCGCACAGCATTATCACGGATAATGGCACAAACTTTGCTGAGGGTGCTTTTGCGAGGTTCTGCAGAGATAAGCGCATTCGGCTAGATGTTGCATCTGTTGCGCATCCTGCCTCCAATGGGCAAGTTGAAAGAGAAAATGGCATGGTGCTATCCGGCATAAAGCCAAGGCTGATTGAGCCATTGCTGAAAACACCTGGGTGTTGGCTAGACGAGTTGCCAGCGGTGTTGTGGAGTCTAAGGACTACCCCTAACCGGTCAACCGGCTACACACCATTCTTCCTGGTATATGGAGCTGAGGCCGTGTATCCCACTGACCTAGAGCATGACTCGCCCCGAGTAACCCTCTACACTGAGGCAGAGGCTAGAGAAGCTCGAGAAAATGACGTTGACCTGCTAGAAGAAGCAAGAGAGCTAACTCTATCGCGTTCAGCTGTTTACCAGCAAAACTTGAGGCGTTATCATAGCTGGAAAGTAAACCCAAGGGTTTTCCGAGAAGGAGACATGGTGCTTAGGCTAGTGCAGCGCACGGCCGGGATGCACAAGCTTTCCCCTCCGTGGGAAGGGCCGTTCATTGTAAGCAAGGCCTTGCACAATGATGCCTACTATCTAGTTGACGCACAGCCACCCCAGAAGAACAGGCCGGATAGGGCTGGAGAGGAATCCAAGCGCCCTTGGAATGTAGCTCTACTCCGACGTTTTCACTCATGAGCAAACTGTGTATGTATCTTCTTATCCGAGTTAAACTCCTATTCGGCAATCTGAAATTGAACTCGGGGACTACCCTCGTCCAAATTGTTCCTTATGTTTACTCTGTTTTACTTTGTCTATTCGGTTGAACCACTTAGAATTTCAAAATCATACAAAGTAGTGTGTTTAAACCCACCGGACACTCTGCGACTCTGCTGCTGTCCGCAACCTGGCTTCATGGCAAGCCAGAGAACAAGCCAAAGGGTCAATGAACACATGAAAAATTGCAAAAGAAAGGAAGCGCGTGGCAACCGAATAGAGTGTTTTTTACTGTTTTTTCTTTTCGGCTAAGTGGTGGGCAGCGTTACTATGATTTTTCTAAGTGGCTAAGTATTTTAAACTCCAACTTTGAACTCTTGTGACTCGACTACCAAAAAAGCAACAAGTTGCAGGTAAGAGCTGAGATAAAAAGGAAGAGTGGATAAAAAATGCAACTCGGGGACTTGCATATTAACGCAACCCGGCATTGAGCCAGGGTTGCTAAGAACTTCAACTAAGATAAAATTGAGTAGCAACAAAGACTTAATAGTTGGATACATTTGCACCCGGCATCCCGGGGATCTGATAAAAGTTCTAGAGAATAAGTTTTTCAGGATTCACTTGGAGGTAGCATCGGTGTTGTCCGCAGCAGTGTTATCAACTTCAGCTTTCTCGGCATCAACATCAGCCTTGGCGCTGTCAGCATCAGCTTCAGTGTTGGCGTTGGCAGCTGGTTCTGAGGTGGCAGTGGCAACCGAGACGGGATCCGTGGCTGAGGTGGACGCAGCAGACTAGAAGCTGGGCATCGGGAAGACGCCAGACGCGCCCAGCTCGGGAGCCGCCTGGTTGATCACCATCTCGGTGGTGATGGTGGTCTCCTTGGCGCTGGGTTGCGGCTTCTCGGCATCGGTGTCAACCTTGGCCTTCCCCTTCTCGGCGGATCCATTGGTGCCATCTTCCTCAAACACGCTCAAGCCCTCCGACTCAGCGTCATCGTCATCGTCCCCTTCATCTTCGTCCTCGTCCTCAGGCTTGGTGTCTGGTTCGGGGAGGCCGTCGATGTAGTTGGCGGTGTCGGCATAGGACGCTATCTCGTAGGCCACTGCCTTCCGGCGAGCTGTAACATCCCAAGTATGAAATATCCCTTAGAATGTTTGATTTCTTGTTAATTCAAGTATTGCATCATGTCATCATGTTTAATTATTTGTTGCATTTGTTTACTATTTGTTTTGCATCTGTTTTATCTTGTTTTCATAATGAAACTCAAACAAATTCAAATGGTTATTTCATACTTGCTCTGTTACAACATTTTAAATGAAAATCTCAAACAAAAACAACTCATTTGTTGTCATTATATTCCATAGTTATCAATTAATAAAATGGTGCTTTATTTCAATCAATTAATTCCAAATCATTTTCAAACTCAAGTCAAATATTCAAATCAGCACCCAATTGGTATATATGAAAATCACCAATCAATTATACTCATTTAATCAAATTAAATCATAGGGGTCACCCTATTAAAATGGATGTTTTCATTAATGTTTAAGTAATATTAGGATTCCTTCAAATTTTGGTTTAATTCCTAAACAGCAATAATTTTGAAAACTTTGTGAAAACAAAAGTTAGCATTTGTTTGCTATTAACCTAATAAGCTTAACCTAATTTTTCAAATATTTTTACTAACCTACAAACCATCATTTTCTTCCAATTTGTTTTGCTGCAAAAAAAAAATATAAAACAGAAAAAGAAAAAGGAGAAAGAAGCGTGCGCGCGGCAGCTACCCAGCCCACCTAAGCCTTTACCCGCGCGCAGCCCAACTTCACGGCCCGAAAAACGGTTCGCGAGCGCCACCCCTTTCTTTCTCCCGTACGGCGACCATCCGGTGGCGCCACGTCGCCGTACGGCGGCGCCCGACGGCCAGGAGCCACTCCAGGGCTCTATAAGAACCCTAGACCCCCCTGGCGCCGTGCCCTAAGCTCTAGGGTTCCTGGTCCCCCTCGAATCCGCCGCCACTCCTTCCTCCCTCGCCGGAATTCCTTCTGCCACCACCCCACCGGAGAGATCGCCTTAATCTGCGATGGCGCCGCCCACCTCCTAGCTCCACCTAGCTATCTAACACCTGGAACCGACTCGCCACCAACTCCTCTTTCGTTTGGACACCTGAGAGGAGCCGGAGATCCTCGGTAGCCGCGCCGCCGTCCACGCCGTCGTCGCCTCACCGGCGAGCTCGCCCCTCTGCTACCCTCTGCAACCGCGGTGAGCAGCCACCAAGATCCCCTCCTCCTCTCTGCCTCTTGCTCGCAGCACTGCCACTCATCCGTGCACACGTCCACGCATCAGTACACACCAGCCACCGCACGACACCACCACTCGCCGCCGGTGACCTCTCCTCTGACGAAGTTTCAGTCGTTGGTTTTCGTCAGTTAAGTTCAGATCCGCGATAGTAACGTTATCCTCCTTGAGCACGGTTAACTGACAACAAACACGCACAGCCCATCTGGTTCAGTAACACGCGCAGCGAGCGAGAGGTGCAGGGTTCGAGCCCCTGCCCTCGCGGGATTTCCCCCCAACTTTTTCCACGCCACGCTGACAGGGAGGGCCCCCTGTCAGCCGCACAGTGGCCACGCCAGCACAGTGAGCCCAAGGGCCCCCTGGCAGTGTCTGGGTGGGTTACTCTGTGCGTATAAAACGTTTTTAAACATTTCTGTAATCAAAAACTAGTCCTCTATTTTAACAGATTGGTCCCTGGTTTTTAAAAACCCCATAACTTTAGTTTTATTAATCCAATAACAGAAAATAAAATATGTGGGATAATCTAAATTTAATTGTCTACCTATTGGTATCATTTGTTTCCTGTTTTGAAATTTCAAAATGCAATTCAAATTTGAATTCAAATAATTCAAATGCAATTTGCTAAATTCAATAACTAATTCATTATTAATCCAATAAATGCAAATAAAATATGTTTTCCATACCATTTTGAATAACCTATTCAAATATAAATTTTGTTTCATGGTTTGAATAATTTAAATTGCCTAAATAATTTAACACTTGTTTAATTCATTTAACTTTGATAAAATCATAACTTGCTCAAAATAAAATATTTTTGAACATGCAAAATATGTTTTCAAACCATCAAAGTGTGAACTTTTCAAATATGAGTTTGAAATTATGTTTTGAATAAATAAGAATTCAAATAATATTCAAACTTGTTTCAAATTCAATTAAAACTTGTTTAATATTGTTTAAGTCATAATAAATCCATCCTAACTCCTATTTCAAAATTTGAAACATGTAATCCAACTAGAATTTGATGTTCTTTTCAAATATAAGTTTTGTTAATTGTTTTGCACACTTTAATTTGATGAAAACAACAACTGTTTGTGTGACATGTTTAAGTAACCAAACTTAATAAATGATTTCCAAAACTTGTTAAAATCCTTTTACCACTTGCATCTTTTGTTGTTATTTTATTGTTAGCATCATGCATGCATCATGATAATAAATTCTCACATGATAACTAAATTATAGATCATTTGTTTCCACTTAATCCCTGGACCTTTTGCCATATGCAATCCAATTGCATATGGGTCCATTTAAATTGTGTTATCATGTTAGCTAGTTTATTTTGATGCAACCATCAACTTGTCATGCATCATCTTTGATTGTGCACAATGCCATGATAATGATTGTTTATATTTCTGTCTTGTTTGTTTGCTTCTTCTCGAATAGACGACGACGTTGAGACAGACGATCTTTACAGCACCCCTTCTGAGGATCTAGCTCAGTACCCGGCTGCTGAGTTTGCAGGCAAGTTATCACTCACATGAACCACTGTGTTCCTTTCAACCCTGGTTACCGATACTTTCCGTTGTCTATTTCTGCTAGCCTTAGTGGTAGTTGATCCTGTTACGAACCTATCACATGAATCCCTTAACCCTGATATTGCCTCACCACCCCTCCTACATCCCTATTGATTGAGCCAGTGTCCTACTAGCATGCTCAGGTTGTTTTGCTCGAGTCTGTTACTCGTTACTTTCAGTTACTATATCTTTATTATGTTCTGGGGGCTCGATGTTTAATCAATCAATCAATCATGCTAATGTTATTGATAAATAATAATTTGATGATAAGGCACCGGCAGGAGGCCCTGTGTGGTTTTGAGGCCTGCTAGTGTCGACCCTAATAGGAAAAGGGTCTTGTCTACTGATCCATGATGAGCGCACTACCCGCATGTGGGAAGCGAGTATGGTCGCCCCCCTCAATTTGATTCGATTCGCATCTCGTCCAAATCATCTCATTTAGTTCGTGTTTTCCATTTTGCCGCATGCATGTTTTTGCGAGCCCAGCGCAGGGTGGAACTTTTGTAGTCGGCATATAGGGGGACACGTTCTTAGAGTGCTATGAGGGTCCATTTTCTTCTGGGCTCAATTAGCCGTGCGCCCAAGGTGCTTTGGGCTTGATGCGAAGAAGAGTTGAGTTGTGTTGAGTGCCCCGCTTGGTGGGAGGCATCCCATCTGGCGGGTTATTCATACGTGTACGGCCAAATTGGTGCAACACTGCAGGGGTAATCTTCTCGAGAAGCCGTGTTCTCCGTGGTTATGGTTAACTTGGTGAAAGTACTGGCTAACAAGTACTCAGGACAACTTAAACCTAATGATTCACCATCTCACACCCCATGATTAACAACTTGACTAGTAATAGGATTATTGTCACAATAACTTGATTCATCTTTAAGCCAACTGTGTGAGTTATCCTCGGATTGCTTCTTCGGATAAGGGGCGAGATCCAGGATGGGTTTGTTTGAAGTTATCTTTCAGTTGGTTACAATACTCGATCTTATCTCCTTTCTGTTAGTCTGAAGTGGTAGAATCTCTGTAGTTGGTTAGCGCAGCCAGTTGCAGCATCTGTTATATCCCCTTCCTTCCGTTGAACCCAAGTCATCTGTACTTGGTGTTGACGGGTTACACTTTGGTGAACTGTGAGTCTTGCTTGCCAGTACGTCTATGTACTGACCCCTTTGGGGCTGTGGTTTCCGCAGACTACGCTTACGAGGATCCAGGTGACGACTACTACGTGGAGTTTGACGAGGCTGCTGACGAGTAGTTAGCGGACCCCGGGCAGGATTCGAGACATCGTGGATGGGCTCCGTCTTTATTTCAGTTTCCGGCTTCTTAAGCCTATTCGGATTTGTCTGTACTCAGACCCCTTTGAATGCTTCCGCTGAGATGTAATGATGTTATGTTGGGACATGTGTCCTCTGGATGATTGTATTTGCTATCTCTGCTCTAGTGAGAGCCATTTGCAACTTATTTCAATCTTTTGTGTCTTAGAGGCATGTTGTGTTATCCTTTTGTTCAAAGCCGTTGACGTACCATGTGTGTATGGTATGAAGTACGTCAATGGTAGTGTCCTGATTTCTACGGGATAGTTTACATCGACGGTGAACAGTAGCGATGGGTTGTCACACATAAGTGTTGGCCTACTCGTAAGAGGACGCGGGTGCCGGTAAGCCCCGTAATCCCATCAGAATACTGTTCAGTTCGTACGGTGAGTATCCTCTAGAAGTCCGGGTACGACAAATGGTATCAGAGCCTGTCTGCCTGTAGGATCCCTTTTTACTGGTCGCAGTTGAGTCTAGAAACTATTTTGTAGCTATATAGGAAAAATGGAACGTGAGAGTAGGAATTCTGCCATTTTTCTTCTTTCCCCACCCACCCACCCTTTTCTGGTAAGGAAGTGCAACGTTGTTTTCTGTTCTCACCTAAACTTTCAAGTTAGGATTTCACGTGTTTTGGGTTCTCCGTAGTACCTCAGGAGTTTTTGGTCTCGTGTTTCCCGATGTTGCTTCAATATCCTGTTCTTTTCAACATCCTTTTCGTCCGTTGAACCTTGTTGTTGCTTTCCACATCAGTTCTCTACCGGCGTCTAATCAAAAATCCCCCGATCATCTGCAGATGGATCTCAGGTTCTTCCCGCAGGTGGTTCGGATGACTCGTTGTGAGAGCACCGCCGGTTATCCGGAGATGCTGAGAGACATGGTCACTTATCTGGGGTTCCATTGGGCACCAGAGTACCAGGTCTACGAGCAGCAGCGAGAGTTTGACTAGACATACTACCAGGCTATCGTCTACATTCTGTCAGATGATGGCATGAGCGTTGTCCACCGCTACGAGGCAGTAGGTTCCACAGTGGATATGGCCGTGCAGCAGGCAGCTTACGTGAGTCTCACCGTCCTCCGTGCTGACTACTGGGGATTTGACGATTCTATCTATCGCCACATCCCCCGTGGTTACATCACTTCAGCGGGAGCTCACTTCACCCTCTACGACAACCTGGATGTCTACGAGCATGATAACACCAGGCTGCACACCACCGCTCAGTTTGTGAGGCACAGTGACGCTGTTGCCACCACACTTTCTCAGGAGTTAGCCTCAGTCAGGGAGCAGCTCTACCTCGCTTTGACTCATCTGGCTACGTACACCACAGACTTTGTTGGAGATGAGCGCTTTGCACGTTTCCATCAGACAGTTGGACGTAGTTTGCCAGATGCTGGAGGTTACGAGCCGATCAGAGGTCCACTCCTCAACCTCGGAGCTGGTTACACTGGGATTCCACGCTTTGGAGCACAGGGAGACGACGCTTTCTACTTCACCACACCGAGAGTTGCTCTCAGGGCAGTCCCGATCTACGTGGATCGTCGTTCTACCTACTTCCGTGGGATTCCTCCTCACTGTATCTCTCGTCGTACTACTCACCGCCGTCCTGCGTGATGAGCATGGGAGTACAGATGTATCCGTTCCTAGCTATGTTTAGTTATCCTTTGTCTTTCGAACCATGTATTGGTGTGTTGGATATTCTGATGTATTTGAACATGTGGTGATGTACCTGTTGGTTATCTATTCATGCGTCGGAATAATCTATCTTTCGGTTACCAAGTCTATCCTTTGCTATTGCTGTGCTAAATTGCATGTCTATTCAGGATGCCGCCAACAAGGAGCAGCCCGCCTGAACCACCTCCGCTCACGGAGCTGTTGACTCAGATGACTCAGGTCGTGGCTCAGATGGCCCAGATCCAGGCTAACCAGCACAACAACCAGAATGCTCCGCGAGTCAGCATCAAGGAGTTTCTGAGTATGGGGCCGAGAGCTTTCGTGGCAACACGTGAGCCTCTGGATGCTGATGACTGGATCAGGGAGATGGCCAGGGCTCTGGACATTGCTCACGTTGCTGAGGAGGATAAAGTCAAGTATGCCACCTACCTACTGAAGGGTCAAGCAGCTACCTGGTGGGAGAACTACCAGACCATGAGAGCTGGCTATCCTATCACCTGGGGATGTTTCAAGGATGCCTTCCTGAAGCACCACATCCCAGATGGTCTCATGGAAAGGATGCGTGAGGAATTTTGCTCTCTCAGACAGGGCAAGCTGGACGTCATTTGCTACCAGAACGAGTTCAATCGTCTCGCTCGATACGCTGGTGATGAGGTGTCCACTGAAGCCAAGAAGATGGCAAGGTTCCGCCGAGGTTTTAACCCTGAACTGAAGTACGCTCTCACCAACATCAAGTGCAAGGACTTCGAGGAGCTCGTGAACACCGCGCTCAATGAGGAGAATGGGCGCAAGGCGTTCGAGGAGTCCCGAAAGCACTCGTGTGAGGGTGGTTCCTCCTCCAACATGACCACCCCTCCGCAGAAGCGCCGCATCTGGGTGCCAAATGCTGCTGTCACTAGGGCTCCATATGCCCAAGCTTCTCCAGGCTTTGCTCCCCGCCCACCCAACCCATCTCAGATGCAGGGTCAGAGGGTTCCAATGGGGCAGCCAAGGCCAGGTCCTTCTCGTGTCGTCACTTGCTACAAGTGCAAGGATACTGGACACTATGCTGATAAGTGCACTCAGAGGCAGCTACCTCCACCTCCTCGCCCCAACACCAACCAGGCAATGGTTCGTGCTCCCCCGGCTAAAGCCTTCAACTCCAACAACAGGCCTGTCGGGAGGACCGCAAGGGTGAATCATATCAAGGCCGACAAAGCTGAGGAAGCTGCTGACGTCGTTCTCGGTATATTACCCGTAAACTCTATTCCAGCTAAAGTGTTGTTTGATACCGGAGCATCGCATTCTTTTGTGTCAAAGATTTTTGCAAAAGCATACAACCTAGTTCTGGTTCCGCTAAGCAATCAAATGGCTGTTCGCTCTCCGGGACCACAAATGTTGACTTCCAAGATAAGTATGGACAATCAAATCCTAATTGGAGGCTGCATATTCCTTGCTTCACTCATGTTGCTGGGAAATTCTGACATTGATGTCATTCTGGGTATGGATTGGTTGAAGACCCACAAAGCTAAAATTGACTGTGCTCAAAAGTCAATAACTCTCTCTCACCCTTCGGGCCAGATAGTCTATTCTCCATATGGATCAAGTTCTGTTCAGCTGTTCAACCTCGATGCCAAACCCCTTCCTGCAATTGAAAATGTTCCGGTGGTTTGTGAATTCCCTGACGTCTTTCCAGAAGAATTGCCAGGGATGCCTCCGGACAGAGCAGTTGAGTTCGTGATCGAGCTTGAGCCAGGTACTGCTCCAATCTCTAAGCATCCATACAAGATAGCTCCTCCTGAACTGAAATTGTTGAAGGAGCAAATCGATATGTACATGGAGAAGGGTTACATTCAGCCTAGTTCCTCCGCTTGGGGTTGCCCAACTCTGTTTGTTGCCAAGAAGGATCAAACAAAAAGACTCGTGGTTGACTATCGTCCTCTCAACGAGAAAACCATCAAAAACAAGTATCCAATTCCTCGTATCGATGATCTTTTTTATCAACTTGCTGGAGCCTCAATATTCTCAAAGTTGGACTTGAGGATGGGTTACCATCAGATAAAGATCAGAAAGGAAGATATTCCAAAAACAGCTTTCACCACTCGTTACGGTCTATATGAATACACCGTCATGTCCTTTGGTCTCACCAATGCACCGGCGACGTTCTCAAGACTCATGAATTCTGTCTTCCATGAATACCTCGACAAGTTCGTTGTGGTATATCTCGATGACATTCTAGTCTACTCAAAATCCGAGGAAGAGCATGGAGAGCACCTTCGTCTCACTCTCATGAAACTTCGCGAGCATCGTCTGTATGCCAAGTTTTCCAAATGTGAGTTCTGGATTCCAGAAGTTGCTTACCTTGGTCATATCATCTCTGCCAAAGGCATAGCCATTGACCCGGAAAAGGTTAAGGCAATTGTTGATTGGAAACCCCCTAAGACGGTGAAGCAAGTCAGAAGTTTTCTTGGCTTGGCTAGCTATTGCCGTCGTTTCGTCCAAAACTTTTCCAAGATTGCCAAACCTCTCACTGATCTCACAAAGAAGGACAAGAAGTTCGTTTGGACTCCACAGTGTGATGAGAGTTTCAATCTCCTGAAGGCTAAACTAACTTCCACACATGTTCTGGTTGGCCCAGATACTACCAAACCTTTCCAGATATTCTGCGATGCATCTCTCCAAGGTCTAGGTGCAGTTCTTATGCAAGAACGTCAAGTTGTGGCTTATGCTTCACGTCAGTTGAATCCACATGAGCAAAACTATCCCACACATGATCTTGAACTTGCAGCAGTTGTGTTTGCCCTCAAGAAGTGGAGACAATACTTGTTGGGTAACAAAACTGAAATCTTTTCCGATCATAAGATTCTGAAATACATCTTCACTCAGCCAGATCTAAACCTCAGGCAAAGGAGATGGATTGAGAAGATTAAAGACTTTGATCTCACCATTTCTTACACTCCAGGCAAGGCTAATGTTATGGCCGATGCTCTCAGTCGCAAGTCATATTGCAATAATCTCATGATCATGGAAAGCCAACCTCCACTTCATGAAGAATTCCAGAAGCTGAACCTTGGTCTTGTCCCTCAAGGTTACCTTGCTAGCTTGACAGCCAGTCCAACTCTCGAGGACAAGATTCGTTCTGAACAACTTCGTGATACTGAAATCAAGAAGATTGTAGAGCACATCAAAGAAGGCAATGATAAATTCAAGTCCTTCTCAATTGATGACAAGGGAACTGTGTTCTTCGAAGGACGCATTGCAGTTCCTCAGATTCAAAGCCTCAAAGATGTCATTCTCAAGGAGGCTCATGAAACTCCTCTTTCCATCCACCCTGGAAGTACAAAGATGTACCAGGATCTCAAGACTCTGTATTGGTGGCCTGGCATGAAACGTGAAATTGCTCAATACGTTTCTGAATGCGACGTTTGTCAACGTGTTAAGGCAGTCCATCAGAAAACAGCAGGTCTACTCCAACCTCTGAAAATCCCTGAGTGGAAGTGGGACATGATTGAAATGGACTTCGTTACTGGGTTTCCAAAGTCCAAAAAGGGCAACGATGCAATCTTCGTTGTTATTGATCGTCTCACTAAGGTAGCTCACTTCTTTGCTGTCAAAGAAACTATCTCAGCTAGCCAGTTAGCAGAGCTATACACAGCAAGGATTGTTCCTCTTCATGGTGTTCCATTGGAAATAAGCTCAGACCGTGGAAGTATTTTCACTTCTCATTTCTGGAAGAGTTTTCAAGAAGCATTGGGCACCAAACTTCTGTTCAGCACAGCTTATCACCCTCAGTCTCAGGGGCAAGTCGAAAGAGTCAATCAGATTCTCGAGGATATGCTCAGAGCATGTGGTCTCTCCTTTGGCATGAAATGGGAGGATTGCCTTCCATATGCTGAATTCTCCTACAACAACAGCTACCAGGCAAGCCTAGGCATGGCACCATTTGAGGCACTGTATGGTCGCAGATGCAGGAGTCCAATCAATTGGTCTGGAGCTGGTGAACGTTCACTCTTAGGCCCTGACATTGTTAAGGAAGCCGAGGAGAAAGTTCGTATCATTCGTGACAATCTCAAGATTGCTCAGTCTCGTCAGAAGAGCTATTATGATAGCAAGCACAGGGATATGATCTATGCACCTGGTGACAAGGCGTATCTCCGTGTAACTCCCCTCAGAGGCACTCATCGTTTTGGTGTGAAAGGAAAGCTTGCACCAAGATACATTGGTCCTTTCAACATTCTCTCAAGGCGGGCAGAAAATGCTTATCGTCTTGAACTTCTAGAAAATCTATCCAAGGTGCACGATGTGTTCCACGTGTCCCAGCTAAAGAAGTGTTTCAAAGATCCAGATCGTGCAGTTGATCATGATTCCATTGAACTGCAAGATGATCTATCTTATGAGGAGCACCCTGTTCGTATTCTCGATGAGACCGAGCGTAAGACTCGCAACAAGAGCACCAAGTTCTTGAAAGTGCAGTGGTCGCATCATTCCGATAAAGAGGCAACGTGGGAGACCGAAGAGGATCTTCGCAAGAAGTATCCGGACCTTTTCACTTCTCAGTAAGGAATCTCGGGGCGCGATTCCTTCAAGGGGGGCGTTTTGTAACATCCCAAGTATGAAATATCCCTTAGAATGTTTGATTTCTTGTTTTAATTCAAGTATTGCATCATGTCATCATGTTTAATTATTTGTTGCATTTGTTTACTATTTGTTTTGCATCTGTTTTATCTTGTTTTCATAATGAAACTCAAACAAATTCAAATGGTTATTTCATACTTGCTCTGTTACAACATTTTAAATGAAAATCTCAAATAAAAACAACTCATTTGTTGTCATTATATTCCATAGTTATCAATTAATAAAATGGTGCTTTATTTCAATCAATTAATTCCAAATCATTTTCAAACTCAAGTCAAATATTCAAATCAGCACCCAATTGGTATATATGAAAATCACCAATCAATTATACTCATTTAATCAAATTAAATCATAGGGGTCACCCTATTAAAATGGATGTTTTCATTAATGTTTAATTAATATTAGGATTCCTTCAAATTTTGGTTTAATTCCTAAACAGCAATAATTTTGAAAACTTTGTGAAAACAAAAGTAAGCATTTGTTTGCTATTAACCTAATAAGCTTAACCTAATTTTTCTAATATTTTTACTAACCTACAAACCATCATTTTCTTCCACTTTGTTTTGCTGCAAAAAAAAAAAAAAAAACAGAAAAAGAAAAAGGAGAAAGAAGCGCGCGCGCGGCAGCTACCCAGCCCACCTAAGCCTTTACCCGCGCGCAGCCCAACTTCACGGCCCGAAAAACGGTTCGCGAGCGCCACCCCTTTCTTTCTCCCGTACGGCGACCATCCGGTGGCGCCACGTCGCCGTACGGCGGCGCCCGACGGCCAGGAGCCACTCCAGGGCTCTATAAGAACCCTAGACCCCCCCTGGCGCCGTGACCTAAGCTCTAGGGTTCCTGTTCCCCCTTGAATCCGCCGCCACTCCTTCCTCCCTCGCCGGAATTCCTTCTGCCACCACCCCACCGGAGAGATCGCCTGAATCTGCGATGGCGCCGCCCACCTCCTAGCTCCACCTAGCTATCTAACACCTGGAACCGACTCGCCACCAACTCCTCTTCCGTTTCGACACCTGAGCGGAGCCAGAGATCCTCGGTAGCCGCGCCGCCGTCCACGCCGTCGTCGCCTCACCGTCGAGCTCACCCCTCTGCTACCCTCTGCAACCGCGGTGAGCAGCCACCAAGATCCCCTCCTCCTCTCTGCCTCTTGCTCGCAGCACTGCCACTCATCCGTGCACACGTCCACGCATCAGTACACACCAGCCACCGCACGGCACCACCACTCGCCGCCGGTGACCTCTCCTCTGACGAAGTTTCAGTCGTTGGTTTTCGTCAGTTAAATTCAGATCCACGATAGTAACGTTATCCTCCTTGAGCACGGTTAACTGACAACAAACACGCACAGCCCATCTGGTCCAGTAACACGCGCAGCGAGCGAGAGGTGCAGGGTTCGAGCCCCTGCCCTCGCGGGATTTTCCCCCCAACTTTTTCCACGCCACGCTGACAGGGAGGGCCCCCTGTCAGCCGCACAGTGGCCACGCCAGCACACTGAACCCAAGGGCCCCCTGGCAGTGTCTGGGTGGGTTACTCTGTGCGTATAAAACGTTTTTAAACATTTCTATAATCAAAAACTAGTCCTCTATTTTAACAGATTGGTCCCTGGTTTTTAAAAACCCCATAACTTTAGTTTTATTAATCCAATAACAGAAAATAAAATATGTGGGCTAATCTAAATTTAATTGTCTACCTATTGGTATCATTTGTTTCCTGTTTTGAAATTTCAAAATGCAATTCAAATTTGAATTCAAATAATTCAAATGCAATTTGCTAAATTCAATAACTAATTCATTATTAATCCAATAAATGCAAATAAAATATGTTTTCCATACCATTTTGAATAACCTATTCAAATATAAATTTTGTTTCATGGTTTGAATAATTTAAATTGCCTAAATAATTTAACACTTGTTTAATTCATTTAACTTTGATAAAATCATAACTTGCTCAAAATAAAATATTTTTGAACATGCAAAATATGTTTTCAAACCATCAAAGTGTGAAATTTTCAAATATGAGTTTGAAATTATGTTTTGAATAAATAAGAATTCAAATAATATTCAAACTTGTTTCAAATTCAATTAAAACTTGTTTAATATTGTTTAAGTCATAATAAATCCATCCTAACTCCTATTTCAAAATTTGAAACATGTAATCCAACTAGAATTTGATGTTCTTTTCAAATATAAGTTTTGTTAATTGTTTTGCACACTTTAATTTGATGAAAACAACAATTGTTTGTGTGACATGTTTAAGTAACCAAACTTTCCAAACTTAATAAATGATTTCCAAAACTTGTTAAAATCCTTTTACCACTTGCATCTTTTGTTGTTATTTTATTGTTAGCATCATGCATGCATCATGATAATAAATTCTCACATGATAACTAAATTATAGATCATTTGTTTCCACTTAATCCCTGGACCTTTTGCCATATGCAATCCAATTGCATATGGGTCCATTTAAATTGTGTTATCATGTTAGCTAGTTTATTTTGATGCAACCATCAACTTGTCATGCATCATCTTTGATTGTGCACAATGCCATGATAATGATTGTTTATATTTCTGTCTTGTTTGTTTGCTTCTTCTCGAATAGACGACGACGTTGAGACAGACGATCTTTACAGCACCCCTTCTGAGGATCTAGCTCAGTACCCGGCTGCTGAGTTTGCAGGCAAGTTATCACTCACATGAACCACTGTGTTCCTTTCAACCCTGGTTACCGATACTTTCCGTTGTCTATTTCTGCTAGCCTTAGTGGTAGTTGATCCTGTTACGAACCTATCACATGAATCCCTTAACCCTGATATTGCCTCACCACCCCTCCTACAACCCTATTGATTGAGCCAGTGTCCTACTAGCATGCTCAGGTTGTTTTGCTCGAGTCTGTTACCCGTTACTTTCAGTTACTATATCTTTATTATGTTCTGGGGGCTCGATGTTTAATCAATCAATCAATCATGCTAATGTTATTGATAAATAATAATTTGATGATAAGGCACCGGCAGGAGGCCCTGTGTGGTTTTGAGGCCTGCTAGTGTCGACCCTAATAGGAAAAGGGTCTTGTCTACTGATCCATGATGAGCGCACTACCCGCATGTGGGAAGCGAGTATGGTCGCCCCCCTCAATTTGATTCGATTCGCATCTCGTCCAAATCATCTCATTTAGTTCGTGTTTTCCATTTTGCCGCATGCATGTTTTTGCGAGCCCACCGCAGGGTGGAACTTTTGTAGTCGGCATATAGGGGGACACGTTCTTAGAGTGCTATGAGGGTCCATTTTCTTCTGGGCTCAATTAGCCGTGCGCCCAAGGTGCTTTGGGATTGATGCGAAGAAGAGTTGAGTTGTGTTGAGTGCCCCGCTTGGTGGGAGGCATCCCATCTGGCGGGTTATTCATACGTGTACGGCCAAATTGATGCAACCCTGCAGGGATAATCTTCTCGAGAAGCCGTGTTCTCCGCGGTTATGGTTAACTTGGTGAAAGTACTGGCTAACAAGTACTTAGGACAACTTAAACCTAATGATTCACCATCTCACACCCCATGATTAACAACTTGACTAGTAATAGGATTATTGTCACAATAACTTGAGTCATCTTTAAGCCAACTGTGTGAGTTATCCTCGGATTGCTTCTTCGGATAAGGGGCGAGATCCAGGATGGGTTTGTTTGAAGTTATCTTTCAGTTGGTTACAATACTCGATCTTATCTCCTTTCTGTTAGTCTGAAGTGGTAGAATCTCTGTAGTTGGTTAGCGCAGCCAGTTGCAGCATCTGTTATATCCCCTTCCTTCCGTTGAACCCAAGTCATCTGTACTTGGTGTTGACGGGTTACACTTTGGTGAACTGTGAGTCTTGCTTGCCAGTACGTCTATGTACTGACCCCTTTGGGGCTGTGGTTTCCGCAGACTACGCTTACGAGGATCCAGGTGACGGCTACTACGTTGAGTTTGACGAGGCTGCTGATGAGTAGTTAGCGGACCCCGGGCAGGATCCGAGACATCGTGGATGGGCTCCGTCTTTATTTCAGTTTCCGGCTTCTTAAGCCTATTCGGATTTGTCTGTACTCAGACCCCTTTGAATGCTTCCGCTGAGATGTAATGATGTTATGTTGGGACATGTGTCCTCTGGATGATTGTATTTGCTATCTCTGCTCTAGTGAGAGCCATTTGCAACTTATTTCAATCTTTTGTGTCTTAGAGGCATGTTGTGTTATCCTTTTGTTCAAAGCCGTTGACGTACCATGTGTGTATGGTATGAAGTATGTCAATGGTAGTGTCCTGATTTCTACGGGATAGTTTACATCGACGGTGAACAGTAGCGATGGGTTGTCACACATAAGTGTTGGCCTACTCGTAAGAGGACGCGGGTGCCGGTAAGCCCCGTAATCCCATCAGAATATTGTTCAGTTCGTACGGTGAGTATCCTCTAGAAGTCCGGGTACGACACGAGCGACGCAGTCGGGATCCTTGGTCCACTTGGAGTCTTCGTGCATCTTGAGGATCCTGTCAAGGTTGAGGTTCTCGTACCAGCTTGTGATGAAATGTAGCAGCTCGTCAGCTCCTGCCCGAGCTGCAGAGGCGCGCCACTTCTTCAACTCGGCCTTCACGCCATCCAGCTTCTCAGAGAGCGCGCTGAAGTTGTCTGGCGCAGATTGATCCGGCCGGAATAGATCATGGAGCTTGTATGCTGTGGACACCATGGAGGTGCCCAAGCCCTTGAGTTGGCGGAGTTGAGTTTTGATGCTCATAGGGTTATCATTGACGCTGGACTTGGTGTTGATGGGCATCCCGGATGCAGCTCGGAGTTGCTTGGCCTTCTCCAGAGCAGGCGTGCTAGCGGCGCGGAGATCAGGGAAGATATCTAAAAGAGAAACCAATAAGAGTTTGAAAGGGAGGCAGAGAAGAGATGAAATCAGGTAGAAGGGATGAGAAGAGAAACATCCAGATGCAGAGAAGAGGAAACTTACGTTTGAGATCCACCAGCAGCGCATCCAGCTTTATCTTCCAGTCCTCCTCGTCGGCAATATGCCTGTCTTCGATGCAGCGTGCGTCAGAAATTTGGAGGATGAGCTGCTCGTTGTGCTTCTTCAACACCGAGATCTCCATATCAAGCGCCTTCTCTTTGGCCTTGGCAGCTGTCTTGACCTTGTCCTTCTCAACAGCCTGGTCGAGAGCGTCCTGAAGAGCAGATTTCAGCTTCACCTGCATTTCTTCGAACTCAGCTCTTTCAGCATCGTGCTCCTTCTGGATCTCGGCGTCTCGGGATTCCAGCTGTTGCCGCACCTCGGCGGGCATGAGGCAGTTGAGGTGGTGTTCCCGGAATTTCTTGTATTCTTTTGCAAAGAGAACATCAGTGTCAACAGAGTAACAGAGTAAAAAAGAGGCAATTGTGCAGAGAAGGAAAGAAACTCACCTTCCCGAGTGGCAATTTTGCTCTGGGCTGAGGCAGCGAAGACCTCGCAGTCGCGATGCTTCTCCATCAAGTCCTTGAGCTTGCCTGCAGAGTAACCAAGTTAAAGCAAAAAGCAAACAAACGGGCGTAAACACAGAACGCACAAACCGAAATGCTATGAGCTTACCTTCCACTTCAGAGATCTGGAGGGTCTTGTCCAAAGCCGCCTGCTCCATCGCCTCACCCATCTTCTTCTCGGCTTCAAGAGCCTCGAGTTTGTCCTTGGCAATGCGATGGTTCCAGAGCAGCCGTCGGAACACCTTTGTCCTCTTGAGGAGGCTATTCTGTGGAAGAGAAGAGAAAAGAGTCTAAGTATTTTTGGAAGATTTGCCCCGAGTAGACGACAACTCGGTCGAGTTTTCGCCTACTCGGCCCGAATCTCGGGGACTGGGGGAATGGCTAAGAAGTAAAGAAGTAAAAAGGTAAAGTGACTAAGAGGCTAAGAGGCAAATAGGAAGAGAAGAGAAGAGAGAAACTGCAACTCGGAAAAAGCAAGAAAAGAAAGAATACTTACAGCATAGGACTGCTCGACGTCCTCGGCGGCTTTGCGGAGGCAGAACATCTTCTCGGCCAGTGTGCAGGTGGGGGAAGTGATGGTCATTGGAACAGAGCCAATGTCAGCTTTGTTCCAGTCGACACGGTAGTGGTCGACTGGACCCAGCGTCAGGCCGTCCCACTTTGGGACGCCATGGGAATCGCTTTCCCAGACCTTGTCCACAAAGGCTACCCGGTCCAGGACCACGGTCAGGCCCTTTGACTCGATCTCGTCCTCCTCGGCTTCGCGCGAGTGGAGCTCAGGAACTGGTCGTGGGTCCTTGCCCTTGGACTTGACTTCAACCGCTTTGGCTTGGCCTCCCTTCAAGGCAGAGAGTTTCTTCTCGCCTTTGGCCAGCGAGATGTAGTGTTGCTTGGACACCTCAAGTAGATATTGTGGCCAGCTGGTCTGTGTGAGGACAGCACCTCCGGTACTCGTCCCTTCGCCAGGGCCAGCAGATCCAGCAGCAGTCGCTTTGCTGCTAGAGGTGGGCCCGCCGATGGTAAGTTGTGTGCTCTTTGTTGGCTTTCCGGCTGGTGCAAGTGGCGGCTTGGGTGGTGGCATCTGGTTCCCGACCTGTGCAGCTTGGCTCGATGGATTCTTCCTGGTGGGCGCAGCTTCAAGCTTAGCAGTCTTCTTGGGGCTCGGAGCAGTGCCCGCCCGAGAAGCGGACGAAGGCGCTTGGCGTGAAGCGGATGGAGGAATTTGCTGGGAAGTGGTCTTGGATGTACTCTGCTTTGGTGGAGGGCTTGGCGCAGTCGGTGGAGTCGCCTGCTGGGTAGGCGGCACAGGGGGCCGGCTACCCTGCGCAGCGTCTGGCTGCGCTTGGCTCTGGAGAACTGGCTCCACCACTGTCTTCTCTACCCGCTGCTCGGCAGCGGGATCAGGCTGGAGGTTTGTTACTTCTTCTACCCGCGGCCTGGCCGCGGGATTGTCTTGAGCTGCAGCTTGTGTATCCTGCTGCTCGGTGGTGTCATCTTGCCGCTCCAGCGCGGCACTGTCTTGTTGCTGCTGGAGGTTTTCTTCAGTGTTCTCCCCAGTCGTTGCGGCTGGGGGAGACGGTGGCATCTCGTCGTGAGCAGCGTCTTGCTGCTGCTCCAAGTTCTCGTCTTCAGCATTGTCACCAGCGCCCGTGTTCTCGGCGCCGGTGTCTTCTTCCAACTTGACAGGAGAGGACGCACGCGTCCTATCCTGCTGAGCTGGCTCATCGTCCTCGTCTGAGAGTTCGACGAGCTTCTCGAGGTCCATAACATCTTTCCTCTTGGAGCGAGTGGGAGCTGCTGCAGCATTAGCGTCCAGAGGGGCGCTGGAAGAGGGAATGGTTCAGAAAAGGAGAAGGAGAAAAGTATATTTGAGAATCAGCAACAGAGTGCTACTCGGATGAAGTGAATTACCCTTTGGTGGTGGGGGGTTGTCTTCTGGCGGTGGTGGTCTTCTTCTTCTCCGTCTTCTTGGACTTCTTGGCAGCAGGTTCTTGGCACCACTGCCCGTCCTCTTCTGAGTTGTGGGAGCAGCCACAGATAGAGGCTGGACATCGATGGGCTCCTCGTCATCATCGTTCAGCTCAGGATCCTCTGCAGAGTAGAATAGAAAAGGAATTGAGAAACAAAAAAGGAAGTCAGAGTGCGCTACTCGCGATCAGAGAGGTGAACTTGGTCACCTTCGTCATCCTTGGACCAGTCCCGGATAGACGCGTCAACTTGGTGCTTACCAGGCTGGTTGGCGTGAGGGATGCAGAGGGTGTCCTGGGTGTCGTAGGCGGTCTCATCATCTTCTTCTCGGTCATCGGACCAATTGCCCTCGAAGACCTCGACATCTTCTTCTCTCTGGCGATCGATGTGCTGTAGAAGCAAACAGATGGCACAAGTAAGTTGAGTTCTCAGCTAAGGAGTTCTACTCGGCATAGCATGCAAACACAATGCATATGAAGCTAAGGAGTTCTAGTCGGCATAGCATGCAAACGCAAAGCATATAAGGCTAAGGGGTTCTATTCGGAACAACGTGCAAACACAAAGCATATTCCGCTGAGGATTTCTATTCGGCATGGCGTGCAAACACAAAGCATATAAAGCCAACAAGATATTTGTGATGTTCTACTCGGTGCAGCATACAAAGACTAAGCATACAAAGCTGAGATGACACCTACTCGGTATCAAAGTGCAGAAACAAAGCACAGAAGGCTAACCTGTTCGATTCGCTTGAGGCGGCTATACGGCTCAAAGTCATACAGCCAGGTATCGAAGAGTGAGGTTTGCATGATGGATCTTGCCCAGATGGCCACCTCGGCTTTGCTGAGCTCGAAGGTGGTGGTCCTTGTGCAGTCCCAGCTTCCTCCCATATAGCACATCTTGTGGGAGCGACGCTGGAGCGGGAGCACTAGGCGTGAGATCCAGCACGCGATGGGATCATCTCGGCAGAATCCCTCGTCCCGCAACTCGGCCAGGCGCCGCTCGATCTGGACAACATCCTCGATGTTGCTCTTGGGATTATAGCCCCAGTTCTGTTGGGTTGGTCTGGCATTCTTCCACTTTGGAAGCCCTATCCGGTCCTGGATTGGCTTCCCCTCCTCCGTGGCGACGTTCTTCACGTAGAGGAAGCTGCGCTGCCATTTGCGCATAGTTTCCAGTCCCTTCACGCGCGGGTGATGGCCAGTGGTGCGTTGCAGCATCATGGTGCATCCCGTCTGTGTCATCCCGCGGGCGCTCTCAGTGTGCCCAGGATTAGGGATGCTCTGCTTCCGGAAGAAGAAATAGCGAGCCCAACTGTGGATAGTTGGGTAGACGCCAAGAAAAGCTTCACAGACCACGACATGGATGGAAAGCATGACCATGGCGTTGGGGGGGAGATGATGTGGCTGGAGGCCGAAATTCTTGAGCACCTCGGAGAAAAATTCTGAGATTGGAAGGACGAAGCCGCGCTTGAAGTGCGCAAGGAAGACTACGAACTCATCCTTCTCGGGCGTGGGGATGATTTCGTTACCTGGCTGCCTGCACCTCACGCCGGGAGGGACGCGACGGGTGTTGACGAGCCACTGGCAGTCCTCCGCCGTGACCTCCGATCCCTCCCAACCGGCGCGGACGGCGGGATCGTCTTCTCCGCGAGCCATGGAGGCGGAAAGGTTCGTGGGAGATTGGAGTTGGAAATTGAGTGGAGGAGTCGCTCTCTGTCTCTCTAGAGGCGCGGGGAGCAGCGGCGCAGCAGATGGTTGCGGTGGCGGTGTGCTCGACGGCGGCGGAGAGGCGAGGGGGCGCGAGATTGGAAATGGCTAGAAAGAGGAGAAGAGGGCGTCGAGGGGGTATTTATCTCTCCCCTCGAGTTTCCGTTACCAGCGGATTATTCGCGAATGGATTATGCGCAGAGATCGTGCGGCGTGGGTTGCGCAACCGTTAGAAACGCACACATCGCATATCGTGCGCGTAACGGACGCAGTTAATCCCACGCCGAGATCGTGGGCACTTGTGCGGTTGAAGTGACTTAACAGGCTAGTGGGACGGGGGTGCAGTTATTGGCGCGTGGCCTGCTGTACTCCAGGCACCGAGGCGCCGGGGGCACAGGCGTGTGACACGTGCCCCGTAGCGACACGCAGAGGTGGATTCGCACCGTTTGAGCGGGATTGTGTTTCGATATTTCGCTAAGTTATTTTACTCGGCATCACAGAGGAAAGATATTGCTATTCGGAGAAGCAGAAATGCGAGCAAGAATTGAAGGGCCGTGTGGAGGTGCTACTCAGCCCCTTTCAGTTACGAAGAGAAGGTTTGTCTTAAGCTGGCAGGGCCCAGTGAACTAGTTTGTAGGACTCTACCAGCTTCGGGGACTAATGTCGGGGGGTTACCCCCGAGTAGGGGTAAGGCAAGTGCTAAAGGCAAGGTCAAAGGTGCTTTTTGACCGGGTAGATGGCTACCCGGTACTCGCTACCCGGTAGGTTTCTATCCGGCCGTACCCACCAATGGCCAAGAGGAGAAATCAAGCAAGTTGTGTTCATCCGAGTAAAGAAGTTGGTCCGAGTAGAGGGAGTGAGTTCCTACTCGGGCCAGAAGTCAATGGAGCCGTTCTGACAAGGGATCCCGCGTATCCTGCGTCCGTACCGGCGTGCGGTTCAACTTACGGAGCGCGTGATTATCCGCGCTACGGCGTGGCTACAGTGTGGTAGGCGCCTGTCAAGTCCTGTCACTGACAGAGGGGACAGGACAGGGCTAGGGGCCTACCCTATCTCACTGACAGGGGTGGACAGGTCCCATCTCCGAACGGCGCGACGACTTACGGCGCCCGCGTCAGCGAGAAGCCGGAAGCGTGCTCTGTTCTGTAGTGTGAAAGCAAAGTATGGGCACCTAGAGGGGGGCTGAATAGGTGCTACGACCAATTTTAATTTTTCTTAAAGTTTAGGCTTGACAAGAAGGTAAATTCTCTAGATAGTGCAACTAGTGGTGAATTTACCTATATGACAAGACAAGCAATTAATGCAACAAGTACAAGTAAGTAAAGAGAGGGAGGAACGAGGTAACCGATGGAAGCACACGGAGACACGATGTATTTCCGAGTTCCTCCTTTTTAGGGGAGTACGTCTCGTTGGAGGGGTGTGAGCTCGCCACAAAGGCCTACTCAACGCCACTAAGGCCTCACCCTATTCTCTGATGAACTTCGCCACAAAGGCCTAGTTCACCTTCCACTATAGAACCCCTTTGAGGCGGGGATCAAATCCTTTACAAACAACTTGGGGCACACACCCACAACTTAATTGGGGGCTCCCAACACTTCTTGAATCACCAACAAGTATCAAGATGCCTAGGTTCTCCACAAGAGGAAACCCTAGGCTAGATCCCTCGAGCTAGAGAGGGGGAAATGAAGAACGGCTCGGTGAAGATGTAGATCGGGGCCTTCTCCTTCAATCCTCCAAAGATCTTCAATATTGGGTGGAGGGATTGGGAGTAATGAGAGATTTGGTGAGTTCTTAAATGCTCATAAATGCTAAGGGGAAGAACTAGATCTTGGGGAGGAGGAGGAGGGGTATTTATAGCCCCTCCTCTCAACTACTCGTTGCACAGGAAAAAGGGGACCGGAATATCCGGTTCAAGTATGAACCGGAATATCCGGTCAGCTTGCTCCACGCGGTCCAGCAGATCTGAACCGGATTATCCGGCTCCTCCGGAATAATCCGGTTCAAATAATCCGGTCCACTCCTGTAGCTCCAAGCTTCCAGTCCTTAGCAGTTTTGCGCAGCACCCGGAATATCCGGTCTAGGATGAATAATCCGGACCAAATAATCCGGTTCACTTCTGAGAGCGAAACTTCCAGTCCTTAGCAGTTTCGCGCATCACCCGGAATATCCGGTCTAGGATGAATAATCCGGACCAAATAATCCGGTTGACTTCTGAGAGCAAAACTTCCAGTCCTTAGCAGTTTTGCGCATCACCCGGAATATCCGGTCCAGGATGAATAATCCGGACCAAATAATCCGGTTGACTTCTCAGAGCAAAACTTCCAGTCCTTAGCAGTTTTCGCGCAACTTCATGAGCAACCGGAATATCCGGTCCAGGATGAATAATCCGGTCCGAATAATCCGGTTGGGTTCTGTCCCAAAAATCTCAGGCCAATCTTTACCGACTTTTCGGTGATCGATGCCGATGTAAAGTATAACACCTGCACGCTAAACACCTCGATAAATAATGTACTTAGTATTGTTAACTAACACACAAAACACTGGGAAAACGAAATGCACTTTCAATCTCCCCCTTTTTGGTGTTAGATGACAATACTAAGATTTGCAATAAAACCTTGACAAGAACATGTTTGAAACAAGATGGGAACATCTCCCCCTATCTCTATGCATATCTTTTGTTTGCCTCAAATGCAAATAGATGCAATGATGTATGGGGAGACATTTCCAACAAGTAGCAAACATGCCAAAGAGCCAATACCACCAATATGTTGAGTGTAAGATAGAAGTATATACCTTGAGCGAAGATAATATATCCAAGAATAACCAAGCACAACCATAGATAATATCCTCAACATATACGATAGATAACCATAACATCCCTAATAGATAATCCACGATAATATCCAGATAACCAACATAGTCTCACACAAAAAAGCACACATAGTTTAAACGAGACAATAACCGACATAAGTTCACGAAAACGACAAACGAAGATACTAAAATGGACACAAGCTCTCAAAGAAAGATAAAAGCAAATGCTTGTGCCCGAACCCATGCAAATCCCGTAGTCTAATAGCTACTTCTCCCCCTTTGGCATCGAGACACCAAAAAGGAGGGAAATAGCTAATCTAACGTCCCAGACACGGTCTAAGCATCGGAGTGCTCAGAAGACTCGCCAGCAGACTCCTCGGACTCGCCCTCGGCCTCGTGCTCAGCATCAGACTCCTCATCCTCATCCTCCTCATCATCACCGGCTCCAGAAGTAGTAGCCTGAGTAGAACGGAGAGCCGCCTCAATGCTCGCCCAGGGAGTGCTATCCTCAGCAGACCAAGCAGCATAAGACTGGACAGTGAGAGGAGCAGGTACATCACCAGTGGCACCACTCACGTGGTGCAGAATCTGACTCTGTGCGCTAGCCATGGTGGTGTCGCGGCGATAAGCCCTGTACTGCTCCTTGTGGATGTCCACCTTCATGCAGAGCACATTACGCTGGAACCAGGAGAGCTTCCTGACATGGCGCAAAGTGCTAACATCAGAAATGGGCGCAGAGTGAGAACCAAAAGAAGCATCCTGAGAGGCAGCAGCAGCAGTCTTGTTTTTCCTCTTGATGTACAGCCTCTTGACCTTGTGCTCAACCATGGGTAACTCGGTGTACTCCTTCCACATCTCATGCTTGATGAGCATCATGATATAGGGAGCATAGGGAATGGTGTAGCCACCAATCATAGCAGCGTAGAGCTCGTGATAGATGATGTCCATCACATCCACAGTATAGGAGACAGATGAGTCCTCTTCCTCCATGCACTCCTTAGCCAGTATCAGAAGGTTGCAAAGAGGAGTGGTGAGAGCATCATTGTTACCCCCACTTGGCACAAGGAAGGATCTGAAGATGCGGACTAGCTGATCATAGAGGGGAAGCAGTCCCTCAAGGCCTCCAATGGTGAAACCAGGAGCATACAGCTCAGCCATGGCCACCACCCTCCTAGGCCTATCAACCTCATGGACGCGGCGACCAAGAGGAGGGTGAGAGCTGAAAGAGTATCCAAGACGGCGTCCAAACCTCTCGAAGGAAGCCTCACAAGCTGTGGTCTCAGACATCCACTTAAGACGGCACACAATATCATTGGTACTGAATACCAGAGTGGACATAAACTGCATCACAAGTTGCTTGTTGTAGTTGCATTGAGTCTCCATAAGCTTCACCAGTCCAAACCGCTCAACAATGTTAGCTGCATCAGCAAATTCCTCCTTGGCCTTGAGGGCAGCAAAGTCAAACGGCTGCATCACACGGATGGGGTGACGGTAGTCACAATAGATATCAGCATAGATGTAGGACTGCTCCAGATTCCAGAACCGAGGATCAATATTTGCAACACGAGGATCAAGGTAGACATCCTTCTGCCTAAGCACATTGAACTCCGGAACAGGAATGTCGGTCTTATAGTTGAGCCGAGCCTTACGCTTGTTCTTGACAGAGACCTGCTTGGGGCGCTTAGGAGGGCGCCGCTCAGAACCACCACCTGTGAAGCAAGATAATAGGGGGATAGCACAAGATGAGTACACTCGTGTCAAGCAATGGAAACAATCATGCATAAAAACAATAGAGGAGATTCAAGGGAACAATCTAAGTCGAAATCTGAGAAAGATTAATTTTGGGCTGTCTGAAACAGTACAGAACATAGCCGGATATTCCGGTTCAAAACTGAACCGGATATTCCGGTTACCCGGATATTCCGGTTCAGTCGTGGACCGGATATTCCGGTAGTGGCGGAACAGCACAAAACAAATCTTGATCTTAGACTTCAAAACTAGATCGTACACGAGTGAATCTAATCTATCAATTCTAGCATGCAAAGGAACCTCTAGGGAACTAGTTCTACCAAGCATTGCCAACAAAAACGCAAATCCACGGATTGGTAGGGTTATAGCACCAAGATTCAAAAGGATTGAACATTACCGGAATCCATGGAGGAAGATGCTTGGGTAGAAACGTTCCTAAGGAGGAGGGGAACGAGATCCGAGCCAAAACTTCAAGATCCCGCGGAGGAGTCGACCCGGGTGGCCGAGAATCGAAAAGGCGGCGTTTGGGGGTGGAGAGGAACCGATGGGGAAAAAGCCAAGAACTGCCTCCTCCCTGTCGGGTCCCAGTTTTTATGATTTTCGCCGAACCGGATATTCCGGTTCATACTTGAACCGGATATTCCGGTACACCCGGATATTCCGGTCCAGAACTGGACCGGAAATTCCGGCTGCCTCCTGATCCGAAATTTCCTCGTTTCAAAGGACGACACAAGTGCTAGAAAAGAATGGCTTTTTGATAGAATGGCTTAGGATAGATCATCAAACTGAAAATTAGTACTTATCCCTCTCAAAAGTAAGAAACCAAACAACGAGAAGACCAATTGAGTGGGATTTTCCTAAGACGAAACACTTAGAAGGGAAAAACACTAGAAATGCAATGAAATGACAAATAAAACCCAACTAAGATACAACTCTTCGAAACGAAGAGGTTGGTGGCCTAGGCCACCATGTAAGAGATTATGGTATGCAACCGCGAAGATATATCTTGGGGGCATTTCCAATACTCAACATTGAAGCTCACAATTCAACATTAGAAAAAGAGAGATCACAATGAAAATTTTGCTATGGGCATAATGGGGGGAGGGAGAACCCAATGTGTTAGGATAACACTCCCCCTATGTCCATTCCTACACCTAAGCTCAAACACGTTTCATCTATAGGGGTGTGTGCAAGATCCTCAAGTCAAACTCCTAGAATCAATCACATTTAGTTCATTCCTCAAGAATAAGAATCTTGCATCATCTAGTGGCTTCGTGAAAATGTCCGCAAGATTGTCCTTGATGGGCACATAAGATAGTGCAATGTCTCCTCTTGCCACGTGATCACGGATGAAGTGGTGGCGGATCTCAATGTGTTTGGTCCTTGTATGTTGCACCGGATTGTATGCAATTTTGATGGAACTTTCATTGTCACACAAAAGAGGCACCTTATCCAAATGAACTCCATACTCCTTGAGAGTTTGCCTCATCCATAACAATTGAGTGCATGCACTTGTGGCGGCAACATACTCGGCCTCGGCGGTGGAGAGAGATATGCAATTTTGCTTCTTCGAGGACCAACTTACAAGGGACCTACCAAGAAATTGGCAAGCCCCGGAAGTTGACTTCCTATCATCTTGATCACCCGCCCAATCGGAATCCGTATATCCATTGAGAGAAAATTGTGCCCCCTTTGGGTACCACAAACCAAATCTTGGGGTATGAACCAAATAACGAAAGATCCTATGAACCGCCATTAAATGGCAATCCTTAGGAGACGCTTGATACCTTGCACACACACCTACACTCAAAACGATATCGGGCCTAGATGCACAAAGATAGAGCAAAGAACCAATCATAGAACGATAAAGCTTTTGGTCCACATCCTTACTCCCTTTTGGATTACGAGAGAGATGACACTTGACTTGCATAGGAGATGTCTTGATCTTAGCATCTTGGAAGTTAAACCTCTTGATCATATCTTGGGTATACTTGGCTTGAGAAATGAAAGTCCCACGAGCCAATTGCTTGATCTCAAAGCCAAGGAAGAATTTAAGCTCACCCATCATAGACATCTCGAACCTGTCAGTCATAAGCTTAGAGAACTCATTATTGAAAGCTTGATTAGTTGAGCCAAAGATGATATCGTCCACATAGAGTTGGCATATGAAAAGCTCTCGCTTTACTCTCTTGGTGAAGAGAGTGGGGTCAATCTTCCCAACTTCGAAACCACGATCATCTAACAACTCCCTAAGGTGCTCATACCAAGAACTAGGTGCTTGTTTGAGACCATAGAGAGCCTTGTCAAGTTTGTAAACGTGGTTAGGAAAGTTGAGATTCTCGAACCCCGGAGGTTGCTTAACATATACCTCCTATTTTAGTGGACCATTCAAGAAAGCACTTTTCACATCCATTTGTTGCAATTTGAAATTATGTGAGGAAGCATAAGCAAGGAGGATACGGATGGACTCAAGGCGAGCCACGGGTGCGTAGGTTTCATCAAAGTCAATGCCTTCAACTTGGGTGTAACCTTGAGCAACCAATCTTGCCTTGTTCCTAATGACAATGCCATTCTCATCTTGCTTGTTCTTGAAAATCCACTTGGTGCCAATAACATTGTGGCAATCCTTGGGCTTCTCAACCAATCTCCAAACTTTGTTGCGCTCAAAGTTATTGAGCTCATCATGCATAGCTTCAACCCAATCGGAGTCCTCAAGAGCTTCATACACTTTCTTAGGCTCCACCATAGAGATATGAGCTTGATGCTCACAAAAATGAGCCAATTGCCTTCTAGTAGATCTTCTAGTTTGAACATCCTCCAAGACCTTGTCATCTTGGGCATCAATTTGCTTCAAAGATCTTTTTATCCTTTTGATGCGACGGGCTTCGATCTCCTCATTATTGCGAGGAGGGATCACTTGATCATCTTGATCATTTGGGTCCCCATCTTGACCAAGGTGGCCTAGATCATCAACATCATCATCAACAATATCTTCAACACTAGCTTCAACTTGAGAAGAGGATGAAGAGGATGGTTGATCTTGGCCTTGATCTTGACTCGCATTAGTGAGAGGAGTGGGTACGACTTGCGAAGTCACTTGATCAACGAGAGGAGGGTCTTGAATATGTTCTTGGTTAGGTGTAGTAGTTGGCTCCTTGGCTTGATATTCTAATGTAGAGGAGGGCTCCACTTGAGTAGAGCATAGTCCTTCTCGAGTCGCCATAAGGTGTCCCTCGATGGGGCGGAAGAATCCCACACCCATCCTTCCTATGGCTTCTTGAGGCATTTCAACATCTACATTTGAAACATGAAATTGCGCCACTTGGGAGCCGTCATTTTCCTCGAAAACCACACTACAAGATTCTATGACAATCCGTGAGGCTGTGTGGGATTCGGCACCGTAACCAACAAAAATACCCTCAATAGTTTTGGATTGAAATTTCGACAACCTAATACCCTTGATCAAATAGAAGCACTTACAACCGAATACTCGGAAGTAGGATACGTTGGGCTTGTTGCCGGTGAGGATCTCATATGGGGTCTTGCTCAATCCTTTGCGGATGTAGAGGCGGTTAGAGGAGTGGCATGCAGTGGATATGGCCTCGGCCCATAAATATTGGGGAGAAGAGTACTCCACCAACATGGTCCTTGCCATATCCAAGAGAGTGCGATTCTTCCTTTCGGCAACACCATTTTGTTGAGGAGTGTAAGTGGCGGAGTATTGGTGACGAATGCCTTCTTCCTAAGAAATTCATTCAAAGTATAGTTCTTGAACTCCGAACCATTATCACTCCTAATAGCCATGATTTGCACATTGTGTTGACGTTGCACTTTGTTGGAGAAGTCGATGATGGTTTGTTGGGTCTCACTCTTGCACTTGAAGAAATAAACCCAAGTGTATCTTGAATAATCATCGACAATCACCAAGCAATACTTCTTGCCGCCAAGACTTGCCTCGGGCACGGCACCAAAGAGATCAACATGGAGAAGCTCCAAGATCCTCTTTGATGAAATAATAGTCTTGGCCTTGTGCACAATGTCATGCATCTTCCCTTCAACACACGACCTACAAACGCGATCCTTTGCAAAGGAAACATTTTCTTTTAGTCCAACAATAAGGCCACTCTTGTGAAGACTTTGCAAAGTTATCATGTTGACATGGGATAGGCGGCGATGCCACAACCATCCCAAGTCCGCCTTCCCGAAAAGACACATTGCTTGAGTGTTGGTGGACTTCGAAAAATCCACCACAAACAACTCATTTTCAACATGTCCCACGTGAGCGACGTCAAGAGTCTTGCTCCTCAAGAGGACCACAATATCACCATCGAAAAAGACGGAAAAACCCATCTTTCCAAGAGAGCGGACAGAAAGTAAATTGTAACCAAGTGATTCAACAAGCATGACGTTCACGATAGTTATATTGGGAGCCACCACAACCTTGCCGAATCCGGATACCTTAGACTTGGACGAGTCCCCATAAGTGACGGTTGCTTGAATGTCATTTGGTTGCAACTCCGTCACTAGTTCTTTGCTTCCGGTCATATGATTAGTGCACCCACTATCGAGAATCCATTTAGTCCCACCGGAAGCATAGCCCTGCACGAGATCATTGACTAGTGTTAGGACCTGAGATGGGTCCCTTCATGTTAGCAACAAGGGTCTTTGGGACCCAAATAGTATAGTCAATGAAACCCTCAATAGGACCAACATATTTAGCTTGCACAACACCATAATAATCAACATATAAGAAATGGTGTGGATTGTTAGTTCCCGCGGAGGTGCTACGAGTAGTGGTGTCCCTCATGACATTACTACCCGAAGCACCCTTTAGGTTCTTCTTCTTGTTCTTCTTCTTGTCTATATAGCCAAGTCCTTGCTTACCCACTTGTTGCCTTGGAGCACTCAATTTTGGTCTAGCAATGACCACATTAGGGCTAGGGGCAACCACTTGTGGGGTGGCTAAAACAACCTTCTCAACTTGAGAGCTTTTGCCCTTGAGCCTTGCTAGTTCATCTTTTAACCTAGCATTTTCCTCAAAAATATTTGCATGATCACAAGAAGAAGTAGAGGTGCTAGGATGGTTAGATTGAGTAAGTTGAGTTTGAAGTTGTTCATGCAACTCTTTGAGGGATGAGTGTTGGCTTTCCAATGCTTTGTGAGCATTGGTTAGCTTCTCAAACTCCTCGGTTAGTTTACCATGACCAACCCCAAACTCGACTTTGTCCTTTTTAGCCTTTTTATATTTAGCAATAGCAAGATCATGTTCCTTAATGATTTTAGAGACAAGTTCATTATGGGATAATTCAATAGATTCAAGTTCATCCTCTAGAGAAACTCTACCATCATGCTCTTCTTCAAGAGTCATTGAGAGAGATGCAATTTCATCCGCATCCCTTCTCTCAATCTCACCTTTATTCTCAAGGGCCTCTTGGGCTTCTCCCAATTGCCTCATGAGATGCTCAAAGTACTTCTTGGTCTCCCCTTGCATGTTAGACATAAAACGGTCCAAAGAGGCTCTTTCCTCTTCTTCTCTAAGACTAGCAATATGTTCTAGTTCACTAGGGGTCTTAGAGTTAGGAGAGGATGATACCTCCGTGGCCTTAGCCATGAAGCACTTGGCATTGCGTTGAGGAAGATTTTCATTAGGGGATTCAAAGAGGGATGACGAAGATGGAGTGGAAGCAATAGCTAGAGCGGCCACTTCACTTGTTGATTCTTCTTCTTCATCACTCCCGGAATCATACTCCTCTTGAGTCAAGAGCACAAACTTGGTGGGGGATTTCTTGTTGAAAGGTTTCTTCTTGAAATGAGGTTTCTTGTATTCAACCTTGGACTTATCCTTGCGAATGAGCTTGCCACTATGGTGTTCTCTATTCTCGTAAGGGCATTCCGCGATGAAGTGATGCTTGTCTTGGCAATTGAAGCAAGACCTCACTTTTTGAACCCCATCATTTCCATAACGAGACTTGGTCTTCTCCTCAACAAATTTCTTGCCCTTGGGGGGATTGTTCCAAAACTTTTGCACGGTGAGAGCAATGAGATCCTTTAGAACGGGATCATAGTCTTGTTCTTTCAACGGGGGCAATGCCTCTTCTCCATCTTCTTCATTCTCAACTTCTCTAGATAAGACCTTGGCCTTCAAAGCAACGGATTCTCCTTGATGCATTCCAATGGATCTAGCACGGTTGTCAAGGGCATTCTTGGTTTGCACCTTGTAGGAGCACAATTCTTGGATCACTTGAGTTGAGGACATGGAGGAGAAATCATGTCTCCCTTGAATGCTCTTCAAGTCCGTGCCTTCAAACGGCATCACGGCAATCATGTACTTCCTCTTGATCCATGCATCATCAATATATGTTGCACCCGCACTAGAGAAGGCGGTGGCAAGAGTTTTGAGTCTTCGATACATGTCAACATGATCTTCTCCATCACGCATGAAGAACCCTTCGGCCTCATTGGTCAAGGCATCATATCGATTTCTTTGCATGCTCTCATTCCCAACAAACATGATGACAAGAGCATCCCATGTTTCTTTGGCGGTGGAGAAGTGTTGAAGATGCGGCATGTGGCTGGGGCCCACGGCTTGATGAAGAATGGACAAGGCGGTGTAGTTGAGTTGACAATCTACGACCTCTCTTCTTGTGAGATTCTTGGGATCATATGGCTTGTATCCATCACGAGTGATTCTCCAAAGATCTATACAAGAAGAGTTCAAGTGAGTCTCCATGTAGTATTGCCATTCACGAAAAGAATATGCATCAATTTTAGGTGGATCTCCTCTAGGGATTATATGAGGAAAAGGGATGGGGGGATCGGGAGAATATTGGCCTTCAACGGCGTGATATCCTTCCTTTCCACTCGCACCCTTCTTAGCGGATTGTTCGGCGGAAGCAGTTTTAAGTGGTTCACCATCAACCCCTTTCTTGGCACCCTCCGTTTCCGGAAGGGATGAGTCGACCACCTCCGGTCCTTTGGCTTTGAGGAGTGTTGTCATGAGTTGAAGCAACTCCTCAAATTTAGTGTCTATGGATGAGGTCAATGATTCTCTCAAAGCATTGAGATCATTCATGGACACATTTCCATCGGACGGAGCGTCATCCATCTCATCTCCCATACTTAAACTCTTAGGCGGTTAAGCCCGATAGAAGAGCCGAGGCTCTGATACAATTGAAAGAAAAGTATGGGCACCTAGAGGGGGGGTGAATAGGTGCTACTACCAATTTTAATTTTTCTTAAAGTTTAGTGTCGGATATATACTGAATAGGAGTATAGAAGATGGTAGACAAAAGAGCCGGACTACCAGGATGGCCTACATGGTAATGGGCTTAGGTCCATTGGGCGGCCCAGTAGTCCGACGCGCAGAAGCCGGATTCTAGAAGAACCCGGATCACGGCCCACGTGATCTGGCTTGGAGGAGAAGACGGATTCCTTACTTTCCAAGTTACAAGTAAAACGTAGTCTTCTAGGTTTCTTGTTCTGTAAGCCCTAATCCGGCTATTATATAAAGTCGGACGGGAGATAGATTACATAGGTTCTAGGTTCAAGTTTCACAAGCTAAAGCTCTACGCAACTCGCCGAGAAGCTCATCCTCGCCGAGTAGCTAGATCTATTCCCTCACACTGTAACCCTGTTATACGGGCTTTAGTCCCAATTAGTGAGAAGTGCGGGAGTAGGTACGCCGTACTGTCGCGACGTACCGAACCTGGGTAAAATCCCGTGTTCCGTGTTACTACGCTATCCCGTTACCCCACGTCTCTACCGTAGTCTCATGGCACCCCAGTCTATGAAAACTACTACGATGTCTCGACAGTTGGCGCCCACCGTGGGGCAAACGACGTCAGGCGTGAAATTCCGATCTGGGATACTCGGCGGAATTGGAAGATCGATCACTGTCGGAAGCCTGGAATTCGACGACGACGTCGGGCGCTTCCTCGACAACGGATCCTACATACCGGCGCAAAACCACCTGGTAAGTGCCTGCGTGTTACCGATTGGATCTGCTAACATCTTTATCGGACTAACTGCAGAGGCAATGGGGTTTTGCGGTGGAAGCAAATTTATCCCACCCGCCCTATACCCAGTCGAAGACGACTATGATGCCGGATTCTGCTCAGATCGCTGACAGAGTAGTGATACGCACTTTATCGGCATGGTGCAATCCGAAATCGCTGAAAACACGGATGACGGAAATCCCGTGCAAGAGGCAGATAACAACCTACCCGTCATAGAGACGGAAGAACCAATACCCGTCACACAGACAGAAGATCCGACATCCGTCAACCAGACGATGAACTCGGAAACAGAGTCCGTGCTTGCCGCCATAGAGGCGAGATTGGAGTCGGAAACCGGATCGGATAACTTCGACTCCGAAGACGAAGACGAGGACGCCTTCGTAAGAAAAGTTAAGTCCTTTCAAGAGGGATTCCATGAAGTGCTAATGGCAAAACCAGCTGATACAACGGGTGCCGACAGCCAGGAAAGCCCTAAAACCCCTCCGCCAGTGGAAGAGAGAGAAGATGGAGAAACTTCTCCGATATTCCCTAATGTCAAGGAGATGACAGAAGATGAACCTGTCAAAAAACCTCCTTCTTCCAAGAAAAAGCACCGTGCTTCTAAAAAACTCCAGTACAAACTCCGGAAGAAAAAGTCAGCCGATCTCGCTGATGAAAACCTGGAAGTTGGAGATATTAGTGGCACAAAGTCCGCGGAAAAGAAATCTAAGGAAATAACTGCTCCGCCAATGACAGAACTGGAAGAGCAAGAGCTATTACAAACTCCAGTGGGACCCAATGAACCCCCTGAGATGCTGGAAGCCAGGAGACAAGCTTTCCAACGGCAACAGCAACATCTGCTTAGATCTCGGCAACATCTCCAACAAACCCATAATGACATCAAAGTCATGAAGGAAGAAATAGAGGAGTACGAGAGAAAGCATAGATCCGCCTTAAAACCTACTAGGTTACCCGGAATCGCAAAACCGGAAGAACTGCCGCCAAAAGAAAGGTTTTATAACCCATCTTGGCAAAAGCAGTTAAACGGCAAAGATGCCAAGGGCGAGCCAATATACAAAACCGCAGCAGAAAACGCGGAAGCAGCGTTCGCCATCCTAAACAATGATCTGTACTCCAACGGGGAAAAACTCCAAGGGGTGTATGCTTTCCTAGGAAAAGCATTACAGCAGCAACAGCGAGGCCAAGAGCGATCAGGGAGGCTGCATGATAATTCCGCCCTCTGCAAAACTGTTACTTGCGCTGCTGGAGCACCTGGACCGGAAGAACCCGGAGATTCGGATATAAAAGAGGATCCGAGAAAAGACAAGAAAAACCCCGACAACCGGGACGCAGCGTCTAGAACCGGACCTCATCTCCCGAAAGATGGATATAAACCACACGATCGGGAAGACAAACACCGGAATGACGGCAAAATAATGCCACCTCCGAGAAACCCAGCTGAAAAAGCTGGAAGATATGATACACCTCACAGACGTGAAAGATCTCGGACACCGCCTAAAGATAAGGAAAGGTACAGGAGCAGGACTCCACCTAATCCCAGGGGGCGTGACAACGGAAGAGATAGAGATAACCCCGGAAAAGCGCGTCCGCGCAACAATGGAAAAGAAAGGAGCAGATCCCCTTCTGTCCATTCAGCCGGGAGATATTCTGCACATATTGATAGAGCAGAAAAGGATGATCTATACTTTGGTCCTAAGTGTTTTACTGACAGGATCCGAAGGATAACCCTGCATTCTGGCTTCGCCAAAGTTGGTCCAACCTACCAAAAGTATACCGGCAGTACAAACCCGGATACCTGGCTCTCAGATTATTACACAGCCGTCCAAATCAACAACGGGACAGACCTGGAAGCTGTCAAGTTTCTTCCCCTAATGTTGCTAGACGGAGCCAGAGATTGGATCAATGGTTTACCATCAAGAACTGTCGACAGTTGGGATGATATGGCGAGAGTATTTACCCAGCATTTTAGGGGAACATACAAACGCCCAAATAGCATAAACCAGCTGAACCGTTGCACCCAATTTGAAGACGAACCATACGTGGATTTCATCTCCAGATGGACTGCAATGAAGAATAGTTGCTCTGGAGTAACTGACGTACAAGCAATGCATGCTTTCGTCAATGGCCTAAAACCCGGACTTGTACCGTTCATGGTTGGTTCTAAAAAGCACAAAGATCTCGGATCTATGCTTACAACCGCTAACGAGCATGCTGCAGCCGAAGATGATATCAGAGCAAGAGGAGGCAATATTGAGTCACTAATACTGGCCAAGAAAACCCCTCGTTCTGATAAAAAAGGAACTCCGGAGTCAACAACAAAGCCCAAGGAGGTCAACATAGCCTTTGGAGGAGAAAAGGTGAACAAGTGGAAAGGCCGCAGTCCGGATCCAATCAATTACACTCCTGAAGAATGGGAGAGAATTAAGTCGGAACCCTGCGTCCACCACGCTCAGTTTGGGAAACCAACCCACACAAACGCGCAATGCCGGCTAAACAAGCATATGAAAGGCAATGCAGGATCCGGAAATAAAGGGAAGGGTTCCAAGAGGAAACCTGCCAAACAAAAGCCAGAAGCTGAAAAAGAAGACAGTGAATCGGACACTGATGACAAAATCCAGGAACAACAGCGAAAAGGCGAACCCAAATTTCCGAGAGTTGACGGATAAGCAATGTTAACTTTCCTAGCAACCCCGTCAGCAAAGGTGGCCAAAAGAACACTTCGAGAAATAAACGCGGTTGTCCCTGCGACCCCGAAATTCTTGAAGTACTCCAACACACCGATAATCTGGGATCAGTCAGATCATCCCGGAAATATCCCTGAACCCGGCACACAAGCTCTTGTTGTAAGCCCTATTGTTCAAAACACTAGGCTAAGAAGAGTGCTGATGGACGGAGGATCCAGCATCAACATAATGTACCTGGATACACTGAAGCACTTGAAGATCTCCGAGTCCCAGCTCAACTACAGCAACATACGCTTCCATGGCATTGTTCCTGGCAGGCAAGCACGATCCCTAGGAGAAATTTCCCTAGATGTCACCTTCGGAGATAAAGATCACTTCCGGCAGGAAAAAGTATCCTTCGAAGTAGTGCCGTTCGAAAGCGTGTATCACGCAATACTCGGACGTCCGGCTTTCGCCAAATTTATGGCAAGATCTTGCTATATCTACAACAAGCTGAAGATGCCAGGACCCAAAGGAGGAGTAATCACCATTGCCGGTGATTTCAAGCTGGCAAACGAGTTGGAGAAAGAAAACGCCCTTTGCGCTCAGAGAGTTATAGCAAGGGAGGAACTGAAGGAATTAGCCAAGGAGGTATCGCCGAAAGAAATGCCGGCAGGAAAAGAAACTCGGAAGCCAACAGATAGCTTCAAGGCGTCCGAGAATACAAGACAGGTAATCCTAGATCCCAAAGATCCGACAAAATTTGTCGTCGTAGGGACTGGGATGACCGACAAATAGGAAGGCGAGCTCATCAAGTTCCTCCGTGAGAACTGGGATATTTTCGCCTGGTGTCCAGCTGACATGCCAGGCGTACCCAGGGAACTTGCTGAGCACCAACTCAAGGTTATTCCCGGATCAAAACCCGTCAAACAAGGTCTCCGTCGGTTTGACGGAAGAAGACGGAAGGCTATTGGCAAGGAAATTATCCGGCTTTTAGCAGCGGATTTTATCAAGGAAGTAATCCATACTGATTGGTCCGCAAATCCGGTATTAGTGCCGAAGAAAGACACCACTGCTCTTAGAATGTGTATAGATTACACAGGACTGAACAAGCTGTGTCCGAAAGATAGGTTTGCGTTACCGCGAATCGATCAAATAATAGATGCCACTGCAGGCTCTGAGCTTTTATGCTTTTTGGATGCATACTCCGGGTACCACCAAATACGCATGAAAAAGGAAGATCAAATCAAGACTTCTTTTATAACCCCGTACGGGACGTACTATTACGTAACAATGCCTTTTGGCCTGAAGAACGCAGGTGCAACCTACCAGCGTTGCATGCAACGCTGTTTGCATAGTCAAATTGGCAGAAACGTCCATGTTTACGTGGACGATATCGCTGTCGTAACCAAGGAAAAAGATACACTCCTTGAGGATTTGCGAGAAACCTTCGAAAACTTGCGCACTTACAAGATGAAGTTGAATCCATCTAAGTGCGTATTCGGGGTTCCCTCAGGAAAGCTTCTGGGTTTCATCGTTTCTCACAGAGGAATAGAAGTTAACCCGGAAAAGATCAAGGCAATCTTGAATATCTCAAAGCCTACATGTGTAAAAGATGTCCAAAGATTGACGGGTTCTGCCACAGCCATCAGCAGATCCATCAGTTGGCTGGGGGCTAAAATCTTACCACTTTACAAGATGCTGAAAAAATTCGACAAAGTCAAGTGGATTGCGGAAGCCTGGGAACGTATAGAAAGTTATGTACCTTTTCGTACTTAGTTCAATTCTATGTAAACATCTTTTGAGATCATGAAATAAAGTTGTCGGAATGCTGTCATCCATATTCTTTATAAGTGCAAAGTGTTTCCGCCTGATCTATTTCCCAATGATCTTACAAATTTCTCAACGTTAACCCGAATTGTGCTCGCGTACTCGGCGTTACAAAACTGAATGATTTTTCAGCCTGTTAATGGCTAAGGGAAACTTGAATTGCCTGTGTGCCCAAGTTTCACTTAAAAAACTTTCCTTAAATTCTCTAAGTCTTATCTGATTGTGTATGTTGGGTTATTGGAACTAGTTAGTAAAAATGCCTTTAGCATGATCCATGTTTCCGAGTTTTAAAAACTGCTTGGTTCGTCCCCAGTTACTCGGCATGAAGATTCATATTGCTATTTGAGCCATTTCAAACACTAAGGACAATTAAAGCATACACACCAGAGAACCTAGAAGATAAAGGAATGATAAAACCCAAAAAACTTGCAAAGATTTTCATAATTTAAGCTGCAAAAGATGGAAGTTTCATTCATATAAAAAGAAGCATTACATTTTGGATTACATTGAGAGAATAGTAATGCTCCTATTGTCTACTTTTTCTATCCAGGTTCCAGGTGACCCTTCAAGCATCTGACTCCTCCTCGCTGCTTTCGTCTTGAGGGATTGGAGGAATCTCTGCTTCTGGATAGTTGATGGAAATGTTTACCATGGAGGCAATCTGGGTGGCGTGGCCCTTGACTTCACCAAAGATGGTGTTTCGCTGCATATCCGTGTATCCTTGAGGGACATCGGACGCCACGCGCCAGGATTTAGCACTAGGGTAGTGCATGCGCATGAGGCCAAGAGCCATGCGCGCACCACCCCGTGCAGCGGAGCGAAGGAAAGATTCCTTAGACTCCGCCACCTCCATGATGGCACCCGGAAGCTTTTCAACCTCCGAGCACTCCCCAGATTTCTCGGGAAGAAACTTGTTTACTAGCTGCGTTGCAGCAGCCTTCATCAAATTCCATGTCTCCCCGAAAGCTCGGATGCCTGCAGCCCGAGTGCCATCTGGGGTATCTCCTGGTTTTTTCCAATAAAACACCCAAAAGGGTTAGACAGAAAACCAGAGAAAGTAAAACATGGAAAAATGGTACATAAGTTAGAAATTTACCAATGAGCTTGTCGATCTCGGAAACTTCCTCCAGGCGAAGGTTCAGAGCATCGGTCAAATCCCGGATGGTGGATTTGTCCTTCTCCGCCTGCTCGGAAGCCTTGGAATTGGAAACTCCAAGGGCCAGGTTGCTGGCTTCCAAGTCTTGTTGAGCTTTCACAAGGTTCTTGTGAAGCTCAACATTCTCCTTGCGGATAATTTCGGCATTGCCAGAATCTTCTGCTGCTTGTTTAGCCTCAGCTAATGCAGCTGAAAAGCAAGGGAAAAGTCCGAGTTAGCTAGCTTCTCGGAAAAAACTTAAGCAAATGATTGAATCGGAAATTTCAAAAGGAGAATGTTCACCTTGTTTTTCCGACAATGCGAGCTTGGCTGATTCCAGCTCTGCTTCCCTTTCTTCAAGAATATAGAGAAGACTTCTAACTTCTTTATTCTTGATGGTAAGCTTCCGGAAAACTTCCCTGTTGATGGCTTCCGAGGTTTGCTGAAACATGGCAAGGAGAAGAATGAGTACAAAAAGCATCAAAGCAAAAAGCACGCATTTTAATTAATGCTTGGGGGCTAGAGTTATATACCTGGCTCATGCGCTGCAAACCTGCCAAGTTTTCTTTGAATTCTTTCGCGTATTCCGCGAAGAGATTTCCGGCTGCGTCCAAGCCGTCATTGATAGCTTTAAAATCCTTGTCAAAGGTGGGAATTTCCTCGTCAAAAGTCCGAGTTAATTTTTCCACCTCTGGGGCCGCCCTTTCCCTCGTGTCCGGGTCAGACACAATGGGCTGGCTGGGCTCTGGGGGCTTGGTGGTGGGGGTTGCAGTAGGCTCTTCCGCCATCGTGCTTGGCATGTCCGGGGCGACGGCGGGAGAAGGTTGGCTGCCTCGGCTCGAAGAAACCTTGTGTTTCTTTAGCTTCTTCGGCTTCAGGGTGGAAGGTGGCAGGCTAAAAACATAAAAACCCGGAAAAGGTCAAAACACCGAAGATGGATGAAAAAAGTTCCCATAAAAGAAATTTCCAGAAGAAAGAACCTGGAGGTGGCGACGGGGATTCCGTCAAGATCGATAATTTCGTCCGAGGAGGTTATCTTCTTGCGCTTGCGTCCACCTGTAGCGGCGGTGCGCAGCGCGTCCAGCTCAGCCTCAGACACCAAATCCGAGTCTGAAAGATCCTCGAACTGTCGAACAAGCAAAAACCAAAATCAGAAGCTAGGAAATCCGAGATAAAATAGAACTGTACCCAAATGACTGAAAAATTACCTTGGGAACCGGATTTTCGGCCGTGTACATTGGCCGACTCTCTGTGTATTGGTCGCGCGATGCGACCAACTGGTTGATGCGCCGCCTAAGTTCCTTTGCGGGCCATTCCTTGGCGGATGTCCGCATCGGATCGTTGACTCCCGTGTATTCACACAGGAAACGGACGGTGTGGTTGGCTAGTGGCTGGATCCGCCTAATCAGCCAGCATAGAACCGTGTCCATGCCGGTTAGAGGCGGATCCATGGAGGTGAGCTTGGCGATGCGCCGCTTGATCTTTAGCAGATCTGGCGGCAGAACTTGGACGGCTTCTGTTACCCAGTTATCCTGGGGAACGGCGGCGGAGTTCACAAAAGGCGGAACCCCGACGGCCTTTTTAGGAAAAGGCACGTCGGGATGATAGAAGAAAGAACCCGTCCAAAATTTGACGGATTCTGAAGTTTTGATCTTGGGGAACCAATCCTCTCGGAATCTCCGAAGAGTGAAGGATATAGTTCCGCAAGTTGGGAGTGCGCCCTCCGAAGAGTTACGCTTAACTCCAAAACAGTACATCCAGAAATCTAACCTAGGTTCTATCCCTAAGTAGCCTTCGAACAAGGCCTGAAAGCCGGCCATGTACAGAATGGAATTGGGGGGAAGATTGTGGGGCTGGATGTTGTAATGAGAAAGAACCTGGAGGAAGAAAGAAGATGGTGGAAGTCCCATACCTCGCAAAAGGTGGGAAGAAAGGAGTACCCTTTCGCCATCTCGTGGCGCGGGTTCAGTTTCTTCTTCCGGCAGCCGCCATTTCTTCTTGAGAACCAGGCCCTCCTTTTCCAAGTTTGGAAGGAGAGCCGGGGGAATACTGCAGGCACTCCAGTTGCCTGCAGATTCCGCTTCCTCGCCCGCTCCGGCGGCGGCCTCCGCGGCGGCGAGTTCGTCGCCGAGAAGCTCGATCTTCTCCTCCGCCGTTTCAGGTGCAAACGGCGGGGTTGTCGCGGCGCTTGATGATGCTATGTCCGCGGCGGCGGAAGTGTTTTCTCCGCCCGCCGCGGAAGCCGTGGTCTTCTCCGGCTCACCGCCGGTGGGCTTTTGCGCTCCCGATTGCGGATCTAGGTCATTGACGAGCTCGTCGATGGCGGCGCGGGTCGGTGAAGGCGGCGAGGATGCCATCCTTTGGTGGTGCGTTTTGGTGCGTTCTGCGTGCTTGGAAGCTAAGTGCGCTTGGGGCAGGAAACTTGCTCTCGAGCTCGCGTCAATGGCGTGGGCAGTATGGGAGTGAGGAAAGTTTCGGAGGAGGACGATGATGGCTATTTATAGCCAGATATCCGTTTAGATACGTGCCAACGGCTCTTTTGACCGTTGGATGTTCGACGCTTGTCGCTCGCCGGAAAATCCGGGAAACGAAACGACGGGGGAATGATGGCTATCTCCTCGTTTCTCGTGAGAATCTGTCAGAGATACGTTGCAGGGTTTCCCGCGTGAAACCAAGCGGCGCTCGCGTCAGCATGATTAAGGCGCTGATGTCATAAGTTCCTTTTCCGCGAAGGATCGCGAGAAGAAAAGCCGGATTTTCATAGTTCCGAGTTTTATGTTACCATCTCCATCAAAAGGAAAGAAGAAAGAATCAAGACTGCTGAATCAAGTTTTCCCGGACAAAATGTATTTGACGAAAGGTGGAGTATCAGAGTTTTGATCCTTCCTGGGGGCTACTGCCGGATATATACTGAATAGGGGTATAGAAGATGGTAGACAAAAGAGCCGGACTACCAGGGTGGCCTACATGGTAATGGGCTTAGGTCCATTGGGCGGCCCAGTAGTCCGACGCGCAGAAGCCGGATTCTAGAAGAACCCGGATCACGGCCCACGTGATCTGGCTTGGAGGAGAAGACGGATTCCTTACTTTCCAAGTTACAAGTAAAACGTAGTCTTCTAGGTTTCTTGTTCTGTAAGCCCTAATCCGGCTATTATATAAAGTCGGACGGGAGATAGATTACATAGGTTCTAGGTTCAAGTTTCACAAGCTAAAGCTCTACGCAACTCGCCGAGAAGCTCATCCTCGCCGAGTAGCTAGATCTATTCCCTCACACTGTAACCCTGTTATACGGGCTTTAGTCCCAATTAGTGAGAAGTGCAGGAGTAGGTACGCCGTACTGTCGCGACGTACCGAACCTGGGTAAAATCCCGTGTTCCGTGTTACTACGCTATCCCGTTACCCCCACGTCTCTACCGTAGTCTCATGGCACCCCAGTCTATGAAAACTACTACGATGTCTCGACATTTAGGCTTGACAAGAAGGTAAATTCTCTAGATAGTGCAACTAGTGGTGAATTTACCTATATGACAAGACAAGCAATTAATGCAACAAGTACAAGTAAGTAAAGAGAGGGAGGAACGAGGTAACCGATGGAAGCACACGGAGACACGATGTATTTCCGAGTTCCTCCTTTTTAGGGGAGTACGTCTCGTTGGAGGGGTGTGAGCTCGCCACAAAGGCCTACTCAACGTCACTAAGGCCTCACCCTATTCTCTGATGAACTTCGCCACAAAGGCCTAGTTCACCTTCCACTATAGAACCCCTTTGAGGCGGGGATCAAATCCTTTACAAACAACTTGGGGCACACACCCACAACTTAATTGGGGGCTCCCAACACTTCTTGAATCACCAACAAGTATCAAGATGCCTAGGTTCTCCACAAGAGGAAACCCTAGGCTAGATCCCTCGAGCTAGAGAGGGGGAAATGAAGAACGGTTCGGTGAAGATGTAGATCGGGGCCTTCTCCTTAAATCCTCCAAAGATCTTCAAGATTGGGTGGAGGGATTGGGAGTAATGAGAGATTTGGTGAGTTCTTAAATGCTCATAAATGCTAAGGGGAAGAACTAGATCTTGGGGAGGAGGAGGAGGGGTATTTATAGCCCCTCCTCTCAACTAGTCGTTGCACAGGAAAAGGGGACCGGAATATCCGGTTCAAGTATGAACCGGAATATCCGGTCAGCTTGCTCCACGCGGTCCAGCAGATCTGAACCGGATTATCCGGCTCCTCCGGAATAATCCGGTTCAAATAATCCGGTCCACTCCTGTAGCTCCAAGCTTCCAGTCCTTAGCAGTTTTGCGCAGCACCCAGAATATCCGGTCCAGGATGAATAATCCGGACCAAATAATCCGGTTCACTTCTGAGAGCGAAACTTCCAGTCCTTAGCAGTTTTGCGCATCACCCGGAATATCCGGTCCAGGATGAATAATCCGGACCAAATAATCCGGTTGACTTCTGAGAGCAAAACTTTCAGTCCTTAGCATTTTTGCGCATCACCCGGAATATCCGGTCCAGGATGAATAATCCGGACCAAATAATCCGGTTGACTTCTGAGAGCAAAACTTCCAGTCCTTAGCAGTTTTCGCGCAACTTCATGAGCAACCGGAATATCCGGTCCAGGATGAATAATCCGGTCCGAATAATCCGGTTGGGTTCTGTCCCAAAAATCTCAGGCCAATCTTTACCGACTTTTCGGTGATCGATGCCGATGTAAAGTATAACACCTGCACGCTAAACACCTCGATAAATAATGTACTTAGTATTGTTAACTAACACACAAAACACTGGGAAAACGAAATGCACTTTCATAGTGCTCCTGTCACATCAGTTGTACCTTTTAGTCTTATTTTATTCGGCTGGGCACCAGTATATAAGGTGCCCTGCCCCCTCATGTGCGAGGGTCGACACTCTGGGTTGCTTCACTTCACATAGAGAGAACTAGAGAGCTAGACAGGCTACTCGGCTGAAAGCCTGATTTGTACTTTGGCTACTCGGTAACACACATATAGAGAGAAAGGCAGGAGTAGGGGTGTTACCTCCACACGAGGGCCTTGAACCTGGGTAAGATCTTGTTGTTTGCAGTGCTTGAGACATCCCACACGCGGCTACTCGCCGTGTGATCCCTCCCCGAGCACCTCCAGCGTCCATCGGCCCAAACATTAGCCATCCCATGGCATCTACCGTGATACCACCACGACACTCTTTATGATTTAGGAGCTTGAGTAAGTCTTATCACATTCTCATTATATAAAAGGTTAGAATTGGGATATTACTCTTCAGATACTATAACCTTACAAATGGCTGATAAATCCAGAAAGCAACCAATAGGTATCGAAGATGTTTTACTCAGGCTAGATCTACATGTTATTCCAATTGATTTTATTATGCTTGGTAGGTTTTATGGTTCTAGATTGCGAGTCTTGTAATACTTTCTAATAAAATAATAGAAACAAAATTTAAACCAACAAAATAATAACGGTAAAGTTTACTTTAAACCTTGAACATGCAGAGGTTGTGTGAACCAATATCCGAAGCTATATCCCTAAAATGGGGATCCAAGATTATCGATCTTAGTCATTAGAGGCCCAGCCAAGTTTCCCACCAACATTAGCTAACATGTCTCGAAACTGACACGAGTGTCGTTATGTTTGGCTTACATGGTTGGCTTGTGGGCCTGTGAGACCAACTCCCGATCACCATCTCATCTGATAAGTGGAACGCCAGTTACAAACTCCCGACTAGTGCTTAGAGATTCCACAATGCGGTGCTAAATCAGCCGACGCTAGGATCTATTTCCTACCCGATGGGAAGTTACGTTTTAGAATCTTGGTCTTTGCATGGCATCGGCGCAAAAAATGGCATCGGACGCTTACTCTTTTTTTTCCTGTACCGGATGAATCATAGAGACCGGCGGGGCCATTGGCAGAGCAGTTTCACATACATCATTAGCGTCCAGCGTTGGGATGTAGGCGCTTAATGAGTTTTTAATTTGTCGTTCTTTATTTATTTTTCTATATTAGCGTCAGGCTAAGCGCCTTGCGCTGTGGATGCTCTTAGTCCCAAACTATCGTTTAATCTCTTATTAGGTATGCTTTGAGCAAGTTATTGATTTGGCAATTTTAAATGCAATAAACAAGAAACAGTTGTTTTCAGCAATTTAAATTATTCAAAACAGCAAACAAAATTTATATTTGGAAAGTACATGAAAAATTGATTGGAAAACATATTTGTTTTGTGAAATTTGGAATTTTTATGAGCAAGTTATGAATTTTGCAAGTTTAAGTGAATTTGACAAGTTTTCAAATTTTGCACCAATTTAAAATATTCAAAACAGTAAACAAATTTTATATTTGGATAGAACATTTAATTTGGTATTGAAAACATATCAAAAATGTTGGATTTGGAGTTGGGATGAATTTTTTATGCATTTTAGAAGATTGGGTGCAAATCTGCCATTTTTTTATTGAACCAGGGACTTGGAAAAAAAATATTTGCAGGGGCTAGATATAAGTGACAGGGGCCTAGGTGTGATTTGATGGAAGTTCCAGTACCAAGGCATGCAAAAATAAAAAGGGGTTTTAATTCTGCAGGGGGTGGGATTGGATCCCCCCACCTCCTGTGGCTGCACAAGGGAACCAACCAACTGCGCTGCTGCAGCTGTGTTGACAGTAAGGGAAACGGAGGGAGGTTAAGGTTCAGGAACTGGCTACTGAACAACTAGAGAAAATAAGGAGCAGAAAAGGGGTTGCGGGGACTTGATCCCGCGACCTGAGGCTGGTGCGCTCTGTGTTGTTACCAGTGGGGTGGATGAGGCTTGCTTGTAACAGAAAGGTGCGGTGGGGGCTTAAGCAGTTGGTGCGCGGGATTTCTGAAAATTACAGATCGTGAGGTGCTGTACCTCGAACAGAGACATGGCCATGAAGGCAGGGCGATCGCCGGAGAGGGGGGAGCCGGTGTGTGCGGCCCTAGAGGAGAGGAGGGAGGAGAAGCCCTAAGGCGAGAGGTGGGGCCTCACCTCGATGAGCATCGGGGAAGGAGGAGCGGGTCTTCTCTGCAGTTTGGTTCGCTCGAGGACGGCGAGCTTGACGAGGATGGAGCCGTTCCCCTGGTGCCTTCCGGGTTCTGCTCCTGGTTGCCAATGATGGAGGATGGTGGTGCGGTTCCATTCCGATCGGCGGTGGTCCTTCTCGACGACTACCGCACCGGATCCTCGAGCTCCCATCTCCGTCCAAGGTTTCATGGTGGTCGGATAAGAACAAGTCATAGGAGGCAGAGAGGAGGGTGGCGGCGGCGATGGAGAAGGGAGGGAGAGAGATTGGTTAGGGTTTGGAGGGGCTTGAGGGAGAGATATAGGGGAGGGAAGCAGCGCACATGGGGGAGTTGGTGGTGTTGCTGCTTCTGCTTTTTCTACAGAGGAAAACGACAGGGATGGGGGGAGGACCGTACGGAGGTTGGGGGTGATTCGCTTGGGCTTGGTGGGCTGGGAAAGAAAGAGAAAAAGGGGTGGGCTGCCCTCTCCTTTGGCTATTTTTATTATTATTCTTCGTTTTCCATTTTTTTTTGCAAAAGATCAAAGAGAGAGAAAGGATAGGATTTTGGGGTTTTCCTTTAAGCCATTTTTATTAAGTTTCAAAACAGAAATTTAAGGCAAATATTAACACTATTTCACAAGGTTGAAAGCTTAATTGGAATTTAAGTTATTAAGTGAATTTTTCCCATAGAGTTTGGGGGGGGGGGGTTTTGGGGTGGTTTATTTCATTGAATATTTTTATTATTTTTTTCCAAAACAGGAAATGAAAGCAGGGTTGGCATTATTTTCACAAGGTGGAAACTTTAATTGGATTAAAGTTGTTTAGTTGAAAATTTCCAAATAGGGTTTGAGGTTTGTATTTTGACAATTAATTTTATTAAGTTGCAAAACAATAATCAAAGCAAAGGGTAGTTAATGATTTCAAAATTGGACTTATTAGTTTGAATTTAAAGGGTTAGTTGGAATTTCAAATAAGGTTTGATTTGGGGAGTTTTGGAAATAAGCAAATTTTATTTAATAAGCAACAAGCAATGATACAAACATTATGGAAATTAGTTTGTTTGTCAAATTTTAATTTTCAAACCCATATTGAAATATGATAAATAAGATTGATTTGATTTGAATGCTTGGAAGTAGCCATTAGGGTTTTGAACAATTGAAATTGTTTTGGATTTTTGAGTGGTTTGGAAAAAAAACATGATGCAATGATTATGGGATGCAGATGATGCAAACAAAAAGAAAACAAACAGGTAACACCCCAGGTGTTACAGACGACACCACTAACAAGGGATTGCGCCCTCGCAATCCACCTGCTAACCCGGGAGGGGAAAGAAGTTCGACTATCGATTCTTCATGCTTCCAGCTGATCTCCTCGACACCACTAACAAGAGATTCTGGCTCGGGTTGATGACGATGTCCTTCCACCAGGAATCTTCCGATGATCGAACCTATTAGGTTAAAGGCTCAGAAAACGTCCACCCACGTAGGATCCTAACACTTTGGAAGATTGAGTACGAGAGTAGACTCCAAAAAAAAATAAGATGGGAGGGGAAATAGAATAGGGGTAAGGAGAAAACAAGAATCCTATTGAGATGTTTTTCCAAATTAGTTTAGCAGAAATAGTTTTGATACTCTAGAAACAACGACCGTTAGCTAGGTTATCCTACAGGCTTTGCGGACCCATTGCTTCGATAACCATTCGTATCGAAACAATATCGGGAATCGGAACCAAGGCTCTGATACCATTTTGTGACGCCCCGGGATCAGGCACTATGCAGATTTCAGCATTCCCGCCAAATCCGCATAATAACCGATTCCAGGTTGCCACTTATGATAACATTACAACAGTTCACGAACATTCCACAATTACAACAGAAACAGATAGATACAAGATGACTCAAACGTGCCAAGGATACAACTGATACAATACAAAGATCCAAATAACAGCGGAAGGAACAAACGTCCGGCTACGGACAAGATACAAATTGGACTAAGAGTCCTGAAGATAACCGAGAGCGTCCAATCCCTGCCCAGGCCAAGCCGGAGGGATTCCCAAGCTAACGTCGTCAGACTTCAAACCTGTTGACTGCAAGTTGGAATTTGCAGCCACGAAAGAGATTCGTGGGTCAGTACGGTTAAGTACTGGCAAGGGGGATAAAACCCATACTCACAAGAATACCGGCGTAGCCAGTCATCACAAGATACAAATACTTTAGGATCAACGGAAAGGAAGGGGTTATTGCAAATAAGCGACAGTAGGCTGCACTAACCAACTATAGAGAGATACTACAACTTCCGGCTAACAGAAAGAAGATAAGATCGAGTATTGTAACCAACTGAAAGTAACTCCAAACAAACCCATCCTGGATCTCGCCCCTTATCCAAAGAAGCAATCCGAGGATAACTCACACAGTTGGATTAATGAATAATGGATCAGGTTGTTGTGTCAGTAGGACTATTACTAGTCAAGTTATTATCATTAGGTGTAAGTTGTTCTGAGTACTTGTTAGCCAGTACTTTCACCAAGTCGTCACATAACCGCGGACAACACGGCTTCTCGAGAAGATTTATCCCTGCAGGGTGTGCTCCAGTACCCGTACACACTCAAGCCACCAACTAAAACTCAGGTTGGCTTGACACGACCCAAACCATCTCTACAACCCATCCTGGAGCCACGGAGCTATAAGGTCCCAGCCACGCAGCCGAATACTCAGCGCAGGTGTGCAAAACTCCCGCAGGACACAACACCCCGGCACTACAGGCCTCGCCCTATATGCATCATCATCATAAGTAACCATGGGGGATCCACCCATTATGCAAGGAGCAAATGGAACACCCGAACTAAGTGTGGCTCTTCGGACAAGCTGCAGATCAAGTCTAAGTCGAGGGGGGTCCCATACTACCACCCGGATGCGGTGAGCACGCTCATCATGGATCAGTAGACAAGACCCTTTTCCTATTAGGGTCGACACTAGCAGGCCTCAAAACCACAAAGGGCCTCCTGCCGGTGCCTTATCAGCATATTATTAATAACAGGTTGATTGATTAACATCGAGCCCCCAGAACATAATATAGTAGTAACAGAAAGTAACGAGTAACAGACTCGCGCAAAACAACCCTAAGCATGCTAGTAAGACACTGGCTCAACCAAAGGGGTGATAGGAGTGGAGGTGAGGCAATATCAAGGTTAAGGGATTCATGTGATGGGTTCGTAACAGAAACAACTACTACTAAGGCTAGCAGAAAAGAACAACGGAAAGAATCGGTAACAAGTGATGAAAGGCAGCCATTTGGCAGCAAGTGAGTATACTTGCCTGAGATCCCGCAAGGTAGCAGAACTTGTCGTTGCTCACATCATCTCAACGTCCTATCCGCGAAGAAGCAACGAACCTCGAACAAACAACGGGATGCAACAATTACTACTACGGCAAAAGATCCAGCATGATCAAGATATGGATGCATGACAATTTTAAAGATGCATAGAAATAAACTAGTTGACAAGATAAACAGATTTAAATGAACCCATAGGCAAATTTGAGTTGCATATGAGCAACCCATGAATTTTGGTTAGATTATTTGTTTTTCCAACTAATCAACAGATGAAGGTGGATTAGCATGATGCATGGATGAGGAAAACAGAAAAATAACAACAATAGAACCAAATAGAAATAAGGTTTGTCAATTTTAGAAATTCATTTATTAAGTTAAGAAATTGTGGTTTCTTAAAGGTGTCACACAAGCATTTGTTGTTTTCATCAAGTTTAATTGTTCAAAACAGAAAACAAAGTTTATATTTTGAAAGAGGGTTTAATTTTGCATGGAAAACATATTTCAGTTGTTGAAATTGGATTTAAAATGAGCAAGTTATTGATTTGGCAATTTTAAATGCAATAAACAAGAAACAGTTGTTTTCAGCAATTTAAATTATTCAAAACAGCAAACAAAATTTATATTTGGAAAGTACATGAAAAATTGATTGGAAAACATATTTGGTTTGTGAAATTTGGAATTTTTATGAGCAAGTTATGAATTTTGCAAGTTTAAGTGAATTTGACAAGTTTTCAAATTTTGCACCAATTTAAAATATTCAAAACAGTAAACAAATTTTATATTTGGATAGAACATTTAATTTGGTATTGAAAACATATCAAAAATGTTGGATTTGGAGTTGGGATGAATTTTTTATGCATTTTAGAAGATTGGGTGCAAATCTGCCATTTTTTTATTGAACCAGGGACTTGGAAAAAAATATTTGCAGGGGCTAGATATAAGTGACAGGGGCCTAGGTGTGATTTGATGGAAGTTCCAGTACCAAGGCATGCAAAAATAAAAAGGGGTTTTAATTCTGCAGGGGGTGGGATTGGATCCCCCCACCTCCTGTGGCTGCACAAGGGAACCAACCAACTGCGCTGCTGCAGCTGTGTTGACAGTAAGGGAAACGGAGGGAGGTTAAGGTTCAGGAACTGGCTACTGAACAACTAGAGAAAATAAGGAGCAGAAAAGGGGTTGCGGGGACTTGATCCCGCGACCTGAGGCTGGTGCGCTCTGTGCTGTTACCAGTGGGGTGGATGAGGCTTGCTTGTAACAGAAAGGTGCGGTGGGGCCTTAAGCAGTTGGTGCGCGGGATTTCTGAAAATTACAGATCGTGAGGTGCTGTACCTCGAACAGAGACATGGCCATGAAGGCAGGGCGATCGCCGGAGAGGGGGGAGCCGGTGTGTGCGGCCCTAGAGGAGAGGAGGGAGGAGGAGCCCTAAGGCGAGAGGTGGGGCCTCACCTCGATGAGCATCGGGGAAGGAGGAGCGGGTCTTCTCTGCAGTTTGGTTCGCTCGAGGACGGCGAGCTTGACGAGGATGGAGCCGTTCCCCTGGTGCCTTCCGGGTTCTGCTCCTGGTTGCCGATGATGGAGGATGGTGGTGCGGTTCCATTCCGATCGGCGGTGGTCCTTCTCGACGACTACCGCATCGGATCCTCGAGCTCCCATCTCCGTCCAAGGTTTCATGGTGGTCGGATAAGAACAAGTCATAGGAGGCAGAGAGGAGGGTGGCGGCGGCGATGGAGAAGGGAGGGAGAGAGATTGGTTAGGGTTTGGAGGGGCTTGAGGGAGAGATATAGGGGAGGGAAGCAGCGCACATGGGGGAGTTGGTGGTGTTGCTGCTTCTGCTTTTTCTACAGAGGAAAACGACAGGGATGGGGGGAGGACCGTACGGAGGTTGGGGGTGATTCGCTTGGGCTTGGTGGGCTGGGAAAGAAAGAGAAAAAGGGGTGGGCTGCCCTCTCCTTTGGCTATTTTTATTATTATTCTTCGTTTTCCATTTTTTTTTGCAAAAGATCAAAGAGAGAGAAAGGATAGGATTTTGGGGTTTTCCTTTAAGCCATTTTTATTAAGTTTCAAAACAGAAATTTAAGGCAAATATTAACACTATTTCACAAGGTTGAAAGCTTAATTGGAATTTAAGTTATTAAGTGAATTTTTCCCATAGAGTTTGGGGGGGGGGGTTTGGGGTGGTTTATTTCATTGAATATTTTTATTATTTTTTTCCAAAACAGGAAATGAAAGCAGGGTTGGCATTATTTTCACAAGGTGGAAACTTTAATTGGATTAAAGTTGTTTAGTTGAAAATTTCCAAATAGGGTTTGAGGTTTGTATTTTGACAATTAATTTTATTAAGTTGCAAAACAATAATCAAAGCAAAGGGTAGTTAATGATTTCAAAATTGGACTTATTAGTTTGAATTTAAAGGGTTAGTTGGAATTTCAAATAAGGTTTGATTTGGGGAGTTTTGGAAATAAGCAAATTTTATTTAATAAGCAACAAGCAATGATACAAACATTATGGAAATTAGTTTGTTTGTCAAATTTTAATTTTCAAACCCATATTGAAATATGATAAATAAGATTGATTTGATTTGAATGCTTGGAAGTAGCCATTAGGGTTTTGAACAATTGAAATTGTTTTGGATTTTTGAGTGGTTTGGAAAAAAAAACATGATGCAATGATTATGGGATGCAGATGATGCAAACAAAAAGAAAACAAACAGGTAACACCCCAGGTGTTACAAATCCTCCAAAGATCTTCAAGATTGGGTGGAGGGATTGGGAGTAATGAGAGATTTGGTGAGTTCTTAAATGCTCATAAATGCTAAGGGGAAGAACTAGATCTTGGGGAGGAGGAGGAGGGGTATTTATAGCCCCTCCTCTCAACTAGTCGTTGCACAGGAAAAAGGGGACCGGAATATCCGGTTCAAGTATGAACCGGAATATCCGGTCAGCTTGCTCCACGCGGTCCAGCAGATCTGAACCGGATTATCCGGCTCCTCCGGAATAATCCGGTTCAAATAATCCGGTCCACTCCTGTAGCTCCAAGCTTCCAGTCCTTAGCAGTTTTGCGCAGCACCCAGAATATCCGGTCCAGGATGAATAATCCGGACCAAATAATCCGGTTCACTTCTGAGAGCGAAACTTCCAGTCCTTAGCAGTTTTGCGCATCACCCGGAATATCCGGTCCAGGATGAATAATCCGGACCAAATAATCCGGTTGACTTCTGAGAGCAAAACTTTCAGTCCTTAGCAGTTTTGCGCATCACCCGGAATATCCGGTCCAGGATGAATAATCCGGACCAAATAATCCGGTTGACTTCTGAGAGCAAAACTTCCAGTCCTTAGCAGTTTTCGCGCAACTTCATGAGCAACCGGAATATCCGGTCCAGGATGAATAATCCGGTCCGAATAATCCGGTTGGGTTCTGTCCCAAAAATCTCAGGCCAATCTTTACCGACTTTTCGGTGATCGATGCCGATGTAAAGTATAACACCTGCACGCTAAACACCTCGATAAATAATGTACTTAGTATTGTTAACTAACACACAAAACACTGGGAAAACGAAATGCACTTTCACAGTGCTCCTGTCACATCAGTTGTACCTTTTAGTCTTATTTTATTCGGCTGGGCACCAGTATATAAGGTGCCCTGCCCCCTCATGTGCGAGGGTCGACACTCTGGGTTGCTTCACTTCACATAGAGAGAACTAGAGAGCTAGAGTGGCTACTCGGCTGAAAGCCTGATTTGTACTTTGGCTACTCGGTAACACACATATAGAGAGAAAGGCAGGAGTAGGGGTGTTACCTCCACACGAGGGCCTTGAACCTGGGTAAGATCTTGTTGTTTGCAGTGCTTGAGACATCCCACACGCGGCTACTCGCCGTGTGATCCCTCCCCGAGCACCTCCAGCGTCCATCGGCCCAAACATTAGCCATCCCATGGCATCTACCGTGATACCACCACGACACTCTTTATGATTTAGGAGCTTGAGTAAGTCTTATCACATTCTCATTATATAAAAGGTTAGAATTGGGATATTACTCTTCAGATACTATAACCTTACAAATGGCTGATAAATCCAGAAAGCAACCAATAGGTATCGAAGATGTTTTACTCAGGCTAGATCTACATGTTATTCCAATTGATTTTATTATGCTTGGTAGGTTTTATGGTTCTAGATTGCGAGTCTTGTAATACTTTCTAATAAAATAATAGAAACAAAATTTAAACCAACAAAATAATAACGGTAAAGTTTACTTTAAACCTTGAACATGCAGAGGTTGTGTGAACCAATATCCGAAGCTATATCCCTAAAATGGGGATCCAAGATTATCGATCTTAGTCATTAGAGGCCCAGCCAAGTTTCCCACCAACATTAGCTAACATGTCTCGAAACTGACACGAGTGTCGTTATGTTTGGCTTACATGGTTGGCTTGTGGGCCTGTGAGACCAACTCCCGATCACCATCTCATCTGATAAGTGGAACGCCAGTTACAAACTCCCGACTAGTGCTTAGAGATTCCACAATGCGGTGCTAAATCAGCCGACGCTAGGATCTATTTCCTACCCGATGGGAAGTTACGTTTTAGAATCTTGGTCTTTGCATGGCATCGGCGCAAAAAATGGCATCGGACGCTTACTCTTTTTTTTCCTGTACCGGATGAATCATAGAGACCGGCGGGGCCATTGGCAGAGCAGTTTCACATACATCATTAGCGTCCAGCGTTGGGATGTAGGCGCTTAATGAGTTTTTAATTTGTCGTTCTTTATTTTTTTTTCTATATTAGCGTCAGGCTAAGCGCCTTGCGCTGTGGATGCTCTTAGTCCCAAACTATCGTTTAATCTCTTATTAGGTATGCTTCTTTGCCGCTACTCCTAAGTCTTAACCTCCCCACGGCGGCGGCAGTGACCACAACTCTTATAAGTTGTGAGTTTTAAAAGAGGAGGGTCTCTACTAGTCCCTCCGGTCTGTATGATTGTCGAGAGCCATGTATTAATTTGTAGGTACCTAAGCTACTCCCCCGACACTTTTTGGATCGAAGGGAGTACAGCAAGTTGTACTGCGGAAAGTTTTGCCCAGTGGTGACTAGCTTACTCCCTCCGTCCTAGTTTGTAGGACACGTATAAAAAATCTCTGGAACCAAGGTGTTTGTTAATTGGGGCTTATGTCTTACATGTATTGGCGGAGAGGGACGGAGAGAAGAAACCGCCCACTAATTAAAAAAGATTTAATGCAAATGTGTCTAAAAGGTGGGATTGTATGGTTTTGGGAATATGCCCTATAAACTAGGATGGAGGGAGTAGTGTTTAGTCATTGCTAGGTAATTCAATGGGCTATATACATTTATTATTATTTTTAAAAGATTTTTGTGCTGCTGTTAACTAGGATTAATAAATCGGCTGGCCTTTTCGTTAAAAAAAAATCGGTAAGACCCACCAAGCTTTCAACCACGGGCAAGGCTGCCACTCGCCCCGGTTCACACTACGAAGTACGAACCGTGACAGCCCATCAATCATGTCGGTCCATCACACGAGTCGTCGACCTAAATTTTCGTACGCCATACCCCAAAACGGCCATACAGCCCAGCTGCACGCGAGACGGTTGCCGGTGGTCGTCACTGTTCAGGCGGCCGGAACGGCCGGGCGACGGTGACGTGGCGGATTCACAACCAAAGGCTCCGCGCTCCCAACGATGCCTGTTCGGCGGCGGGCGCCGCAGCGGCTGGTGGCGCGGCGGCAGGAGACGGCGGTGGTGAAGAGGTATGCGGAGATGGGGATAGCGGCCGCGCTATCGCGGCCGTGGGACTACCCGACGGCGTGCCGCGAGCTGGCCGAGCTCTTGCGCCACGGGTACGCGGACCTGCCCAAGGCCGCCCAGGCCCTTGTCGCCAGCGACGTGCTAATCGCGTTCCGCCTCCTCCCTGAGTAAGCCCTCCTCCCGCGCCCCAGATGTGCGCAATTCCGTCGAATTTCCTGTACGCATGCCGGATCCGCCGGTACGATTGGCGACGGATTACTTCTCAGAGAAATTAGGATTTGCTCCCTTGGATATGCCCTGATGGCCTGATGATGGCTGCTCTGTTCCAATTGTGGTACTTTGAATGCTAATTCGATTGTTGTCCTCCAGAATTATTTCGGTGCCTAAATTTCGGTGAAGCTCTCAAGAATTTTTAAGCAAATCATGTGCCAACATTCGAATAGCTCTGGAATTTACTGTTGCTAAAAACTAATTCTGCCGGTAATGACTTATCATGAGGAAATTGTAGCTTGGACTGTTATCGAGCTTGAGTAACTAATGAAACCGTAGTGCTATGAAAAACGAAGGTGGTGTTAATACTTGATAGTTTAGATTTGTAGTAGACAACATCGCATTGACTTTTAAATTTGTCTCGTGCAAAATTGACTATTGATTGTAAGCAAAGTTTGCTCAAGGAAATATGCACTTTGGATGATGTGTTATTGACATGCCCAATTTTCTTACAATCAATATGTATATGACAAAAATCCATAACACACCTGGACCATGATAAGGGGTGCAAACCGTGCAATGTGGCTTAATAACACGAAGCCTTAAAATTACCTGAACTTATCTTCTCGATTTTATGTGAAGTTGAGAATCTTGTCACTCTAAATCTCTTTTTAGTTTAAGATTTGGAACTGTCTTATGCTTCCAGAGGTTCATTGTATCATGGCTGTAATCTAATCTATGGTTTGTGCTCAACTTGTTATATAGTTGTACATACGTTTTCCATGTATCATAAAGATTACGGTAATCAGTGCTGTAAAATTATGCATGGAACAAAGATGGAAGTCTCATGTTAAACTTTATTCTATCACTCCAGTGTCCATTTATTCTTACTAGCATGCTGTTCGACTTTGCCTTATCCTTCCATAGTATTGCTGCATGATAGTTTATGGTAACCCGTTGTTTCCCATAGTGTGCAGACCGGATATGCGTTAGCAGCAGCCAATGGTCTTCTCCAAGCTGTAGAAGTTTCCTTACCAAAGCAAAAAAAGTCACAAGCTGTTTCAGAGTTCAAGGGTTCTGTTATTGCACATAAGAGGCGCACTAGAGTTCAGGAAGACCCAGGTATGCAGGATTTCTTCTCAGATGTGCAAATGCATTAGAGTCTCCGTACTTTGCAAACTTGCAAACATAAACTACCAGTAATTGACTTTGGATAAGTGTAGGGAGCTACTATGCTCACTACTTAGTTTATCTTCGACTAAAATAGCATAGATGTAAATGGCATGCTTCACTCAACTATTATGGTCCAGCTTAAGTTAAAGCTGATGATTGTCATCATGTTATATTTAGTCACTTTGCACTCTGCATTTTTTAACTCAAAGTACTTAAGTACCATAGTTTTGAATGTTCTCGGTATAACTACCTAATCATCTTAAGCTGCATTTTCCTGTCAATATTTAGGAGTACCAGATTACAAATTTACATTAATAGACTAGTCCTCGTGATATTTATCTTGAACCTCTCCACTAGGTCCTCCACACATACCACATGATGTGCTTGTTCATATCTTCAGTTTTCTGGACGTGCGTTCTTTGGTAGCAGCTGGTCTCGTTTGCTGGTATTTTTTTTTCTTCTCTTGTCCATACGCTATTTCCGAACATTTGCTAGTTCTTGTTGTTGACACCTGTGTATTCCCTAAAAGGTCTTGGAATTCATCTGCTAACGACAACAAGCTGTGGAAAATGAACTACTCCCTGTTCTTTAACATATCCAATGTGAGTTCGAATAGCACGGATGTATCCAGTTTACAGAATAGTAAGCAGGATATCGCAGATCCAGTATTTCATGATCCTAATGTGAACTGGAAGGAGGTTTTCCACAATAAGCGTGCAGGTAATCAGTAATGCTCCCGTATGCTAGTATTCTCAATGTAATTTGCATTCAGGAGCTTATAACGGTCCCCTCTAAACATGGCTGAATTATCATTACTACAGAGTATATAAACTGGAGTTCCGCATCAAATAGAGCAGTATGTCGGCAATGCCGCTCGATTCTTTGGCTGAGCAGCTTGACATGTGCTGCTCCACACCATTGTCCTAAGAATGGAAAAGATGAAGTAAAACTAGTGCCTCTATTACCCTATGCAGTAAGTGCTTCTACCTTATATCAATAGTATTTGTGTGAATTTAAAAAATGAAGTAAAACTCCTCTATCGGCCTATGCAGTGAGTCCTACCTTATGGTCAACACTTTGTGTGATTGGTTCAAGTTTGCGTTGAGTAAATGGTTCATGGGTTTTTATCTATTTTCTGTTTACCATTGCGTTGCGAAAACTGTTTATTTTATTAATCGAAACATCCATTTTCGGATTGATTAATGGGTCATTGTTACTTCTATACTTTTTCCTCTGCTCTTTCATAAGTACTCCGATGTAGATTTAACCATTTGATGCACTCTTTCATGACCAGGTTGCTTGTTACATATTGAACGCTCATGATCGACCATCTTCATCATCTGACGGTGATGATACAGATAGTGATTCTGAAGATAACGTGCCCAGACGATTTTGGAATTCTCATGTTTGAGTGAACTGGATTGTAAATTTGTAATAGCCCGTTTTACTATACGGTACCATTTACTACTCCCTCCGATCTGAAAAATATGTCGCAACATGTACATCGATGTGTACATATGTACGTATGCAGCTCATTTTTCATGACAGTTTTTACAGATCGGAGGTAGTATATTTTTGGTAGGTTCTTAGGTTGTATACTTGTACGCACTATTGTAAGTACTTCACTATGAAAGGCTCAATGAAAACTTAACGTTCTGCTACAATAGAACAATTGCAGCAAGAGCTGCCTTTTGTGGTAATCTTCGTATGAATTTTTGGTTTGAATTTTATTTGCACATATGCAAACATTCGTAATTCAAATGAGAAAACTTAAAATTTTCTGTTCCAATACCATTGTCCGCATTACAGCTACAGAGGGACTGTATGTTCACATGTAAACTGAGAATAATCCAGTAGCTACGTCACACAAATAATGCCAAACCCAACAGATGCACAACACCAAGGAATGATTCAAACCCCAGGGATGACATGCGTATCTAGCACCAAAGAGCCACTTCATTATACCAAGTCTCCTAATATCACAAGAACTTGATAGCATTCTAACACCGACAACTTGCAACTGAGGATGCCACGTTAAACATCGACTTCAGACAGGATATAGAACAAAAGCTGGCATAACATAAGTTCGTAGAAGTTGCACGTCACGACTACTACTATCAGCTACGGACATGATATCACAACCATCCTTGAAAACCGACGAGTGGTGATCAACTGAGAAGATAAATCTGCGCAGGCTACCCTCCACCGCTCTAATGCTTCTTGTCTTTCGACGGACCCTTGGGAATCTTAGACAGGCACTTCTCATCGAAGATGGCGTAGTACTTCTTCAGTTCAACCATGGCCTTCTCTCCAAAAGCATCAATCTTGTCCTCATACTTCTCGTACAGAACCGGCACAGTGTAGAGTACCATGAAGACTGCAAGCAAAGAATGCGATAATGAGTAAACAATGCTAGCTACAGGTATTGCACATTTGGGAGTTCAGAGTGTAATAACAAGCCACATTACCTATGTAGAACAAGGTCAGGAAATTGCAGCAGCTCCCAAGAGCAGAGAGGATCCACAGACCTGCAATCACCTGAGAACAAAGAGTGCTTCATCACATAAGCAACAAATAAACTGTGAATGCTGAAATAAAACCAAATCATGCAACCAGTCAACATACAATCAGGAATTTCTTTAGGTCACGGCCTTGACCAATCGCCCTCAAGCTAGCAAAGCCCCTGTTGATCTCATATCTCAGCGAGCGGGCAACATTGACAGCCAGGTCCTCTGTGATCTTTACCTCAGGAATGTTAGGAGGGGACCTGAAAATAATGGCAAGCGGTGATTTACAATCCCAAACCAACATATACACCATGTATAGTACATATCCAAAACTTGCATCATGTTACATTCCAGACAAAATAGGATCATCAGGTCATTGTAAAATTACACTCATCATTCACCCATATGCCAAAACCGAAGTTCAGGTTGGGTTAATGAGGCATTGTCATATTATATCTGATCTGGGTATGAATAACAGAGGTAGTTGAAAGAAGCTCACCTGTTGATGAATGCAGAGGCGTTGGACCAGAGGAAGAGGGTGCCCAGGGTGAGGATGAGGCAGTGGCAGAAGAGGGTGAGGAGGTGGTACTCCAGGACCTCAAAGAGCAGCCAGATGGAGGTGGCGCCAGCAAGCACCCCGCCAGAGATCTTCTTGTTCCTCCACAGAAGGAGATCGGCAGCTGCAAACATAAATCCATCAGCACAGCACAGCAAAGCAAAGGACCAAATCAACAAAGAATCTCTCCAGGGTTTAAGCGTAGAAGCATGAAGCGCTCTGCAGTCTAGCTGCTAGCTGGGTGCCTTCCCAAACTAAGGTAGCGCCACAATCATCTCGATCCAACCTAGGAACGCAAGCTACAGGAACAAATCGTGGTAAACTGATACTACTCTGCCCTACTCACATTGTGGCGACAATGCCGAGGAAGTTTGAGTGGGAAAACCGTAGATCGGGACGGTTTCCAAGAACTAACCAACGAGCTATCTCCGATCAACACGAAATTTCTCCAGACAGTAGAGCAAACGCGTCCGCAGGGCACGCGAGAAGTTCATCGCTCGGGCGAGCGGAGCAAAAACCCTCGATGCGGCCGGATCTGCTAAACTACGCGGCCAGAAAACCCCCACCAGTGCGGAACAAGTTCAGAAGGCGGGTGTGGACTCACGCTTGCCGCCGCCGAGGACGGAGTGAACGGGCTTCTCGCGGCCGAAGAGGCGGTAGATCTTGGCCTTGACGGCGGCCGCGGCCGACGAGGAGGACTTGCCCTCGTCGTCCGACGACGACGACGAGGAGGATCCGTGCAGCTTCTCCGAGATCTTGTCCATCACCGACTCCTCCTTGTGCTCCGCCATGGCCAGGTCCTCCTGCTGTTCTTCTCTCTCCTCTCGCTCTCTCAATCTCTCTCTCGGCTCGCTCGAGCGCTTCTGTTCAGCAACGCCTTTTCTGCCGTCGCCGCTGCCCTTTCCCGTGGTTCGGGGCCGCGTGTTTTCTGCGCGCGCTTGACGCGTCCGCAGCCGTCGATCCTGGCATGGACGGCCCGCGCGAGACTGACATCTACCCGCGTGCACGTGGGCCCTGGGAGTTGTCGCTCCGGGACCCACGTGTAAGTGGGCGTGGAGAGCGACGGAGCGGGTGCCTGAGATGTTTATTACTGCTGGGCAACGGCCGTGACAGGGAGGCGTGGTTCCTGCCGTGGGACCCGAGCGGGTGGGGTCCGGGTGATGAATGGGTGGGGATCGCGAGGGGACGGCCAGCCGTCGCTGTGCCGACGCGTGGCGGGTCCGTGGCATCCGTCGGTCGCGGACGGAGTAGGTCGGAAGCTTCTGGATGGACGTTGCCTCCGTCCCAGGTTTGAGGAGGTGGTCTGGGCATGTAGCAAATCCCACGCGATTTCGAGCAGTTCAGCGTCGAAAATCTGGAGATAAGTTTGAAAATTTATCTCGATATTTTGCGATTGAAAGAGATTTGAGGTATTAGCACCAGGGGTATATAAACTTGCACCAGATGGACTATTTCATACAAAAACATGAAAAGGTGAAAAAAGTGGTACAACAACTTGTCCGGTGGAAACAAAATGGTCCAAACCAAATCACAACTCGCCATTTGGCCTCCAAGCTGGCTGCTGCGTCGAACGAAAAGGTTATAGAAAATCCCCTGATTTTTTTCAAGTCGCACGTAACGGGTCCACACCGCCCCAAGTGCTACGCATTTAATTCCTAGGACCCTGGAGTTATTTCATTTAACGTGTCGGGACGGGGACACAAACGAACATTCAGTTGCGATCGTTATGTTCCTCCCAGGCAACACAGGCGAGGCGGGTGACATCGCCGGCGCTCTTTGCCGGTGGCCACCATGGCAGACGAGCCTGTGCTGCGCAACCACGGTGTGTCCCCTCCGTATTATTGTGTGTCCTCCCGTCTCTCCTTCCCATCTCTCTCTGTACTCGTCATCGACCTGAACTGTCGCCATGGCCGGGCTTCTCTAGGGTTTTGGCCGCGAGCAGTGGTTGGTTGAACTTCAAATAAGTGGTGGGAATAGGCATCGTAGGTTTGCAGGAAGCGAATGCCTAGCTGTAGGATTTCAATTTTGGATGATTTTTGGATGAACTAGACCTCTTCGCTGGTTTGATGTGCGCCCTTAATTGAGTGATTCGATAGTTATTAGATCTTTTGAATAGTGTTTCTTTGTTGTGTAGGGACCAATGCTGATTACTGAAGTGGTCTAACTTGAATCAGACCATGCCCTGTTTTTCATATTTTGTGGTAGAATTGCAGAAAAAAAAACATAAATTTGGCACCTTTACGACGATTTATGGCTTGATCCAAATTTGTAATGTTGGATTGATGTATATTAGAGCCACTATGTAGTACTGAAAACATTGCAAATTGTTTTTTTTTTTTGCTATTTATCACTCTGAAGATTAGTAGTCTGCTCTGCATTTAGGTGGTACAAAGCAGTCATGATTTTAATTTTTGTGTGTGTTGCCAATGAAGGTGATGATCTAGATAGGTTCAGTATTGTAGTTGCGCATAATAGGTTTTTCACAAAGTTGTCAGATGATATTGAGTACACTGATGGCAGTTTGGCTATTTTTGACAACTCCAACTGTGACACATGGTCCCTGCTTTAGATTCATGATCTAATCAGATAGCTAAATCATGAAGTTGATGCAAGATTGCATTTGTAGTGGTGTCTTCCAGGAAAAGGCATCAATGACGGGCTTGTGTGCATTCAGAAAGATTTGGACATTGTGGCAATGATTGAAGCGGTCAAGGAGAATAAGGCACTGTCAATTCTTGTGGATCACACTAACTTTCTGAATTTTTTCAGACCTAATTGCATTATCAAGCTCGGTGAAGAGATTTCAACTGAGAACTCATGGCCAGAGATGGTTGAGGACAATCCAATCAGGCTCAGAGAATTAGGAAATGCTAGATCCGCTCAAGTTGGAAGTAATGGAATGGAACTTGTTGAATATGCACCAGATGGGGAAACATACAGTGATTTCTATGACAGTGATTATGATGCAAATGATGGAGATGATGATATTTTTTATACAAATATTGACAAGGAAGTCAATGATCACAATTAAAGGGTGAACTTAATTGAAGAAGAGGATGATGCATGCCTTCGGCATAAGGATTTGCAGCTAAACAGAGAGCAAGCACTTGAGTTGAAATACAAATTCAGTGAATTTAATGCTCAAATAGACATGAACAAGCCATACTTCAAGGTTACCATGGTGTTTTCATGCATGAAGGAGTTGAGAGATGCAGTTGAAGAATACAACATAAGAGAGAGAGTGAAGATTAGAAAAACAAGAAATGAGTTCAAAAGGTTAGAGGCAGTGTGTGATGAAGATTGTGAATATGGTTGCACATGGTATTTAAAGGCTTCGGAGGATAGCAGGACCAATGCAATTATGGTCAGGAAATATTTTGGTGTTCACATATGTGTGAGAGTGTAGGAGACCAAATCATTGACAGCTAATTTCCTGTGCACCTATTTCCTAAATGAGTTTAGGGACAACCAGAAAATGGATTTGGGAACTTTCAAGACTAAAATTCAGAGGGATTTTAACATTACTCCAAATACCTAGAAGCTGAGAAGAGCAAGGAAACATGCACTAACCATAATCCATGGTGATGAGACACAACAGTTCAACTTGATGTGGTATTATGGTGCAGTTCTTAGGAAAACAAACCCTGGGTCCATATTTTTCCTGTCCATAAATTTGTCAAAGGAGAAGTGGGATGTTGTTCCAAAACACCACTTGGCTACCTTGTATTGATCTTATGATGCCAGAAAAAATAAGGTTTCTTGAAGGATGCAGGCCAATCATATCCATAGATGGGTGCCACATTAAGACCAGATATAAAGGAAATTTGCTTACCGCAGTTGGCATTGATCCGAATGACTGTATTTTCCCTATTGCATATGGACTAGTTGAGGTTGAGTGCACAAGTTCATTGGAATGGTTCCTAACAACATTAAAGGAAGATTTGAACATCACTAACAGTGCTCATTTCACCATCATGAGTGACATGCAGAAGGTACTATCCCTAGTTGTGTTTGAATGTTTTCTGCTTAATAATTTGCATGCTTTGTGCTTACTAATCTTAATGTGTTGCTTTCAATAGGGGCTCATTAAGGCTGTTAGTACTGTGTTTCCTGAAGTAGAGCATAGACATTGTGTCAGGCATATTTATCAGAATTTTCACAAGAAACACAAAGGAGAGACACTGAAGAATGATCTTGTTGGGAATATGCCCTAGAGGCAATCATAGATGATGTAATTCCCAATGTATTCATAAAGTTATTAAGTTGTCCTTTGGTTTGAACATCTGATATATGTCATTGAATATGTGATTCGATTGTGGAACTGTGTATTCATGTTGTTCATACTAATTGTCCTTGGTCGTTAAGGTTGTGTTGGACACACACCCTAGACTAATGTGAGTGTTGGCTGATGACACGGTTCCACTTGTCATGGGCATGGTGATGCCATTCCAACGTTCACGGACTTGGCTAAAGAGTTTAGCAAGTCGGACTGACCCACATTGAGATGCAACGAGCAAGTCGTCATTTGCATGTCTCAATCAATGTAATCCTTAGACCTGAGGTTGTCGCACAATCCAAGTTGTGGATCACCGACTTAGGTTCTGTTAAACGCTGCTTTGTGACAAGGCAGCTATAAAGGCAGAGTTCGGGTCGAATGAGAAGCAACCTGCGTGATGTGGATAATCAATATGGGATTTTGCCCCTTCGAATGGAGAGATATTCTCTGGGACCTCTCGAGTGATATGATTCAGGAAGCATGGCCATGCGCGGCTCAGTTAAGTGTTAACTGTGTCTGTTGACTAAAGAGTTAGTCAGATGAATCACATATCACGGATCGAGAAGAGAGTCGAACTATTTAAGGGCTGACGATAAATCGCCTATAGTTCGATAAGGTATATCGTGAGGCAAAAGGGACTAAGATGAATATCACATTGAAAGGTATGTCGTCATGACTCAATGGGACTTGGGAGTCGGCACGTTCTGCGAGGAGCCGCTACCGATTGATCGATTGGGAGTTGGACTCCAATCGTGTCCAAGTCGCCATGATCCTGCAGGGTCGCACACTTAAGAGCGGGAGCAAGTATTTGGTCGGGTTAGACCCGAACCGGAAATGGACTGGTTTTGTGAGTCGGACTCACAGAGGGAATGGGCCACAAGTGTTGTGAAACCCACTACCATTCGTTATATAAAGAGGGACGCAGGTTGCCCAGCGGGCACGTTAGTCCACTCCCATGCGTTGGGAACCCTAGCCCCACTCAGTCCAGCTGCCACACCGGACTTAGCAGTCCGCCGTCGGAGCTCCTCCTCGTACGTGTGGATACCGGCAGAGGTGATGTACGTTCAGCACTTCGACGTTCGCGGGATCAGATCGGCTGGATCGGATCGTGGACTGCACTGCCCCGACGCGCTTCATCGATAATCCGCAACCGCGCGTCTAGTGGTAATCATCGTGGCCTTCTACCTCGGCTAGATCTTGGAAGCATCGCGTAGGAAAAGTTTTTGTTTATCTCTATGCGTTCCAACAGTGGTATCAGAGCGTTAGCTTCTGGTATTAGGCCCGAAATCCGTACATATGTGATATGTAGTTAGCGTTAGATGTGATCTAATTGCTGTTTTGGTGGTCGTTCTATGAGATAGATCGGTTTTGTACAAGGTTGATTGGATCAATCGTACTCGGGGTTAATGGATGATCAGGTTTCCATGATCATACTGCTAAGGTCGTGAAACAACATACCCCTACCGGTCGGTTTCCGCCATCGGGGTATACCGTGACACATAAATCCAGTTGCGGTGATCGAAGATCAAAGAGTTTGGTCGAATCGGAATACAGATCAGATTCGGGTAAAATCGTTTTATCCGATGAAGAAATCCATGATCGGAATGTAGATGAGATCTGCGTTTTCCGAAATCGTCGGGCGCTGCCCGCACCCGCGAGGGACCGCCGACTTCGCCCTGTCGTAGCGTCTTAGATGTCGTTACGAGTTTCACAACGCCGGTAGATATCGTATCTATGCATAACTTGTTTTTGCAGGAAGTTGTGAATGGTATGGATTATGTGCATGTGATGTGTGTAATCCATACATGATCTGTGTATCATGTTCTTGTCAGCCGGATGGAGCCTAGGTGCTGTCATTTTATTGTATAACGACTTGCGTGTCGGATTCTCTATGTAAATTTTTCATTTACTAGCTAGTGTAGCTTGTTGGAGAACCCGGTGGCATGCAAGTCGATGTACAAGTCGGCTACATGGAGTAAAATGGCACGTGACAAGAGTTGGCACGAGTCGACTTACAAGCTTTGTGGAGATGGAGATCACCATGAAGAGAGCCATACCATTTCACATTATAATTGCTTTATTTGTGTTATTGGTATGTCTCTATTTACCTCTATTTAGATAGTTGGTAGATTCTTTAATCCCTCAAAGAAGGTCTAGTCGGTCGCCCCGCCAGTGCTGCACCATCACAAGTCGGACATTCTTGGTAGTGGGCTCATAAAATTGAGGTGCTACCAATTCTTTCCGGTTAGGTGGGTTTGAGTCGGACTCTTACAAGCAGAAGCACTTGGTAATCTAGACGAGTCCATCACAACGGTTGTGGGGCTCGGGGCGAGGTAGGTTGAGAGCCGGGGCATGTGATGTCACCCAACTAATAGGAGTCGTATTGGATACGATTGGCAAGGTGTTGCCTACCTAGATCACTTGACGGTAGCGGTGATGCTAAAGCTCACTAGTCGGCTTGCTTATTTAGAATCTTGAATCACTTAGCAACCATCGGAGGGATGTTGGTTCTAGTGGGAGCATAAGTATTAAAGCGTTTAATATGCCTGCTCTTTTATGAATACATGTCTTAAGTGTTTTTGCGTATTTTTTGTTGTAGATCAATGGCACCTAGCAACCTTCCTCAGTTGTCCGCGTTTGCGTTGAGGTCAATCCTAGAGAAAGATAAGCTTAATGGAACTAATTTCACCAACTGGTATCGTAATCTGAGGATAGTCCTCAAGCATGACAAGAAAGAACATGTTCTAGAAACTCCACTTCCAGAAGAGCCAGATGACGATGCGACTGTCGCAGTCATGAATGCCTACCGTAAGACTAGAGATGAGTCTACGGAAATTAGCTGTCTTATGCTTGCACACATGGAACCGGACTTGCAGCAGCAGTTCGAGAATGTTGAGGCCTACGATATGATCGAAAGCCTCAAAAGTATGTTCCAGGCTCAGGCAAAGACCGAGAGGTATCAAGTCTCTCAAGCTTTGTTGGGCTGTAAGCTTAAAGATGGTGATCCACTGAGTCCGCATGTAATCAAGATGATTGGTTACATTCAGTCTCTGGATCGGCTGGGCGTCCCAATTAACGAAGAGTTCGCTACTGATATAATTCTGAACTCTCTTCCTAGTGCGTATGGTTCGTTCATCTCGAACTACCATATGCATGGTATGGATAAGAGTATCACTGAATTACATGGGATGCTCAAAACGGCAGAGACTGATATCAAGAAAGGTGCCAGTCAAGTGTTGATGGTGCAGAATAAGGCTAAGTTCAAGAAGAGTTCTTGGACTAAGAAGAAGAAGGATAAGTCAGGAGGCAACGCCCATGGCCCTGTCCAGAGCGCTTCCTCAAAGACTAAGCCTTCTCCTACAGCCGGAGCCAATTGCTTCCATTGCAAGCAGGATGGCCACTGGAAGAGGAACTGCACCAAGTATTTGGCTGACAGAGCCAAGAGTGGAGGTATGACTTCCGACTCAGGTACACTTGTGTGCAATGTTATAGACATTTATCTTGCTGATGCGCCTAATAGTTCTTGGGTATATGATACCGGTTCAGTTATTCACGTATGCAACTCGTTGCAGGGACTGGTAAGAACTAGGAGCGTGGCAAGAGGAGAGGTTGATATTCGGGTCGGCAACAAGGCGAGAGTCGCTGCGTTGGAAGTCGGCACGATGCAACTTCATTTTCCATCAGGATTTTTAATGGAGCTAAATAATTGTTATTATGTTCCAGTGCTTAGTCGAAACATTATTTCCGCCTCATGTTTGATGAGAAAAGGTTATGAGTCGAATATTAAGAATAATGGTTGTTCTTTATATTTGAAAGATATGTTTCATGGCTTTGCACCCGTTCAGAACGGGTTATTTATTTAAAATCTTGATAGTGAATCGGTGTATAACATAAATGTTAAAAGGTTGAAACCAAATGATCTGAATATGACTTACTTTTGGCACTGTCGGCTTGGTCATATAAGTTGGAAACGCATGAAGAAGCTCCATGATGATGGACTTCTAACTTCGTTTGACTTAGAGTCATTCGAGACATGTGAATCATGCCTACTAGGCAAAATGACCAAGACACCTTTTGCAAGGAGTTCTGAAAGGGCGTCAGACTTGTTAGAACTAATAACATAATGATGTATGTGGTCCAATGAGCACGACAGCCAGAGGTGGTTATGAGTATTTCATTACCTTCACTGATGATTTGAGTAGGTATGGATATATCTATTTAATGAAACACAAGTCGGAAGCCTTTGAAAAGTTCAAGGAATTCCAGAGTGAGATACAAAATCAACTCGGCAAGAAAATAGAGTTTCTACGGTCGGTCCGTGGAGGCGAGTACATGAGCCATGAGTTTGATGACCATCTAAAGAGTTGTGGAATAGTTCCTCAACTCACTCCGCCGGGTACACCACAGAGAAACGGTGTATCGGAACGGAGAAATCGGACCTTGTTGGACATGGTACGATCAATGATGAGTCGGACAGATCTACCTTTATCATTTTGGGGTTATTGTCTAGAAAATGCAGCTTTCACACTAAACAGAGTACCATCAAAGTCAGTAGAGAAGATACCACATGAGACGTGGACTGGTAAAAAGCCAAGTTTGTCTTTTCTTAAGATTTGGGGTTGTGAAGCATTTGTCAAGCGACTTCAGTCGGACAAGCTCACGCCCAAGTCGGATAAGTGTATTTTCGTGGGGTATCCGAGGGAAACCTTGGGGTACTACTTCTACAACCGGGAAGAGGGCAAAGTGTTTGTCGCTCGGAATGGTGTCTTTCTTGAGAAAGAGTTTCTCAGTCGGGAAGTCAGTGGGAGCACGGTGCAACTCGAAGAAATTCGAGAAGAACCAGCTAGGGGCGAGTCGGCAATGGCCTTGGAGGCTGAGCCGGTCGTGGTACCTACACCGGTTACAGCACCTGAACCTCGGAGATCTGCCAGATTACAGAGTGCTCGAGATGTTTTACTGTTAGACAATAATGAGCCGGCAACTTATTCGGAAGCGATGGTGGGATCTGATTCCGAGTCATGGCTTGAAGCCATGAGATCTGAGTTAAAGTCCATGGATGAAAACCAAGTTTGGAATTTGGTTGATCTGCCTGACGGTGCAAGACCCGTCTAGTGCAAATGGGTCTTTAAGAAGAAAATTGATATGGATGGAAATATTTTCGTCTATAAAGCACGACTTGTCGCGAAGGGGTTCCGACAGGTTCAAGGAGTTGACTACGATGAGACATTCTCGCCTGTAGCGATGCTTAAATCAATTCGGATCATGTTAGCCATAGCAGCCTATTTCGACTATGAGATATGGCAGATGGATGTCAAGACGGCTTTCCTTAATGGAAATTTAACTGAGGACGTGTATATGATACAGCCCGAAGGTTTTGTCGATCCAGCTAATGCTGACAAGGTATGCAAACTTCAAAAATCCATTTATCGGTTGAAGCAAGCATCTCGGAGTTGGAACATTCGCTTTGATGAGGTAGTCAAATCGTTTGGCTTCATCAAGAGTGATCATGATTCTTGTTTATACAAAAAGTTTAGTGGGAGCAAAGTAAACTTTCTAATCTTATATGTGGATGACATATTACTGATTGCAAATGATGTCATGATGTTGCAAGAAACCAAAGATTCATTGGAAAGGAGTTTCTCAATGAAGGATTTGGGTGAGGCGACTTACATATTAGGAATCGGGATCTATAGAGATAGATCAAGGCGGCTCATTGGATTGAGTCAGATTACTTATCTGGACAAGGTTTTGAAGAAATTCAAAATGGAAGAGTCCAAGAAGGGATTCTTACCGATGTCCCATGGCATAAAACTTAGCAAGACTCAGTGTCCTTCGACAACTGATGAGCGAAGTCGGATGAGTGTGATCCCGTATGCTTCGGCAATCGGATCCATCATGTATGCCATGATTTGTACTACATATGTTTCCTATGCTCTAAGTGTTACGAGCAGATACCAGGCTGACCCTGGCGAAGCCCCACTGGGCAGCGGTTAAAAACATCCTTAAGTACTTGAGAAGTACTAAGGAAATGTTCCTAGTTTATGGAGGTGATGAGGAATTCAGTGTAAAGGGTTACACGGATGCGAGTTATCTCACCGACTCAGATGATTCTCGTTCGCAATCTGGATACGTGTTCGTGATGAACGGAGGGGCTCTGAGCTGGAAGAGTTCCAAGTAAGATACGGTGTCTGCATCTACAATAGAGGCTGAGTATATTGCTGCCTCGGAGGCAGCAAAGGAAGCTATTTGGATCAGGAACCTCCTGATAGATCTTGGTGTGGTTCAGGGCGCGTCCAATCCATTGGACGTATATTGTGACAACAATGGTGCTATCGCACAAGCCAAGGAACCTAGACAACACCAGAAGAACAAACATATACTTATGCGGTACCACCTCATTCGCCAGTTTGTCGAACAAGGTGATATCAAGTTATGCAAAGTACACACGGATGCAAACATTGCAGATCCGTTGACAAAGGCGCTACCAGAGCCTAAGCATGAGGCGCACACGAGAGGTATGGGCATTAGATGCCTAGTCATATGATGCCAAGATGATTGACCTAGTGCAAGTGGGAGACTGTTGGGAATATGCCCTAGAGGCAATCATAGATGATGTAATTCCCAATGTATTCATAAAGTTATTAAGTTGTCCTTTGGTTTGAACATCTGATATATGTCATTGAATATGTGATTCGATTGTGGAACTGTGTATTCATGTTGTTCATACTAATTGTCCTTGGTCGTTAAGGTTGTGCTGGACACACACCCTAGACTAATGTGAGTGTTGGTTGATGACACGGTTCCACTTGTCATGGGCATGGTGATGCCATTCCAACGTTCACGGACTTGGCTAAAGAGTTTAGCAAGTCGGACTGACCCACATTGAGATGCAACGAGCAAGTCGTCATTTGCATGTCTCAATCAATGTAATCCTTAGACCTGGGGTTGTCGCACAATCCGATTTGTGGATCGCCGACTTAGGTTCTGTTAAACGCTGCTTTGTGACAAGGCAGCTATAAAGGCAGAGTTCAGATCGAATGAGAAGCAAACTGCGTGATGTGGATAATCAAGATGGGATTTTGCCCCTCCGAATGGAGAGATATTCTCTGGGCCCTCTCGAGTGATATGATTCAGGAAGCATGGTCATGCGCGGATCAGTTAAGTGTTAACTGTGTCTGTTGACTAAAGAGTTAGTCAGATGAATCACATATCAAGGATCGAGAAAAGAGTCGAACTATTTAAGGGATGACGATAAATCGCATGTAGTTCGACAAGGTATATCTTGAGGCAAAAGGGACTAAGATGAATATCACATTGAAAGGTACGTCGTCATGACTCAATGGGACTTGGGAGTCGGCACGTTCTGCTAGGAGCCGCTACCGATTGATCGATTGGGAGTTGGACTCCAATCGTGTCCAAGTCGCCATGAGTCTGCAGGGTCGCACACTTAAGAGCGGGAGAAAGTATTTGGTCGGGTTGGACCCGAACCGGAAATGGACTGGTTTTATGAGTCGGACTCACATAGGGAATGGGCCACAAGTGTTGTGAAGCCCACTACCATTCGTTATATAAAGAGGGGCGCAGGTTGCCCAGCGGGCACGTTAGTCCACTCCCATGCGTTGGGAACCCTAGCCCCACTCAGTCCAGCCGCCGTCCGCCGTCGGAGCTCCTCCTCGTACGTGTGGATACCGGCAGAGGTGATGTACGTTCAGCACTTCGACGTTCGCGGGATCGGATCGGCTAGATCGGATCGTGGACTGCACTGCCCGACGCGCTTCATCGATAATCCGCAACCGCGCGTCTAGTGGTAATCATCGTGGCCTTCTACCTCGGCTAGATCTTGGAAGCATCGCGTAGGAAAAGTTTTTGTTTATCTCTACGCGTTCCAACAGATCTATGGGCAGCTGCAAGGTCAACCAATCTGCCAACTTATCAGAGAAACATGGACAAACTTAAAATGGACAGTGTTGATGCTTATGCTTGGGTAGAAGAAATGCCACCACACACCTAGATCAAGTCCTTTTTCAATCAATTCTCCAAATGCGACATGCTGCTCAACAATCATTCAGAAGTGTTCAATAGGTGAGTATTGTGCATACTACAAAATGTAGTTTTTATGGGGACATTTTGTTGTTGTCACTTATATATTGCAATATGCAGCTACATTAATGAGGCTAGGAAAATGCAAATGTTATCCATGTTAGAGAATATTTTCTACAAGATGATGCATAGGATAGTTGGGAAAAACCTAGAAGCTGCTGAGTGGGATGGAAGTATTTGTCCCAAAATGAAGAAGAAATTGGACAAATACATTGAATTTGAAAAGAACAGTGGTGTGGAAGCATCAGGTGGTAGAAAATTTAAAGTTACCTCTGGAGAATTTGAAACAGGATACATAGTGGACCTCAATGCTAAGGTTTGTGACTGCAACAGATGGCAACTCACAGGGATTCCCTGCCACAATGTCATTGCATGTTGCAGACATGAAAGAATAGCACCTAAAAGAATGGTGCACAAGTGCTACTCCATTGAAACTTACAAAAAGGCATATGCTTACAACTTGGCTCCACTCAGAGCAAGATGTTTCTGGGAAAACCAAAATGGAGTGCCTTCCCCCCCCCCTTTGTACACCAAGGTCATGGGGAGGCCTAAGAAAAACAGGAGGAAAAAACCAAAAGAGAAGGGCATAAATATTGGTCAAAGTCTCATAAAAGCTGGAGTACAAATGCATTGTTCAGTGTGCAAAATGGAATATCACAACAAGAAAGGACATGCCAAGTACATGAAAAATCTAGAAAATGGCATGAATCAAGCTCCAGATGTTGATGGAAACTAGAGGATACCCCGCGCGTTGCCGCGGGAAATTAAGCACTACATTCAAGAGATCATATTTGTTCTTTCGAAAAATTATATTTAAACTACACATGACCTCTACGGATATGAAGATTGCTAATCTCTTTTTATGTCACCGTGTGTAATAATACCCATTCAATTTCCATGAAAAGCAAGAAAACCCGATAATTATTGATGGATGCTTTGCACCGTTGCAACATGTGTTATTAGTGCATAGTAAAATCACCGTGCCCATTATGGTTAAAAATGATTTCCTTCAGCGATAGCTAATAAGAAACCATTATCTGTAACAGAAATGAGTGTAGAAAAAAAAATTACACGTATTTAGAAAGCGCAATATGTAAGATAAACTAACTCAATTTATGAATGTGAACACCAAAAGTGACCGGCTAATAGGTATTTACGTCTCCTTTTGCACAATACATAGATATTCTGCTATATATGATTGCACTAAACTCTTCTTTGTGAATATCAAATCCATGAAATCGTACTCTGATATGTCTTAGATGGATCAGAACATGTGCCTAGTCCACGTTTGAAGGAGAAAAAACTGCAGCATACACTGAAACAGATCTACTTGACCCTCCCCTGCAATTGAAGCAAAATAGATAGATAAAGCTTTTAGATAAATAAAACTATGTACAGATGCAGAGTAGGCGTGTACAAAGTCATAAGAAATAACTGTGAATGAATGACAAAGTTCTGGATTTGCAGGAGATAATAAAATAATACATGAAACCGCATAGGCTTGTGTTCAGTAGTTGGCACTTACCTACGCAAAAAAATCTAGACATGCATTTGTATAGTAAAGCTGATGCCTTATTAGTTTGTGCCGAATCCTACCAATGGATTGAAAGTTGAAACCCTCCAAGGGCAAAATTGGTTTTGTTGAACTCCCAGGGGGCCAGGAAAACTGGCAAACGACCCATGGAGGCATGGTTGTGTTGATAATACATGCAAGTGATCTACATTTTGTTGGTGAACACGTCTAGAGTGTGCAAAAGGATGGATCATGTCTGGATAGCCATCGTCATTGATCTTGAAGCAAACGGTGACACATTGGCTGAGGAAGACAGCGAAGGAGGTGCATTCGTATCTATATATGTGACTGAGTGGTGAGAAGAATACGAAGAGCAACAGATTGATACACCATGGGGCAGGGGAAATGATGGGACATTTATTTAGTTTCGGCAATACTTGGGCGGGACTCTTTTTTTTTACTCCTACATGCACGGCCGCACGATGATCGGAAGAGCAAAGAGCAGACATGAGTTTTTGCAGCTACTAATGACACACTATATGAATGGCATGAAGCAATGGGCTGCATGTGTGCCCCGATTAAATTAAACGGACGAAACTGAAACTGAATGCATGCGGGTAAGTTGGGATTTTCTCACTAATATTCATGGTATAATGATGACATGGTCCAAGGAAATGACGTGGACCAGTCAGAAGCTTGGTGAAGTGTATATCTTGCATGTTGAGAGAATTGGATTTAGTGGGTTGCTCCCATTTAGATATTGTAAATGTGGATAACCCAACAATTTTGGACACATCATCCATCAGCCCACAAGGCCTGAACTTGATCCTAGCAACCAACCTCACATGATGGTTCGCATTATGAGCCAAGAGGTACAAGTCATGTATTATACTGAATTTTCTACTAATTAGGGTCATGCTTATAAACTAAATGTTGTTTTCTAACTTATTTCTGCATTATAACAGATAAGAGCACCCATAGCAAGACCAAATGTTCCACTTCCTCGGGAGAGTAGTTTTGTGGTTCAGGCCAGAGAGGCTATTCCTGTTAATGATGGGAGATTGAAGCTGCACAGTCCATTATCTTCAAGCTTCAAGCTTCATAATCCATCAGCTTCGGGCTTCACAGTCCATTTGCTTCAAGGAGCATCATATGCTTCTGAGTTCCAAGTGAAAAAGCACCAGGCTCAATCCTGTCCACAATGAGCTTCAGGCTATTATTCTCTGTCCTCCTGAACCAGAACATCTCTCTCCCCATACACCTGGTCATCCACAACAGACATCCAATTAGTTGTCATTATGGCTTGTTTGTTGGCCTTTATCCATCTTTATCTTCACTTCTTCCATCTTTTTGGACTTGTTGCAGTACACCCTCATGTAATATCCAGTCTTGGACATGTAGGACTTTAAGTAGCTGCTGGTGTAGTCTTTGTTGAAGTACTGAAACCATAATGAATTAACATGAATAATGTACACAACTAGGTAATGTAGAACACATAAATCAAATAAATTGAGCACGTACCATCTTTCCTTTTCCTTTTTCTGCAATCATTGACTCTCTCATAGTGCAGACATACAAAGGAATCCTTGATTCCTTTTCTTCACATATGTTCTTCAGAATGATAACTTGCTCAGGAAATAGGGCAACCATGTTGGGGTACACACAGAAGGCATCATAGTTGTCCTCATTTTCCCATCTTGGACCTACATGACCAAATAAGGTCAGTTGGGACGAGCATAAATAATCTGGCCTACATGTTGCCAGGACAAACAAGTACAAATCTGGCTTAACAAGTACAAATCTAGAAAAAAACTTACAAATCTGGCCTAAATCTTCTGAAACACGTACATATGGGACATACCCTTGATTGGCATACGCATCATCTTCTCGATCTCACAATCCTCACATGATTCTTCAAACTTGCAGCCATCTCATCATCATAAGAAAGGTCAACAACCTCAACCCAGTCTGCCATCTACCAATATCACAATACGAAAAGATCTAAAGTTAACACTATTTCTAACACCCACGAAAATCAGAAGGTAAAAACCCTAGATTTGACATGCAAATCTCTAAAAGAGGCCTAAGATTGCATAACACACAGAAGAGGACTAGATGAGGCAAAGCACAGAAAGATATGTTGAGGAATAGTTTGTAAGGTGCGACATTGAGATATTGTACTCAACTGGATGCGCCGGAGGAGAACCAAGTCGCCGGAGATGACCTTACTTGCCAGGGAATAGATGAGGCTAGAAGAGAAGGGGAAAGGGGCAAACTTTTACTTTGAGTGTCGTTTTTATTTTTGTCTGCTATTTTATTTCATTATGGAGAATAATTTTGGTTCTATGTTTAGGGGTACTTCTACCGTTTCTACTAGGATAGTTGGTAACCCGTCTTCTGCTGAATTAGATCCTTATAAAATACTTATGAAGATTGTTGGACGTGTTATGGATAACTGCTATTACGGTGATGAGACTGTCCATCCCGGTGATCATTTGCTCATTATACATGAATTATGCGAGTTATTCAGGTGTGCATGTATTACAATGGATCAAGTTAAAAGGAAATTATTTTATTTATCGCTGAAAGGAAGAGCCGCTGAATGGTTCAAATTGCTGAAGAATGGTGATTCTATTGGACGGGAGGAAAGTGTTCCTCGCTTTTATTCTGAATTCTCCTAGTGAGATTCATAAAGACCATAATCAAATCTATAATTTCTAGCCTCGTGATGGAGAGAGTATTGCTCAAGCGTGGGGGAGAATGAAGTTATTAATGCTTAAATATCTCGTTCATGAACTCCCGAGAAATATTGTTATCAATAATGTTTATGCAAGGTTTTCTGTTCATGATAAGTTTTAATTGGACGCCTCTTGTTCTGAATCATTCACACGTATGAAGGAAGAAGCTGAATGGGATCTTCTTGATCGTATTCAGAAAACACTGAAGGATGGGAGAACGACAAAGATAGAAAGTCAGGTATAAATTATGATTATGAATGCATTGAATCTTTTATGGGAACCAATGATTTCTATGATGTTAGTGTTGTTTGTGGTCTTGATTCTCAAACCTTTGCAAAATGTCTTAAAGCTTTTGCCTCCTATCTTGATCTTCCTAAAAAGAATTATCACGAGTACCATGCACCTTATAAAGATATTGTTCCTGCTAGTAATATAGAAGTGCATTCTCTTAATCATGATGTTCCCGAGCCCTATGTTGAAAAAATGCCTTTCCCTACTAAGGTGAAAGAACACTCTATGGTGGCTAGTGTGGTTAATAAGAGTAATAAGAAATCTATTGAACCTGATGAACAAATAACTGTTGAACCTGCAGTAGCAATAGTGAAAGATCTTGTTTATGGAAATGTGGAGGATGAACACATTATCTTTTGTGAGGATGCTTCTCATATTGTTTCCCATCCTCACATACCTAAGAAAACTAGTGTCCCTGTGCTTTCTGTTATGATTGGTGATCATTGCTATTCTGGTTTGTGTGACATTGGTGATGGTTCTAGTGCTATACCTTATGAGCTTTATAGATAAATTATGCACAAAATTGGTTCTTGTGAGCTTGAAGATATTGATGTGGTTATTCAGCTTGCTGATGCTGTCGATGGCTTTGAATCTCCGGCAAGTGCCAGAAATTCTTTGATGCAAACATTGATGGTGCGTTTAGAACCCCAAGAGGAAGGTGTGATGAATGCAGCGGTAAGAATTTCCCTCGGCTAAGAACCAAGGTTATCAATCCAGTAGGAGAAAGAGGATCTTCGGGAGGTTGATGCCACTGACGGTGGTGATGGCGTCTCACCGGTGTCAGCAACAACGTGGAACCTGCACACAACACAACCAAAATACTTTGTCCCAACGGTACAGTGAGGTTGTCAATCTCACCGGTCTTGCTGAAAACAAAGATTAGACGTATAGTGTGGAAAATAGTGTATGCTTGCAGTAAGAAAAGAAAACAGGAATTGTAGTGGTTTGTTTAACCGTGTAGGAAAATGGATCGGGGTTCATAGGTTTACTAGTGGTGTCTCTCCATAAAAGATAGCATGATGGGTGAACAAATTACAGCTAGGCAATTGACAAATAAAGGTTGCACCATAGTGCACATTCATGACATGATGACTACTATGATATTTAGTGCGGGCATTACAACAATATACATAGACCGTAATCCAACTGCATCTATGACTAATAATCCACCCTAAGGTTATCATCCGAACCCCCTTAGGTATTAAGTTGTAAACAACAGATAATCGCATTAAGCAATATGTGTAATGTAAGCAATGATTGTGCACGCGGGCACTCACACCACTGTTTTCTCCCTAGTGGCAACAACACATCCTCCCTCGTCACGTTTCTGTCACTCGAGCACAGGCGAAAAGGAGGCATGAACCCAACTATCGATCATAAATACTCCCTCTTGGAGTCACTAGCAACTACTTGGCCAGAGCAACCACTAGCAACGGAAAGCATGCAAGATCACAAATAACATATGCAATAAAGACTATAATCAACTTGGCATAAGTTCAATATTCATCGGATCCCAGCAAACACAGCACATAGAATTACATAAGAACAATCTCGATCATGTTAGGCAGCTCACGAGATCTAAACATTGAGGCATAGGAAGAGAAGACAACCATCTAGCTACAGCTATGAACCCGTAGTCCAAGGATGAACTACTCACACATCACTCCAGAGGCATGCATGGTGATGAAGAGGCCTCCAGTGATGATCTCCTCTCCGGCAGGGTGCTGGGAGACAGCTTCAGGACCCCCCCTGATCTAGGGTTGACGACGATGGCGGCTGCATAACTTTTTGGGGATTTTTTGATCGGTGCCTAGGGTTTTCCTTCGGAGGGGAATAAATAGGCGAAAGGGCAAAGACGGTGGAGCCCCAGGGGCCCCACACCACCCTTCGGCGCGGCCAAGGGGGGGCGCCACCCCATGGTGTGGCCCCCCTGAGGCCCCTCTCCGGGTCTTTCCAGGACTTTGTGGAACCTTCAAGAATTCTAAGACTTCCGGGCTTAGAATTTTCCAATTCCGAGAATATTTCCAGAACAACTTTTCTGAAACTAAAAACATTAGAAAACAGGGAACTGGCTCTGTGGCATCTTGTCAATAGGTTAGTCCAGAAAATCGATAAAAATGACATAAAGAAGGGAGAAAACATGTAGCAATTGGCATAATATCATCATGGAACCTCAGAAATTATAGATACGTTGGAGACGTATCAAGCATCCCCAAGCTTAGTTCCTACTCGTCCTCGAGTAGGTAAACGATAAACAAAATAATTTTTGGGGTGACATGCTACCACACAATCTTGATCATAAAAATGTAAAAGCATATGTAAGTTGAGATCATAGAACTTTAACACAAATATGATAATAGAACTTTAATAATAAAGTATAGCAATCACTTTCCATCATGAGAAGTATCTCAAATAAAAGTCCATGAATAATAATTCAAAGAAAGATATATGTTTGTTTCGAGTATAGAGAAAGCATGGCAAAGTGATATTTCGCTAGTCCTTAAGAGTGGGGCAAAACATAAATGCCAGGACACCTTCAAAGTTCAAGAGGAAGACTAGAACAAATAATTTGAGAACAAGTAATAACACATCATGAATCAATTAATAATGTTTTTGGGACAAATGCACATAAAACTTAGAATGGCGAAAAATCTCTCTCAATTGTGCATAAAGTTAGAAGATGGAGACTCAACATAAAAGTAAAAGAAAGGCCCTTCGCATAGGGAAGCAGGGATCACTCATGTGCTAGAGCTTTTTATTTTATTAAACATAGGTATTAAAAGTATGACACTGAGTGTCTATATTTTAGGAGATGTATGCTAATGTCAACGAATGATAAACAGAAAATACAGTATGTCACAAGCCAACTATATTTCACAAGAGCGGCTCCCATATGAAGGACGCACTGATATAGAAGGTCTTCCATCTTTCTCTTTTTTTACACAATTATGCTTTGACTGATAAATCAGGGGCAAAAATAGTGAAGAGATTTTGTGTGTATTAATTTGGGGCTGGGCACCCCGCTACCAGCTCTTCTATCATTTGGATAAGCGGATGAAGCTCCAAGTCCAGGTTTAGAAATCCAATCAACAAGTGAGATAAAGATTCTCTATTTACGTCCTCATGAGTAAAAACAGGAACATAAAGTAGGAGTAATTTTTGAAGGTTTTAAAGGTAACACATGAGCAATTTACTTGGAGTGGCAGTTAAATACCACATGTAGGTAGGTATGGTGGACACAATGGGAAAACCTGGTTTTAGGGAGTTGGATGCACGAGTAGAATTCCATACTTAGTACAGGTGGAGGCTAGCAAAAGACTGGGAGCGACAAATCAAGAGAGCATAAGAGCCATAATCATGCATAGCGACATAAACATTATTAATAAAAGCATAAGCGGTATCACAAGTTCAAAAACTAAATGATCATAGAGGCTATTAGTGACTGTTTCATAGTCATAAACATGGTGTGAGCATGCGCCAAGTCAACCAAATAAAACATTCAAAAAATAATACCATAAATTTATGCTTCAATATGACAAGAACAACTTATGAATCTTTCAATGGCACATTAAACACTCTTAGCGATTTAAGGCTAATCATGCTACTCAATAACCACAAGGCTTTAAAACTAAAATAACATATAACATGATATGAAAAGTTCTAGCCACAGTCTAAACAAGCTTCTACTTGCACCATTAAAAATTCTACTTCAAGCAGCAGTTTATTTTCCCAACAAGCACCATACAAGATATGTTTTAACAAAAATACTATTCATGATACAGCAAGCAAAAAATGAGAGTACTCACATAACACTACTAAAACTAACACCTCGTAGATAAGAGATGCATGTAAAACAGGAGCTAAATAAATGCAGTAGCCAGACAAAGATTAAGAATACAAAGTATTCCCATGAAAAAGCGGAGCGTGTCACTCTCCAATAAAAGAATGCTGGGGTACAACCAAGCTTATTGCAAAAATATAAAGAAACTGAAAGCAAAAAATAAAATACGCTCCAAGTAAAGCACATAAGATGCGACCGAATAAAAATATAGTTTCACTAGAAGTGACATGATAATTTGTCGATGAAGAAGAGGGTGCCTTGGGCATCCCCAAGCTTAGATGCTTGAGTCTTATTGGTATTTGCTGGGATGTACCTCAGGGGCATACCCAATCTTAGGCTTTTCACTCTTCTTGATCACGTCATATCATCCTCTTCTCTTGACCCTTGAAAACTTCCTTCACACCAAACTTCTCACAATCTTCATTAGCAACGTTAGTGCAATCAAAATAATAAATTCGCATGGTTCAGTTTCAACACAATACTAACACTCATAAACACATTAGATACTATCACAACTTCTTTTAAAACTCTTTTTCTCAAAAGAACACCAAAAGAAAGAGAATAAGATGCAAATGCAATTATTGGCAGAAATTTGTCAAAACAAAACAGCAGGTAAAGATGATTTTTTTAGAAAATCTTCTGTTTCTCAAATCAAAAGGTGTTTAACTAAGAAAAGTTGCGTATATATCCCAGGATTGCGCACAAAAAAACTCAGGTAATTTTGAATTTTCTGTGATTTTATACGAATTTAACAGTGGACAGCAGAAATCTGTTTCCTGCGCAGAAATCCGAAATATAGTCTCAACTTTCCACTAGAGGATTTACTTGGCTCAACAAAAACACAAAACAAAAGATATAGAGAGGTTGCTAAGGAAATAGACAACACCCAGGTGCAAATAAAACAAAATAAATCAACGGAAAACGGGTTAAAAACGGAGAAATAAAACGGGTTGTCTCCCGGTAGCGATTTTCTTTAACGCCTTTCAGCTAGGCATATAAAGCAACTCAAGTATTTTCGAGTGAAGCATTCAAATCAATACCAAGAACTCTCCTTTTAATACTCTTACCCTTCTTCTTGGGTTTGGGGAATATGTGGCCACAACCTGGTGCGAAGGCAAAATTTAACGTATCTTTCCCCATATCTATTACTGCCCCCAGAAGTTTCAGCAAGGACCTTCCAAGTGTAATTTGTCCTTCTCCTACACATTCAATAACAAGATAATCAGTGGATACTGTCCTTCCCATGATTTTTGTAAACACTCCCTCAGCTATCCCAATGGGCAAAACAGCGGTATTATTGATAAGAGGTATTTCTTCTCCCCCTTCAGAAAAGTTTCCAAAGATTCAAAGACTCGTAATTATTTTTAGGCATAAGACAAAATTCAGTCATAATGTCGCAATGAGCATGAAAAGTTTCACCATTTATAACAACTTTTACTGTAGGGATCCACATTGAAGATTCAAAGTTTATTGGCACATAATCATAATAAGCACGAATCCGGTTATAGACTTCTTTGAAACAGGATATATGTGTCTCAAGAGTATTTAATCTAGCATGAAAGCTCACAAGGGATGAATCAAATTTACTATTTGAGCTAGAAGTTGCAATCAACTTTTTAATGACATTAAGAGATTGATCCCCATCACACCGCAGGAAGTCTCCTCCTCCTGCAGAGTCTAAAGCATACCTATAGCAAAGAACAAGACCAAAGTAAAACCTACTAAGAAATAAATTCAGGGTCATCATGGGTTCAGTTTTACTATAAGAATCAAAAATCCGAGAGCAAGCTTCCTTGAAACTCTCCTCACTCCCTTGCTTGAAAGTGAAGATTGTTTCTTCCGGTGACATAGTGACACGAAAAAAACTAGACATAAAAGCAAGCAATAAAAATAACAGCTATAAAGTAAACTAATTTTTTTGTGTTTTTTATATAAAGAAGCAAAACAAGACAAAAAAAAAAATAAAAACAAGACAATAAACAAAATAAAGAGGTTGAGAGTGAGAGACTCCTCTTTCCAGAAGACTTCTTTCTCCCCAGCAACGACGCTAGAAATTCTTGATGTTGTGGATGGCTTTGAATCTCCGGCAAGTGCCAGAAATTCTTTGATGCAAACGTTGATGGCGCGTTGGGGACCCCAAGAGGAAGGTGTGATGAGTGCAGCGGTAAGAATTTCCCTCAGTTAAGAACCAAGTTTATCAATCCAGTAGGAGAAAGAAGATCTTTGGAAGGTTGATGCACTGACGGTGGTGATGGCGTCTCACCGGTGTCAGCAACAAAGTGGAACCTGCACACAACACAACCAAAATACTTTGTCCCAACGGTACAGTGAGGTTGTCAATCTCATCGGTCTTGCTGAAAACAAAGATTAGACGTATAGTGTGGGAAATAGTGTATGCTTGCGGTAAGTAAAGAAAACAGGTAATTGTGGTGGTTTGTTTAACAGTGTAGGAAAATGGACCAGGGTTCATAGGTTCACTAGTGGTGTCTCTCCATAAAAGATAGCATGCTGGGTGAACAAATTACAGCTAGGCAATTGACAAATAAAGGTTGCACCGTAGTGCACATTCATGAAATGATGACTACTATGCTATTTATTGCGGGCATTACAACAATATACATAGACCGTAATCCAATTGCATCTATGACTAATAATCCACCCTCAGGTTATCATCCGAACCCCCTTAGGTATTAAGTTGTAAACAACAGATAATCGCATTAAGCAATGTGTGTAATGCAAGCAATGATTGTGCACGCGGGCACTCACACCGATGTTTTCTCCCTAGTGGCAACAACACATCCTCCCCCGTCACGTTTCTATCACTCGAGCACATGCGAAAAGGTGGCATGAACCCAACTATCGATCATAAATACTCCCTCTTGGAGTCACTAGAAACTACTTGGACAGAGCAACCACTAGCAACGGAAAGCATGCAAGATCACAAATAACATATGCAATAAATACTACAATCAACTTGGCATAAGTTCAATATTCACCGGATCCCAGCAAACACAACACGTAGAATTACATAAGAACAATCTCGATCATGTTAGGCAGCTCACGAGATCTAAACATTGAGGCATAGGAGGAGAAGATACCATCTAGCTACTGCTATGGACCCGTAGTCCAAGGATGAACTACTCACGCATCACTCCGGAGGCAGGCATAGTGATGAAGAGGCCTCCTGTGATGATCTCCTCTCCGAAAGGGTGCCGGGAGACAACTTCAGAACCCCCTGATCTAGGGTTGACGACGATGGCGGCTGTGGAACTTTTCGAGGATTTTTTGATCCGGTGCCTAGGGTTTTCCTTCGGAGGGGTATAAATAGGCGAAAGGGCAAAGGCGGTGGAGTCCTAGGGGCCCCACACCACCCCCCGGCGCGGCCAAGGGGGTGCGCTCCACCCTATGGTGTGGGCCCCCTGAGGCCCCTCTCCGGGTCTCTTTGGGACTCCGTGGAACCTTCGAGAATTCTAAAACTTCCAGGCTTCGAATTTTCCAATTCCGAGAATATTTCCAGAACAACTTTTATGAAACTAAAAACAGCAGAAAACATGGAACTGGCTCTGTGGCATCTTGTCAATAGGTTAGTCCGGAAAATCGATAAAAATGACATAAAGAAGGGACAAAACATGTAGCAATTGGCATAATATCATCATGGAACATCAGAAATTATAGATATGTTGGAAACGCGCCTGGCTATGGTGAGGGCCCCCTGGTGCCCGTCTTCGACTCCTCTTCGGACTTCTGGATGCTTCCGGGGAAAATAGGAATTTCGGGATTCGTGGGGTCCATTTCCAAGAATATTTCCAGAACAACTTTTCTGAAATAAAAAACATCAGAAAACAGGGAACTGGCACTTGGCATCTTGTGAATAGGATAGTCCCGGAAAACGTGTAAAAATGCTATAAAGAAGGGAGAAAAAATGTAGCAATTGGCATAATATCAACATGGAACATTAGAAATTATAGATACGTTGGAGACGTATCAGAGCTCTCCCCGGCACCCTGCCGGAGGGGGAAATCATCACCGGAGGGGTCTACGCCACCATTCCCTCCTCCGAAGTGATGCGTGAGTAGTTCATCCCTGGACTACGAGTCCATAGTAGTAGCTAGATGGTTCTTCTCTCCACTTTGTACCTCATGTTTAGATCTTGTGAGCTGCCTAACATGATCAAGATCATCTTTATGTAATGCTACATGGATCTGATGAATGTTGAATGCTATGTCTTCTGATTATCAATCTATCATGTTATATTCATGCTTATGTTATTTATGATCTTGCATGCTCTCCGTTATTAGTAGATTCTCTGGCCAAGTAGATGCTAGTAACTCCAAGAGGGAGTATTTATGCTCGATAGTAGGTTCATGCCTCATTTTCATCTGTGCTCGAGTGAGAGAAACATGAAGAATGGAGTATGCGATGTTGCCATTAGGGAGAAAACAAAAATGCTTTGTCTAAGGATGATGTTATTGTTTACATTACACACTTTGCTTACTGCAATTATCTGTTGCTTGCAACTTAATACCCAACGTTTGTTCGGATGATATTCAAAAGGTGGATTTTTAGTCATAGATGCAGTTGGATAACGGTCTATGTATTTTGTTGTAATGCCCACATGAATCACATAGTAATCTTTATGTATTGCATATGCACTACGGTGCAGCCTTCATTTATGCCAATTGCCTAGCTATAATTTGTTCACCACACATGTTATTTATCTTTCACGGAGAGACACCACTAGTGAACTGTGGACCCCGGTCCTTTTTCCTCATACTGATAAAACACCTACTTCTTTCATACTGCTTCTACTGCTTTCATACTGTTCTCATACTATTTTCCACACCATACGTTTAACCTCTTTGTGTTCAGCAAAACCGGTGACATTGAAAACCTCACTGCTATGTTGGGACAAAGTGATTTGATTGTGTTGTGTAGGTTCCACGTTGCTGCTGAACCGGTAGTGCGCCCTGCCACCTCAGCTGCATCAACCTTCAGAGATTTCTTGTCCTCCTATTGGTCGATTCAACCTTGGTTTCTTTCCCGAGGGAAAACTTGTTGCTGCACCCTTCACACCTTGCACTTGGGGTCTACCAACGTTAGTCATCAATAAAGTTTTCTAGCGCTGTTGCTGGGAGGAAGAGAATTCCTGCAAGGGGAGTCTCTGACTTCCAATCTCTTTACTTTGTTTTATTTTCTTAGTTTATTTTATTTTGTCTTGTTTGCTTCTCTTTATCAAAAACACAAAAAAATTGTTCTTATTCTAGCTGTAGTTTTATTCCTGTTTTTAGTCTTGTTAAAATGACTACTCCTGAGAACATTAAGTTGTGTGACTTTACTAGCACCAACAACAATGATTTCATTAGCACACCTATTGCTCCACCTGCTCCTACTGCTGATTTTTATGAGATAAAACCTGCCCTGTGAAACCTTGTTATGAGAGAGCAATTTTTTGGTGTTAGTACTGATGATGCTGCTGCCCATCTTAATAATTTTTTTGAACTATGTGAGATGCAAAAATATAAAGATGTTGATGGAGATATTACTAAACTGAAATTGTTTCCTTTCTCTTCGAGAGGAAGAGCTAAAGAATGGTTGCTATCTTTGCCTAAAAATAGTATTGATTCTTGGACTAAGTGTAAAGATGCTTTCATTGGAAAATATTATCCTCCTGCTAAGATTATTTCTTTGGGAAGTAGCATTATAAATTTTAAGCAACTTGATAATGAGCATGTTGCCAAAGCTTGGGAAAGAATGAAATCTTTAGTAAAGAATTGTCCCACTCATGGACTAACTACTTGGATGATCATCCAAACTTTTTATGCATGCCTGAATTTTCTTCAAGAAACCTTCTGGATTCAGCTGCTGGGGGAACCTTTATGTCCATGACTTTGGGGGCAGCAACAAAGCTTCTTGATGATATGATGGTAAATTATTCTGATGGCACACTGAGAGAGATACAACTGGTAAGAAGGTAAATTCTGTTGAAGAAACCTCCTCTTTGAATGAGAGACTTGATGCTACTATGTCTATGCTTGTGAATGGCCATGCTCCTATTGATCCAAACAATGTTCCCTTAGCCTCTTTGGTTGCTCAAGAAGAGCATGTTGATGTGAACTTCATTAAAAATAATAATTTCAACACTAATGCTTATAGGAATAATTTTGGTAGCAACAATTATAGGCCATATCCTCCTAATAATAGCAATGCTTATGGTAATTATTATTGTAACTCCTACAAAAACAATAAAAGTGTACCCTCTTATCTTGAGAACATGCTTAAGAATTTTATTAGTACACAAACTACTTTTAATATATCTGTTGAGGAAAATTTTGGAAAAATTGATGTTCTTCTTCTAAAGTTGACAACCTTGCTCTTGATGTTGATTTTATGAAACTAAAGGTTATGCCTCATGATGTTAAAGAAATTAAAATTTGAATTCTATCCAAATTCGAATTGATGACAATGTTAGAATGTTAGCTGAATTGCATGCTAGATGGGAAAGAGAAGATGAAATAGCTAGAAAGAATAATATAGCTAATGTTTGCACCATTACCACCACTAGTAAAACTGAAACTTCTCATGCTAGAAAACCTTCTACTATCAATGGTAAAGTAATTGTTTTTGGAAACACTCCCACTTCTGCTAGTAAAATTGCAAAATTGCCTGAAACTGCTAAAAATGTTCCTCATAAAAGTGCTGAAATTTTTAGAAACATGGGAGACAATGGTCCCATTATCTTTGATAAAAATGATCTTGAATTTTATGATTGCAACATAACTGAATTTATTAAGTTCTTACAAAAGCTTGCTAGTTGTCCTAATGCTAGTGCTATGAATATGGCTTTCACCAAACATATTACAAATGCTCTCATGCAAATTAGAGAAGATGAACTAAGATGTGAAGCCTCTATCCCTAGGAAGCTCGATGATGATTGGGAACCCATTATTAAAATGAAAGTGAATGATTTTGATTGCAAATATCTATGTGATCCTGGTGCTAGTATCTCTATTATGCCCAAGAAACTCTATGATATTCTTGATTTATCACCATTGGAACCTTGTTATTTGGATATTCCTCTTATTGATAATGTTAGAAAGAAAACTTTGGGGAGAGTTGATGATGTTCTTATCTTGGTTAATAATACTCTTGTCCCCGTTTATTTTGTTGTCTTGAATATTGAATGCAATGCTTCTTGTCCAATTGTTTTGGGAAGACCTTTTCTTAGAACTGTTGGTTCTGTTATTGATATGAAGGAGGGGAATATTAAATTTCATTTCCCACTCAAGAAAGGTATGGAACAATTTCCTAGAAATATAATTAAGTTTCCTTTTGATTCCTTTATTCGAACAAGTTAAAATTTGGATGCTTCTTCACTTGAAAATACTTGGTTCCACTTTTCTGGGCCTAGCTAAAAGGCGTTAAAGAAAAACACTTCTTGGGAGATTAACCATGGTTTTATTTTTGCTTTGTTTTTCTCTGTTTTCTTTGAGTCAAGGGGTTATATAATTCTGTAGAAACTCCTTTGTATCTTTCTTTTCATGTTTTAGTAGTGCCAAGTAAGGTTTCTGACGAGAGTGGGTGTTGGTTTTCGGATTTCTGCGCAGAAAACAGATTTCTGCTATCCACCGTAATAAATCGTATAAAATCCTGGAAGCTCATAATGATCTGAAATTGTTTTTGGTTATTCCTCAGCTAATTACGCAACTTTTTTGTTATTTAAGTTTTTCAATCTGAGCAACGTAAGTGCCTTCAAAAAATTCGTATTTACACACAGTTCTGGTTTTGATAGATTCTGCCATTTTTCTTGCATTTGCTCTTTTGCGATTTCAAGTGGATTTCTTTGCTTCACGAAACACCAGTGGCTTCAGCTAATGTTTAAAAGTATCAATATCACTTGTTCCATGCATAACCAATGGATTTTTAATTGTTGCACTAACCCTCTAGTGCGAATTATTGTTTGAGTGTGATGTGAATAAAGTTTTCAAGGGTCAAGAGAAGAGGTGATATATATGATCAAGAAGAGTGCAAGGTCAAAGCTTGGGGATGCCCCCATGGTTCATACAAGCATATTTTTAGAATAATCAAACATCTAATCTTGGATATGCCCAAGGCATCACCTTCTTCATCAACTATCTATCAGGTCACTTCTCGTGAAACTATATTTTTATTTGGTCACATCATATGAAGTACTTGGAGCGTCTGTTTGTTTTTATTTTGTTTTCTTTTGTTTTCCTTGCTGCAATAATATAGTTGGATTCTAGCATTCTTTGTTTGGGAGAGAGACACGCTCCGCTTTTTCATTTGAATACTTGCTATGCTAGTATTCTTAGTTTTTCTTCTAGCTCCTGCAAAAATTCCTGTTTAGCTCTCATTTTGATTGCATCTCTTATTCAGAGCTATTAGTTTTAGCAGTGTTATGTGAGTACTCTCATGTTTTCTTGCTGTAGCATATAGAGTATTTTTGTTAAAGCATGATTTGTATGGTTCTTGTTGGGAAAAGAAACTGTTGCTTGAGGTAGAATTTTTAATGGTGCAAGTAGAAGCTTGTATAGACTCTGGCTAGAATTTTTCATATCATGCTAGAAGTTATTTTAGTTTTAAAGCCTTGTGGTTATTTAGTAGCATGATTAGCCTTAAATATCTGAGAGTGTTTAATGTGCCATTGAAAGAATCATGAGTTGTTCTTGTCATATTGAAGCATAAATTTGTGGTGTTCTCCTTTGAATGTTTTATTTGGTTGACTTGGCGCATGCTCACACCATATTTATGGCTATGAACCAGTCATGAATAGCCTCCATGATCATTTATTTTTTGAACTCGTGGTACCATTTATGCTTTGATTAATCATGTTTATTTCGCTATGCATGATTATGGCTCTTATGCTCCCTTGATTTGTCACTCCCAGTCTTTTGCTAGCCTCCACCTGTACTGAGTATGACCTCTACTCGTGCATCCAACTCGCTAAAACCAAAGTTTTTCCCCTTGTTTCCACCATACCTACCTACATGTGGTAATTAACCGCCACTCCAAAGTAAATTGCTCATGTGTTATCTTTAAAACTTTCAAAATTACTCCTGTTTCAGCTCATGAGGACGTAAATAAAGAATCTTTATCTCACTTGTTGATTGGACTTTCACACCCTGGACTAGTGGCTTCATCCGCTTATCCAATGATAGAAGAGCTGGCAGCGGGGTGCCCAGCCCCAAATTAATAACACAAATTCTCTTCACTATTTCCCCCCTCATTTTCCATTCCGAGTTTTATGTGCATTTGTCCCAGAAACATTATTAATTGATTCATGATGTGTTATTTCTAGTTATCTAATTATTTGTTCTAGTCTTCCTCGTGAACTTTGAAGGTGTCCTGGCATTTATGTTTTGCCCCACTCTTAAGGACTAGCGAAATATCACTTTGACATGTTCTCTCTATACTTGAAACAAACGTATATCTTTCTTTGCATTATTAGTCATGATCTTTTATTTGAGTTACTTCTCATGATGCAAAGTGATTGCTATGCTTTATATTAAAGTTTTATTTATCATGCTTGTGTTAAAGTTCTATGATCTCAGCTTACTTATGATTTTACATTATGATGATCAAGTTTATGTTGGTAGCATGTCACCTCAGAAATTATTGTGTTTTTATCGTTTACCTACTCGAGGACGAGTAGGAACTAAGCTTGTGGATGTTGATACATCATAAACGTATCCTTAATTTATGTTGTTCCATGTTGTTTTCTTATTGTTTCCCACATGTTTGCTATACACTTTATGTCATTTTAATCTATTTTACGGACTAACCTATTGACAAGATGCCATAGAGCCAGTTCCCTGTTTTCTACTGTTTTTAGTTTCAGAAAAGTTGTTCTGAAAATATTCTCGGAATTGGAAAATTCGAAGCCCAGAAGTCTTAGAAATCCCGGAGGTTCCACGGAGTCCCGAAGAGACCCGGAGAGGGGCCTCAGGGGGCCCACACCATAGGGTGGCGCCCCCCCTTGGCCGCGCCAGGGGATGGTGTGGGGCCCCTAGGCCTCCACCGCCTCTACCCTTTCGCCTATACAGTCCCGCCGAGACGTAAACCCTAAATATATCCCACTTTTCCTAAAAAACACCCGAGGCCGCTGTCATCGTCATCCCAAGACCGGGAGGGTTCTGGAGCTCTCCTCGGCACCCTGACGGAGGGGTAAATCATCACCGGAGGGGTCTACACTACCATTCCTGTAAGGACCCCAGACCGGCAGTCTGAAACCCTCCGTATGCATACATTCACGATCCCAGAAAGATCAGTCGTGAACAACATACACAGTTGGCATACAGAAATACATCATCCATTACATGAATACATAAAGGTATTACACAAATGATCACATGATCAAGTTTAAAGCAACTGCCAAAAGGGCAGGCAACATAACACACACAGCGGAAGACAAATAAAACACAACGTAGTTGAGCCCAAGTCACGCCTTAACCTACAGGCTGCTGACCCGGAGACGATCCTAGTTCGCAAAGCCGTCAGCTCCGTACTTCTCTTCATAGATATCCTTCGGGGGTTCCTTCTCAATCTGATAAGTAGATACCAGGGGCGAAACCATAATGAGTACATTTGAATGTACTCAGCAAGACATCCATCATGTAGATATACGGTGGAATAGGTAGGCTATAAATAGGGTTCACTACCAATGGTGTTCATATATGATGACACCACAGTTGCGGTCAGGTTAATCTGTATCTTTGTTGAAGAAGATACTTCAGAAGAAAAATAATATAGTTTTATTTCTCTTGTAGATATACCATGTACAAGAGTTTTTGTAAAACTTTGTTCAAGAATATTTTCTCTTTGCAAAACTTCTTGGAATCAGTTTCCAGAATTCTTGCTTAGAGTAGAAAAGTTTTATTTGCAAAACTTTTTAGTTTGTAAAATAACTTATGGCTTTCCATCATCGGTACCTCCACGGTACAAGCTCTCCTTCCTTTCCGAACTTCCCGAATTCAGCACACCTTTTCAAAAACTCCTTTTTGAAAACATTGACACAATGCTAGCTACATGGCCATTCAACTGTCCATATCCGAGGACGCGGCTTCTTCGAAAAAGTTGTACTCTGCAGAGCTGTACACATCCACTAGATCCAAAACTCTGCCATGGACCACCCATGGATCGTCACAGCGATATGCAAGCACCAGAGAAGTTGATCCTAACTGTCCACTCTGACACAAGCTAGTATATGCTCATTCCTTCAGATGGGTTGTTCTCCCCGGCACCAGGTCCCACCCTGCCTAGCCGGGAGGCCCAGCTGTCGCATCCGGAGGGAAAATTAATCCCACAATGTGTATGTCCCGTTTCCCCTCTCCTGGCGACACTTCGGTTCAGAGAATCCGCTTCTCTATAGCACTTTGGAATAAAGCATACACTAACAAGTTCAAGCATCTAGATAGGCCCCATACCGATATAGGGGTAGAGTGGCAGTACGGTAAAGGTTGTCCGGCGAAGACTAGGTTATGTGTCATTTTTTAAAACACCAATTTCTAAAAAATGACCACTTCCACATTCCTCCGGAGAATAAGGATCCGCCTTTTCTCCGGGGTTTTCCGTAAAGCCTTTGTTTTGTAGAATCACAATTTTAGGGTGTCCACTTAGGGACTAGTATATTTGATGGTAATAAATACCATATGGTGGCTTATGGGCTTGGTATTACCAAGTTTTAACTACTGGCATAATAGTAACCTATATACTAGTATAGTAGTAATAGCCACATCAAAAATAGTTTTGATAATAAAGTTTTGGTAAAACTTCAGAGGTAAAACATGCATGATAGATAATGATAAGTATTGTATCAGCAAGCATCAGGATGGCTTGCCTCAAGTCTCTTAATGTCCCTGGCCTTGAAGCAAATCGAACTTGACGCACAGCTCCACAACTGCTTCTTCTCCTTCTTCGCGTTCTAGCGTCGTAAAGGAAATAAAAGACACACACTCAGGTCTAAAATACAAACAACTTAGCTAAGAAACACATACAGCAACAAATGTTCATTCTCGAGTTCTCTCGAAACAATAACGCGAAAACTATCTCACATAACTCTCACGGCCCAAAACTGTCGTCAGACACTATGTATGGTTTAGAAAACCACATCCCACATCATACATACCCTATATGGAGTGGGGTACCACTCTCATAATAGGATATACAAGAAGCTAAAAATATAGCTTGTGGGTGCAAAAGGTTAGGTTGCTAAGGTAAAACAAACAGACAGAATAATACCCATGGCAGTGGGTATTACTCACCACAAGCAACTATCACTTGATGTGTTCATGATTTTAGTTGGATGTTTTAGTTTCACAAGATACTCTTAAACACAAGCATAACACAAGTATAAACTCATGCTAAGGTAAAACATTCCAACAAAATCCAAACAACAAGCAAACACACCACAATAGAATAGACTATTTATACACTATGTTCTTGTTTACTAGAGGTTTTGGAATCCATCCATTATGAAAAATTAGCAAACAACCAGTACCTAAAAACAAGGATAACAAGTAATAAAAATAATCTAAAACACAATCATCACTCAAGGTAATATCCCTATCAAAAGCATAGAAACAAGACTGCACTGATAACACACTAGTGTGGAAAACCTACACAAGCATGTTATAAGAAAAACTTATATTCTACAACTATAGCACAAGAAACTAAATGATTCATGGCATCATAACAGAAGTAATAACTTCATAAAAATGCTATAATAAACTCATACACTTATGAAATAAAAGATGAAAATACTATAGCAAAAATCCCCATTTTCTAGTGGTGACACTAGTTCAATACTCGAGAAGCAAACAATGTTACTATGATGCTTAACTCTAAACAAGAAAGTCATGATCATAAAATGTACCTAATAACAGTACACAAAACTTACACATGCTAGTAAGCACAAACATCAAAACAATCCCATGAAACAACTATTAAACATGCATAAATTAATTCTAGCAATTTATGTTTTTCTTAAACAATTACTAGCAAGCAAGCAAGGTATAACTTACACAACCAGTAGCTATGCAATAAAAGAAAATTTATCTAAACCTTTTCAAAAATCCAAACACTCAATTTACAATCATTCACAAACAATCTATTAATGAAAAGGAATTTAGTTTATTTGCAAACAATTTAATTTAGCACTCAATAGTGAATCATCTCTTAACAAGATACTCCTAAGGAATATTATGCTAACAAATGGATCACACCTAACATACTAGTAGATCCTTATAAGAAATAAACTTCTCACTTGCATAAGTGAAAACAACCAATTACATTTTCCATGGTGGAAAATATCCTATCAACCACATAATTAAAACATGTTAATTTCTCACATGTGCATAGTTGGGAATGTTCATCCCCAACCAAGATGCAATGGGACCAGTGGGTTATGGGCCCACTAATACCAAGGCAAAAGAGGTACTAAGCCTCTGGTTACTCATGACAAACATTAGAATAACAAAATAAATAAAACAAGGCTATTTATTTTAGTGCATACAAGACTAGTGCATAAGAATAACAAAACCTACACATGCTTCACCTTAAAAATACATGCAAGATATCAGAGACAAAAGCATCAAAATAACAGTACCAAAATGGTACTGAATCTATAGCAAACATAGCACAAAAATTATCAAGGCATTCACACAGAGATCTAGCTCTCACAATAATTCCAAAGAATAAACACTAGAAAAAAATAGCAAATGCTACTCATGCTTTGCTATAAGATCACATGCAAGTTAAGGAAGATAATAGCATATAAATCACAGTACCAAAATGGTACTGGACTCACCACAATCATAGCACAAAATTAGGTAACAAGCACACAAGGAGTTGGTTCACACAAAACATCAAATAAATAAACTAGGGAAACAACATATGCTACTTCTATAGCCAAATGATATTGCAAACATGCACACACTTTGTAAGGTAGATGTAATGCAAGAAAACAACCTAATAACAAGATCCAACACATCTCTACATTCTAGGAACAAAAATTAAGCCAACCAACCATTTCATTTCAACAAAAACAAACAAAGAAGTCAAAACAGAAAAGCTTCTGTTTCTAGATCTGTCCACCAAAAATAATCTAGAGCTCAAAAAATTAATCTAAGCTAGGATAAGATAGATCTACTCAATACCAAACTCATCCAATTGGATTTGCTTCAAAAACATTTTTAAACTCCTTATAAGAAGTCTAGAAAAGCCTACTGGTCTTTTACCAAAATGGATGTCATTTCCATTTGGTAAATGGCGTTGATGTAAGGACAAGTCCTATGGATAGATCTACTTATAGGCTACTCAAAACAGTTTGATTTTCCCAAAATGGATACAGATCCAAAAAGTTATGTCAAAAATGGCTAAACAGACAGTCTGTGGAAAAACAGGTATTGTGACAAAAATAAAAGTGCAAACTTGGATATTCCAAAGGGAAATGGTTAGGAAAACATAAGCCTAGTTCTGTGAATTTTTGTATAAAATAATCTGCACGAAAACTATTTTTCACAAGCTCAAAACCACAGGCAAACTTCTGTAGGGATTTGAGGTTCCTCACATCGGTTTAAGAAAAATGGCCGGCGGCGATTTTGGAGCTCATGGAGCTCACATGGATGGTTCAAGGCTCCTCTAAGCTTGGGGGTGAATTTTGGTAGTGAAGGGAGGTGGAGGAGGGGCAAGGTGCAAGGAGATGGCCTTGGGATCTTTATAGAAGAGGGAATGAGGGGAGGGGCAAGATGGTCATCTCGGGTAGGTGTCATGCCATGGCATAGGGATGTCTAGGGCCTAATGGTCAATTCCTTTTGAGTGCAATAGATGTCCTATTCAAGTACACATGTGAAATGGGCAAGGTTGGACTTTGGAGGCAAGGGGAGGCAAGGGGCAAGTCATTTTGGTCAAGGGTATGGGCATGCCCATACTTGCTTACCTCACCACTTCTCTCTACCATAACTTCCTACCTAATGCTTCTAGAAGTAGTACAATGGATCAAATGTGGAGTCTAAGTTATGGTCAACACACTAGACGTGGTCTCACTTCGAATTTTGCAAGGTAAGGCAATGAAATCTTCTGCCCAAAATCGTATCTGTGACTGTTTCGAATAATTCAGAAAATTCTCTAAGTGTTGGAAAACAGATCAAATGTTCAAAAAGTTGAGTTTGTTTTCAGGGTTCAATTGCTTTCCAAAATTGGTTTTCAAAGTATGGATGTGTTAACCATGTTATAAACTTTCAGAAACAACTTTTGAAAACAATTTTGAACTAGTTTAAGGCCATGAAAATAATGTGGAAAAAGACCTACTTTCTGTTTTTATCTGTTTCTCAAAACTGCCTTATTCTGCCTTAATTTTATACCACAAAAACAACAAGCAAAAGATAGTTTTTATTTGTTCAAAAATAAAATTAAGCTTATAGTTTGGTATTATATATATCAAGGATTAATTAAAAGTCAAGAAACCATAATATAACAATTTATAGCTTGGTGAAAACAATGGTAGAAAACAGGTACTTGGCTTTATTTTCAGGAATTGTTTTCTATAGGAAAGTTAAAAGAAATCTTTCATAGATCATTTTGGAAACTTGTTTTATTGGATCAAACAAGGTTAAAAGTTTGTTTTAATATGAAAACAAGAATGATCCAAGTCTTGGAATAAAAATCCACTCAAGTAATAATAAGAAAACATTAGGGAAAAATATCAGGAATATTTTTCAGAAACATATGGTGTTGGTTTTATAATGAAACAAAACTTATGTTGCAAATATGATTAAGATCATAACACAAGTTAGTTCAAACAATCATGTTGTTATAAAAATAATTTGTTGGCCCTAATAGTTGTCTTCTTGAGCACAGTCCAAGAGTCCAAAAACTGGGATGTGACAGACCTTCCCCCCTTAAAAGAATCTCGTCCCGAGATTCGCAGGCAAGCGAAAAGAGGGTATGGTCAAAACAACAATGTTAGATGATTTGTTTACAAAACATGGGTTGGTGTTTTGTAACATTATTTACAGGGGCTTCCCCCCTTTGATTTAACTTACCAGAATTCACCGGTAAATTTGTTTTTTTTTTCAAAGGTTTGGGTGCCATGTTCTAAACCTCGAACATATTGTTCTTTAAAACCATGATATCCAACCAGGGGTTATTCTTTAGTCAAAAGATCTATTTGTTTACACACTCATATGATCAATTAAACAGATATCCATCAATATTTATATAGTATGAGCTTTCCATTGCTCACTGTCCAAAATCCAGGAAAATCCACTACCTTCCTCTTATCCTAATATAGTTAAATCTCAAAACATTTGTTTTCCTCAAAGGTAGTTTATCAAGATCATGAAGCTATAGCAACTCAGAGTACTATCAACTCAATAAGGCTCCTATCAAAAAACTCCAGGCTCAATATTGATATTTCCTAAAATCTACCATCATCAATTTATATCCACCAATCTTTCTAAACCTCAACCATACTTTAAAACTACAAAGCTTAGTTACTGATAACGTCCAAATATTTGGGTCCTCAACTGGTTATCCCCGGATAATTTCATAACTTCACTTCACTTTAAAAATCAAAAGATCCTCAATCTTTCCCTCCTACGCTAAACCTCAAATGAGTTCCACTATTTCATACTGTAGAATCTGGTTCCTCCAACACATATATACGGGAGATATTATCGCCTAGTAATGATCATAGCTTACCCATCTAATATTTTTTTTCCAACCTTTCACTTTCTTCAAAATAGCTATAGAATCATCCTAAGGCACCTTTCTCTTTGTTTTTGGAAAAAGTTGATTACACGTTTTCTTTTTAAACGGGTCATAACAAACTCTGTAACATATCAACTCTATAAGTTACTTTGTAAGGTATTTGGTCTTAGACAGCAGCATAAAAAGAAAATTGGTGAGCCAACTCTGTAGGGTTTTATGCTCAAGAGATGAGGTTATATTACCTAGTTTGTAAGGTCTCCAACTAGAATTAGATGAAACTATTTTACTAACTCTGTAGAGTGGCACCAATTTTATGTGGCAAAAATTTAATTTACCCTGTGGGGTGTTATACTAACATTAGATGAGATTTTTGTTAGTATCGTTAACTATTTAAGATTTTATTTAGCCCGACGTGACACTTCTAGTGTTCCATTTACGTCGGGTTTTTCAGGGTGCGATCACAAACAAAACAAGGGGGTTCACAGGTGTGGTTTGAAACGTACCATTGGCTATGGCATGAGTCGCAGATGCTCCTGCAACATCATCTCGGTCTCGAGGCCCACTCATCAGATTCTTGCGTTTCTTCTGGGCTGGACCTTGGGTTTCTTGGGGTTCTTCAGGATGAGCTAGAATACGGTTCTTCTTGGGACATTCGCGAACAAAGTGTCCTTCCTGTCTACAGGCAAAGCAACCCATGGTTTTAGGCTTGACTTTCACCCGTCTCCTCGAAGATTGTGGCCTCGCAGGCAAAACGCTGCGAGTCACCCATAGACTAGTTTCTCCTGGCGTCACCATCTTCCGTTTGCGGCTCTCTCCAGCAAGCAGTTGCTGGTATCCTCTCATAAGGAACATAGTATTCTCAGCGTTGGTGATGGCAAGTTGAGTTAACTGTTCCAGGATAGCATGGGTGGCGATGTGCTCAGCACGAGCGGCTTTACTTTTTTCCCTCAACAGAGCAAACAGTTGAGCAACTGTCGGCTCAGGTGACGGAGGTAGATCGCTGGTCATGCTGAAGAAAAAGAACGGTGTAAGACGATAGCAACTAAAGGTGGTTTTGGTTTTAAAGGCTCGTGACATGTATCGGCTCATAGCGGATATGAGAACGGTAGATAACACGACAACAAGCAAACATCGATGAAACTAAAGCCAACTCAAACCAAGATTAACACGCATGTGAAAAACGAGTCTTAACAAGCATAACTTAACTTAAAGGTTCACATGGCTACAACATAAGGCTTACAACACAACTGGCACACACAACGCTCTAACAGAGGAGCTCACACGACATGAACACAAACACAAGCAAGCGTCTAGGGTGGAAAAACAACATAAGTCCTAACATCCTGCGGCAATCCTAAGTGCTCGAGGAAGCGCGTAGCTGTTCCTCCAACTCTGCAACTCGGGCCTTGCTAGCTTCAAGCTGGAACTTAAGGTCTCTCACTTGTGCACGGAGATGGAAACCAACAAACCTCATGGTCTTTCCTTGTGCCACGAGACGGCGCTCGGTAGAAGTGGAAACTCTCAGGTCTTTGGTTAGCTGGAAGATCTCTCTTCCTTGATTATCGAACTCTCCTCTGAGCCTATCAAGGGAAAACTGAGTGTTGTACAGCTGTCCCCCAAGTGCTGGAAATGACGGGCAAACACAAAGTCTTCGGTGACATCAACTGGCATGTTGTCCTCATCGCGCCTCCCATAGTATCTATAGGGGGTGCCTTCAAACGTGCCGCGAAAGAAGTTCGCGAGTTTGGCAATGGTCAGCTGCATCACTCTAAGGATACCATCTTCCCAACTGTTCTCCATGACTTTGCAAGTGATCTCTGGGGTTGATGGTGCTCTCACTGGTGCACGGATGGTGCAGACGACCAACCAGGACATTTCTCGTCCATCCATGTGGAACTGGGCTCCCTTTAACTCAGGTAGGGGACGACCGATCAGGCGAGTCATCTTGATCAAATCCTCCTCAAAGCGGCGGTAGCAAGGTTCATGCGATCCCAACCGGAAGGACTTGGTGAAGACAACTGCCATCCACACAAGATCTTAAAGGGGATTAAGTTAGGTAGCAGTGTGCAAAATTTTAAGATCCTTATTTGTCTTGTTTGGTCTTTTAAAAGAGGACATAAAAAGTGCAACGTTTAGCCAACAGGGCAAAACGAGTCTTTTGCAAACAGACAAACATAGAGGTTTTGGTCAGTAGTGGTTGGTGTATTCAGGCCTTTTCTTCTTTGAGGGTTGTCGTTGTTGGAGCTTTATCTGTTGGAGTGCATCACTGGAACGCTATCAGCTCGTGTGGCTCGATGGTCCTCTATTTAGGCCCAATGGTGCTTTCATTAATTGTGGGGGAGATGGTGGTGGTTCACGACGGGTCGCATTATGAAGCGAAAACAAGTATAAGTATAAGCAACAAATTCTTGTTTTTGAATACTATACAAACATTTTTGCTTGCAAAAATCTAACACGAGGCGATTCAAAAACAAGCGAGGGGCAAGCACAAATTTGCAAAATTTGAGCACCCCACAAACATATAGAAGCCTAGATGAACCAAATTCTACACCACACAACAGCACAAAGTCCTACGGACACACATAAGCAAGCCAAAACACACAAACAAGGCTCCATTGGAGCTACGTAGGGGGAGGCGACTCATGGGTAATCGCTAAATTACTCCAAACTAGACTGATCCAAAAGTCCTAGAAGTGGCTGAAGAACTATATCTACTTCTGACCCTCACCACTGTAGAGCTAGGCAATTATTTTGGTCTTCTCGGGACATCGGCAAGTATATAAGTTTTTGGATAAAAACAAAATACTAGAAGTAAAGTTTTGATAAAACTTTTAACTGAGAGAGGTAATAATATGCAACAATCTGTTTTTGAAACCCCAACTATTTTCTGGACAGAAAACTTCAAAAAACGAGAGATGTTTCAAAAACAGAGCGGAGCAGTTGCAAACAAGTAAGAAATAAACTCTTAACCGAGAGAGATACCAACTCGGTAAGGCCCGCCCTTCGAATCACTGTTCAAGGACGCCCTTGATATGCATTTAGAATCTTTTGAAAAGATCCGAAGGAGGGAAAATATACTAAAATTCCCTTAGATAAAAATAATGTAGATTGTAAATAGGTTTTTACTCAAAAATACTTTTCTTTCCTATCTGACGTCCATGCTAACTAAGGTCTCCTAAGGTCAGGATGGCTCTGATACCAACTCTGTAAGGACCCCAGACCGGCAGTCTGAAACCCTCTGTATGCATACATTCACGATCCTAGAAAGATCAGTCGTGAACAACATACACAGTTGGCATACAGAAATACATCATCCATTACATGAATACATAAAGGTATTACACAAATGATCACATGATCAAGTTTAAAGCAACTGCCAAAAGGGCAGGCAACATAACACACACAGCGGAAGACAAATAAAACACAACGTAGTTGAGCCCAAGTCACGCCTTAACCTACAGGCTGCTGACCCGGAGACGATCCTAGTTCGCAAAGCCGTCAGCTCCGTACTTCTCTTCATAGATATCCTTCGGGGGTTCCTTCTCAATCTGATAAGTAGATACCAGGGGTGAAACCATAATGAGTACATTTGAATGTACTCAGCAAGACATCCATCATGTCACTTACCAACATGCAACTATGCTTATATGGTGGAATAGGTAGGCTATAAATAGGGTTCACTACCAATGGTGTTCATATATGATGACACCACAGTTGCGGTCAGGTTAATCTGTATCTTTGTTGAAGAAGATACTTCAGAAGAAAAATAATATAGTTTTATTTCTCTTGTAGATATACCATGTACAAGAGTTTTTGTAAAACTTTGTTCAAGAATATTTTCTCTTTGCAAAACTTCTTGGAATCAGTTTCCAGAATTCTTGCTTAGAGTAGAAAAGTTTTATTTGCAAAACTTTTTAGTTTGTAAAATAACTTATGGCTTTCCATCATCGGTACCTCCACGGTACAAGCTCTCCTTCCTTTCCGAACTTCCCGAATTCAGCACACCTTTTCAAAAACTCCTTTTTGAAAACATTGACACAATGCTAGCTACATGGCCATTCAACTGTCCATATCCGAGGACGCGGCTTCTTCGAAAAAGTTGTACTCTGCAGAGCTGTACACATCCACTAGATCCAAAACTCTGCCATGGACCACCCATGGATCGTCACAGCGATATGCAAGCACCAGAGAAGTTGATCCTAACTGTCCACTCTGACACAAGCTAGTATATGCTCATTCCTTCAGATGGGTTGTTCTCCCCGGCACCAGGTCCCACCCTGCCTAGCCGGGAGGCCCAGCTGTCGCATCCGGAGGGAAAATTAATCCCACAATGTGTATGTCCCGTTTCCCCTCTCCTGGCGACACTTCGGTTCAGAGAATCCGCTTCTCTATAGCACTTTGGAATAAAGCATACACTAACAAGTTCAAGCATCTAGATAGGCCCCATACCCATATAGGGGTAGAGTGGCAGTACGGTAAAGGTTGTCCGGCGAAGACTAGGTTATGTGTCATTTTTGAAAACACCAATTTCTCAAAAATGACCACTTCCACATTCCTCCGGAGAATAAGGATCCGCCTTTTCTCCGGGTTTTTCCGTAAAGCCTTTGTTTTGTAGAATCACAATTTTAGGGTGTCCACTTAGGGACTAGTATATTTGATGGTAATAAATACCATATGGTGGCTTATGGGCTTGGTATTACCAAGTTTTAACTACTGGCATAATAGTAACCTATATACTAGTATAGTAGTAATAGCCACATCAAAAATAGTTTTGATAATAAAGTTTTGGTAAAACTTCAGAGGTAAAACATGCATGATAGATAATGATAAGTATTGTATCAGCAAGCATCAGGATGGCTTGCCTCAAGTCTCTTAATGTCCCTGGCCTTGAAGCAAATCGAACTTGACGCACAGCTCCACAACTGCTTCTTCTCCTTCTTCGCGTTCTAGCGTCGTAAAGGAAATAAAAGACACACACTCAGGTCTAAAATACAAACAACTTAGCTAAGAAACACATACAGCAACAAATGTTCATTCTCGAGTTCTCTCGAAACAATAACGCGAAAACTATCTCACATAACTCTCACGGCCCAAAACTGTCGTCAGACATTATGTATGGTTTAGAAAACCACATCCCACATCATACATACCCTATATGGAGTGGGGTACCACTCTCATAATAGGATATACAAGAATCTAAAAATATAGCTTGTGGGTGCAAAAGGTTAGGTTGCTAAGGTAAAACAAACAGACAGAATAATACCCATGGAAGTGGGTATTACTCACCACAAGCAACTATCACTTGATGTGTTCATGATTTTAGTTGGATGTTTTAGTTTCACAATATACTCTTAAACACAAGCATAACACAAGTATAAACTCATGCTAAGGTAAAACATTCCAACAAAATCCAAACAACAAGCAAACACACCACAATAGAATAGACTATTTATACACTATGTTCTTGTTTACTAGAGGTTTTGGAATCCATCCATTATGAAAAATTAGCAAACAACCAGTACCTAAAAACAAGGATAACAAGTCATAAAAATAATCTAAAACACAATCATCACTCAAGGTAATATCCCTATCAAAAGCATAGAAACAGGACTGCACTGATAACACACTAGTGTGGAAAACCTACACAAGCATGTTATAAGAAAAACTTATATTCTACAACTATAGCACAAGAAACTAAATGATTCATGGCATCATAAAAGAAGTAATAACTTCATAAAAATGCTATAATAAACTCATACACTTATGAAATAAAAGATGAAAATACTATAGCAAAAATCCCCATTTTCTAGTGGTGACACTAGTTCAATACTCGAGAAGCAAACAATGTTACTATGATGCTTAATTCTAAACAAGCAAGTCATGATCATAAAATGTACCTAATAACAGTACACAAAACTTACACATGCTAGTAAGCACAAACATCAAAACAATCCCATGAAACAACTATTAAACATGCATAAATTAATTCTAGCAATTTATGTTTTTCTTAAACAATTACTAGCAAGCAAGCAAGGTATAACTTACACAACCAGTAGCTATGCAATAAAAGAAAATTTATCTAAACCTTTTCAAAAATCCAAACACTCAATTTACAATCATTCACAAACAATCTATTAATGAAAAGGAATTTAGTTTGTTTGCAAACAATTTAATTTAGCACTCCATAGTGAATCATCTCTTAACAAGATACTCCTAAGGAATATTATGCTAACAAATGTATCACACCTAACATACTAGTATATCCTTATAAGAAATAAACTTCTCACTTGCATAAGTGAAAACAACCAATTACATTTTCCATGGTGGAAAATATCCTATCAACCACATAATTAAAACATGTTAATTTCTCACATGTGCATAGTTGGGAATGTTCATCCCCAACCAAGATGCATTGGGACCAGTGGGTTATGGGCCCACTAATACCAAGGCAAAAGAGGTACTAAGCCTCTGATTACTCATGACAAACATTAGAATAACAAAATAAATAAAACAAGGCTATTTTTTTTTTTTTTGAATTAAAGGCTATTTATTTTAGTGCATACAAGACTAGTGCATAAGAATAACAAAACCTACACATGCTTCACCTTAAAAATACATGCAAGATATCAGAGACAAAAGCATCAAAATAACAGTACCAAAATGGTACTGAATCTATAGCAAACATAGCATAAAAATTATCAAGGCATTCACACAGAGATCTAGCTCTCACAATAATTCCAAAGAATAAACACTAGAAAAAAATAGCAAATGCTACTCATGCTTTGCTATAAGATCACATGCAAGTTAAGGAAGATAATAGCATATAAATCACAGTACCAAAATGGTACTGGACTCACCACAATCATAGCACAAAATTAGGTAACAAGCACACAAGGAGTTGGTTCACACAAAACATCAAATAAATAAACTAGGGAAACAACATATGCTACTTCTATAGCCAAATGATATTGCAAACATGCACACACTTTGTAAGGTAGATGTAATGCAAGAAAACAACCTAATAACAAGATCCAACACATCTCTACATTCTAGGAACAAAAATTAAGCCAACCAACCATTTCATTTCAACAAAAACAAACAAAGAAGTCAAAACAGAAAAGCTTCTGTTTCTAGATCTGTCCACCAAAAATAATCTAGAGCTCAAAAAATTAATCTAAGCTAGGATAAGATAGATCTACTCAATACCAAACTCATCCAATTGTATTTGCTTCAAAAAACATTTTTAAACTCCTTATAAGAAGTCTAGAAAAGCCTACTGGTCTTTTACCAAAATGGATGTCATTTCCATTTGGTAAATGGCGTTGATGTAAGGCCAAGTCCTATGGATAGATCTACTTATAGGATACTCAAAACAGTTTGATTTTCCCAAAATGGATACAGATCCAAAAAGTTATGTCAAAAATGGCTAAACAGACAGTCTGTGGCAAAACAGGTATTGTGACAAAAATAAAAGTGCAAACTTGGATCTTCCAACGGGAAATGGTTAGCAAAACATAAGACTAGTTCTGTGAATTTTTGTATAAAATAATCTGTACGAAAACTATTTTTCATAAGCTCAAAACCACAGGCAAACTTCTGCAGGGATTTGAGGTTCCTCACATCGGTTTAAGAAAAATGGCCGGCGGCGATTTTGGAGCTCATGGAGCTCACATGGATGGCTCGAGGCTCCTCTAAGCTTGGGGATGAAGTTTGGTAGTGAAGGGAGGTGGAGGAGGGGCAAGGTGCAAGGAGATGGCCTTGGGATCTTTATAGAAGAGGGAATGAGGGGAGGGGCAAGATGGTCATCTCGGGTAGGTGTCATGCCATGGCATAGGGATGTCTAGGGCCTAATGGTCAATTCCTTTTGAGTGCAATAGATGTCCTATTCAAGTACACATGTGACATGGGAAAGGTTGGCCTTTGGAGGCAAGGGGAGGCAAGGGGCAAGTCATTTTGGTCAAGGGTATGGGCATGCCCATACTTGCTTACCTCACCACTTCTCTCTACCATAACTTCCTACCTAATGCTTCTAGAAGTAGTACAATGGATCCAATGTGGAGTCTAAGTTATGTTCAACACACTAGACATGGTCTCACTTCGAATTTTGCAAGGTAAGGCAATGAAATCTTCTGCCCAAAATTGTATCTGTGACTGTTTCGAATAATTCAGAAAATTCTCTAAGTGTTGGAAAACAGATCAAATGTTCAAAAAGTTGAGTTTGTTTTCAGGGTTCAATTGCTTTCCAAAATTGGTTTTCAAAGTATGTATGTGTTAACCATGTTATAAACTTTCAGAAACAACTTTTGAAAACAATTTTGAACTAGTTTAAGGCCATGAAAATAATGTGGAAAAAGACCTACTTTCTGTTTTTATCTGTTTCTCAAAACTGCCTTATTCTGCCTTAATTTTATACCACAAAAACAACAAGCAAAAGATAGTTTTTATTTGTTCAAAAATAAAATTAAGCTTATAGTTTGGTAGTATATATATCAAGGATTAATTAAAAGTCAAGAAACCATAATATAACAATTTATAGCTTGGTGAAAACAATGGTAGAAAACAGGTACGTGGCTTTATTTTCAGGAATTGTTTTCTATAGGAAAGTTAAAAGAAAACTTTCATAGATCATTTTGGAAACTTGTTTTATTGGATCAAACAAGGTTAAAAGTTTGTTTTAATATGAAAACAAGAATGATCCAAGTCTTGGAATAAAAATCCACTCAAGTAATAATAAGAAAACATTAGGGAAAAATATCAGGAATATTTTTCAGAAACATATGGTGTTGGTTTTATAATGAAACAAAACTTATGTTGCAAATATGATTAAGATCATAACACAAGTTAGTTCAAACAATCATGTTGTTATAAAAATAATTTGTTGGCCCTTCAAACAATCATGTTGTTATAAAAATAATTTGTTGGCCCTAATAGTTGTCTTCTTGAGCACAGTCCAAGAGTCCAAAAACTGGGATGTGACAATTCCCTCCTCCGAAGTGATGCAAGAGTAGTTCATCCCTGGACTACGGGTCCATAGAAGTAGCTAGATGGTTATTCTCTCCACTTTGTATCTCATGTTTAGATCTTGTGAGCTGCCTAACATGATCAAGATCATCTTTATGTAATGCTACATGTTGTGTTTGCTCGGATCTGATGAATGTTGAATGATATGTCTTCTGATTATCAATCTATCATGTTATCTTCATGCTTATGTTATTTATGATCTTGCATGCTCTCCGTTATTAGTAGATGCTCTGGCCAAGAAGATGCGAGTAACTCCAAGAGGGAGTATTTATGCTCGATAGTGGGTTCATGCCTCCTTTTCATCTGTGCTCGAGTGACAGAAACGTGACGGATGGAGGATGTGTTGTTGCCATTAGGGAGAAAACAACAATGCTTTGTCTAAGGATGATGTTATTGTTTACATTACACACTTTACTTACTGCAATTATCTATTGCTTGCAACTTAATACCCAACGTTTGTTCGGATGATATTCAAAGGGTGGACTTTTAGTCATAGATACAATTGGATAACGGTCTATGTATTTGGTTGTAATGCCCGCATGAATCACATAGTAATGTTTATGTCTTGCATATGCACTACGGTGCAGCCTTCATTTCTGTCAATTGCCCAGCTGTAATTTGTTCACCACACATGTTATTTATCTTTCACGGAGAGACACCACTAGTGAGTTGTGGAACCCGGTCCTTTTTCCTCATATTGATAAAACACCTACTGCTTTCATACTGCTGCTACTGCTTTCATACTGTTCTCATACTATTTTCCACACCATACGTTTAACCTCTTTGTGTTCAGCAAAACCGGTGACATTGACAACCTCACTGCTACGTTGGGACAAAGTGATTTGATTGTGTTGTGTAGGTTCCACGTTGCTGCTGAATCGGTAGTGCGCCCTGCCACCTCAGCTGCATCAACCTTCAGAGATTGCTTGTCCTCCTACTGGTCGATTCAACCTTGGTTTCCTTTCTGAGGGAAAACTTGCTGCTGCACTCTTCACACCTTGCACTTGGGTTCTACCACCATTAGTCATCATGTGCAGGTATTACAATGGTTCAAGTTAAAAGGAAATTATTTTCTCTATCACTGAAAGGAAGAGCCGATGTATCGTTCAAATTACTGAAGAATGGTGATTTTATTGGATGGGAGGAAATTGTTCCTCTCTTTTATTTTAAATTCTATCCTCCTACTGAGATTCATTAAGACCGGAATCAAATCTATAATTTCTAGCCTCATGATGGAGAGAGTATTTTTCAAGCGTGGGGGAGAATGAAGTTATTATTGCTTAAATGTCCCTTTCATGAATTCCCGAGAATTATTGTTATCAATAATTTTTATGCAAGGCTTTTTGTTCATGATAAGGATTTATTGGATGCTTCTTGTTCTGGATCATTCACACGTATGAAGGAAGAAGCTGAATGAGATCTTCTTGACCGTATTCAAGAAACCACTGAAGGATGGGAGAACGACAAAGGTAGATAGTCAGGTATTAATTATGATTATGAATGCGTTAAATCTTCCATGGGAACCAATGATTTCTATGATGTTAGTGCTGTTTGTGGTCTTGATTCTCAAATCTTTGCAAACTGTCTTAAAGCTTTTGCCTCCTATATTGATATTCCTAAAAGAATTATCAAAAGTACCATGCACCTTATAAAGATATTGTTCCTGCTAGTAATATAGAAGTGCATGTTGTTAGTCCTACTGTTCGTGAGCCCCATGTTGAAAAAATACTTTTCCCTGCTAAGGTGAAAGAACACTCTATGGTGGCTAGTGTGGTTAAAGAGTAATAAGAAATCTATTGAACCTGATGAACAAATAACTGTTGAACCTGTAGTAGCAATAGTGAAAGTTCTTGTTTGTGGAAATGTGGAGGATGAACACATTGTCTTTTGTGAGGATGCTTCTGATATTATTTCCCATCCTCATAGACCTAAGAAAACCAGTGTCCCTGTGCTTTCTGTTAAGATTGGTGATCATTGCTATTATGGTTTGTGTGACATTGGTGCTAGTTCTAGTGCTATACCTTATGAGCTTTATAGAGAAATTATGCATGAAATTGGTTCTTGTGAGCTTGAAGATATTGATGTGGTTATTCAGCTTGGTAATAGAGAAACTGTTTTTCCAATTGGTATTGTTAGAGATGTGGAAGTTTTATGTTTTAAGACCAAATATCCCACTGATTTTCTAGTACTTGGTAAGGGTGCTAGCAAGACTTGTCCTATTATTTTTGGTAGACCTTTCTTGAACACTTGTGGTGCCATTATAGATTGTAAAAGAGAGAAGATTTTGACTAAATTTGATGGAAAATCTTATGGGTTCAATTTCTCCAAATTTGCTAGAGCACCTTATGAATCTAAATTGCCTTATGAGAATTTTAAAGTTGAACAACCTGCTTCTATTGCTCTTGCTCCTAACAATGCAGCAATATATGGAGGATCATGAGAGTGATGTCTTTATGGAAGAGAGAAATGAGATTGACGATATTCTTCTTCGTCAACCGGTGATACTGAAACATAATTTACCCGTGGAAGACTTGGGTACAACTTTACCACCCAAGGAGGATCATGTCTTTGATTTAAAACCTCTGCCTGATGATCTTGAATTTGCTTATCTTGATGATCAGAAAATATATCCTGTTATTATTAGTGCTAAACTTTCAGGTGAAGAATAGGAAAGATTATTGGGAATTCTGAAGAAACACCCTGGAGCTATTGGATATACTCTGGACGATTTGAAGGGAATTTCTCCTACTATATGTCAGCATGCTATTAATATTGAACCTGATGCAAATACAGTAGTTGAACATCAACGTCTTTTAATTTCTAAGATGAAGGAAGTGGTAAGAAATGAGGTATTAAAACTTCTTGATGCTGGTATTATTTTTCCTATTGCTGATAGTAGATGGGTGAGCCCTGTGCATTGTGTCCCTAAGAAGGGAGGAATGACTGTTGTGCCTAATGAAAACAATGAGCTCATTTCGCAAAGATTACTAGTTGTTTATAGAATGTGTATTGATTTTATAAAGGTTAAAAAAGTTACTAAGAAAGATCATTATCCTTTGCCTTTTATTGATCAAATGCTAGAGAGGTTGTCTAAGAAAACTCATTTCTGCTTCCTTGATGGTTATTCTGGGTTTTCTCAAATTGATGTTAGGAAGCAAGAGAAAACAACCTTTACTTGTCCTTATGGTACTTATGCTTATAGATGTATGCCTTTTGGTTTGTGTAATGCTCCTGCTACTTTTCAAAGATGCATGTCTGCTATTTTTCATGGTTTTGTGAAGAAATTGTGGAAGTATTCATGGACGATTTTTCCATCTATGGAACTTATTTTGATAATTGTTTGCACAACCTTGATAAAGTTTTGCAGAGATGTGAGGAAACTAATCTTGTTCTTAATTGGGAGAAATGCCATTTTATGGTGAATGAAGGAATGGTTCTTGGAAATAAAATTCCTGAAAGAGGTATTCAAGTTGATAGAGCTAAAGTCGAAGCCATAGAGAAAATTCCATGTCCTAGGGATGTTAAAGGTATTCGTAGTGTTCTTGGTCATGCTGGTTTTTATAGGAGGTTTATTAAAGATTTCTCTAAAATATCAAAGCCTCTTACTAATCTTCTTCAAAAATATGTACCATTTTTTTTATGATGATCGTAAGGAATCTTTTGAAACTTTAAAGAAGGCTTTAACCACTGCTCCTATTGTTGAACCACCTGACTGGAATTTACCTTTTGAAATTATGTGTGATGCTAGTGATTTTCCTGTAGGTGCTATTCTTGGACAGCGCATAGATAAGAAGTTGAATGTTATTCAATATGCTAGTAAGACTCTTGATGCTGCTCAAAAGAATTATGCTACTACTGAAAAAGAGTTCTTAACTGTAGTTTTTGCATATGATAATTTTAGGCCTTATATTGTTGACTCAAAGGTTACTATTCATACTGATCATGCTGCTATTAGATACCTTATGGAAAAGAAAGATGCTAAGCCTAAGTTTATTAGATGGGTGTTGGTTTTACAAGAGTTTGATTTGCATATTGTGGATAGAAAGGGTGCTGAAAATCATGTTGCTGATAACTTGTCTAGATTGAAAAACATTACTTTTGACCCTATTCCTGTTAATGATAGCTTTCCAAATGAACTGTTGGCTGCAATAAAGGTAAAACCCCATTATAGCCCATGGTATGCTGATTATGCTAACTTTATTGTTTCAAAGTATTTGCCTCCAACATTTACAGCTCAACAAAGAAGAAAATTCTTCTATGATTTGAGGCATTATTTTTGGAATGACCCACATTTATATAAAGAAGGAGTGGTTGGTATTATAAGAAGATGTGTTCCATATCATGAACAACGTGAAATATTGAAGAAGTGCCATAGTAGTGCTTATGGAGGACATCACGGTGGAGATATAACCGCACAAAAGATTCTACAATCAGGTTTCTATTGGCCTACTGATGACCCACAAGTATAGGGGATCGCAACAGTCTTCGAGGGAAGTAAAACCCAAATTTATTGATTCGACACAAGGGGAGCCAAATAATATTTGTGAGCCTTAACACGTGAGTTGTCAATTCACCTACACCTGAAAGTACTTTTGTTCGCAGTGGTTTATCAGTAGTAACAGTTTTATAGTAGCAGCAGTAGTGAAATAATAGCAGCAGTGAAATGAAAACAACAACAGTGGTGTTTGAAGTAAACAACGAGATTAAATACTGTAGGCATAGGGATAGATGAACGGCGTTGCATGGATAAGATAGTTCATATAATAATCAATACATGGGCATTGAAGAAATAAGATAAATCATTCAAGAACTAAGTAACCATAGGCATGTATTCTGTAAATAGTCGTACGTGCTCGCAATGAGAACTTGCACAACATCTTTTGTCCTACCATCCAGTTTTCAGCGGGGCCTTGAGGGAACTAATGGTAATTAAGGTGCTCCTTTTAATAAAGAACCTGAGCAAAGCATTAACACTCTGTGAACACATGTGATCCTCACATCACAACCATCCCCTCCGGTTGTCCCAATTTCTGTCACTTTGGGTCCTCGGGTTCCGGACAACGATATGTGAAACAACTTGCAGGCATGATCAAGAAACAATAATTATCATCGTGATTCAATAACATGTTCAGATCTGAGATCATGGCACTCGGGCCCAAAGTGACAAGCATTAAGCATAACAAGTTGCAACAATGTCAATAGCACTAATAGAGGATACTAGGCACTATACCCTAACAATCACGACACTATTACATGAACGATCTCATCCAATCCCTGCCATCCCCTTCAGCCTACAGCGGGGGAATTACTCACACATGGATGGGGAAACATGGATGGTCGATGGAGGGGCGTTGGTGATGACGATGGCGATGATCTCCTCCAATTCCCAGTCCTGGCAGGGTGCCAGAACAGGAACTTCTGATCCCCAAATTGAAGTTCGGGGTGGCGGCGGCGCTCTGTTGTGTTTCTGTGGAATATGACGAACCCCCTCGTGTTTTAGGGTTGAAGGAAATATGTAGTCGAAAGGGGAGCCCGGGTGGTCCCGGGGTGGCCCACACCACCAGGTGGCACGGCCTAGGGGGCGGTGGTGGTTTGGCCACCTCCTGGCCCCTCTCCAGGTCTCCTTATGGCTCCCGGGGTCTTCTGGTGTTTTAGGGCCAATGAGGTCTTTTCTAGGCAATTTCCCGAAAGTTGATTTTTTTGCACAAAAACGAGACACCAAAGTAATTCTGCTGAAAATAGCGTTAGTCTATGTTAGTTGCATTCAAAGCACACAAGTTTAGAGGAAAACAATAAGAAAAGTGTTCGGAAAAAGAGATACGTTTTAGACGTATCAACTCCCCCATGCTTAGCTTATTGCTTGCCCTCAAGCAATTCAGTGACAACTGAGTGCGATAAAAGACTTTTACGAACACATTTGTTTCATATGATGTAAAAATACTCACTATATGATCAAATACTTAATTATGCTCATGATAAGATACATGCAAGATACTGTCACTTAATAGCTATGCAAACCATGAAGGGATAACAACATATTAATAATAAACAACATGAAGCATAACGATTTGCAAGATTGTAATATTCATAATAAGATCTGATAAAGTGGTATCTCGCTTGCCCTTAAGTGTGGGAAAAAACATAAATGCCAGGGCACCTCTGAAGTTCAAGGGAAGACAAGAAGTAAAGATATCAAAAGATACAAGTATCAGAGTTATACTACAATTAACCGTATTCTGGGACAAGCAAATTACACTAAGAATAACAGCCATTGCTCTCAAGAAGGTGCATAAAGTGAGAATGTGAAGACTAAACATAAAAGTAAAAGAAAGGCCCTTCGCAGAGGGAAGCATGGATCACTCATGTGCTAGATCTTTTATTTTATTAAACAGAGGTATTAAAAACATTTTTTAAGAGAGGTGTATGCTTATGTCAATGAATGGAAAACAGAAAATACAGTACGTCACAAACCAACTAGATTTCACAAGAGCGGCTCATGTTTGAAGGACACAACTGGTATAGAAGGTCATCCCTCTTTCTCTTTTGTTTACACAATTATGCTTTGACAGATAAATCAGGGGCAAAAATAGTGAAGAGCTTTTGTGTGTATTAATTTGCGGATGGGCACCCCACTGCCAGCTCTTCTATCAATTGGATAAGCGGATGAAGCCACTAGTCCAGGGTGTGAAATCCAGTCAACAAGAGAGATAAAGATTCTCTACATACGTCCTCATGAGCTAAAACAGGGGCACAAAACATGAATAATTTTTAGCAGGTTTTAAAGGTAGCACATGAGCAATTTACTTGGAGTGGCGGTTAAGTACCTGATACGTATCCAACGTATCTATAATCTCTGATGCTCCATGATAATATTATGCCAATTGCTACATGTTTTCTCCCTTTTATATGTCATTTTTACATGTTTTCCGGGTCTAACCTATTAACAAGATGCCAAGTGCTAGTTCCCTGTTTTCTGTTGTTTTTGGTTTCAGAAAAGTTGTTCTGGAAATATTCTCGGAATTGGACCCCACAATGCCCTAAGTGCCTATTTTCCCCAGAAACATCCAGAAGACCGAAGAGGAGTCGAAGAGGGGCATCAGGGAGCCCACACCATGGGGTGGCGCGCCCCCCTTGGTCGCGCCAGGGGTGGTGTGGGCCCCCCAGGGCTCCACCGCCTCTGCCCTTTCGCCTATTTATTCCCCTCGGATGGAAAACCCTAGAACGTGATAAAAAATCCCCCAAAAAGTTCCGTAGCCGCCGTCACCGTCACCCCTAGATCAGGGGGGGTCTGAAGCTGTCTCCGACACCCTACCGGAGAGGAAATCGTCACCGGAGGCCTCTCCATCACCATGCCTGCCTCCGGAGTGATGCGTGAGTAGTTCATCCTTGGACTATGGGTCCATAGCAGTAGCTAGATGGTTGCCTTCTCTTCATATGCCTCCATGTTTAGTTCTCGTGAGCTGCCTAACAAGATCGAGATTGATCTTATGTAACTCTATGTGCTGTGTTTGCTGGGATCCGATGAATATTGAACTTATGCCAAGTTGATTATAGTCTTTATTACAAATGTTATTTGTGATCTTGCATGCCTTCCGTTGCTAGTGGTTGCTCTGGCCAAGTAGTTGCTAGTGACTCTAAGAGGGAGTATTTATGCTCGATAGTGGGTTCATGCCTCCTTTTCGCCTTGCTCGAGTGACAGAAACGTGAAGGGGGAGGATGTGATGTTGCCATTAGGGAGAAAACATCGGTGAGAGTGCTCGCGTGTACAATCATTGCTTACATTACACACATTGTTTAATGCATTTATCTGTTGCTTGCAACTTAATACCTAAGGGGGTTCGGATGATAACCTGAGGGTGGATTATTAGTCATAGATGCAGTTGGATTACGGTCTATGTATATTGTTATAATGCCCGCACTAAATATCATAGTAGTCATCATGTCATGAATGTGCACTACGGTGCAACCTCTATTTGTCAATTTCCCAGCTGTAATTTGTTCACCCAGCATGATATCTTTTATGAGACACCACTAGTGAACCTATGAACTCCGGTCCATTTTCTTATACTGTTAAAACAAACCACCACAATTTCCTGCTTTCCTTACTTACTGCAAGCATAAATTATTTTCTACACTATACGTCTAATCTTTGTTTTCAGCAAGACCGGTGAGATTGACAACCTCACTGTACCGTTGGGACAAAGTATTTTGGTTGTGTTGTGTGCACGTTCCACGTTATTGCTGACACCGGTGAGCCATCACCACCGTCAGTGGAATCAACCTTCCGAAGGTCCTCTTTCTCCTACTGGATTGATAACCTTGGTTCTTAACTAAGGGGAAAACTCCTACCGCTGTGCTCATCACACCCTCCTCTTGGGGTATCCCAACGAGTGCAAGATATGCACCATCAAGGACTTTCTCTGGCGCCGTTGCCGGGGAGAAGGAAGTCTTCTGGCAAGGGGAGTCTCTCACTCTCAACCTCTTTATTTTGCTTATTGTCTTGTTTTTATTTCTGTCTTGTTTTGCTTCTCTTTAGCAAAAGCACAAAAAAATTAGTTCTTATTCTAGTTGTTATTTTTGTCACTACGTTGTTATTTTTCATCATGTTGTTCCCTAAGTTTACCTTGAAAGATTTGCCGGTAGGAAGTGGTTCTATACTTGGAAAGGACACTATCAAAGAATTCTTTGATCATGTTAGTAAGCATGATAACTTTGAGGAAAGATCCATAGTAGAACTTGCTCCCAATTACGAGACTGCAGCAACTTCTTTATTTCACATGCTAGAAGCTAGGTTTGTTAACCTCCATCCCATATTACAACATATGTTCCTCAACTTGAATAACATTGAAGATGTTGAGAAAAGAAACTTCATCTTAGAAACTATGCTTAAAGAATTTGGAGATGTTGCTATAGAAGCTAGAAAAGTCTTTGATCGTTTCAATATGCTTGGCTCATGTGTAGACATTGTTGGTGCTTTATAATAAACTGAATCTAATAATGAAAACAAGGATAAATTACCAATCCCCTTTAAATTAGTGGCACTGCACGAAGCCCAAGAAAATAATTTTGATTGGATTGTTCCTCAGAATTTATTTGATGAAGATAGTAAGCCTAAAAGTACTAAGAGAGGAACCTCTGAAAATCACTTAGATAAAATACAATGCATTATTAAAGAATTGCCAAATTGATTTGAATGCTTCACTTGAAAATACTTGAGTTCCTTTCTATGCCTAGCTGAAAGGCGTTAAAGAAAAGCGCTACCGAGAGACAACCCGTTTTATTTCGCTGTTTTCAACCCGTTTTCCTTTCTTTTCTTTTGTGTGCTTTGCACCTGGGTGTTGCCTATTTCCTTAGAAACCCCTCTGTATCTTTTCTTTTGTGTTTTTTTTGAGAAAGGTAAATCCTCTAGTGGAAAGTTGAGACTATATTTCGGATTTCTGCGCAGGAAACAGATTTCTGTTGTCCACTGTTTATTCCGTATAAAATCACAGAAAATTCAAAATTACCTAAATTGTTTTGTGCATAATCCTGGGATGGATACGCAACTTTTCTTAGTTGACCAATTTTTGATTTTAGAAACATAAGATTTTTGAAAAAAAATCATCTTTACCTGTTGTCCTGTTTTGACACATTTCTGCCAATAGTTGCATGTGCATCTTAATCGCTTTCTTTTGGTGTTCTTTTGAGAAAAGGAGTTTTAAAAGAAGTTGTGACAGTAGCTAATGTTTTTTGAGTGTTATACTTGTGTTGAAACTGAACCATGTGAATTTATTATTTCGATTACACTAACGTTGCTAATGAAGATTGTGAGAAGTTTGGCGTGAAGGAAGTTTTCAAGGGTCAAGAGAAGAGGATGATATGATGTGATCAAGAAGAGTGAAGATCCTAAGCTTGGGGATGCCCCGGTGGTACATCCCAGCAAATTCCAAAAAGACTCAAGCGTCCAAGCTTGGGGATGCCCAATGCATCCCCTTCTTCATCAACAAATTATCATGTCACTTCTAGTGAAACTATATTTTTATTCGGTCACATCTTATGTGCTTTACTTGGAGCGTCTTTTATTTTTGTTTTCAGTTTTTTTTTGTTTTTGCTTTCAGTTTGTTTTTACTTTTGCAATAAGCTTGGTTGGACCCCAGCATTTCCTTTATTGGAGAGTGGCACGCTCCGCTTTTTCATGGGAATACTTTGTGTTCTTAATCTCTGCCTTGTGATGTTGAGTAGCATGAATAGCCTCAAATATATAAGAGTGTTAATATGTCATTGCAAGATTCATTAGTTGTTCGTGTTATAAGGAAGCATAAATTTTTGGTATTCTATCTCGAATGTTTTATTTGGTTGACTTGGCGCATGCTCACACCATGATTATGACTACAAACCAGTCACGAATAGCCTCCGTGACCACTTAGTTTTTGAACTATGATACCGCGTATGCTTTAATTAATGATGCTTATGTCGCTATGCATGATTATGGTTCTTAGGCTCTCTTGATTTGTCGCTCCTAGTCTTTTGCTAGCCTCCACCTGTACTGGGTATGAGCTCTACTCGTGCATCCAACTCCCTTAAACCAAAGTTTTTCCCATTGTGTCCACCATACCTACATACATGTGGTATTTAACTGTCACTCCAAGTAAATTGCTCATGTGTTACCTTTAAAACTTTCAAAATTACTCCTGCTTTATGTTCCTGTTTTTGCTCATGAGGACGTCAATAGAGAATCTTTATATCACTTGTTGATTGGATTTCACACCCTGGACTAGTGGCTTCATCTGCTTATCCAAGTGATAGAAGAGCTGGCAGCGGGGTTCCCAGCCCCAAATTAATACACACAAAATCTCTTCACTATTTTTGCCCCTGATTTATCAGTCAAAGCATAATTGTGTAAACAAAAGAGAAAGATGGATGACCTTCTACCGAGATGTGTCCTTCACATGGGAGCCGCTCTTGTGAATCCAGTTGGCTTGTGACGTACTGTATTTTCTATTTACCATTCGTTGACATTAACATACATCTCTTAAAACATAGACACTCCTCCATGGTATCTGATGGTTGGCAGACACCCGAGGATTCAGTTAGCCATGGTTTGTGAAAGATGGATGTGAGGAGCACCAGGGGGTGGTGTGGGGCCCCAGGGCTCCACCGCCTCTGCCCTCTCTCCTATTTATTCCCCCCGGATGGAAAACCCTAGACACCTGATCAAAACTCCCCGAAAAGTTCCGCAGCCGCCGTCAACGTCAACCCTAGATCAGGGGGGGTTCTGAAGCTGTCTCCGGCACCCTGTCAGAGAGGAAATCATCACCGGAGGCCTCTCCATCACCATGCCTGCCTCCGGAGTGATGCGTGAGTAGTTCATCCTTGGACTACGGGTCCATAACAGTAGCTAGATGGTTGCCTTCTCCTCATATGCCTCCATGTTTAGATCTCGTGAGCTGCCTAACATGATCGAGATTGATCTTATGTAACTCTATGTGTTGTGTTTGCTGGGTTCCAATGAATACTGAACTTATGCCAAGTTGATTATACTCTTTGTTTCATATGTTATTTGTGATCTTGCATGCTTTCCGTTGCTAGTGGTTTCTCTGGCCAATTAGTTGCTAGTAACTCCAAGAGGGAGTATTTATGCTCGATAGTGGGTTCATGCCTCCTTTTTGCCTTGCTCGAGTGACAGAAACGTGAAGGGGGAGGATGTGTTGTTGCCATTAGGGAGAAAACAACAGTGAGAGTGCCCGCGTGTACAATCATTGCTTACATTACACACATTGTTTAATGCAGTTATCTGTTGCTTGCAACTTAATACCTAAGTGGGTTCGTATGATAACCTGAGGGTGGATTATTAGTCATATATGCAGTTGGATTACTGTCTGTGTATATTGTTGTAATGCCCGCACTAAATATCATAGTAGTCATCATGTCATGAATGTGCACTACGGTGCAACCTCTATTTGTCAATTGCCCAGTTGTAATTTGTTCACCCAGCATGCAATCTTTTATGGAGAGACACCACTAGTGAACCTATGAACCCCGGTCCATTTTCTTATACTGTTAAAACAAACCAGCACAATTTCCTGCTTTCTTTACTTACTGCAAGCATACATTATTTTGCACACTAGACGTCTAATCTTTGTTTTCAACAAGACCGGTGAGATTGACAACCTCACTGTACCGTTGGGACAAAGTATTTTGGTTGTGTTGTGTGCAGGTTCCACGTTGTTGTTGACACTGGTGAGCCATCACCACCGTTAGTGGCATCAACCTTCTGAAGGTCCTCTTTCTCATACTGGATTGATAACCTGGGTTCTTAACTAAGGGGAAAAATCCTACCGTTGTGCTCATCACACCACCTCTTGGGGTATCCCAACGAGTGCAAGATCTGCACCATCAGTACCACATATAGGTAGGTATGGTGGACACATTTGGCAAACTTTGGTTTTTGGGAGTTGGATGCACGAGTAGAGCTCATACTCAGTACAGGTGAAGGCTAGCAATAGACAGGGAGCGACAATCAAGAGAGCAACAACTATCATAATCATGCTTGCGACAAAAAAAAATTAACTGAGGCATAAAATTGATATTAGAACTATGAGGAAAATAAATCATCGAGTCTTATTGACTTTTTGTTTCCAGTCTTAGCATGCGTGAGCATGTGCCAAGTCGACTCAAATGAAACAGTCAGAGGAGGCAACCACAATGTCATACTCTTCTATGAATAGAACAATGCGAACAAATATTTATACGACGGATCATTTACTATTAATAAATTGGAACAAAACATGAGAGAGCACAAACTGTTAAGCAGCCACTAAATCACATATATCTTATATGAACAAACTAAGCATGCTGACATGGATGGATATATGTACAAAAATGAAAGCAAATAGAGTTCATACCAGCCTCTCACCACAACTTGAATTGTCATAGATCGTCATTATTGCTATTCACTTGTGGCTCGAATAATATATAATGAAAACCAAACTCCAATGGAGTCACGGACGACTATTGAACTCTGCAGCAAACTTTACAAAACCAAAGAAGAATAACAAATATTTTTGGGGTTTTTCAATTAAACAAGAACAGAAAGAGAACAAGAAAACAAAGCAAAATATTTTTGGAATTTTGAATACTAAACCGAAACGATAAAAGAAAACAAACCAAATAAAGAAACTAAAGAAGCAAACAAAGAAAAACAACAAAAATATTTTTGGTATTTTTTGTGTTTTGGAAAACAAGACCAAAACAATAAAACGAAAAGAAACAAAAACAAACCGAAGAAATGAAAACATAGATATACAAAGAACCGATCGAATATGATATATAAATGAGTGTGATGTCGGTATACCTCCCCCCAAGCTTAGGCTTTTGGCCTAATTGGAGATCAATCACCAAGGGGACCATGAGGTGGCGCCCCATAGTATGCTGAGGAGGAACCCTCCTCCTGATATGTGCTCGAGGATGCGCCGGTGTACTACGTGTTGTGGTCCTCGGGAGGCGCGCCTCGCCTCTCCTGCTGCCTGTGAAACTCCATGGTGCTCAGATACTCGTCTACCTACTCCTTAGAGAGCGACCATGGTGACATGTCAATCTTAAACAAAACAGGCTGCGACAAAATAACTTTTCGCTCCTCTCGATATATATATATATAACTCTATATACTAAACGTTCAGCAGTAGAGTTAGCAGTGACAAACTGATGGGACTTCATGGCAGCAAGGTTAAGCCTACATGGAGCAATTATTTCATCATTAGGGGTAATGGAAATATTTAAAGCAGATGCTACACGTGTAGCGACAATGCCCCCAAAAATAGGCCCAGTAGCAGCAAGGCGGCGTGCAAAAAGTGCACCAAGGTTATACTTCATGCTACGGTTCAGTGCAACATCAATGAAAGCAAGTTGGTAACTAGAAATGTTGCTAGTGTTCTCCCTACCAAGGATACTAGTAGCAAGACTATAAGTAAAGTATCTAAGAGCAGGAAGTTGAATGTTCCTTATCTTCCCACACTGGGATGAGCGACCGTCGTCGTTGGTGATTTCTCGGTAGAGCCCCTGGAGGTCTGCTGGTCTATCTTGAATCATGCTCGCTGTCCCGGCGGCGTTGATACCTATAATAGCACAAAAATCTACCAAGGACAAACAAATAAGACTACTGTATAACTTGAAGGCAACAGTTGGACCAAAATGTGTGCTCTGAAATTTAAAGCTCTCAACAAAAGTTTTTGTGAGAGTGGCATACTGAGGGCTTTCATCCTCCATAAAGTTGGTTAGACCAACTCTTTCAATAAGAATGCAAAAGTCATCTAATAAACCTGCACTTCTTAAAAATGTAATGCAAGGGAAGCTAGATGGGTAAATGATACCATCACCTCTCGCATCGTCAATACTTGGTGCAATAACGTCTTCATTGTACGATGGCCTCACTGAAGTGGATGAGCGTGAGGTCCTTGTCCTTCTAGGAGCATCACTCCTAAATATCTCTCCAAAATTATAATTATCCATCTCTGAAATGTTTTCAACAATCATCACAAAAATTAATTTCAAGCAACTATAAGGTGGAAACTATCATAGGGACTTATATGAGAGCTAAACATACATCAAAACTACATTATTTATACTCAAATCAAGCATGCAAACTCACATAAGCTGTCACCTACAGTACCAAAATACTCAAGAAACACTTCACTAAACAAAATTCTACTTGGATCATCGAAGGAGTCACATATCGGAGAGAAAATGCACAAAATCTCAGCACAAATGATGGGCTAAAGAAGGAGATCGAAAATCCATAAGAAGAACAGCAAGAACACGGGTTCCAGGAAATGTTTTCAGTTTGGGAGGTGAGAGAGAAGACTTTGGCAAGGCAGAGAGTTAGTGGGGGGCAGCGGGCCCACACCATGTGCTAGCGCCACCAGGGGCTGGCCGCGCCACCCCATGGTGTGCCTGACTGGTGGGTCCCCCTGGGGTCTCCCAGGTGTCTCTATGCCTCAGTTTTTTACGTAAAAAAATATTATAAATTTTCTGGAATTTTCCGAGAAACTTTATTTTTCGGACTTTTTCAGAATTTTAATAATTAATAAAACCAGGAAAACGAAAGTGAAAAGGTGGAAAACAAAACCAAAACCAGCACTACAGAGGTTCTATGACACTCCAAAGGAAGAATATCCAAAGAAAACAAATGTGGTAGTGGTGAAAACAAAAGTATGGATGGTGAAAACATGCAAAACCTCAGTAATCAAGGTGAAAACATCAGGAAAACATGCATAAGGATGGTGGAAAACATGATTGTACTCAGGTAGAAATGTGATAACAGAAGTAAACATGGTGAAAACATAATGGGTAAGGTGAAAACATAGTGAAAACATTGTCATCTTCATTCAAAATCATTTTGTTAACAAGGGTGATCAAGTCTTGTTACCAGAACAATTTTCATACGAAACAAAACTTTGCTAATCACTAAATAATTATGTTACCTCAACCTTGATAGACATAGTCCAAATCATAATAATATCATATTCTTTAGGTGGCTTTGGAATGGGACAATAAAATTCTCCAATCTTGATGGTCTCAATATTTTCAATGGAATTTAGGCCATATTTTCTATCAATCTTCTTGGGAAAATAAACAATGTGCTATTTATCATTAAAATTAAAAGTAACTTTTCCTTGATTGCAATCAATAACAGCCCCTGCAGTATTAAGAAAAGGTCTCCCAAGAATAATAGACATATTATCATCTTCAGGCATTTCCAACACAATAAAGTCACTTAATATCAGACAATTGTTAACAACTTGAATAGGAACATCCTCACATATACCCACATGAATAGCAGTAGACTTATCAACTATTTGCAAAGATATATCAGTTGGTATCAATTTTTCTAGGAGGAGTCTATTATAGAGAGTAAAAGGCATGACACTAACTCCAGCTCCCAAATCACACAAAGCAGTTCTAACGTAATTATTTTTAATAGAACAGGGAATAGTTGGTATACCAGGATCTCCAAGCTTCTCAGGAACCTTGCCATTAAAATAGTAATTAGCAAGCATAGTGGAGATTTCCTCATTAGGAATCTTCCTTTTGTTAGAGACAATATCTTTCATATATTTTGCATAAGGAGGCAATTTAATAGCACCAGTTAAAGGAATTTGCAAGAACAAAGGTTCCATCCACTCACAAAACTTGTTATAATATTCTTCTTCCTTAGATTTGTGTTTCTTATTAGGAAAAGACATTGGTTTTTGTACCCAAGGTTCTCTCTCTCATTACCATGTTTATTAGCAATAAAATCTTCCTTAGTGTACTTTGCAGTTTTAGTTTGCTTTTCAGGTTCAGCTACAGGTTCTTCTTTATCAGAAGCTTCACTTTGATCATTACCACTTTCAGTTTTAGCATCCGAGATATATATACTATTAGGATCTTTAGCAAGTTCAGAGGATTCTACAACAATTTTATGTTTCTTCTTAGTATGAATAACATTATTATTGGTTTGCTGAGAATCTTGTTCAATTCTTTTGGGATGTCCCTCAGGATATAAAGGATCTTGTGTAGCAATACCACTTCTAGTTCTTATTTCATAAGCATGTTTTTCTTTAGAAGCATTAACTAGCAAATCTTTTTGCACTTTAGCAAGTTGATCAATTTGAGTTTGAACCATTTGAAAATGTTTAACAAGCATTTTAACATCATTAGAGGTTCTTTCTATAATACCATGCAAATTATCAATAGCTCTAGAGTTTTCCATTAGGTCATTTTGCACTCTCATATTGAAATTATCTTGCTTAATAACATAATTATCAAATTGATCTAAACATTGATCAGGAGGTTTATTATAGGGAATATCTCTACTATCAAAATATTGGAGAGAGTGTAACTCAATGGTGGATGAGTGAGGGATTGGATTACATAATTCTTCTATAGGTGGAAGATTCTTCACATCTTCAGATTTAATACCCCTCTCTTTAAGAGACTTCTTGGCTTCTCTCATCACTTCATCATTTAATTCAATCATTCCCCTCTTCTTGGGTGTTGGTGTTGGTGTTGATACTGGAGTAGAGGTCGGCTCAGGCTCAACCATAGTCCAATCATCATGATTTTGACTTATTTTAGCCATTAATTCCTCAGCTTCATCTGGAGTTCTTTGCCTGAAAACACAACCAACACAACTATCCAGGTATGTCCTAGATTCAACGGTTAGTCCATTATAGAATATATCAAGAAGTTCATTATTTTCTAGCTTATGCCCAGGTGTAGCCCTAACTAAAGAACAGAACCTTGCCCAAGATACAGGCAATTTCTCCCCTTCCAATTGCTTGAAATTAAATATATTTTGTAAAGCAATATGTTGAGCACTAGCAGGAAAATATTTCTAAAAGAAAACATTAACCAAACCGATAGGACTATCAATAGACCTCGGAGACAAATTATTAAACCAATTTTTATCTTCATCTAATGAGAAAGGGAATATTTTAGCAACAAAGTAGCTATGTTTCTTAAGATCATCAGAGAATAAACTACTCAAAGAGGAGAGCTCATTCGTATGTTTTATAGCACTTTCATTTTCAGTACCACAAAAAGGTTCTTTATCAACAATAGATATATAAGATAAATCAAGAGAGAAATCATAATCCTTATCCCTAATATTAATGGGAGAAGTGGCAAACTTAGCGTCAGGAGATAATTTATATTTAACAGAACGACTTTAAGTAAGACTTATAGCAGCATCTCTATCCTTCATAGCATGTATTTCATCAATAAGATCATCATTAAGTCCAATATAGGAATCATCAAAATAATCACTAGGATTCTCTCTTAGCTCATGTGAAACAACAGGAGTAACAGGATTTTTATCAGGAGTTTCAGTGTTTGCAATATTTCTAGCTTTAACAATAGTAGCATCCAAGAAAGGACCGAGAGAACCACTCTCATCAAGCACAGTAGAAGCATCATCAAAAGTATCAGACGTATTTTCAGATTCAGCAGAAGTAGCATGTGTAGCATGTGGTGGTGTAAGCATCTTACTCATAACAAACGGTGAATCAAGAGCAACAGAGGTGTTCAAAGTTGTACCTTTTCTTGTAGTGGATGGTAATATAGGAAACTTCCCATCACGAGTCTTACCCATGATGAATGATTGGCAGTAGATAATAGTACTCTCTGGTGAGCTTGCAAATAAAGCTATGCTCCCCAGCAACGGCGCCAGAAAATAGTCTTGATGACCCACAAGTATAGGGGATCGCAACAGTCTTTGAGGGAAGTAAAACCCAAATTTATTGATTCGACACAAGGGGAGCCAAAGAATATTTGTGAGGCTTAACAAGTGAGTTGTCAATTCACCTGCACCTGAAAGTACTTTTGTTCGCAGTGGTTTATCAGTAGTAACAGTTTTATAGCAGCAGCAGTAGTGAAATAATAACAGCAGAGAAATGAAAACAACAATAGTGGTGTTTGAACTAAGCAGCGAGATTAAATATTGTAGGCATAGGGATAGATGAACGGGCGTTGCATGGATAAGATAGTTTATATAATAATCAAGATATGGGCATTGCAGATAAATAAGATAAAGCATCCAAGCACTAAGTAACCATAGGCATGTATTCCGTAAATAGTCGTACGTGCTCGCAATGAGAACTTGCACAACGTCTTTTGTCCTACCAGCCCATTTTCAGCGGGGCCTCAAGGTAACTACTGGTAATTAAGGTGCTCCTTTTAATAAAGCATCGAAGGAAAGCATTAACACTCCGTGAACACATGTGATCCTCACATCACAGCCATCCCCTCCGGTTGTCCCAATTTCTGTCACTTTGGGGCCTCGGGTTCCGGACAACGATATGTGTAAACAACTTGCAGGTATGATCAAGAAACAATAATTATCATCGTGATTCAATAACATGTTCAGATCTGAGATCATGGCACTCGGTCCCAAAGTCACAAGCATTAAGCATAACAAGTTGCAAAAATGTCAATAGCACTAATAGAGGATACTAGGCACTATGCCCTAACAATCACGACATTATTACATGAACGATCTCATCCAATCCCTACCATCCCCTTCAGCCTACAGCGGGGAAATTACCCACACATGGATGGGGGAAACATGGATGGTCGATGGAGAGGCGTTGGTGATGACGATGGTGATGATCTCCTCCAATTCCCCGTCCCGGCAGGGTGCCAGAACCGGAACTTCTGATCCCCAAATCAAAGTTCAGGGTGGCGGCGGCGCTCTGTTGTGTTTTCTGTGGAATATGACGAACCCCCTCGTGTTTTAGGGTTGAAGGCAATATGTAGTAGAAAGGGGAGCCCGAGGAGGTCCCGGGGTGGCCCACACCACCTAGTGGCGCGGCCTAGGGGGGCGCGCCGGCGGGTGGTTTGGCCACCTCCTGGCCCCTCTCCGGGTCTCCTTCTGGCTTCCGGGGTCTTCTAGTGTTTTAGGGCCAATGGGGTCTTTTCTGGGCAATTTCACGAAAGTTGATTTTTCTTCACAAAAACGAGACACCAAAGTAATTCTACTGAAAACAGCGTTATTCCGTCTTAGTTGCATTCAAAACACACAAGTTTAGAGGAAAACAATAAGAAAAAGTGTTCGGAAAAGGAGATACGTTTTCGAAGTATCACCTACCCTCTTTAAAGATGCACGTAAATTTATTTTATCTTGTGATGAATGTTAAAGAGTAGGAAATATTTCTATACGTAATGAAATTCCTATGAGTTATTCTGTTGTTATTGAACCTTTTGATTGTTGGGGATTTGACTTTATGGGTCTTTTTCCTCCTTCGAATGGTTATACTCATATTCTTGTTGCTGTTGATTATGTTACCACATGGGTCGAAGCTATACCTACTAAAAGTGATGATGGTGAGACCTCTATAAAAATGCTTAAAGATGTTATTTTCCCTAGGTTTAGTGTGCCTAGATATCTTATGACTGATGGAGGTTCTCATTTTATTCATGGTCGGTTTAGAAAGACCCTTGCTAAATATTATGTTAATCATAGAATTGCGTCAACTTACCATCCTTAAACCAGTGGGCAAGTAGAATTATCAAATAGAGAAATTAAATCTATCTTGCAAAAGACTGTTAATAAATCTAGGAAGAATTGGTCAGATAAGTTGAATGATGCTTTATGGGCTTATAGAACTGCTTCTAAAAATCCTATGGGTATGTCTCCCTATAAAATGGTTTATGGAAAAGCTTGTCACTTGCCTTTAGAATTAGAACACAAAGCTTATTGGGCAGTGAAAGAACTTAACAAAGATTTTAAACTTGCTGGTAAGAAAAGAATGCTTGATTTGAATCATTTTGATGAATGGATATGTGAAGCTTATGAAAATGCCAAGCTCTTCAAAGAGAAAGTTAAACAGTGGCATGATAAAAGAATCCTCAAAAGAGAGTTTCATGTCGGTGAGAAAGTTCTATTGTATCGGTCTCGTCTGAGATTTTTTGCAGGAAAATTACTCTCCAGGTGGGAAGGACCTTACGTTATTGAAGACGTGTATCATTCGGGTGCAATCAAAATTGCTTCCCTCAAAGATAACACTACACAAGTGGTAAATGGACAAAGACTCAAACATTATATTTCAGGGGATTCCTATGATGAAGATGTGGATGTTATTCAAGTGATGACTCCAGAGAAGTTCATTAGAGGGAGGATTCCAGAATCTGCAGAGTCTGTTTTGGCCTAAAGTCACAAGCATTAAGCATAACAAGTTGCAAAAATGTCAATAGCACTAATAGAGGATACTAGGCACTATGCCCTAACAATCACGACATTATCACATGAACGATCTCATCCAATCCCTACCATCCCCTTCAGCCTACAGCGGGGAAATTACCCACACATGGATGGGGGAAACATGGATGGTCGATGGAGAGGCGTTGGTGATGACGATGGTGATGATCTCCTCCAATTCCCCGTCCCGGCAGGGTGCCAGAACCGGAACTTCTGATCCCCAAATCAAAGTTCAGGGTGGCGGCGGCGCTCTGTTGTGTTTTCTGTGGAATATGACGAACCCCCTCGTGTTTTAGGGTTGAAGGCAATATGTAGTAGAAAGGGGAGCCCGAGGAGGTCCCGGGGTGGCCCACACCACCTAGTGGCGCGGCCTAGGGGGGCGCGCCGGCGGGTGGTTTGGCCACCTCCTGGCCCCTCTCCGGGTCTCCTTCTGGCTTCCGGGGTCTTCTAGTGTTTTAGGGCCAATGGGGTCTTTTCTGGGCAATTTCACGAAAGTTGATTTTTCTTCACAAAAACGAGACACCAAAGTAATTCTACCGAAAACAGCGTTATTCCGTGTTAGTTGCATTCAAAACACACAAGTTTAGAGGAAAACAATAAGAAAAAGTGTTCGGAAAAGGAGATACGTTTTCGAAGTATCACCTACCCTCTTTAAAGATGCACGTAAATTTATTTTATCTTGTGATGAATGTTAAAGAGTAGGAAATATTTCTATACGTAATGAAATGCCTATGAGTTATTCTGTTGTTATTGAACCTTTTGATTGTTGGGGATTTGACTTTATGGGCCTTTTTCCTCCTTCGAATGGTTATACTCATATTCTTGTTGCTGTTGATTATGTTACCACATGGGTCGAAGCTATACCTACTAAAAGTTATGATGGTGAGACCTCTATAAAAATGCTTAAATATGTTATTTTCCCTAGGTTTAGTGTGCCTAGATATCTTATGACTGATGGAGGTTCTCATTTTATTCATGGTCGGTTTAGAAAGACCCTTGCTAAATATTATGTTAATCATAGAATTGCGTCAACTTACCATCCTTAAACCAGTGGGCAAGTAGAATTATCAAATAGAGAAATTAAATCTATCTTGCAAAAGACTGTTAATAAATCTAGGAAGAATTGGTCAGATAAGTTGAATGATGCTTTATGGGCTTATAGAACTGCTTCTAAAAATCCTATGGGTATGTCTCCCTATAAAATGGTTTATGGAAAAGCTTGTCACTTGCCTTTAGAATTAGAACACAAAGCTTATTGGGCAGTGAAAGAACTTAACAAAGATTTTAAACTTGCTGGTAAGAAAAGAATGCTTGATTTGAATCATTTTGATGAATGGATATGTGAAGCTTATGAAAATGCCAAGCTCTTCAAAGAGAAAGTTAAACAGTGGCATGATAAAAGAATCCTCAAAAGAGAGTTTCATGTCGGTGAGAAAGTTCTATTGTATCGGTCTCGTCTGAGATTTTTTGCAGGAAAATTACTCTCCAGGTGGGAAGGACCTTACGTTATTGAAGACGTGTATCATTCGGGTGCAATCAAAATTGCTTCCCTCAAAGATAACACTACACAAGTGGTAAATGGACAAAGACTCAAACATTATATTTCAGGGGATTCCTATGATGAAGATGTGGATGTTATTCAAGTGATGACTCCAGAGAAGTTCATTAGAGGGAGGATTCCAGAATCTGCAGAGTCTGTTTTGGAATAGGTAACAGTTCTGTTAAGAAAAAGTTTGCGAAATACCTTTTCAGTTATAGATTATTGATTTTTGGAGAATATAAAAAATACCGAGCCGAAGAGGAGTTGGAGAAGGTGCCCGGAGGAACCACACCATGAGGGGGCGCGGGCCCACCCTTGGTCGCTCCACCCTATGGTGTGGGCTCCTCGGAGCCACTCTCCGACTCGTTTTGGACCTGGACTTTCCTTTTGTTACGCATATTTTTGCTATATAACCCCCCGGACCCCCCGAGGTCCGTATATTACTTTTTTTTTGTTGTGTTTCTGTTTCGATCTGTTTCTGCCAGGTTACATCTTCAGATCTAGAGCCACAATGTCCTCTCCCGGATCTCCCAAAGACAGTTTCTTTGAGAACGTTGTCAACCTGTACATGAACGATTTGAAGATGCATCCCAAGGAATTGCTGCTCAAGGATGAGGAGGTGCATATTGAAGATGTTCGGGGCCCTAAAGGAGAATGCAGTCTGGAAGCTAGGATGGAAGAACCGAAGCAAGAAGTTTTTAGGTACAAGAAGATGGCAGAACGTGAAGTTGAGATCATCCACATGATTAAGACATAACAGATCGCTGAATACAAGAAGGAGAATTTGAAGCTTTGGGAGGAGATTTTCTCACTCACCAAGACCACCAACGATTTGCAAGCACAACTTTATGATGTGCAGAACTAGAACTGTGACTATGAGAACAGGTTTAAACGTATAAACTCTGCTGCTAGTTTCAGGATGTTGGAGACCAGGACATCATTTGTGGATGGAGAGCCTTTACCTTGGAAGATTGAGGATGAGAAGGATTCACCACCACCACCGAATAATTAATTTTTCATTGGTATTGGCATCCCCTTGGCTTGTTCCAAGCTTGGGGGAGTGCCGCACTATCACTTTTATCTTTCACCCTTTTACCTTATTAGTAGAGTCATATTGTGAGTAGAGGAAATATCATATAGGATGGTTTGCAGTATGGAAGTGTTGCTCCTTAGTTGGTTATCGTTGTATCACTTGGTTTGAGTTGCCGTAATGAAATATTAATGAGAAGTTTCATCATCTACTTGTTTCACTTTATTTTAGTTTGCAATTTTTTTATGTGATTGATCTTGTTATTAGTATTGGTACCAATTATGGAGTTTCTAGATAATCTAGTTGGTTTTGGCAAACTTAGCATTGGTCAGTAGCCACAATTCGTTGAGACTTATGTAGAAAAGAGGGAATTGCATGTAGATATATTATTCCATGATCTTTCTTCTTTGTTAGCTCATAAGCTTAGTATTCTCAAATAAGTTTGTTTGCACCTTCAAGGAAGATTGCATGATTGGCTTTATCATATATGTTTTTGTTTGTTTTACTTTGATTCTTATGCTTGCTACCCAACCTTGCTAGCCAAAAACCTGTACTGAGAGGGAATGCTTCTCGTGCATCCAAACCTTGATCCCCAAAACCTTGCCTTTTGTGTCCACCATACCTACCTATATGTGGTATTTCACCGCCACTCCAAGTAAATTGCTTGTGTGCTACCTTTAAACCTTCAAAATTACACCTGTTTTGTGCTCCTATTTTAGGTCATGAGTACGCAAATAGAGAATCTTCATCTCACTTGTTGATTGGATTTCACACCCTGGACTAGTGGCTTCATACACTTATCCAATGATAGAAGAGGTGGCAGCGGGGTGCCCAGACCCAAATAATAATACAAATTCTCTTCACTATTTTTGCCCATGATTTATCAGCCAAAACATAATTGTGTAAACAAAAGAGAAAGATGGATGACCTTCTATACCATTTGCGTCCTTCTATGGGAGCCGCTCTTGTGAAGTATAGTTGTGTTGTGACGTACTGTATTTTTTGTTTGCCATTCGTTGACATAAACATACACCTCTCAAAATTTAGACACCCCTCCATGGTTTGTGATTGTTGGCAGGCACCCCAGGATTTCGTTAGCCATGGTTTGTGTAAGAAAGGTTGGGAGGAGTGTCAAACTTTTATACCTCTGTTTTACAAAATAAAAGCTCTAGCACATGAGTGATCAATGCTTCCCTCTGCGAAGGGCCTATCTTCTACATTTATGTTGAGTCAGTAAACCTTGTTTCTGTCTAAGCAAGCATTTGAGTTGTTGTGATTCATCCAGCTACATGTTGATTTACTCAATCATGTTCTTTATTCTTCCTTGTTTCTACATATGATTTTATCTGTTTGAATGCCACTTTGAAAGTTACCAATGTTTGAAAAGAGACCGTTATAACTGAGCATGATAAACTCTGCAATATAGCTCTACTATAAGAGAATATGATCAAAAGATAAGTTCAATGTTAATTGTTTTCTGACCAAGAACAAAGTTTGCCTTTACCAATTGTGATTTACGTTTTGCACCTTTCTTGTTACTTTACTTGTTTCAAGTTTGATTATATGAGAAGAGTTGCTGTCTAAAATGACTTGTTCTTTGTAGATGTGATGCCTCTTGTCCGTATTTTATTTTATCGACACCTCACTCCATAAACCTGTAGTCATGTTTACTGAGTTCAGTTTCGCTTGGGGACAAGCGAGGTCTAAGCTTGGGGGGAGTTGATACGTCTATTTTGCATCACCGTTTTATATTGTTATTTTCTGTTATTCAGCGATATATTTCATGTTATGATGCTTCCCTTATGTTATTTTATCTTATTTTCCATATTCATAATTTTCGGAGAATAAACACCGGGACCAGAAATCTGATGGAAAAAGCACCGTCGAGATACCCTATTTCAGAAGATCGGAAGAAGAGGGGGGGGGGGACACCGGAGGTATCTTAGAAGTCCAGAAGAGGGAGCCAGCCACGAGGAGAGCCAGAGGGGTGCCACCAGGGGCCCAGACCATGGGGTGGCGCGCCCCCCCTTGGCCGCGCCGCCACGTGGTGTGGCCACCCTGGCCCACCTCTGGTGAATATTTTTGGCGTACTTGACCTCGAGGGAACCCTAAGCCTCATACCATCATTGAAGAATTATTCCGCCGCCGCCTCGGAGCGGAAAACACCCGAGAGAGAAAAGCTCTCTGGCAGGGAGAAATCTGCTGGGGAAATTCCTCTCCGGAGAGGGGAAATCATCGCCATTGTCACCGTCATCACTCCGAGCGTCATCAAGATCGTCGTCATCATCATCATCATCACCACTAGCACCATCACCCTCATCATCCACCTTCATCCCGCTGTAACAATTAGGGGCCTCTATCGTTGTTTTACATTAGATCTCTCTCCCGGTGTGGATTACTTGTTAGTAGTTGATGCTTGTGAGATTTATCGGTGCTAGCACTTTATGACCAGATTGTTATTATCCATTATACCACCTATTATTATGATCCATATGGTGTCTTGTGAGTAGTTTGTTTAGTTCTTGAGGACATGGGAGAAGTCATGATGTTAGTAGTGAAGTTATATTGAAGTAATATCTTGTGGTTTGGTATTTAAGTTGTTGTACTAATCTTCTAGCTGTGTCATGTGAACGTCGACTACATGATACTTCACCTTTATGAGCCTAGGAGGATGCATTGTGTATTTGTCTACTAATTATGGGGTTGCCGGAGTGACAGAAACCTAAACCCCCGTTAGGAAACCAATGCACGAGGGAGCGTAGCATCCCGGAGATTTAAGGCTGTGGTTAGTTTTATCTTAATTACTTTCTTGTATTTGCGGATGCTTACGAGGGGTATAATCACAAGTATGTATTAGTCTTAGTTGGGCAGTGCATTAGCATAGGTTCACCCACACAACACTTCACGAACCAATGTATATTAATCAATCGTAACGAAGCGAAAACACTTGACGAAATTCCCATGTGTCCTCGAGAACGTTTGGTAGTCATAAGTAATACAACCGGATTGTCCTTTGCTTTCAAAAGGATTGGGCCACTCGCTGCAATATTGTTTACTGCACTTTATTTACTCACACTTTATTTATCTGCTATATCAAAAACCTCCAAAAACCCGTTTGCTAGTGTTTACAGTGAATTCTCTATCCAACCTGCTTGTCAACACCTTCTGCTCCTCGTTGGGTTCGACACTCTTATTTATCGAAAGTACTACGATACACCCCCTATACTTGTGGGTCATCGCATGGGCAACTTTCAGTAGGTCAGCAATGTAGTACTCAAGTTTCTTTTTCTCAGCTTTCAGAACATCCCTGTGCATCTCTGCCTCCTCCTTCATTTCCTGGAGTGCCTTGTTATCTGCAAGAAGATGTTTTATCTGACTCTCTACTTGCTGATTCTCTTCAACATGTAAATCCAACTGAATTTGTTTTGGAACTTTCTCAGAAATTAGTGCCTTCCCCAAGTCTATCTGCAACTCTTTCACCTTTTCTTCCAGCTACTTTTTTACCTGATTGAGCTTGTAATATTCTTCAGCTTGCTCCACCGCTCCCCTGGTTCTGACACTACATTCTTCATCATACTAATCCCAGATTCTAACAAGACACTTCTTCAGAGCTGGTGGCCACTCTGGATCAATCCAGATCACAGTTGACCAAACTCCACCACCCTACCAAAAGAGATAAAGAAATGAGCCACCAATCATAACTGTGACAAATTACAATACATGATGAACAACCATTTCTCTGAATGTGCATTTCTCTAACAGATTACCATATTTTACCAACTAGCATTTCTCTCACAGATTAATACATACATGGGCAACATTACAGGAAAAATGCCCATTATAGGGAAAAAAATTCTCTAAATAAACATTTCTCTCTGAATTTGCATTGCATTTCTCTGACAGATGAACATACATGGACAACATTATAAGAAAAGTGTGAGCATTATAGGAAACATACCGGTCTAGCACAACCCAGGAACCTCCTGCCAGTGTTTTCTCCTTCAAAAGCAACAAATTTCCCCAATTTCTCAAAATGCTCACACTTTGCTGCGGTAAGCATCTCGATGCCACAGAAATCAGGGTCATACAGGCTAGCTGGAACCTATTTCATCAGAACGAGCTAGTTAATCGACAAATTCCTAACATTAGCGCTCCATTCAAAGAATCCCCAAATCCTAACCCGAGTCGAGTACTCGGTGGCAGGGACCTCACCTCGACGCTGCCGTCCGACGATTCGCCGTCGCCCACGAACATGTTCTCATCGCTGCCGCTCTCGCCGTCATTCCACGACGGCATGGCGTCGCGGCAGCGGCGGGGAAGTGCGCGCCGGAGAAGGGGACACGAGAGAGCATGCGCGACAGAGCTGGGGGCAGGCGAGAGCATGCGTGCGTGCGTGTACCCGTCTGGACACAATAAATGAAATAAGTTCGGAGACCTACAAATTAAATGCAGAGCACCTAGGGCGGTGTGGACCCGCGCGTGGAACTTAAAAGAACGCAGGGGTTTTTGTGTAAAAATTGCATCCGACGCAGCAGTCAGCTTGGAGGCCAAATGGCGAGCTGTGATTGGGTTTGGACCATTTTGCTCCCACCAGACAAGTTATTGTACCACTTTTTTCACCTTTTCAAGATTTTTTATGAAATAGTCCATCTGGTGCAAGTTTATGTACCCCTGGTGCTAATACCTCAAGAGATTTCGAGCAGTTCAGTGTCGTCAATGGTACGTACGTCAAGCGGGATTTCGTGGAGAAGGCGACAACTCAGCTGTTGACATGACATTTGCCTGCAAAGTGCACGTAAAGGATGTTTTGTGATTGTAAACGGATTTCGAAGGTAAACTCTTTCAAACTAACAAAAACGAGATTCAAGAGACACATCGCTTCAAAGAAAAATAGTGCTTATTCTCGCCAGCACACGTCCGTGCAATATCTACTTCATTTTCTTTTCGGGAAATCCAAATCTAGCCCATGCTGAGTTTGTCTTATGTCCAGACACGCATCTGAACCGTGAGATCCGCGATCGATGGCCCTTGCTCCTCGTGATGATGTTACCGTGCGGAACCACCCATGTTCGCCCATTATTTTATCTTTCTCGCACAAAAGAGACTGGGTAAATAGACACTGACGGATGGACCCAGCAGGGGCAGCCCCATCTGTCATTGTAGATGCACCATCATCATGTTCATTTTTGAGAATCGCGCACTATCTCTCTCCTCTCCTCTATTTTCTGTCTCGACGGTTTCTCCGGCTGAGAGGAGGCGAAGTGGGTGATTTCCGTCTGTTTCTAGCGGATTTCGGCGAATCCCCTCCCAGGCGAGCGCGGGGAATCAAGTTAGCTTACGACTACCCTCGTTTTTTCGTGAGTAGATGCAGCAATCTATGTTGATTTCATCCATCGCACCAGACAGTGGCTAGTCGTCACCGCCCTGCGCCTCCAGCCACCGACATCTCGCTCCGCGCAAAACGCAGCCGCCGAAGTGCGATTCCAGTCGTCTGTATACCCTTCTCGTTCATGTGTTTCCTCCTACATGCGGTAGGGCGCGACTAGGCTGAGTAACGCAGGAACGCCAATTCCCTTGTTGCAGCATCTCGTTTCCGTGGGAGAAAAATAGACTATGTCTTCCATTTATGCGCTTCCGACTCCCCTGGTTTTTCAGTGTAAAATAGCTTATTCGATCACACTACTTTTTGGATAGTTAGCATGTTTTGTTGTGTGTGTATTATTTTCAGTTTTTTAGTCCATGCAGTGTAGAACTTACTATGATTTGATATGCAATACTTTCTTGGTGTAGACTTTCCCATGGGGAGGAAAACGGAAACCGGTCGATAGACTTTACCAATTAGCAACGCCGGAAGACCATCTCTCTTTGTTGGTGTCGAGTCCTAGGCAACGAAGCGCTAACGGGTTGACAGGAGCGTACGCGTGCACACCATAAGAAAAACTAGCATAGTGTTTTACAAAATTAATTTTATTTCTCTATTGGTTAATTCTACTTGACCACTAGTTTGAGGACGATATGGTGAAGAGACTCTATGATTAACATCATACTTAGCAAGAGATTTTCTATAAGCACCATGCATGAATAAAGTGAGAATCTCCATCAATCATAAGATGTCTAGGCACACCAAATCTAGGGAAAATTATGTCTTTAAGCATTTTCATAGAGGTTTTATGATCAACACTTTTAGTGGTAACACTCATAGCTTCTACCCATTTAGTAAAATAACCAATAACGACAAGAATATGAGTACAACCATGCGAAGGAGGAAACGTACCCATAAAGTCAAATTCCCGACAATCAAAAGATTCAATAACAAGAGAATAATTCATAGATATTTCATTACGTCTACTAATATTATCAACCCTTTGACATTCATCACAAGTTGAAATAAATTTCTTAACATTTTTAAAAAGAGTGGGCTAGTAAAAATCTGATTGTAAAACCTTGTGTGTGGTTCTTTCACCAGCGTGATGTTCTCCATAAGGACTATTATGATATTTTCTCAATATATCTTCCTGCTCATGTTCATGTATGCATCTTCTCAAAATTCTATCTACACCTTCTTTATTTAAATGTGGGTCATCCCAGAAATAATGTTGCAAATCATAAACGAATTTCTTCTTCTGTTGATGAGTAAAACCTGGAAGCGAAAACTTAGACATAATGAAGTTAGCATAATCAGCCTACTAATGATTTTCATTTGAATTAACCTTAATTGCAGCAAGTTGTTCATGAAGAAAACTATCATTAACAGGAATAAGATCATGCGGCATATTTTCTATTCTAGACAAATTTTCAGCAACATGATTATCAACTCATTTTCTATCAATAATATGCAAATCAAACTCTTATAACAATAGTACCCATCTAATAAGTCTAGACTTGGAATCTTTCTTTTCCATGAGATACTTATTTTTTTTTGAAACATCCATGAGATAATTATTAGCAGCATGATCGGTGTGAATAATAACTTTACAATCAACAATATACTTCCTAAATTTGTCACAAGCGGAAACAACAGCTAGTAACTCTTTTTCAGTAGTAGAATAATTTCTTGAAGCACTATCCAGAGTTATACTAGCATAATGAATAACATTCAACTTCTTATCAATTCTTTGTCCTAAGACAACTCCTACAGCAAAATCACTAGCATCACACATAATTTTAAAAGGTAAATTCCAATCAGGTGGTTGAACAACAGGTGCAGTTATTAAAGTTTTCTTAAGAATTTCGAAGACTTATTTACAATCATTATAAAAGAACAAAAGGAACTTCTTTTTGAAGAAGATTGGTAATAAGTCTTGAAGTTTTAGAAAAGTCTTTAATAAACCTCCTATAGAAAACAACATGACCAAGAAAACTACGAATACCTATGTCATATCTTTTCAATCGGATCTAATTTAGCTTTGTCAATCTCAATAACTCTTTTAGAAATTTTATGTCCAAGTACAATTCCTTCATTAATCATAAAGTGACATTTCTCTCAATTCAACACAAGATTAGTTTTCTCACACCCCTGTAATTTTTTTGTTAAGATTATGGATGCAATTGTCAAAAGAAGTTCCATAGATGGAAAAATCGTCCATGAAGACTTGCACAATATCCTCACAAAATTCATGAAAAATAGCAGACATACATCTCTGAAAAGTAGCTGCTGCATTACAGAAATCAAAAGACATACGTCTATAAGCATAAGTACCATAAGGACAATTAAAAGTTATTTTCTCTTGGTCTTGTTTTCTAACATGAACTTGAGAGAACTCAGAATAACCGTGCAAGTAACAAAAGTGAGTACTTTTAGACAAACTTTCTAACATTTGATCAATAAAAGTCAAAGTATAACGATCTCACGCCTCTGCAAGGAGAGTCGCCCGACGAGGACGAGGAACCTTCGGCGGAACACGGCGCGCCACCGCGAGGAAATCCCCGAACGTCGACGAGGCCGGTATCACGCAACGCGCCGCCGGTTCATCCGCCACCGCGTTCGCTTCGTCAACTTCGTTAGCAACATCCGCCCACCGTCGCCCCCGGATAGAGTCGGTCTGCAAGAGCGCAGCACGGGAGGATGGCCCTCCGGCGAGTGCCGGTCACCCGCGAGCCGAGGCCAACATCACGTGAACGCAGAAGCCAAATTTTGAATCAGTATAAACTTCAAACTTGGTCGGAAAGTTTCTATCATTTCGAGTACTACTAGCTTCAGTATTGAAATCTCTCATAGTTGTAGCTTGGAATTGAAGGATGCACAATTCGTGATCAATTTTTTTTTAAATTCAATACAAGAGCTATGTTGTTCCACGACATGCAACAATCTGAACTCTGATGTTTATACAATTGTTTGTTACGTGCACTTTTACTGTGAAACAATTTCAGTCGAGTTTTCACAACACAGGCGCGGAGCTTGCTAAACTAAATGCACCACAAGGTAAACACTAAACAGAGGCCAAATAGCTAATAATCCAACAAATAAACAAGAAAGTCGTTGTAGTATAGTGGTAAGTATTCCCGCCTGTCACGCGGGTGACCCGGGTTCGATCCCCGGCAACGGCGATTGTTTTTGTCGTTCAAGCTAATCGAATTGGAGTACTTTTTTTTTTGGGATTGGATATCGAATCGAGAGAGCCTATGTTGTGCTGTTTGCATGGCAGGCTCCAATGTCAACCGGAGCCCGGGTCTCCCTCGTTACGCGATCCCGTGTTGTCCCCATCGTACCCGGCTCGTAGGCCTGCCCACCACCTAGCGCCAACAAGGACACGCAATCCCATTGCCCTGAGTGATCACTTGCCCTGACCTCTCTCTGTAGCCCACCCACCAGCCGTCCGGCCCGCGCGACGCCGTTTCGGAGCGCGGTATCATCTACCGAGGCGACGCCGGCCCACCACCCGCCGCTCCACAGTCTCCGTCTCCCCGATTCACACTCGCTCCGCAGCGGCGGAAACACACACAGAGACAGGACAGAAGAGAGGAGACGAACACGGCAGCGCGTCCGCCCGTCCAGTCCCGCTCCCGCGCCATAACTCCAATCCCCTCCCCCTCTTCCCCGGCAATTAATGCCGCCAACCACCTCAATCCCCCGCTCCTCCGCAAAACCTAGGCGAACAAATACCCCTTCTGCCCTCCCCACCCCACCCGCGTCCCCGCGCGCCATGCCATTCCGCCCCACCACCACCCCCCTCTCGCCGCCGCCGCCGCAGCAATGTCCTTCCTCGACTCCCTCTCCAACCTCGGCCTCGGCACCGCAATCGCCGGCGCGCTCGGCTTCCTCGTGCTCCTCGCCGCGCTCCTGCTCGCCTCCCACTTCTGCCTCCGCCGCCGCCACAACAACCACGCCGACCACCACGGCCACGCCCCCGCCTCCTCCGCGTCAAGCTCGGGCCACATCTCCATCACCGTCCCGCGCTTCCTCTTCGTCGCCGAGGACGACTCCCCGGGCTCCTCCTCCCGGGGCGGCGGCGGCGGCGGCGCGGGCGCCTCCCCCGTCGGGCTCGACCCCGCCGTGATCGCCTCCTACCCCAAGGCGCCCTTCTCCCGCGCCGCCGCCGCCGCCGCCGGCTCCACCGAGACCGCCTGCTCGATCTGCCTCTGCGAGTACCGCGACGGCGAGATGCAGCGCGTCATGCCCGAGTGCCGCCACCGCTTCCACCTCATGTGCCTCGACGCCTGGCTGCGCCGCAGCGCATCCTGCCCCGTCTGCCGCTCCTCGCCCATCCCCACCCCCGTCTCCACCCCGCTCGCCACCCCGCTCTCCGAGCTCGTCCCGCTCTCCCAGTACGCAGCAGACCGACGCCGCCACAGGTGACTAACCCCGGAGATCCATTGCTGCATCCCGCCCTCTTCTTCTGCGAATTCCTTGCTACCACCATCTGCTGCTGTTTCTCAACAACGGGGTCAGTTATATTAGTTTGTCAGGAGAGATTTGGCTAATCTATCGGGTGATTCACCACTAGATTCTCTTGAGCTAGGACACCAAAAGTTTTGCTCGCTATGGTAGCGTTGGACCCAAGGCAGACAGTCTGTGTAAATACATTCTTCCTGAGTTCTAATATAGCAGCTTCTTATTATCAACTCATGTTACCTGTGCCTGTGGTCATAGAGTAAATGTATGTGGATCATCAACCTCTGAACCACTGTATTTCAGTTATATATGAATCATAAATTGCATTCTATATTACTCTACTTCTGTGTTAGTTACCTTCTGGTAACAAAAACATGAAAACAAAACCTCTTAGTCACAAGCAAAACATATTGATTCGGCATCATAAGTATGCTCTTACTATAACCATCTAACACAAAGGTAGGCTATTTATTAAATAGAATACAACTCCTATTGTCGTTATTCGACGTATTATTGGGTCTTAAGAGACGGATCAACTGATTCCTGGATGGTTGGTGATTCAGAACATTGATTTCCTCAGTCTCTGCGAATTAATGTTTTTGTCGACATGCTAATTCAATTCCAATCATTCGCTTAAAAATCGATACTAGCTTACTTACTTGAACTTTATACTGCGATACTCTCGACGAGATATGTTATTAGTCTTTTAAGGGAAGTACTCCTACTAGTCGCTACATTTATTTGACATAATTTTGATGCATGGCTGAAGAATATTACTGCCCAAGTTTCCATGCACAGCATGTCCATTCAATTCCGAGCAAGTTTATGTATTCTTTGTTTATCTAATGCCTATATAAACTCGTGATGTTGTTAGTTAGCTTGGATTCAGAAACTTCCCTGAAAATGCCTACATTTTTGCTCGGTGTGGTAGTAGTAGATCGTTGAACCAAGGCACACAGTCAAGGTCTAATATAGTAGCTTCTTATCAACTGAACCACTGTATTTCAGTTATATGAATAATAGATTGCATTCCATATTAATTCTGTATTAGTTACCTTTTGGTAACAAAAACATGAAAGAAAACTTCTTGTCAGAAGCAAAACATATTGATTCCGCACCTTAAGGGTGCTTAATACAAGTTAAGCTTTTTTAAATACTCCTGCTGTCGTTATCCGAGGTATTATTGGGTCTAAGAGACAGGTCAGCTGATTCATGGATGGTAGATAATTCTGAGCATTGATTTCTTCAGTCTCCACGAATTAATTTTTCTGTCGACATGCTAATTCATGCGCTTAAAAACCGATAGCTTGCTTTAAACTGTGATCTTCTCAAAGAGATAGTATGTTAGTTATACTTTTAAGGGGAGTAATAGTCACTACATTAATTTGAGATAATTTTTTTTGTGCGGCTTAATAGGTTACTGGCTAAGTTTCCATCCACAGCGTATCCGTTCAATTTCGAGCAAGTTTATATATTCTCACTTCATGTAATGCCTATAAAAACTCTTGATGTTTGTTAATTAGAATGGATTCGGAAAATTTCCATTCATTGATTTAATTGGTCTTGATTCTCTCCGGGTGTTAGATTTCTATCTTAAATATGCATACTATATATTTGTTCTTTTGGTATCTTAGGGAACTTAAATTAGAAGGTAAGACATTTTCTCGTGCTATTTGAATAGAAGGGTGTGACCTGCCACAGTATGATTCTGAGTCTCAAATTTGAACAACTATCTACTGATAGTGACCCAAATACTGCAGCTCTAGTAGACAGAGCAGCTGGTGTTGGAGTATGTCCATTCAATTCTGAGAAACTCTACTTATTTTCGGTTTGCCTAATGCTTATATAAACTTGTACTAGCTTTTTTAGGGTAAAGTTGCGATGTTGTTACTAAACTTGAATTCTGAAATGTTACCTGGTTAGTTTGGTCTCAATTGTCTCTGGTCAGTAGATTTCTGCCTTAGCCCCGTTCTCATGTTTTGTGTTCTTGAACTTGCCTTCTTAGGTTAATAAGATAATAATGATTTGCGCTGCTGTTTTCCTGGAGCTTAACCAAGTTTCAACCATGAATAACTGAAAACTGTTTTTAGTATCTCACGGGAAGTTCAATATAGAAGGAAAAACATTTGTGTGTCATTCGGAGAGAAGGTGGTGGTCTGGGTCTGCCAAAGTTCTATTGCAAGTGTAGATTTGAATTACCTAACAGATAGTTGCCTGAAACCACTGCACGTCATGACGACACTGCTGTAATCCTTGCTCTTTTTCTTTTTCTTTTTCTTTTGGACATGTGTTATTAGTTATTTCGGTTCTTTCTAACTTGTTAGTGTTTTACTTGTATTTCGGTTAGAAAACTAGCAGATTTTCCTGCCATGTGTTGTCATGCCGACAACACATGCTGAAGACACCAGTGGCCGGGCTATGTTTGTTTGAAATTTTGAATCAGCGAAAAAATGGTCAGGAAATGGTCTGGCTATCCTTGATTTGACAATGAATAGCCCCTAATTGATATTTTTGAGTACTTTCTAGAATTAGTGTAGTTTACTCATACGTGCACGGGCTAATCTACATCGGGCTGGTAGCTGATTCGGCAGTAGGACGGAATTTGTTATTATTGTCCACTCATGTTGGCGTGTACTTCGTATTGGCGTTATTGTTCTCAGATCATTTTTCTGAACTAATTTGGCAGGTCACAATGTTCTGCTTCATTTTGACTATCTTAGCTTTTTCTTTCCATAATCATTGTGATTTTCTTAGAATCAGTTTCATCATTGTGATGATCAGTTGGACCAGGGATAGTTCTATACCGTTTATATTTATTTATTTAGTTATCAGCTCATATTTATGCAAATTGGCTCATGCATTAGCCACACGTATTTTCCCTTTCTCTCAAGCATTGTATTGGTGTTGATGCACGCAGATTTGCAATCGGACGAGGTTCCGAGCTGTAGCGTTGGAGTTGGACCCATATTGAGAGGAAGGACCAGGTTCGCGAGCTGCCACCAACCAGCCGTATAGCGTCGGGACTCCTTGCTTCCGTACATATAACGTGTCCGCTAGCTAAGCGACGGATCATAGGACTGTACTACGTGCGTGAATCAGTCGCTCGCGATGGCGAGACCCGGCTGGTCGGAACTCCCCATCGATCTCTCCATCCAAGTCCTTCACCTCCTGGAGCTCCCCCAAGCTGTCGCCTTCAGCGCCGTCTGCCCGCTATGGCGCTCCGCCTCCATGGCCGTCGCTGGCTTCCCGCATACTCGCCGGACGCCATGGCTCGTGTACTTGGTGACGGACGACGACAACTCACCTCGCGGAGAGGAACAACAACAAAGTCCTTCAAGCGTTTCTTCCAAGTTCCGTAGCCTCTTGGACGAGACGAAGACCTACCAGGTCAGCTTGCCCCGGGGAGCCAAGGCCGTGGCCCTGTGCGGCGCCTCCCACGGCTGGCTGGTCGTGGCCAACGAGCCTCTACGACCCCTTCGCCATGACCAGAGATAATAGCATAAAACCACCGCATTTGTGACTAAATTTCGGAAAACCACCACTTTACAATTTATTCACCAAAATCCACCACTATTGCGCTGGTTTTTTTCCAATTGGCGCTAAAACTCGATTTGAAGCCGATTGACATGCGGGACCCACCAGCAGGTCTGACCTGGAAGCGGGGGGAGACGACCGTGAGCTGCCGTTAACGGCCGTGTAAGGGGCCCACTTGTCAGGCGCGTGTGGTTAACCGTTACTGCACCGCTCGCCTCCTCTCTTCAGTCTGTCTCTCTCTCCCGCGAATAAGCTGGTGTGCCGCCGCCCCCGTCGCCGTCGAGGAGACATTGCCGCCGCCGCCCGTCCTTCCTCGTCGTTCGCGGCCGCAATGCCAAGCTGGGACGAGGAGTGGTCGGAGACAGACGTGCTGTCGGTAAGTTTCCCCAATTTCTAGGGTTAGGGTTTGGCTCTCTCGATTTGGGGATTTTTGATTCAGCTTCGATCTGTTGGATTATTTGATGATTCATTCGATTTTTTGCTTCTATAGGACGTCGTGGAGGCTGACTATGCGCCTGATACGATCGAAGACCCCAATTTTAAAGGTCTTGCGGTGGGTTGCACCGAGGTGTGCCGCGGGCACAAGCTGATGCCACAAAGGTGTGTGGCATTTGGTGGGTCTGACACAGGCAGGCGATTCCATATGTGCTCAGTTGAAAATGTAAGTTCAAATCTCTGTTAATGTTACTGTGAAGCTAGTGTTAGTGTATTACTCTGTTAATTTTAGTGTTTAGTGTATAGCAAGTACTGTTAGGTTAGTGTGAGTGTATTACTCTGTTAGTGTGAGTGAATTAATTTTAGTTCTTATAGCTACTACTGTTAGTGTTAGTGTGAGTGTAGCTACTGTCAGTGTTTTACTCTGTTAATGCATACTGTCAGGTTCCTTTCCCTGTTAAAGCTACTGTTAAGTTTCTTTCCCTTTTTATAATGTTAGTTTAGTGTGGCTGCATTCTAAAGCTAGTTTATAATGCTAGTTTATGCATAATTTTTGTTAATTAATGGACTGTATAAGTTTTAGGTTAGCTCAATAGTCTCCACTTCATTTTGTTCATTAATAGACTGTAAAACTGAACCATTTTGTGCCATCTTGTGCCATTGTAGCAAGTGAACAACTGTGGATTTGTATCCTGGGTTGATGGAGAGTGGCCACCAAGTATGAAGCATGCTATTCGTAGGTTGTGGCAAATGTATGAAGAGAGCAACAGTGGCAGGATTGAGGACCAGATTAAAAATGGTAAGATGTTTGAGGAGCTCTATATTGAGAAAACCAAGGCTGAGAAGGATTATGCCAGACTTATGGCTGATGTTAAGAAATTTGTTGAAGACACAGAGAAGAGGGTGATGGCTGAAAACTACAAAAAGATTATGTCAGGTCATGAGGATGAAATGGAGGAGTTGAAGAAGCAAGTGTCAGTTCTTAGGGCTGAACTGCTAATGCGCAAGAATGTGCACATGACTCAGGCAGAGGTGATGAAGAACAAGCAGAAGCAATGGGATGAAGAGAAAGAGACTTTGAAGGAAGATAAGAAGAAGCTGGAGTACATGATCTTTGATCTGCTCAAAGTTAGTGATGCAAACAAGGAGAAGCTGAAGACAATCAAGTCCATCTGTGATGAGTGATGTGAGTGCAGGGGGTTCTGTTAGATGTAATGGCAGTGTTGTGTTCAACTATGTGATGTTTTAAGCAATGACTTTGTGTTGCATTTTAATTCTGGACCTATTTGTGATGTTGTTGCACTGCTAAGACAAGTTAGTTAATTGAGCACTTAGTTCTATTGTGAATTTATCCTCTGTGTGGTTGAATTAGTGGTTGTATGGATTTTATTGAATTTGTGCATTTTATACTAGTTATTTGTGCATTTTATACTAGTTATAATAGGACCACTTAGGGATGTCGATGAACCCTGGGGTTTCTCGGCACTATGTTAAAGTAGTTATAATAGGGTGGCTTAGGGTTGTCGATGAAGCCCGGGGTTTCTCGGCAGTATGTTAAAGTAGTTATAATAGGGTGACTTAGGGTTGTCGATGAACCCCGGTGTTTCTCGGCACTATGTTAAAGTAGTTATAATAGGACCACTTAGGGTTGTCGATGAACCCCGGTGTTTCTCGGCACTATTTTAAAGTAGTTATAATAGGGTGGCTTAGGGATGTCGATGAACCCCGGGGTTTCTCGGCACTATCTTAAAGTAGTTATAATAGGGTGGCTTAGGGTTGTCGATGAACCCCGGGGTTTCTCGGTAGTATGTTAAATTAGTTATAATAGGGTGGATTAGGGTTGTCGATGAACACCGGTGTTTCTCGGCACTATGTTAAAGTAGTTATAATAGGACCACTTAGGGTTGTCGATGAACCCCGGTGTTTCTCGGCACTATTTTAAAGTAGTTATAATAGGGTGGCTTAGGGATGTCGATGAACCCCGGGGTTTCTCGGCACTATGTTAAAGTAGTTATAATAGGGTGGCTTAGGGTTGTCGATGAACCCCGAGGTTTCTCGGCAGTATGTTAAAGTAGTTATAATAGGGTGGCTTAGGGTTGTCGATGAACCCCGGTGTTTCTCGGCACTATGTTAAAGTAGTTATAATAGGACCACTTAGGGTTGTCGATGAACCCCGGTGTTTCTCGGCACTATGTTAAAGTAGTTATAATAGGGTGGCTTAGGGTTGTCGATGAACCCCGGGGTTTCTCGGCACTATTTTAAAGTAGTTATAATAGGGTGGCTTAGGGATGTCGATGAACCCCGGGGTTTCTCGGCACTATGTTAAAGTAGTTATAATAGGGTGGCTTAGGGTTGTCGATGAACCCCGGGGTTTCTCGGCAGTATGTTAAAGTAGTTATATGTGACGCCCCGAGATCGGGCACTATGCAGATTTCAGCATTTCCGCTAAAATCCACATAATAACCGATTTCAGGTTGCCACTTGTGATAACATTACAACAGTTCACGAATAATCCACAACAACAACAGAGGAGGTATATACAAGACGACTCAAACGAGTCAAGGATACAACTGATACAATACAAAGATCCAAATAACAGCGGAAGAAACAACATAGCGTCCGACTACGGACAAGATACAAATTGGACTAAGAGTCCTGAAGATAACCGATGGCGTCCAATCCCTGCCCAGGCCAAGCCGGAGGGATTCCCAAGCTAACGTCGTCAGACTTCAAACCTGTTGACTGCAATGTGGAATATGCAGCCACGAAATGGATTCATGGGTCAGTACTATTAAGTACTGGCAAGTGGATAAACCATACTCACAAGATACCAGCGTAACCAATCATCACAAGATATAAATACTTTGGGTACAACGGAAGGAAGGGATTATTGCAAAGAAGCGGCAGCGGGCTGCACTAACTAACTACAGAGACGCGCTACAACATCCGGCTAAAAGAAAGGGATAAGATAGTGCGACAAAACCAACTATAACTACTCACCAAACAATACCCATCCAGTGTTACCCCCTACTAAGGAAGCAACCCAAGGAAACTCACACTGTTGATTAAGGTGACATTCATTTTTATGGTGGAGGTAATCTATATTACTAGTCAAGTTATCATTGTTAAATGTAAGTTGTCTGAGTACTTGTTAGCCAGCACTTTCACGAAGTCATCCATAACCGCGGACAACACGGCTTCTCGAGAAGATTTAACCCTGCAGGGATGCACCAATTTGGCCGTACACGTAAGAATGACCCGCCAGATGGAAAGGCCCTTCCACCAAGCGAGGCACTCAACACAACCCAACTCTTCTTCACATCAAGCCCAAAGAACCCCGTGCAATTGAGCGCACAGCTAATCAAGCCCCACGAAGAAAAGGGGACCCTCATAGCACTCTAAGAACGTGTCTCCCTAAATGCCGACTACAAAAGTTCCACCCTGGCGCCAAGGGTTCGCACCTGCATATGCATGCGGCAAATGTAAAACCCGAACTAAATGAGGCGATTTGGACGAGATGCGAATCGAATCAAAGTTGCGGGGGGCGCCCATACTCGCTTCCCACATGCGGTTAGTGCGCTCATCATGGATCGGAGGACAAGACCCTTTTCCTAATTAAGGTCGACACTAGCAGGCCTCAAAACCACGCCGGGCCTCCTGCCGGTGCCTTATCATCAAATTATTATTACCCAAAGCATTAACATGTTGTTGATTGAATTGAAACCCAACTATCAAACTAAACAGGTGATAAGACGGACAACAAGACTTGAGCGCAAACAACACTAAGCATGCAACTACGACATGAGGCCAACAAGGTAAACAAACAACAGTTAATAGGAAGTGGAAGGAAGGCTATATCATGGTTGCAAGGTAAACATATGATAGGATCGAGACACAAGCATCGAATCGTAAGGCTACATAAAGATAACGGAAAGAATCGGTAACAAGTGATGAAAGGCAGCCATAGGTAGCAAGTGAGTATACTTGCCTGGAATCCAGCAAGTAGAGGTACATCCGCAGAACTTGTCGTTGCTCACATCATCTCAACGTCCTATCCGCGAAGAAGCAACGAACTAGAACAAACACCGGATGCAACAATTACTTCTACGACAAAAGATCCAGCATGATCAAGATATGGATGCATGCAATTAATTGATGCATCAAAGTAAACCAGTTGACATGGTAAACATATTTAAATGGGCCCATATGCAATTTGGATTGCATATGGAAAAGCCCATGAATTAATGTTGAATTAAATGATCTACAAATAACCATCATGTGAAAGTTGATTAGTATGATGCATGGATGATGAAAACAATAATAAAACAACAATAGCTTCAGTTTGATATGTTATTTACCAAGTTTGGAATTTTATTTATTAAGTTATGAACTTTGGCATTTTAAATGATTTAAACAAACATTAGTTGTTTTCACCAATTTTTAAATGTTCAAAACAGATAACAAAATTTATATTTGGAAAGAACACAAAATTTTAGATGGAATACATATTTCATTTGTTGAATTTGGATTTTAGATGAGCAAGTTATTAAATTGACAATTTTAAATGCATTAATTAAGAAATAGTTGTTTTTAGCAATTTAATTTATTCAAAATAGAAAACAAAGTTTATATTTGGAAAGCTTATTCAATTTTGCATGGAAAACATATTTTACATGTTGGAATTGGATTTGAATTGCCCAAGTTATGAATTTTGCAATTTAAAAGGTGTAATTAAAGTATTGAATTATTTCACCACTTTTAATTAGGAAAAACAGTAAACAAATTATATTGAAAAGTTTGAAAACATGTATAAAATGTTTCAATGAACAATTTGAGCTATTAAACATAATTTTTGGATCATTATTGAATTTATTATGCATTTTTCCATAAATATTTTTATTCTGCCCCTTTTAGTAAACAGAAGGAAACATGTTCAAATTTAATTCAATTGTGACCAAATAAAATACCAATGTGTAGAGTTTGTTAAGAAAAAATTTTAGAGCCCAAGTTTGCTCAATTTGGGTGAGCAGAACTCAAGTTATGATTTTCCAAAGTTTCAAATTTTAATAGTCATTTCTGTATTTAATTATTTAGTGCAAACTTTATTACAGAAACATGTTTCAATTTGTTATTGATTTTACAATTAAAGACTCAGTTCTGTTTTTCTGGATTTCGGGAAATAAAAGAAAAAGGCCGAAGAAAAAGAGGTGGCTTTGCGCCTCGGGGGGGATTCGAACCCGCTGCCTCGAGGGTGCGGGACAGGGCGCCATGCCACTGGGCTGCTGTGCGTGTTTGTGTTAGAATACAGGTCTGAAGCAAAATGAGGTGTACAAGCGCGGAGTTTCCCTGACGAAACTGAACTGGAACATCTCCGGCTGCAGATCGGAAGAGGGCGGGGAAACTTGTCGACGATGAGACCACGAACCCGCGTCGCTAGGTGGGTGTAGGGGTGTAGAGACTATGCTGCAAGGGTACACGGGCGTGCTGGGGTGCTGGGTGTGTGCATCCACGGGAGGAGACGGCCGAACCCAGGGGCAGTAGCTCCAACATGAGCTTGCAGCCACCGAGGCCATGGCGGACGGACCTACTGCTCACTCGACTTGGCACGTCCGTGATGCAATCCAAACGGAGGAGGAGGGGAATCGGGAGAGGAGCTCACTGTGATTGTGCTGGTGTAGTCGAACTCCCTCGAGGACGTACGGAGGCGATGTAGATGAGAAAGATGATGCCGGTGTGCGCACGGACAGAAGTACGTGAAGAAGAGGATGGCGAGTTTGGCGAGGCTCCGGGCCGACTCCTGCTCCGGTATCTTCAGTGAACTTGACGCGGACGATGTCCCGGTTCGATTCCCGCTCTCACGTCGGCTCAAGGACGTCCATGGTGTCGGGGCAACGACGAGGTTCTCCGGCTCTCTTTGTGGTGTACAGAAAATTCAGAGAGGTAGAGACAGAGAGAGGAAGGAGAAGACAAGGGAGCGGCGGCGGCAGGAGGTGGAGTAGGGCTAGGGTTTGCGAGGAGGGCCGGCCTCCTCCTTATAACCGGAGAGGGGGGAGACGTGGCTGCAGCACCTCCATGGGAGCTCCACCCCCTCCCATGTGCTGCCTCCGTACGGAGGATGACGATGGCAACGGGAGCGGGCTGGGCTGGGAGTTGGGCCAGGCCTGGCTCCCAAACGTTTTCTTTTTCTTTTTATTAGCATACCTTTTTTTTTGTAGAAAGAGAAAAGGAGAGGAGGGAAGGGAAAAAAGAAATAATGGTTGAAAAATCATGGACTCATTTTTTATGAATTATACAATTCAAATGCCCAAGTGCATGATTCTTTGTTTTTGAAAATTTTAAAATGTGCCAAAGTTTTGACTTGGAATTTGAATTCACAATAAAAGGAATTTTCATTTAACCAAGCAACATTTATTTTTTCCACTTCAATTTCATTGAAAACAATTTGAGTGTGATACAAGAGGGCATTGTTTGAATTTCTTAAATTAGTTTGAAAGTTTTGATTGGTTTGAAAACAAGTGCAATGAATATGATGCATGATGCTATGTCATGTAAAAAGAAAAGCAACCAAGAATTCTATTTGGGGGAAAAAATCCCCGGGTGTTACATTATAATAGGGTGGCTTAGGGTTGTCGATGAACCCCGGTGTTTCTCGGCACTATTTTAAAGTAGTTATAATAGGGTGGCTTAGGGATGTCGATGAACCCCGGGATTTCTCGGCACTATGTTAAAGTAGTTATAATAGGGTGGCTTAGGGTTGTCGATGAACCCCGGGGTTTCTCGGCAGTATGTTAAAGTAGTTATAATAGGGTGGCTTAGGGTTGTCGATGAACCCCGGTGTTTCTCGGCACTATGTTAAAGTAGTTATAATAGGACCACTTAGGGTTGTCGATGAACCCCGGTGTTTCTTGGCACTATTTTAAAGTAGTTATAATAGGGTGGCTTAGGGTTGTCGATGAACCCCGGGGTTTCTCGGCACTATGTTAAAGTAGTTATAATAGGGTGGCTTAGGGTTGTCGATGAACCCCGGGGTTTCTCGGCACTATTTTAAAGTAGTTATAATAGGGTGGCTTAGGGTTGTTGATGAACCCCGGGGTTTCTCGGCACTATGTTTCACTAGTTATAATAGGACCACTTAGGGTTGTCGATGAACCCCGGGGTTTCTCGGCACTATTTTTCACTAGTTATAATAGGATGGCTTAGGGTTGTCGATGAACCCCAGGGTTTCTCGGCACTATTTTTCACTAGTTATAATAGGGTGGCTTAGGGTTGTCGATGAACCCCAGGGTTTCTCGGCACTATTTTTCACTAGTTATAATAGGACCACTTAGGGTTGTCGATGAACCCCGGGGTTTCTCGGCACTATTTTTCACTAGTTATAATAGGGTGGCTTAGGGTTGTCGATGAACCCCGGGGTTTCTCGGCACTATTTTTCACTAGTTATAATAGGACCACTTAGGATTTTTTACAAGTTTAAATAATGCCATAATAACTGTTAAAATGGATAATGCCAGAATGATCAAAAGCAGATAACAACAAAAATTTAAACATAGTCTTAAACATCAAAATAGAACATAGTCTTACATGAACAGATGCATAGTCTTACAGAAACATGAACATAAAGTGGTCTCAAACAGATTAAAACATAGTCTTAAGCATCAAAATAGGCAAACCACAATTCTTTTCACCACATTGTGTTAATCCAGAACCTAAGCCTGTTCTCCTCCTTGTCCTCCTCCCTGTCCTCCTCCCTGTCCTCCTCCCTCTCCTCTTTTTAGCACATTCTTTTGACCACATTTCTTATATGAGGAAGCCTTCCCTGCATTCAAATAACTCTCCATCCTCCCTGTCCTCTTACTTGGCCTAGTGCTGACCCTTCTAGTTGCTGGTTCATCATGAACACTTCTTGGGGCATAAAATGGTGCCCTTGCTGCAGGAGCACCTGATACAACACTTGAACTTGGAGAAGGACTTGCTGCCCTTGGTGCATATGAAGGCGTGGAACTTTCACCAGCACCTGAAACTGCAGCTGCACTTCCAGGGGCAGAGCTGTTAGCACTGCCTCTTGGTGCCCTTGCTGCTGGAGCTGCTTGAACTGGTGGAGCAGGAGTAGCTGGTGCAACAGAAGTACTCTGTGATGTAGAGGCCTCCTCCCTGGTTGACTGGTAGAAAAAAATGTAAGTTCCTGATGAAAGCAAGTGCAATGAAAACAATAGTACAGTAACTAACCATGTGCCCTTGTTTTCTAAGTTGTAGCTCTGGCCTTAACTGTTGTGGACAGTTAAGGTACCTATGACCCACTAGGTTGCAGTTCCTGCAAGTGATACTAGCCATCCTTGAAGTGTCCCTAGGAGCTGGAACCTCACCAGGGCCTTTCCTCCTTACTGTTTGTTTTCTGCCAGGGCCTTCTTTGAAGACAGGAGGCTCAATATCTCTTGTGTTGGTTCTAGGCCAATCCTCAGCTCCAGGAACAGGGTAAACAACATACTTGAAGGCTTCCTTGTACATTGGTTTCTTGAAAAAGTCATGCACATAGTCTTATGGATGATGTCTGAGCTTAACTATTACAGATATTGCATGGTTGCAAGGGATTCCAGTTACATCCCACTTTCTGCAACCACAGGTTCTTGCTCTCAGGCCAAATGCATGTACTGCAGTCCCAGTAGTGCTAACTTGCCACAGACCAATTTCTGCATTCTTAGCCCTGCATTCCCTGGAAAACTTTTTGGCAATTTCTAACTTCTCAGAGTAGAAAGGTGTGATCTCCCATCTAGTGTTCTCTGCTTTCTCTCTTGTCCCACTGTATTTCACCATAAGCTTGTCCTTTATGCCATCAATCATTGTTTGAATTGGCTTGTTCCTGACATCTAATATCATCCTATTGAACACTTCACTAAGGTTGTTCACCACTAGATCTGTCTTGCAGTTTGTGTCAAAGGCATGCCTAGCCCATGCTTCAACAGGAATCTGCATTAGCCAATTATAGGCTGGCTCACAATCAGTCTTCATTGCTTCCATACACTTGTCAAACCCACTCTTAATGTAGGAATAGCTAGCCCCAAACATGTTTTTCTTAAGCTCTGTTCCTTTAAACCCTGCCCTCTCAAAATTGGCAAAGATATTCCTAAGGCAATATCTGCTAGGAGAATTAGGGAAAACATGCCCTATTGCTTTCAGCAAACCCTGCAAAAAATTGGAAACAAGACAGTTAGCACATCAAGCAAATTTTGTATCACACAATTGAAACATGTTGGAAACAATTGAAGCAAATCTTGTATCACACAATTGAAGCAAATATTGGAAACAAGACAAATTTATTATGTACCTTTTGCCTGTCAGATATAATTGTGTAAGTGCCAAATTTTCCTGCTTCTCCAATGCAATATTTAAGCTGGGTTAAAAACCATAACCAGCTAGCAGCATCTTCTTTGTCTACCACACCAAATGCAATTGGATAAATGTTGTTATTCCCATCTCTCCCTGTTGCAGCCAATATTTGTTGACCTGTGCTCAATTTGATGAAACATCCATCTAGGCCTGCAATAATAAGCATGTTAAAAACATTAAACATGCTATTCTGCTAGCCTACAATGCAATATAATATATTAAACCATATCTTACCTAAGAAAGGCCTGCAACCATTAAGAAAACCTTGCTTGGAAGCATTTAGACAAATGAAAAGTCCATGAAATCTTGGATTCATACTAGGGTGTCCCAGCACTTCCTTGGTTGTAACAATGCACCTGCTACCTGGATTTGTGTCCAAGATAGCTTGCAGGTAATCTCTCAGCCTAGTGTACTGTTTCTTCTGGTCACCAATCACTTTACTGAATGTCATTCTTCTTGCTCTGTAAGCTTTGCTCTTTGGCACTTCCACTCCAAATTTCTGCTTTGCATTGTCAATCAGTGTGTCAACAGTAGTGTTAGGATTTGCTCTAATTGCTTGCTCAGAGTGACTTGCAAACCAATTTATTGACACCTTGGTGTTCTCTCCATGGGGCAGGCATGTGTGGAGGGGTTTGAATTTTCTTATGCAGAAAGTTTTCTCATGAGCTATTATAGAAGCAGTAAGCATGAATGGACAAGCTTCCTCACTGCATTTAGCAATAATCCTATCACTATTGTTTCTGTGATAACTAAAATTCCTTAGCTGAGCAATGTGATAGTTCCTCAGAGCAACTCTGAACTGGTAAACATCTTTAAAGCATAATTTGATGGCAAACTGCTCATGGGCATCTTCCCTATCTGGATCATAGTACACTCTCTTCTTCAACTTCTTCAGCCTCCTTTTCCTGCCACTAGCCAGGACAAACTTGCTCACACATCCATCATTGTCACTCCCAGCCAAACCATCAGAGCTGCACTCCTCATCACTAGAAGGCATAAAGAAACAATCTTCTTCACCTTCAGGCTCATGATGAGACCTTGTTGATGGCCCTGGATGCATAATAATCTTTTTGCTTGAAATAAAATCCTCTTCACACACTTCCTGAAGCTCTGACTCTTCCTCTCCAGAATAAAACTCTTCTACATCTGTGTCTCCTTCAAAGTGTACTGAAGAATCCTTCTTCTGCTTCTTGAGTAGTTGTTCTTCACCTTCTTTGTCCTTTTCCCTGGCCCTCTTGAATTTTTCCACTAATTCTAGCTGCTCTGCTAATGCTGCATCATGTTCAGCAGGCCTATACTCACCCATGTCAAACATCAATTCATCATCATCAGAGTCCAGGACATCAACAAGTACGTCATAACCAACTACTGTTTTTTCCCTTAGCCATGTTACAGCTATGCTGAGTACCAATGAGTTGAACATCTGAAACATCAATTGCAACTGGGAAGAAATTTTCATCCTGACTTATATGTGCTACTCCTTCCTTGTCCACACATAGTTTAACTTCCTCAGTAAGAGGCTCTGCTTGCACTTCCACCATGTTCAGTCCATATGGTATTGCTGCATTGTCCTTAAGTACAGTCAAATGGAGCACCTTGTCATCCTGAAATAGGGCAAGCATTTCCTGCACTTTTATATGGTTGTCAACAGCTTCCATTCCTGCAAATCCTGCCCCCCTTTCCCTAACATAATACAGAATATTTTCATATCCAAACCCATGTTCTTCAATCATGTTCATCAAATTGATCAATGTAATGTCACTACTGCAACTGAACCTCTCTACATTGTCTCCAGTAGGGAAATAAAACCAAATATCCCACATCTCATCATCCATTCTGCACATTAAAATTAATTTTAGACACCTAACAATAATTTAACCGAATATACATAATCACATCAACTACATTATTAGCCACTACCAGCAATAACACACATTCAGTAACAATAGATTCAGACTACATTCAGTAAGCACACTATTGACTAAATTCAGTAAGCACTAAATTCAGTAAGAAGACATTCAGACTAAAATTCAGCAAAAACATTCAGTAACAAAAACATTCAATCCCTAAATCCAACCCCTAAATCACTACCTAACACTACCAATCCTGCTAATCTAACAATACTAATCCAACCCCTAAATCCAGCCACAGCCCTGCTAATCTAAGAATACTCGCAGCAACACGAAGACATAGAGGGGACAGAAGGTACTCACTGCTCGCCTGCCTGCGAGGACTCGAACGCCGCGAGCCCAGCCGCCGTTGAGCGCTGCAGTGACTCCTCGCCGACTGGAGGAGACAGTGGCGACTGGCACGGTCCTTGTGCGCCTCCAGATCCACTTCTCCGAGAAGAGCCACCGCAGCCAGAGTCGCCGCCGAGAGGGTAGCCGCCGCCGGCGGCGGGAGTCGGCGTCGCCATTGGGGGAGCAGGGGCGCGAGGAAGAATAGCGCCCGCAGAAATGGGGGGAACTGAAACCTAACCTGCTTCCCCCCCGCTTATTACACGGCCGTTAACGGCAGCTCACGGTCGTCTCCCCCCGCTTCCACGTCAGACCTGCTGGTGGGTCCCGCATGTCAGTTCGAGTGTCAATCGGCTTCAAATCAATTTTTAGCGCGAATTGGAAAAAACCAGCGCAATAGTGGTGGATTTTGGTGAATAAATTGTAAAGTGATGGTTTTCCGAAATTTAGGCACAAATGTGGTTGTTTTATGCTATTATCTCCCATGACCAGCATCCCGCTGCCCCCATCACCACCTTCTCCAAGTGCATACAGGCGGTCTACGGCCACCACGACAACCACCTCAAGGGCTACCGTTACTCGTTTTACCTTGGCGGCCGCTCTATTCAGGATGCGGTGTCTACGGCCAGGTACTTCTACGACAAGGTTGTGTTGTCCGGTGCTCCGTCCGCAGGTGGCGCCGTTGCTTTCGCCGTCCATGTAGAGGGCACACGACTCTCTTTCGCCAAGGTAGGAGGCACTTCTTGGCAGCAGGTCTCCGCAGTCAAGAGAGGCGGCGATAGTTTTGCCGATATCGTCCACCACCGTGGTATGTTCTACGCCGTGACGATGAAAGGGATGCTTGTGTCTCTGAACTATTGCGGGTGGAGCAAACCGAAGAGGGAGACGATCATCGCTGAGCATGACGACGACAACTTATCTCGTGTTATCACGAGGTACCTAGTTTCGGCTCCGTGGGGAGACCTTCTGCAGGTACGTGTCATCCTCGTCCTCGACTGGAACCAGCAGAACTTCCTCAAGGTTGAAATTGGCAGGCTAGATTTCATAAGTCGTAGAATGGTAAGACTGAACCCGAAGGAGGCTCTACGAGGGCATAGTGTGTTCCTCGGACAAAATAGCCCGTGCGTTTTATCCACCCATGAATTCCCGGGGCTGAGACAAAATTGTATATACTTCACAACTTCGCGACTTAGGAACAAAGTCACCTACCAAAACCGCTATAACCAATGGAGTGGTGTAAAAGTCTATGATCTACAACAACAAACGTTGGAGGTTGCTTTCCTGTCCGGTCGTGGTTATTGCGGACCACTCCATTCCTTGCCGGTATGGTCTAGCCCTTTTGCCATACAGAACACTCAGTGTTTCTCTGTCTAATTAGCATTGAAACCAATCATTTATCGGCAAGCTTCTCCATTGTTCTTGTTGTCATATTCGGAGGAAAAGACTATCGTTTCCTTTTCCCACATCTTGGATTTTTTCTCATGTTTGTTTTTTCCCTTCTCAAGTGTGGGTTGGTCTTTGTGTCGTTGCATAAAGATGCATCTCGTTAGGTGCAATGGAACCAAGGTTCTTACCCCCCTCTTCTACGTAAAAAATGATGGAAGTTTCCTCGGCATCATGTGAACATGATTTGTTCACTATCTATTATGCCCTAGCTGTCGGTTACATCCGTCGGAAGTCTGGTTAAAGTCGAGCATATCGCCATGGTAGGAATTGGGATAATCAAGAAGGAGCAAACATCCATAGCCTAAGCCAACTAAAAGAACGAAAAAAAACATAGGGAAAACAAAGTTCTCAAACGGTTATTTCAGCCACTCCCTCCGATTCTAAAAGAGTGTCGATGAAAATGATCAGACAGTTTTGTGGCTGCTGTACAATACTGTTTACCAGTTTCTTTCAGCACAGTTATGAGGCGTGTATCTTGTATCAACCACATGTGGACCTTCCGTTTCTTCCTTTGATGCGGCTCTTTAATTGTATGTTGTTCTCTAAATGTTTATATCGATTGTACAGTTGTTACTAACTTAGAATGGGGGATCAAAACATGTACTCCCTCCCTCCAATTTTATAAGTCATTTCAATTTTGGTCAAATACATTCTAAAATGAGTAGGCATTTTCGGGATATTTGAATAGAAGGGTCTGACTTGCCACAGTTTGATTGCGAGTTGTAGATTTGAACAGAAGGGAACCATCTCCCTTTCTCCCTCTCGGTTTGGTTGAGATCTTCGGGTGAAAGCCTAGATTCGGTTGGATCGCGTGATGGCGGCGTCCTCGACGTCGTCCCTCCCTTGGGAGCATCACATTTGGAGACACGGCGTGGTTCCTTGTCGCTTTCGTCCGGTGTTGTCGCTGTCCTAGGTTGATGTTTCAATGGCACAATGCACGCCGTCGCTTGAGAGTCCAAGAAGGTTCCTCTCTCGGGACCGACCAAGTCCCGCCATCTACTTGCCACCTCCGGCATCAAGGGTGGATAGTGCGTCGACAAGGGAAGTTCAGTTGGAGTTATTGTTCTTCGGAGGTGACCGGCGTTGGTCGAGACGCGACGTTGTTCTTAGCTTAGGGCAAGTTCTGTTGCTTTGTAGTTCTGATATCGGCGATGGGTGTCTTCGGACTAGCCTGTTATGGAGTGCAAACTACGTTCAATGTTCGGAACAAGTTGTGGTTGTTATGCTCTACTGGATTGTGTCGTGTTGTATGGGGCTGTGTCTGCTCTTTCCTGAGCATGTAAATATCTTCTTTCTACCAATGCAATGAAACACAAAGCTTTTGTGTTTTCACGAAAAAGTTGCAGATTTGAACAACTATCTACAGATAGTGACGCAATATTTTGCAATTCTAGTTGACGACACAACTGGTGTTGGAGTATGTCCATTCAATTTTGGGCAACTGTACTTATTTTCAGTTTGCCTAATTCTTGCATAAACTTGTTTTTTTTTTGCGGGTAAACTCATGATGTTGTTAATTAACTTGAACTCTGAAATGTTACCTGATTGGTTCAATTGGTCTCAGTTCTCACTGCTCGGTAGATTTCTGCCTAAGCCATGCTCATGTTTTGCGTTAGTGAACTTGCCTTCTCTGGTTACCAAGATATTGATTTGCACTGTTGTTTTCCTTGAACTAAATCAAGTTTCAACCTTAAATAACTGATAATTGTTTTCAGGAGCTGGCCAATAGATCGGGCGAGAAGAGGGACCCCTTGCCCCGAGAAGAGAAGGCCCAAAATAGTAGTCACTATGCTACTCCCTCCAATTGGAAATGATTCGTGCAAATTTGTCTAGATAAGAATGTATTTTAAACGATTTTAGTGTGTAGATACACATGCATTTAAAGAAATTTGTGTCAACCATTTCCGACCGGAGGTGTATTATTTGTTACACCACGGTAAAAAATGAAACAATGGATGACTTCTTTTATTAACAACACACAACTTTGATGATGATTTTCACTTATAATATGTATAATAAATATATAAATAAAAAACTTCAGTCCACAAGGTAAAATGAAACAATACTATTTTTACAAGCTTAACCATACACCTTGGTATTATTAGTGGTCAAACACGTGAACTATTGGTGGGAAATCATGTGCGCCTTACATTTTGGACGAGACAATATCTTAACTTAAAAAATGGCTAATACACACCACGGATCTCTTGAGAAGTGAGGACAAACCAATGTGACCCATAAAAAAAAAACTACTCTCTTTCCGACGAATCCCCCATGTTTATGGATATCTATGGTACTGGTTTTTTATTTTTAATTCCATGCAATGACTATTCTATAAAATGAAGGGCACATGTGTACAAAAGATAAGAGTATATCAGATAATATATTTATGTATGCAAACATAATGTAATTCACACTATTTTTTTATTGGAGATTACTCTAAATAATGTTATTTCAATACCAAGTATAAAGCATGCAAACTATTTTAAAATTTGACATGATAGACAATGGTAGTGTCATTGGCTCGGTTTATAGTCGACGGGTTTATGTAAAGATGTTTACTTAATCATACACTAGATACTGCTAGTGAGATATGTTAGATCCTACTCTAAAGATACATACATAATTATATAGATTTTGCATTGGAGAAAACATAGTTCTAAAATAGACTTCCTTACAAAATTAATTTGAGTACCTTTCCATGAATTCACTATAAAGAAATAAATTAACCAACTAAGTAATATTTTCAATTATGTAGTTAAATTATGTGAACAAAAAGAAAATTATACTTGAAATAGCATAATATGATAAAAATAATACATATATGTATACAAGTTCAGTATAAATTGTATCAATTTTGATTCGCCCTGGGCCCCAATTATTATTGGACCGGCTCTGTCTGCTTGGATTCTGAAATTTTCTCTTGATTGGTTCAATTGGTCTCAATTCTCACTGGGCGTTAGGTTTTTTTCTTAACCATGATCATGTTTTGAGCCAGTGAACTTGCCCTCTGGTTATCAAGATAATTAGCATGGATTCTAAAAATTTCAGTTGATTGGTCAATTAGGTCTTGATTCTCTCCAGGTGTTAGATTTCTATCTTAAACATGCTCGTGTTTTTTGCTAGTGAACTTTCCTTTTGGTAGCATGATATTGATTTGTAGTTCTGCACTGCTGTTTTCCTTAAACAAAACCAAGTTTCAACTGATCGCATGAAAGAAGTGAGCACCCATGTTTTTTTAGTATCCCATGGAAGTTGACAGTAGATGGTAAAGGCATTTTCGTGATATTTGAATAGAAGTGTGTGACTTGCCACAGTTTGATTGCGAGTTGTAGATTTGAACAGAAGGGAACCATCTCTCTTTCCTCCTCTCGGTTTGGTTCAGATCTCCGGGTGAAATCCTAGATTCGGTTGGATCGCGTGATGGCGACGTCCTCGATGTCGTCCCTCCCTTGAGAGCATCACATTTGGAGACACGGCGTGGTTCCTTGTCGCTTTCCTCCGGTGTTGTCGCTGTCCTAGGTTGATGTTTCAATGGCACAATGCATGTCGTCGCTTGAGAGTCCAATAAGGTGCCTCTCTCGGGAACGACCAAGTCCCACCATCTACTTGCCACCTCCGGCATCAAGGGTGGATAGTGTGTCGACAAGGGAAGTTCAGTTGGAGCTGTTGTTCTTCGGAGGTGACCGGCGTTGGTCGAGACCCGACATTGTTCTTAGCTTAGGGCAAGCTCTGTTGCTTTGTAGTTTTGATATCGGTGATGGGTGTCTTCGGACTAGCCCGTTGTGGAGTGCGAACTACGTTCAATGTTCGGAACAAGTTGTGTTTGTTATGCTCTACCGGGTTGTGTCGTGTTGTATGGGGTTGTGTCTGCTCTTTCCTGAGCATGTAAATATCTTCTTTCTATCAATGCAATGAAACACAAAGATTTTGCGTTTTCGCGAAAAAGTTACAGATTTGAACAACTATCTACGGATAGTGACCCAATATTTTGCAGTTCTAATTGACGACACAACTGGTGTTGGAGTATGTTCATTCAATTTTGGGAAACTCTACTTCTTTTCAGTTTGCCTAATTCTTGCATAAACTTGTTTTTTTTTACGGGTAAACTCATGATGTTGTTAATTAACTTGAACTACGAAATGTTACCTGATTGGTTCAATTGGTCTCAGTTCTCACTGCTCGGTAGATTTCTGCCTTAGCCATGCTCATGTTTTGTGTTAGTGAACTTGCCTTCTCCAGTTACCAAGATATTTATTTGCACTTGAAAATATAAGGGTGCCGCCTAGGGGGGGGGGGGGATAGGCGCTTTAAAATAATTATGGTTTAGGCTTGAGTAAATACGGAATAAAACTAGCGTTTAATTTATCAATCACAAAACCTATACAAGCTAGGTTTACCTATGTGCACCAACAACTTATGCTAGGCAAGAAATACAACTATGTGATAGCAAGATAGATGACTTCAAGCACGATGGCTATCACAAAGGAAAATACATAAGTAACGAGCTAGAGTATAGAAATAGCCGAAGCACAAGGAGACACCGATGTGATTACCGAAGTTCCTTCCCAAGGGAAGTACATCTTTGTTGGAGAGATGGGGAGCCACCTAGGCGCTCCTCAATAGCACAAATGTGCACACCTTATTATCCTTGAACTTCTCCGGTGAGGGAGATGCTCGTTTCCACTATGAGGTCGACTTGAAGGCGTTGACCAAACCTTACACGGGGTTGAGGCTATATCCACAATTCAATTGGAGGCTCTCAACGAAGCTTCTTGCAACAAGGTGGAAGATCCAAGCACTAACCGTCTAGGGTGCTCAATACACCTAGGAACAATCTCTCCGGTGACCAAGCACCCAAGAGTAACAAGCTCACGAACTTCTCTTTCACGAATCTCGTGGGGAACTCAAACCGATACACCTAATGCAATGGCAAGAACACACAAAGTGGTCAAGAACTTCTCTCCCAAATCCCACCGAAGCAACTAATGCTATGGAGGGAGGAAGGAGAAGAACAAGGAAAACCATAAATGAATCCCTAGATCTAGATCCAATAGGTTCCTCTCACAAAGAGGAGGGATTGATTGGTGAAGTGGTAGATCTAGACCTCCTCTCTCTTTTCCCTCAAGTGGAAGCAAAAATCATTGGAGAGATTGAGAGATAGAAAACTTTTGGAGGTCAACAATGGAGGTCAAAATTGCCCAAAAGGTTAGGAAACCATTGTGGAAGAAGGCCCCTTAAATAGGTCACACAAATAGTCAACCATTGGGGGCAAAATCGCGGAGGGGCGGTACCTCCGGTGAAACCACCGGAACTACCGCCCCCCGGATGAGTTAGAACACGAAAAGGGCTGGAAAACTTCCCCAGGCAGCGGAACCTCCAGTGGTTTCACCGGAGGTTCCGCCACGGGCATCCCGAAGGGGTTTCCGGCGGAACTTCCGGTGCTGGAAAAAACTGCAGAACACCCGGTATGAAAACGGTCGTAACTTTTGCATACGGACTCCGTTTTCGATGTTCTTGGACTCGTTGAAATCGCAACAACAAGGACTAAAAGAATATGAAGAGAAGCATCGTAGTAAAAAATGGGAATATAAAAACAAATGATTAAAGGTTTAACCTATCAGTAAAGGACAACCGGTAGAAACCTCCAACAACAAAAATGCGATAAGTTTCTCATACGAAATCCACTTTTGAGGAACTTGAGCTTGACATGAAGAACATGACAAGCTTTAAAACCTCACATGGAGAAAACCCAAATAAGAACCAAGTAGAATGATGCCAAGTATGCAAGGTTTGAGCTCTCTACGATAGATACGATCAAGATATGCATTCAAGAGCCCCTCTTGATAGTACGGTTATCTATCCTATAATCCGGTCTCCCAACTAGAATAATGAGACCGGTAAAATAGAAACCCTATATAAGTCATACCTTTGCCTTGCGCAATCCAATTGAGCTATATGATAACGATCATAATCACCTCAAGTTGGACCACCTTTCTTGATTGCACTTCGTTTCGTGAAGACTTGTAAATTGCTCCCCATAAGCTAATATTAGAGAGCTTCTCACATGACCATTTTCACTTGACCATAATCTCCATATGGGTGGCAAGCTTTGCACACCTACTTGATCAACCAATTATCTTCTCTTTATTCATGATGATGATGACTTGAAGGTAAACATTAATATTCACACAATTGCCTTCTTCAAGACATGCTTGTAATATGGTCAATAGTAGCATGAAAATTCTTCTATTGATCATATAGATATATTTATTAAGTGATGATCTTCATAGCATCCAACCTTGTATCCAACACATGGAGTTCAAGTGGTGCCAATGGACAAACCTATAAGAATGTCTCAATGCAAATATTAGTCTATAAGGATTGTCATTAATTACCAAAAACATACATGGGGGAACCATACACTTTAAATCTCCCCCATTTTGGTAATTGATGAAATCCCTTTTACGAGGGTTCGTATAATGAATTAAGAAAACATGGAGAGCAATACACATGGATGCATGAGAATAAAAGGCAAAAATGCTTAAGAACAAAACCAAAGCATTAAACCTAATTCCCTTAAACCCTCTAAACTTCTCCCCTGTAACATCCCAAGTATGAAAAACCACCCCTAGCATGTTTGATTCTTGTTTAATTAAAGTTTTGCATCATGTCATCATACTCATTGAATTGTTTGCATTTGTTTTGCTTTGTTTTCTTTTTGTTTGCATCTGTTTTCCTTTGTTTTCACAATTGAATTTCAATCAATATTCAAACATTTATTTCATACTTGTTATGTTACAACTTTCCAAATACAAAGGTTCAAATTAAACTTCCAATTGTTCCATTTCAATCCATAAGGTTCAGCTATTAAAAGTGGTGGCTTTAATCAATCACTTAATTCAAATGATTATTCAAATTCAAATACATTTTTTTTTCCAAACAGCAACCTTTTGGAATTAATGAGAATTACACAACAATAATAATCATTTTCTTCCAATTAAAACTATATGATCATCCCATTTAAATTTTGTTTGCAATAATCACTTAATCTCCAAAATCATTTAAATTGGAATCAAATTTCAAACAGCACCCAATTTGAAAATTATGAAAATTACCAAAACATCCTAATCTTTTATTTCCATTTATTTCAAACTAAAGGTTCATGCCATTTAAATCTTGTTTCAAATATTTCAATCAATAATCAAATTAATCCAAATTTGAACAAATTTACAAACAGCAAGTTAATTTTGAACTTTTTGAAAACAGAATTTGGCAAGTGTTTGATGATGACCTAAATAACTCACCCAAATTTTTCTAAAATTTTCCTAACTCTAAAACCCTCATTTTTCTTCCTACTCCATTTTCTGCAAAAAAAAAAAAACAGAGGAGAAAAATCAAAAAAATAAAAAGAAAACGCTCACAGGCCAGGGGAGCAGCCCAGCCCACTTCTTTCTTCCTTCCCCCTGGCCCGATACCGGTTCGCCTCGCTCCTCTCCTTCTGTTTCGCGTACGACACGCATCCGAGCGGCGCCACGTCGCCGGCAGCCGCAACGGACGACCAAGAGCGCGCTCCTAGGCCTATATAGCCACCCTAGTCCCCCCTGGCGCAGCCCTAGCTACCCCTACCCACCTACCTCCCTCGCGCCGCCATCTTTCCCTCTCTTTCCCCTCCGTTTCCACCTCTCTGCCACCCTCACCGGCGAGCCCTTCTCTGAATCCCCGATGACCACCGCCACCTCTCTGCGCCACCGTCCATCCTAGCCACAGAAATCGCACCGCCGTGCTTCCCTCTCCCTCGACAACACCTCCTCGAGCCCGGGAACCTCCTGGATCCACGCCGCCGTCCACGACCACGTCGCTGTCACCGCCGTCGAGCTGCCCGAGCCTGCTTCCTCTTCGTTTCCCCACGGTGATCACCGCCTCTCACCTCTCCCTCCTTCCTCTGTATCATGTCCGCGAGCACGCGCATCCCCGCAGCATCCCACAAGCAACAGCAGCGAGCACGAGCAGCCGCGGAGATCGTCGCCGGCCACCGTCGTTTCCCTGACGGAAGTTCAGACAAACGCGCGCGCGCAAAAATTCAGTTAACGCAACTGAATGTTAACCTGTCCGCGCAGCGTATACTGACAGAAACGATCGCATAGCGCAGTGGTAGCAGTGGGTGCGCGTGCGCTCGAGCCCAGGGTTCGATCCCTGGCTCTCGCGAATAAAAACCACATTTTGCACGGTGCGCTGACAGGGTGGCCCCCCTGTCAGCTGCTGCGCTCTCTCTGCTGCCACGTTGGCCCTGGGGCCCACTGGCAGTGACCCTGGCTAGGTCACTGCACGGTGTAGAACCATTTCCAGTTTTTCTTTTTCAGTTTAAGTCCTAAACTTATACAGTTTGGTCCCTCAATTTAAAAAGCTAATAACTTTTATTTTATAAATCCAAATAATAAAAGTAAAATATGTGCACTGCCCCAAATTTAATTATCTATCTATTTAAACCATTTGTAATCTGTTTTGAATAATTCAAATGCCTCCAAATTTCAAATTCAATCAATTCATTTGAAATTTGAATAATTGCATAACTAATTCATACTTAATCCAAATAATGCAAATAAAATATGTTTTCTATGCTATTTTAAACCATCTTTTCAAATATAAATTTTGTTTCATGGTTTGAATAATTAAAATTGCTTAAATAATTTAAACCTTTTTTAAATCATATAAATTTGCTAAATTCATAACTTGCTCAAATTAAATTATTTTTGAACATGTAAAATATGTTTTCAAACCAGAAAACATAAACTTTTCAAATATGAATTTGAATTAATGTTTTGAACAAATAAAATTCAAACTTGAATTAAACTCAATTAAATCTTGTTTAACTTGTTTAATTCATAATAAATTCATCCTAATTCCTTTTTCAATATTTGAAACATATAATCCACCTAAAATTGTGTGTTCTTTTCAAATATGAATTTTGCTATCTGTTTTGAACAATTTGAATTGATGAAAACAACAAATGTTTGTGTGTCACCTTTAAGTAACCAAAAATTCCCTAACTTAATAAATAAATTTCTAAACTTGGTAAACCCTATTTTACATTGATTCTATTGTTGTTATTTTTCTGTTTTCCTCATCCATGCATCATACTAAACCACTTTCACCTGTTGATTAGTTGAAAAACAAATATTCCAACCTTATTTGATGGGCTTTTCATATGCAACCCCAATTTGCATGTGGGTCCATTTAATCATGTTGTTACCATGTCAACTAGTTTATTTTGATGCATCAATTAAATTGTCATGCATCATCCCATGATTGTGCATTATGCCATGTTATTGATTGTTTGTTCTCTGCGTTGTTTGTTTGCTTCTTCTCGGATAGACAACGACGTTGAGACAGACGATACTTACGACACCCCTTCTAAGGATCTAGCTCAGTACCAGGCTGCTGAGTTTGCAGGCAAGTTATCACTCACATGAACCACTGTGTTCCTTTCAACATTGGTTACCGATACTTTCCGTTGTCTATTTCTGCTAGCCCTATGAATAGTTGTTTCTGTACGAACCTATCACATGTTACCCTGAACCCTGATATTGCCTCACCTCCACACCTATAACCCCTTTGCTTGTGCCCGTGTCTTACTAGCATGCTTAGGGTTGTTTTTGCTCGAGTCTGTTACCAGTTACTTTCTGTTATCATATTCTATTATGTTCTGGGGCTCGATGTTAAACAACAACCTGTTAATCTTGAGGTAATAATAATTTGCTGATAAGGCACCGGCAGGAGGCCCGGCGTGGTTTTGAGGCCTGCTAGTGTCGACCCTAATAGGAAAAGGGTCTTGTCTACTGATCCATGATGAGCGCACTATCCGCATGTGGGAAGCGTGTATGGGCGCCCCCCTCAATTTGATTCGATTCGCATCTCGTCCAAATCGCCACACTTAGTTCGGGCTTTCCATTTGATGCACGCATATGCAGGTACGAACCCGAGGCCAGGGTGGAACTTTTGTAGTCGGCATTTAGGGCGGCGTGGTCTTCCAGTGCTATGAGGGTCCCCTTTTCTTCGTGGGGCTCGATTAGCCGCGCACGCACAGCACGTGGTGCTTTGGGCTTGATGCGAAGAAGAGTTGAGTTGTGTTGAGTGCCCCGCTTGGTGGAAGGGCCCTTCCATCTGGCGGGTTATTCTTACGTGTACGGCTAAATTGGTGCACCCCTGCAGGGATAAATCTTCTCGAGAAGCCGTGTTTTCCGCGGTTATGGTTAACTTGGTGAAAGTACTGGCTAACAAGTACTCAGAACAACTTACACCTAACTAATGATAACTTGACTAGTAATAGCTTTATTGCCACAATAACTTGATCCATCATTAATCCAACTGTGTGAGTTATCCTCGGATTGCTTCTTTGGATAAGGGGCGAGATCCAGGATGGGTTTTGTTGGTGGTTAGTTATAGTTGGTTACGATACGCTATCTTATCTCCTTTCTGTTAGCCGGAAGTTGTAGTATGTTCTGTAGTTGGTTAGAGCAGCCAGTTGCAGCATCTTTTATATCCCCTTTCTTCCGTTGAACCCAAGGCATCTGTGCTTGGTGTTGACGGGTTACACTTTGGTGAACTGTGAGTCTTGCTTGCCAGTACGTTTATGTACTGACCCCTTTGGGGCTGTGGTTTCCGCAGACTACGCTTACGAGGATCCCCGTGACGGCTACTACGTGGAGTTTGACGAGGCTGCTGACGAGTAGATAGCGGACCCGGGCAGGATCCGAGACATCGTGGATGGGCTCCGTTTTCCTTTCATTCCCGGCTTCTTAAGCCTATTTGGATTTGTCTGTACTCAGACCCTTTGAATGCTTCCGCTGAGATGTAATGATGTTATGTTGGGACATGTGTCCTCTGGATGATTGTATTTGCTATCTCTGCTCTAGTGAGAGCTATTTGCAACTTATTTCAATCTTTTGTGTCTTAGAGATATGTTGTGTTATCATTCTGTTAAACGCCGTTGACGTACCATGTGTGTATGGTATGAAGTACGTCAATGGTAGTATCCTGATTTCTATGGGATGGTTTACGTAGACGATGAACAGATAGGGGTTGGTTGTCACACATACGTGTGTTGGCCTACTCGTAAGAGATGCGGGTGCCGGTAAGCCCCGTAATCCAATCAACTACTGTTCAACGGAACTGCGAGTATCCTCTAGAAGTCCGGGTGCGACAAATGGTATCAGAGCCTGTCTGCCTGTAGGATCCCTTTTACTGGTCGCAGTTGAGTCTAGAAACTATTTTGTAGCTATATAGGAAAAATGAAACGTGAGAGTAGGAATTCTGCCATTTTACTTCTTTCCCCACCCACCCACCCTTTTCTGGTAAGGAAGTGCAACGTTGTTTTCCCTTCTCACCTAAACTTTCAAGTTAGGATTTCACGAATCCTGGTTTCTCTAGGGATAGTTATATCTACTAGACCATAGGAATGGAGGTGGTTGTGACATGATTTATCATGTTGCCTACTCATGATTGAGAACGGAGGCGTGTAAGCCCCGGAAGCAGATCCTCTATTCCTTAAGCAGTAGATATTGATCCTTTAGAAGCCCGGATGGGTTTTCCGTAGTACCTCAGGAGTTTTTGGTCTCGTGTTTCCCGTTGTTGCTTCGATATCCTGTTCTTCTCAACATCCTTTTCGTCCGTTGAAACCTTGTTGTTGCTTTCCACTTCAGTTCTTCTACCGGCGTCTAATCAAAACTTCCCCGATCATCTGCAGATGGATCTCAGGTTCTACCCGCAGGTGGTTCGGATGACTCGTTGCGAGAGCACTGCCGGTTATCCGGAGATGCTGAGAGACATGGTCACTTATCTGGGGTTCCGTTGGGCACCAGAGTACCAGGTCTACGAGCAGCAGCGAGAGTTTGACCAGACCTACTACCAGGCTATCGTCTACATTCTGTCAGATGATGGCATGAGCGTTGTCCACCGCTACGAGGCAGTAGGTTCCACAGTGGATATGGCTGTGCAGCAGGCAGCTTATGTGAGTCTCACCGTCCTTCGTGCTGACTACTGGGGATTTGACGATTCCATCTATCTCCACATCCCCCGTGGTTACATCACTTCGGAGGGAGCTCATTTCACTCTCTACGACAACCTGGATGTCTACGAGCATGATAACTCCAGGCTGCACACCACCGCTCAGTTTGTGAGGCACAGTGACGCAGTTGCCAGCACACTATCTCAGGAGTTGGCTTCAGTCAGAGAGCAGCTCTACCTTGCTTTGACTCGTCTGGCGACGTACACCACAGACTTTGTTGGAGATGAGCGCTTTGCACGTTTCGATCAGCCAGTTGGTCGTCGTCTGCCAGATGCTGGAGGTTACGAGCCGATCAGAGGTCCACTCCTCAACCTCGGTGCTGGTTACACTGGGATTCCTCGCTTTGGAGCACAGGGAGTCGACGCTATGTACTTCACCACACCTAGAGTCGCTCTCAGACCACGTCAGATCTATGTGGATCGTCGTTCTACCTACTTTCGTGGGCGTGCTCCTCACCGTACCTCTCGTCGTACTACTCACCGCCGTCCTGCGTGATGAGCATGGGAGTACCGATGTATCCATTCTTAGCTATGTTTAGTTATCCTTTGGCATTCGAACCATTTATGGTGTGTTGGATATTCTGATGTATTTGAACATGTGATGATGTACCTGTTGGTTATCTATTCATGCGTCGGAATAATCTCTCTTTCGGTTACCAAGTCTATCCTTTTCTGTTGTTGTGCTAAAATGCATGTCTATTCAGGATGCCGCCAACAAGGAACAACCCGCCTGAGCCACCGCCAATCACGGAGCTGTTGACTCAGATGACTCAGGTCGTGACGCAGATGGCCCAGTTCCAGGCTAATCAGCACAACAACCAGAACGCTCCACGAGTCAGTATCAAGGAGTTTCTGAGTCTGGGCCCGAGAGCTTTCGTGGCAACACGCGAGCCTCTGGATGCTGATGACTGGATCCGTGAGATGGCCAAGGCTCTGGACATTGCTCACGTTGCTGAGGAAGACAAGGTCAAGTATGCCTCCTACCTACTGAAGGGTCAGGCAGCTACTTGGTGGGAGAACTACCAGACCATGAGAGCTGGCTACCCAATCACCTGGGGCTGTTTCAAGGAAGCTTTCCTGAAGCACCACATTCCAGATGGTCTCATGGAAAGGATGCGTGAAGAGTTTTGCTCTCTCAAGCAGGGCAAGCTGGACGTCATTGGCTATCAGAGTGAGTTCAATCGCCTCGCTCGTTACGCTGGTGATGAGGTGTCCACTGAGGCTAAGAAGATGGCAAGGTTCCGCCGAGGTTTTAACCCGGAACTCAAGTACGCCCTCACCAACATCAAGGCCAAAGACTTCGAGGAGCTCGTTAACACCGCGCTCAATGAGGAAAATGGGCGCAAGGCGTTCGAGGAGTCTCGAAAGCACTCGCGTGAGGGTGGTTCCTCCTCCAACATGACCACCCCTCCGCAGAAGCGCCGAATCTGGGTGCCAAATGCTGCTGTCACTAGGGCTCCATATGCCCAAGCTTCTCCAGGCTTCGCTCCCCGCCCACCCAACCCAGCTCACATGCAAGGTCAGAGGTTTTCGATGGGGCAGCCAAGGCCAGATACTCCTCGTGTCGTCACTTGCTACAAGTGCAAGCAGACGGGGCACTACGCTGACAAGTGCACTCAGAGGCAGCTACCTCCACCACCTCCTCGCCCCAACACCAACCAGGCAATGGTGCGTGCTCCCCCGGCTAAAGCCTTCAACTCCAACAACAGGCCTGTCGGGAGGACCGCGAGGGTGAACCACGTCAAGATCGACAAAGCTGAGGAAGCTGCTGACGTCGTTCTCGGTACATTCCCCGTAAACTCTTTTCCAGCTAAAGTGTTGTTTGATACCGGAGCATCGCATTCTTTCGTGTCAAAGATCTTTGCGACAGCAATTAAACTCCCTTTTGTTGGTTTGGGTTCCCCGCTAGTAGTAAACTCCCCTGGAGCAACTATGCAAACTTCCAAGATCAGTCATGAAAATCAGATTCTAATTGGAGGTCACATATTCCTTGCTTCTCTCATTCTGCTTGGCAATTCTGACATTGATGTCATTCTTGGCATGGATTGGTTGAAGGCCAATAAAGCTACGATTGACTGTGCTCAGAAGTCAATAACTCTGTTCCACCCTTCTGGCCAGATAGTCTATTCTCCAAATGAATCAAGTTATGTTCAGCTTTACACCCTTGATGATAAACCTCTACCTCTACTTGAAAATGTTCCGGTGGTTCGTGAATTCCCTGACGTCTTTCCAGAAGAGTTGCCAGGGATGCCTCCGGACAGAGCAGTTGAGTTCGTGATCGAGCTTGAACCAGGTACTGCTCCAATCTCTAAGCATCCATACAAGATAGCTCCTCCTGAACTACAATTGTTGAAGGAGCAAATCGATATGTACATGGAGAAAGGTTACATTCAACCTAGTTCCTCCGCTTGGGGTTGCCCAACTCTGTTCGTTGCGAAGAAGGATCAAACAAAGAGACTCGTTGTTGACTATCGTCCTCTTAACGAGAAAACCATCAAAAACAAGTATCCAATTCCTCGTATCGATGATCTTTTTGATCAACTTGCTGGAGCCTCAATATTCTCCAAGTTGGACTTGAGGATGGGTTACCATCAAATAAAGATCAGAAAGGAAGATATTCCAAAAACAGCTTTCACCACTCGGTACGGTCTATATGAATACACCGTCATGTCCTTTGGTCTCACCAATGCACCGGCGACATTCTCTAGACTCATGAATTCTGTCTTCCATGAATACCTCGACAAGTTCGTTGTGGTATATCTTGATGACATTCTTGTCTACTCCAAATCCGAGGAAGAGCATGGAGAACATCTTCGTCTCACTCTCATGAAACTTCGCGAGCATCGTCTATATGCCAAATTCTCCAAATGTGAGTTCTGGATTCCAGAAGTTGCTTACCTTGGTCATGTCATCTCCGCCAAGGGCATAGCCATTGATCCAGAAAAGGTTAAAGCAATTGTTGATTGGAAACCTCCAAAGACGGTGAAGCAAGTAAGAAGCTTTCTTGGCTTGGCTAGCTATTGCCGTCGTTTCGTCCAAAACTTCTCCAAGATTGCCAAACCTCTCACTGATCTCACAAAGAAGGACAAGAAGTTCGTTTGGTCTCCACAATGTGATGAAAGTTTCAATCTCCTGAAGACTAAACTCACTTCTACACCAGTTCTGGTTGGCCCAGATACTACCAAACCTTTCCAGATATTCTGCGATGCATCTCTCCAAGGTCTAGGTGCAGTTCTTATGCAAGAACGTCAAGTTGTGGCTTATGCTTCACGTCAGTTGAATGCACATGAGCAAAACTATCCCACACATGATCTTGAACTTGCAGCAGTTGTGTTTGCCCTCAAGAAATGGAGGCAATACTTGTTGGGTAATCGCACTGAAATCTTTTCCGATCATAAGAGTCTGAAATACATCTTCACTCAACCAGATCTAAACCTCAGGCAAAGGAGATGGATTGAAAAGATTAAAGACTTTGATCTCACCATTTCTTACACTCCAGGCAAGGCTAATGTTATGGCCGATGCTCTCAGTCGCAAGTCTTATTGCAATAATCTCATGATCATGGAAAGCCAACCTCCACTTCATGAAGAATTCCAGAAGCTGAACCTTGGTCTTGTTCCTCAAGGCTATCTTGCTAGCTTGACAGCCAGTCCAACTCTCGAGGACAAGATTCGTTCTGAACAACTTCGTGATGCTGAAATCAAGAAGATGGTAGAACACATCAAAGAAGGCAAGGAGAAATTTAAGTCCTTCTCAATTGATGACAAAGGAACTGTGTTCTTCGAAGGACGCATTGCAGTTCCTCAAGTTCAAAGTCTCAAAGATATCATTCTCAAGGAGGCTCATGAAACTCCTCTCTCCATCCACCCTGGAAGTACAAAGATGTACCAGGATCTTAAGACACTGTATTGGTGGCCTGGCATGAAACGTGAAATTGCTCAATACGTTTCTGAATGCGACGTTTGTCAACGTGTTAAGGCAGTCCATCAGAAAACAGCCGGTCTACTCCAACCTCTGAAAATTCCTGAGTGGAAGTGGGACATGATTGAAATGGACTTCGTCACTGGTTTTCCAAAGTCCAAGAGGGGCAACGATGCAATCTTCGTTGTCATTGATCGTCTCACTAAAGTAGCTCACTTCTTTGCTGTCAAAGAAACAATCTCAGCTAGCCAGTTAGCAGAGCTCTACACAGCAAAGATTGTTCCTCTTCATGGTGTTCCATTGGAAATAAGCTCAGACCGTGGAAGCATATTCACTTCTCATTTCTGGAAAAGCTTTCAAGAAGCATTGGGCACCAAACTTCTGTTCAGCACAGCTTATCACCCTCAGTCTCAAGGGCAAGTCGAAAGAGTCAATCAGATTCTCGAGGATATGCTCAGAGCATGTGGTCTCTCCTTTGGCATGAAATGGGAGGATTGCCTTCCATATGCTGAATTCTCCTACAACAACAGCTTCCAGGCAAGCCTAGGCATGGCACCATTTGAAGCTCTCTATGGCCGCAGATGCAGGAGTCCAATAATTGGTCTGGAGCTGGTGAACGTTCACTCTTAGGCCCTGACATTGTTAAGGAAGCCGAAGAGAAAGTTCGCATCATTCGTGACAATCTCAAGATTGCTCAGTCTCGTCAGAAAAGCTACTATGACAGCAAGCACAGGGATATGATCTATGCACCTGGTGACAAGGCATATCTCCGTGTAACTCCCCTCAGAGGCACTCATCGTTTTGGTGTGAAAGGAAAGCTTGCACCAAGATACATTGGTCCTTTCAACATTCTCTCAAGGCGTGCGGAAAATGCCTATCGTCTTGAACTTCCAGAAAAACTATCCAAGGTGCACGATGTGTTTCACGTGTCACAGCTCAAGAGGTGTTTCAAAGATCCAGATCGTGCAGTTGATCATGATTCCATTGAACTGCAAGATGATCTCTCTTATGAGGAGCACCCTGTTCGTATTCTCGATGAGACCGAGCGTAAGACTCGCAACAAGAGCACCAAGTTCTTGAAAGTGCAGTGGTCGCATCATTCCGATAAAGAGGCAACGTGGGAGACCGAAGAGGATCTTCGCAAGAAGTATCCGGACCTTTTCTCTTCTCAGTAGGAATCTCGGGGCACGATTCCTTCAAGGGGGGGCGTTTTGTAACATCCCAAGTATGAAAAACCACCCTAGAATGCTTGATTCTTGTTTTATTAAAGTTTTGCATCATGTCATCATACTCATTCCTTTGTTTCATTTGTTTTCAGTTGGTTTGCATCTGTTTTCCTTTGTTTTCACAATGGAATTTCAATCAATATTCAAACATTTATTTCATACTTGTTATGTTACAACTTTCCAAATAAAAAGGTTCAAATTAAACTTCCAATTGTTCCATTTCAATCCATAAGGTTCAACTATTAAAAATGGTGGCTTTAATCAATCACTTAATTCAAATGATTATTCAAATTCAAATACATTTTTTTTCAAACAGCAACCTTTTGGAATTAATGATAATTACACAACAATAATAATCATTTGCTTCCATTTAAAACTATATGATCACCCCATTTAAATTTTGTTTGCAATAATCACTTAATCTCCAAAATCATTTAAATTGGAATCAAATTTCAAACAGCACCCAATTTGAAAATTATGAAAGTTACCAAAACATCCTAATCTTTTGTTTCCATTTATTTCAAACTAAAGGTTCATGCCATTTAAATCTTGTTTCAAATATTTCAATCAATAATCAAATTAATCCAAATTTGAACAAATTTACAAACAGCAAGTTAATTTTGAACTTTTTGAAAACAGAATTTGGCAAGTGTTTGATGATGACCTAAATAACTCACCCAAATTTTTCTAAAATTTTCCTAACTCTAAAACCCTCATTTTTCTTCCTATTCCATTTTCTGCAAAAAAAAAACAGAGGAGAAAAATCAAAAAAATAAAAAGAAAACGCTCACAGGCTAGGGGAGCAGCCCAGCCCACTTCTTTCTTCCTCCCCCCTGGCCCGATACCGGTTCGCCTCGCTCCTCTCCTTCTGTTTCGCGTACGGCACGCATCCGAGCGGCGCCACGTCGCCGGCAGCCGCAGCGGACGGCCAAGCGCGCGCCCCTAGGCCTATATAGCCACCCTAGTCCCCCCTGGCTCAGCCCTAGCTACCCCTACCCACCTACCTCCCTCGCGCCGCCATCTTTCCCTCTCTTTCCCCTCCGTTTCCACCTCTCTGCCACCCTCACCGGTGAGCCCTTCTCTGAATCCCCGATGACCACCGCCACCTCTCTGCGCCACCGTCCATCCTAGCCACAGAAATCGCACCGCCGTGCTTCCCTCTCCCTCGACAACACCTCCTCGAGCCCGGGAACCTCCTGGATCCACGCCGCCGTCCACGACCACGTCGCTGTCGCCGCCGTCGAGCTGCCCGAGCCTGCTTCCTCTCCGTTTCCCCATGGTGATCACCGCCTCTCACCTCTCCCTCCTTCCTCTGTATCATGTCCGCGAGCACGCGCATCCCCGCAGCATCCCACAAGCAACAGCAGCGAGCACGAGCAGCCGCGGAGATCGTCGCCGGCCACCGTCGTTTCCCTGACGGAAGTTTAGACAAACGCGCGCGCGCACAAATTCAGTTAACGCAACTGAATGTTAACCTGTCCGCGCAGCGTATACTGACAGAAACGATCGCATAGCGTAGTGGTAGCAGTGGTTGTGCGCGCGCTCGAGCCCAGGGTTCGATCCCTGGCTCTCGCGAATAAAAACCACATTTTGCACGGTGCGCTGACAGGGTGGCCCCCCTGTCAGCTGCTGCGCTCTCTCTGCTGCCACGTTGGCCCTGGGGCCCACTGGCAGTGGCCCTGGCTAGGTCACTGCACGGTGTAGAACCATTTCCAGTTTTTCTTTTTCAGTTTAAGTCCTAAACTTATACAGTTTGGTCCCTCAATTTAAAATGCTAATAACTTTTATTTTATAAATCCAAATAATAAAAGTAAAATATGTGCACTGCCCCAAATTTAATTATCTATCTATTTATACCATTTGTAATCTGTTTTGAATAATTCAAATGCATTCAAATTTCAAATTCAAACAATTCATTTGAAATTTGTATAATTGCATAACTAATTCATACTTAATCCAAATAATGCAAATAAAATATGTTTTCCATGCTATTTCAAACCACCTTTTCAAATATAAATTTTGTTTCATGGTTTGAATAATTAAAATTGTTTAAATAATTTAAACCCTGTTTAAATCATTTAAATTTGCTAAATTCATAACTTGCTCAAATTAAATTATTTTTGAACATGTAAAATATGTTTTCAAACCAGAAAAACATAAACTTTTCAAATATGAATTTGAATTAATGTTTTGAACAAATAAATTCAAATAATATTCAAACTTGATTTAATTCATTTAAATCTTGTTTAACTTGTTTAATTCATAATTAAATCATCCTAATTCCTTTTTCAATAATTGAAACATGTAATCTACCTAAAATTGTGTGATCTTTTCAAATCTGAATTTTGTTATTTGTTTTGAACAATTAAAGTTGATGAAAACAACAAATGTTTGTGTGTCACCTTTAAGTAACCAAAAAATTCCCTAACTTAATAAATAAATTTCTAAACTTGGTAAACCCTATTTTAAATTGGTTCTATTGTTGTTATTTTTCTGTTTTCCTCATCCATGCATCATACTAAACCACTTTCACCTGTTGATTAGTTGAAAAACAAATATTCCAACTTTATTTGATGGGCTTTTCATATGCAACCCCAATTTGCATGTGGGTCCATTTAATCATGTTGTTACCATGTCAACTAGTTTATTTTGATGCATCAATTAAATTGTCATGCATCATCCCATGATTGTGCATTATGCCATGTTATTGATTGTTTGTTCTCTGCGTTGTTTGTTTGCTTCTTCTCGGATAGACGACGACGTTGAGACAGACGATACTTACGACACCCCTTCTGAGGATCTAGCTCAGTACCAGGCTGCTGAGTTTGCAGGCAAGTTATCACTCACATGAACCACTGTGTTCCTTTCAACATTGGATACCGATACTTTCCGTTGTCTATTTCTGCTAGCCCTATGAATAGTTGTTTCTGTTACGAACCTATCACATGTTACCCTGAACCCTGATATTGCCTCACCTCCACACCTATAACCCCTTTGCTTGTTGCCCGTGTCTTACTAGCATGCTTAGGGTTGTTTTTGCTCGAGTCTGTTACCCGTTACTTTCTGTTACTATATTTCTATTATGTTCTGGGGCTCGATGTTAAACAACAACCTGTTAATCTTGAGGTAATAATAATTTGCTGATAAGGCACCGGCAGGAGGCCCGGCGTGGTTTTGAGGCCTGCTAGTGTCGACCCTAATAGGAAAAGGGTCTTGTCTACTGATCCATGATGAGCGCACTATCCGCATGTGGGAAGCGTGTATGGGCGCCCCCCTCAATTTGATTCGATTCGCATCTCGTCCAAATCGCCACACTTAGTTCGGGCTTTCCATTTGATGCACGCATATGCAGGTACGAACCCGAGGCCAGGGTGGAACTTTTGTAGTCGGCATTTAGGGCGGCGTGGTCTTCCAGTGCTATGAGGGTCCCCTTTTCTTCGTGGGGCTCGATTAGCCGCGCACGCACAGCACGTGGTGCTTTGGGCTTGATGCGAAGAAGAGTTGAGTTGTGTTGAGTGCCCCGCTTGGTGGAAGGGCCCTTCCATCTGGCGGGTTATTCTTACGTGTACGGCTAAATTGGTGCACCCCTGCAGGGATAAATCTTCTCGAGAAGCCGTGTTTTCCGCGGTTACGGTTAACTTGGTGAAAGTACTGGCTAACAAGTACTCAGAACAACTTACACCTAACTAATGCTAACTTGACTAGTAATAGCTTTATTGCCATAATAACTTGATCCATCATTAATCCAACCGTGTGAGTTTATCCTTGGATTGCTTCTTTGGATAAGGGGCGAGATCCAGGATGGGTTTTGTTGGTGGTTAGTTATAGTTGGTTACGATACGCTATCTTATCTTCTTTCTGTTAGCCGGAAGTTGTAGTATGTTCTGTAGTTGGTTAGAGCAGCCAGTTGCAGCATCTTTTATATCCCCTTTCTCCCGTTGAACCCAAGGCATCTGTGCTTGGTGTTGACGGGTTATACTTTGGTGAACTGTGAGTCTTGCTTGACAGTACGTTTATGTACTGACCCCTTTGGGGTTGTGGTTTCCGCAGACTACGCTTACGAGGATCCCCGAGACGGCTACTACGTGGAGTTTGACGAGGCTGCGGACGAGTAGATAGCGGACCCGGGCAGGATCCGAGACATCGTGGATGGGCTCCGTTTTCCTTTTCATTCCCCGCTTCTTAAGCCTATTTGGATTTGTCTGTACTCAGACCCTTTGAATGCTTCCGTTGAGATGTAATGATGTTATGTTGGGACATGTGTCCTCTAGATGATTGTATTTTCTATCTCTGCTCTAGTGAGAGCTATTTGCAACTTATTTCAATCTTTTGTGTCCTAGAGATATGTTGTGCTATCATTCTGTTAAACGCCGTTGACGTACCATGTGTGTATGGTATGAAGTACGTCAATGGTAGTATCCTGATTTCTATGGGATGGTTTACGTAGACGATGAACAGTAGGGGTTGGTTGTCACACATACGTGTGTTGGCCTACTCGTAAGAGATGCGGGTGCGGGTAAGCCCCGTAATCCAATCAAATACTGTTCAATGGAACTGCGAGTATCCTCTAGAAGTCCGGGTGCGACATCCCCCATTGGAATCCATTGCCGAAATGGGTGGAAAAAATGTAGATGGCCAATATAGTAAGAGCTCCCCTACAATTTTTGCATTTCTGATAATATGAGTGAAAACAAATGCATATTCAATGAGGAATAGATGGGGGGGGAGATCAAACTATATTGAGGATCCAAAGATTGCAAATATGATTTTATTCCTTTAACACTTCTTCCAAGAGGAGTAGCACAAACAAAGGATCCGAAAAACCAATGGAACCAAAGATTTTATGATTTTAGCAAAATAGTGTTCTAAAGAAAATCATGAAGCTCCCCAATGTTCATGCACTACTTAGAGTTTGTTTTTGCATTTGAATACAAAGTTCACAAAGATGGGATCATCATTCCCCGAATATCCTCTAAAACACAAAACAAGTGGATGGGAGCATAAAAAGAAACTAGGCATATCACTTGAAGAAAATAAATGAATGATTGAGCAAAAAGATACCAACTGAACGGAACACAATGAGACAAGGCTCAACCATACATAACGAAACCAACATGCCCACCAAGGTAAGCATCAGAGACACAAAAAAACTCAAAAACAGATGAGTGCATAAGATGAAATAATATAAGACAAGCACTCCTAAGGAAAATACTTTCCGGAATCACCAAAAATGAAAAGTGTATAAGCAGGGTGGAGTCCAAAGGAATATGATACCAAAAGAGACGTATCTCCTCTCATGTGCATAAGTTTCTAATTGGACACAAATTATGATAATATGTATCCACAAAGAAGAATGTACACACAAAATAGTTACGAAAGTGAAGAACATGATATCCAAGAGAAAGTCATAAATACACCAATACGATTTTTTTATTGAAAGCATAACACATAGCTCAATTTAATCTTAAAAGGAGATAAATTAATTTCCAAGACAAACACACCAAAGACACCACAAATACCAATAGGGGGAAAATAGAATGTTGCAATGTTTTGGAAGAATCAAGTATCACAAAAGGAGAATAATTTTACAAATAAAGAATTTTCATGCCAAGATGCAACCTACGCAAGGTTGAATGCAAGAATACTATGCATGAGAGATACTTGTTACCAAGATTGCATTGGAGATGTTGTTGTGGATAAGAATTAATCTATCATCCTAGCTTGACTCCGATAAGATCATGGTGACAACACCTTCCTTGAGAATGAGGCAAGCATCCAATGCATCTCAAATGTACCTAAAACACATTTAAGCACAAAATGGTCCCCAAACTTATTGGGTCCAAAGTAGTTAGACAAACTACAATACATAGGATAATATCCACATAAATACGTGCAATAGATACTCTTACCCAAACCAGCCAGTACCCACTCTCCCGCACCAGCGGTAATACCGGTGTTACCACCGGTACTACCGGTGCGGCGGTCAGTGTCCCGGAGCTGCTCACCAGTAATCCGCAACACCAGAGGTACCGGTGGAATCAGCGGTACTACCGCCCACCTGTACTACCGGTGGCCTCCTTCATTGCCTCTGCGATGTACCAACAGAGCGTTGGTTTGGCGGTACCACCACCGGTACCAGCACAGGTGGTGGACAGCCCCTGGAATCCCGAGGAAATGCCGGAGGTACCAGTGGCACCAGCAGTACTACCGCCCACCAGTACTACTGGTGGCCTCTGCTGTGGCCTCCGCGATGTACCAACAGCGCGTCGATTTGGCGGTAGTACCACCGGTACCGCCACCGGAGGTTGCCTCCCTCGAGATGTGCTGGAGAATACTGGAGGCGGTACTACCGGTGGTTTCACCAGTACTACCGCCACTTGGACAAAAGACTGGCCAGTTTCCTGCTTTTGAGAGTTCTGATAATTTTGGATTTGGTGGAGTTTACCCTACATAACGTATCAAAAAAGTAAAGTATGCCATAGAAAATGCATTAGTAAATATGCATGCAAATACCTGCAAGAACCAAAAGGGATATGATGTGGACAAAAACACCAAGAAAACCAAAGAGGGTGCACAAGATTGTGACACGAAAAAAGGTTGTCCAAATCATACCAAAGATCCAAATCAACACATGGTTGATAAGAAACCAATTTGAAAATAAATCAAGTGAAAAAGAGATACACAAAGAACCATTTAACACTTGAAAGAAACCAAATAAGAGTTAAATCAAGAAATGAGATATTGAACTCCCAAAAGAGATACCAAAGAAAGATTCATTAATGAAAATAAGTACACTATCCAAAATAGATCAATTTGAAATAAATCAATGAGAAGATAACCAACTCCCAAAAAGAGAAAGGTTCCAACAACTAAACCAAACCCTAAACACTTTTCATGATGTCACAAAGTACCAAGACGAAAAAGGTTTGTCTTCCAAATAGACACGTCATCGGGATTAAATACCAATTGAGAAAGATCTAAATATAAATGAAGAAAAATAGTGTTCTAAATAATATAGGAAAGCTCCCCCATGATTTGTGCATTCCTTATAATTTTGTATTTGAATACAGTATGCACACACGTGGCATCCTTACTTTAGCTTTACTAATTAGAACACCAACCAAATACGAGTAAACCAAAGAGATTCTCAAAAGGCAAGGAAGACAATGGGAGTGAGCACAAAGAAATTATATGGCAATAAATATGTGAAAAAGAAGAAATAGCCCAAGTAAATAATATTATCACTTGTCAATGACAAGGAGAGGAGTTATTACTCGGTGTTATGTTGCGTACACATTCATGATCATATTCACAAAACAAAAGCTTACGAAAATTATAGGAATGAAAACACCATGCTTAAATGGAGATTCTTGGTGGCTTCAAAAGTCGAATGATCATGCAAAGCAATGATTAATATAGCATGAAGCAACCGATTTCCGAGAAGGTAAATACTAGTGCATATTTGAGGAAAATCGCACCAAGAAACTCTCTTACAAAAAAGATACCAAAAGATGAGCAAATAAAATCATTTAAGCAAATTGAAACTTTTTTGAGCACACATGCCACATAGGAACAAGATAATCAACAATATCAATTCTAGGTGGAAAAACCTCAAATGTCCACATTCTTTAGGCTTGTGATATGCACAAAGCATATTACTCCCCCATAATGTGACAATACTTATCTTCTTAGCAAGAGGAAAACAAATACCAACTAGATATAACTAATAGACATTAGAATCTGAATTTCTCATGAGTATGACATACCACATAGAGACTAGATAATATTGAAATATCAACACTAAGTGTTATTCCTCATGTATACACATTTTAGGATTGTGAAGTGCTAAAGGCATATTACTCTCCCAAAATGGGATAGTCCATTAATCACTCAAAAGAGCCAAATAAGATACAAACATGATGCAATTAGGCTTAAAGAAAACTCATACATACATGTTGTGCGAACCGACAAACACATACTATATTAGTCAAGGATAAGTAAGTAGTAAGCAGAACATATACAAAATACAAGCATGGTACAAAACCGATACGTGCAAAGGGGCAAGCAACTTTCAATGTATATATATAATGTAAATACAAGTTACCATAAGAAGGATCATGGAATATTAGATAGAGGCATGATAATACAAATGACTTGGCTTAAGGAAAATATACATGATGAAGATCCCTTAATTCTTCATGATATAGCCAAGACTCCAATGTCCTCCAATAACACCTATTGATCAAGTTTGAGCTTGTTGGTTCCCAACCAAGTTGGGTCCTAAGAGGTTAGTCACAATAGGCTTGGCAACCCAAATGTTTTTTTTCTTGACACCACTTTGAGTACCAACATATTTTGCAAACACATTGCCCACATTATCCTTCCGAATGGAATAAACATCATCAATTATGATTGGGTTGGATAATGTACCATTAGTGCACGAAGAAGCAAGATGTCCCTTTTCACGACATAAATAGCAACAACGACTTCTTCCATTCTTCTTAGTTGATTTCTCAACTTGAGAAGTATTAGCTTGATTCTTCATGGGAGGAGGCCTTTCTTCAACTTGAAGTTGAGATTGAGGTTGGACTTGTGGCCGCTTCCCTTGTTGCTTCTCAAAAAGTTGCTTCTTCTTCAAAGGGAATGATCTAACATGATGCCCTTCAACCTTGCACTTGAAGCAAACAATCTTGGCCAAATTCTTGAATTGTTCATGGCCCTTCTTTTTGTCGACCTTGGACTTGTTCTTGTGATTGGAAATGAATCCAAGTCCTCTCTTGTCATTGGGGGATTTTGGTACACTCAACATATTTTCAAGTGTGGACTTCCCTTTATGACACTTCTCCAAGTCTTTCCTCAATGAAGTAACTTGGACCTTGAGCTCTTTGATTCCCTCTACATGGTTAGTATCAACACAAGAGCTAGAGGAAGTAGATGCATCATTATTAGAGCAACAAGGTAAGGAAAGCAATTCATCATAAGATGTGGGAATATTATGAGAGGATGAATTACTAGGACTAGCACTAGCACAAGGAAATATAGCATTTAGAGTAGAGATTGTGCCTTCGTCCACACTAGGCTCACAAGATGTTACCTTAATTAAAATATCCTCACCAGATAATTTTAGCCTCTCATGGGAGACTAGAAGATCCTCATGAGAGATTGAGAGATTTTCATGAGTTTCTTCCAATTTCCCATAATTACTAGTTAGCAACTCAATTTGAGCCCGTAGCTCAACATTCTCCTTTAATATGGATGCTTCACAGGAAATAGAGTTAGTAGCACAAGCATAATCATTTTTTAGCTTTGAGGTTATTCGCAAGAGAAAGAGATAATTCATTGTCCCTTCTAAGATTAGAAATGCTAATAGCATAGGTTTCTTCTAGACTATATAGTTTCTCTTCATGAGAAGATCTAAGCGACTGCTCTTTCTCAAAAGCCTTTTCAAGCTCCTTGTCCTTGATAGAATGACTACCACTATGACTTTCCAAAGTCACGATGATATCCTCCTTTTCATCTATAAGAGAGTTAGCCTTATCAAGTTGTTCTAGGAGAGCATTCACATTTTTCTTGGTCTCACCATCAAGGCTAGCTAACCACAAAGCTATCCACTCATTTCTATCATCATGAGATATATTGGGGTTAAAGTAGAAGATACCTTTGAATCCTTGGCCATGAGGCAAAATGTGGTAGATGATGATAGATCATTACTTGAGGCACCACTAAAGTCTATATCTTGTTCCATAGAGAGTTGGGTTTCCTTTACATTGTTAGCCATACAAATACTAGAGGAAACACAATCATTTTTATGATGGGAACAAGATAAAAACAAGCATATCATCATGAGATTTAGTCAAGCAATGTCGACATAATATGCAAAGACTATCAACACAAGCATGTAAAATATTTTTGGTTCTAGTTGTGTTTAAGTCCAAAGATGAGGCATGGCAATAAGATAGAGATGAAGGATCATCAATAATAAGCTCACTATCATTATTGCAAAGCCTATCACTACTAACCATCTCATTAGTTTGTGGCTTACCACATGTTGGTGAAGTAGAAGAAGTTGAGAACACATCACGACCGGAAGTGGAGGGATAACAATCATCCTCTTCAACATTGGACACACCATATTTATCTTGAAGCTTTGTCCATAACTCATGAGCATTCCCCGATAGGAAAGAGTGGTTTAATAACTACAAGGCTCACAAGAAGGAAAAACACATCAATAGCAAGAGCATCGAGAGATAAGTTTTTCTCTTCCTCTAAAGTTGGATTTTGAGGATCCTTTGGAGGAGAAAAACCCATCTCTACAATTTGCTCCATATGTGGGTCCATGACCCAAAAATAAATAAGCACGCGAAATTTCCAAACATCATAGTTTGTGCCATCGAAATGAAATGTGGGATCGTGCACTAATTCACTAAGCGACATCATTACTCTCAAGGCGATGGAGCCTAACAATGAGAGTCCTGGCTCTGATACCAATTGAAAGTACAAGGATGCCGCCTAGAGGGGGGTTGAATAGGCGCTTTAAAATAATTACGGTTTAGGCTTGAGTAAATGCGGAATAAAACTAGCGTTTAATTTATCAAGCACAAAACCTATACAAGCTAGGTTTACCTATGTGCACCAACAACTTATGCTAGGCAAGAAATACAACTATGTGATAGTAAAATAGATGACTTCAAGCACGATGGCTATCACAAAGGTAATACATATGTAACGAGCTAGAGTATATAAATAACCGAAGCACAAGGAGACACCGATGTGATTACCGAAGTTCCTTACCAAGGGAAATACGTCTTCGTTGGAGAGTTGGGGACCACCTAGGCGCTCCTCAATAGCACGGATGTGCACACCTTATTCTCCTTGAGCCTCTCCGGTGAGGGAGATGCTCGTTTCCACTATGAGGTCGACTTGAAGGCGTTGACCAAACCTTACACGGGGTTGAGGCTATCTCCACAATTCAATTGGAGGCTCTCAACGAAGCTTCTTGCAACAAGGTGGAAGCTCCAAGCACTAACCGTCTAGGGTGCTCAATACACCCAAGAGGAACAATCTCTCCGGTGACCAAGCACCCAAGAGTAACAAGCTCACGAACTTCTCTTTCACGAATCTCGTGGGGAACTCAAACCGATGCACCTAATGCAATGGCAAGAACACACAAAGTGGTCAAGAACTTCTCTCCCAAATCCCACCAAAGCAACTAATGCTATGGATGGAGGAAGGAGAAGAACAAGGAAAACAACAAATGAATCCCTAGATCTAGATCCAATAGGTTCCCCTCACAATGGGGAGGGATTGATTGGTGAAGTGGTAGATCTAGATATCCTCTCTCTTTTCCCTCAAGTGGAAGCAAAAATCATTGGAGAGATTGAGAGATAGCAAGCTTTTGGAGGTCAACAATGGAGGTTAAACTTTCCCAAAAGGTTAGGGAACCATTGGGGAAGAAGGCCCCTTAAATAGGTCACCCAAATATCCAACCGTTGGGGGCAAAATCGCGGAGGGGCGGTACCTCCGGTGAAAGCATCGGAACTACCGCCCCCGGATGAGTTAGAACACCAAAAGGGCTGGAAAACTGCACCAGGCAGCGGAACCTCTGGTGGTTTCACCGGCGTTTCCGCCACGGGCATCCCGAAGGGGTTTACGGCGGAACCAGCACCAGAACTTCCGGTGCTGGAAAAAACTGCAGAACACCCGGTACGAAAACGGTCGTAACTTTTGCATCCGGACTCCGTTTTCGATGTTCTTGGGCTTGTTGAAATCGCAGCAACAAGAACTGCAAGAATATGCATATAAAGATCATAGTACAAATGGGAATATAAATCCAAATGATTAAAGGTTTGACCTATCTATAAAGGACAACCGGTAGAAACCTCCAACAACAAAAATGCGATAAGTTTTTCATACGAAATCCATTTTTGATGAACTTGAGCTTTACATGAAGAACATGACAAGATCTAAAAACTCACATGGATAAAACCTAAATAAAAACCAAGAAGGATGATGCCAAGTATGCAAAGTTTTGATCTCTCTACGATAGATACAATCAAGATATGCATTCAAGAGCCCCTCTTGATAGTACGGTTATCTATCCTATAATACAGTCTCCCAACTAGAATAATGAGACCGGTAAAATAGAAACTCTATCTAAGTCATACCTTTGCCTTGCGCAATCCAATTGAGCTATATGATGACAATCTTAATCACCTCAAGTTGGACCACCTTTCTTGATTGCGCTTCATTTCTTGAAGACTTGTAAATTGCTCCCCCATAAGCTAATATTAGAGAGCTTCTCACATGACCATTTTCACTTGACCATAATCTCCATATGGGTGGCAAGCTTTGCACACCTACTTGATCAACCAAGTATCTTCTCTTTATTCATGATGATGATGATTTGAAGGTAAACATTAATATTCACACAATCGCCCTCTTCAAGACATGCTTGTAATATGGTCAATAGTAGCATGAAAATTCTTCTATTGATCATATAGATATATTCATTAAGTGATGATCTTGATAGCATCCAACCTTGAATCCAACACATGGAGTTCAAGTGGTGCCAATGGACAAACCTATAAGAATGTCTCAATGCAAACATTAGTCTATAAGGAGTGTCATTAATTACCAAAACCATACATGGGGAACCATACACTTTCAGCACTGTTGTTTTCCTTGAACTAAATGAAGTTTCAACCTTAAATAACTGATAATTGTTTTCGGGGCTGGCCCATAGACCAGGCAAGAAGAGGGACCCCGTGCCCCGAGAAAAGAAGGCCCAAAATAGTAGTCACTATGCTACTCCCTCTGATTGGAAATGATTCTTGCAATTTTTTTTGGATAAGAATGTATTTTAAACGAATTTTAGTACACACACATTTAGAGAAATTTGTGTCAACCATTTCCGACCGGAGGTGTATTATTTGTTACACCACGGTAAAAAATGAAACAGTGGACGACTTCTTTTATTAACAACGCACAACTTTGATGATGATTTTCACTTATAATATGTATAATATATATATAAATGAAAAACTTCAGTCCACAAGGTAAAATGAAACAATACTATTTATACAAGCTCTTGGTATTATTAGTGGTAAAAAACGTGAGCTTTTGGTGGGAAATCATGTGCGCCTTACATTTTCGACGAGACAATATCTTAACTTAATAAAATGTCTAATACACACCACAAATCTCTTGAGAAGTGAGGACAAACCAATGCGACCCGACGAAAAAAAAAGCTACTCTCTTTTCGATGAATCCCCCATGTTTATGGATATCTATGGTACTGGATTTTCATTTTTGATTCCGTGCAATGACTATTCTATAAAATGAAGGGCACCTGTGTACACAAGATGATAACAAACACATTACATAATAGTATATCAGATAATAACTTTACGTATGCAAACATAATATAATTCACACTGTTTTTATTGGAGATTACTCTAAATAATGTTATTTCAATACCAAGTATAAAGCATGCAAACTATTTTAAAATTTTACATGATAGACAATGGTAGTGTCATTGGCTCGGTTTATAGTCGATGGGTTTAAAGATGTTTACTTAATCATACAATAGATACTGGTAGTGAGATATGTTAGATCCTACTCTAAAGATGCATACATAATTATATATATATTGCATTGGATAAAACGTAGTTCTAAAATAGACTTCCTTACAAAATTAATTTGAGTATCTTTCCATGAATTCACTATAAAGAAATAAATTAACCAACTAAGTAATATTTCCAATTATGTAGTTAAATTATGTTAACAAACAGAAAATTATACTTGAAATAGCATAATATGATAAAAATAATATACATATATGTATACAAGTTCAGTATAAAATGTATCAATTTTGATTCGCCCCGGGCCCCAATTATTATTGGACCGACCCTGGCTGTTTTCAGTATGTCGTGGGAAGTTAAATATGAAAGGGAAGTCATTTGTGTGTTATTCGAAAAAAAAGGTTTCCACGGTTTGATTGCAAGTTGTAGATTTGAGCAACTACTTAACCGATAATGACCCAAAATATGACAGTTCCGGTAGACAGAGCAACTGATGTCAGAGTGACTTTTGTTGTTGTGTATTTATCGTTTACCACTATATAGCTCATGATGAATTAGTATTTTATTTGTATTTGGGTTAGGGAAGTAATTTAGTAGAAAATTTTCATGCCATGTGAAGTTGATTCTCCAAAGTCATTTCTCATGTGGGGTCATACCGAAAGCACATGCTGAAGACATCAATGGTTGGACTATTTGTCTGAATCAACGAAAACATGGTGGGGAAACGGTCTACGTATCCTTGCTTTGACAGTTAATACTAGTACGCCCTAGCTGATTGTTGTGTGTGCTTTTTAGAATTAATTAATGTATACTTTACTTCAACGTGTACCGGCCACTCTACTCCATCTGACTGGTAGCGGTAATTGTTTAGTATCGTAAGGGTTTGACACCCATGCTTTATGCATTGAAGTTTGAATTCGATTTCCTACCGTATACTCATGTCAAAGTTATTGTTCTGCATTATTTTTCTGAACCATTTGTTGAAATTTTCGTCATAATGTTTTGCTTCATCTGATCATCTTAACTTCTCTACGAACCAGTATAATCATTGTGATATTCCTAGAATCAGTTTCATCATTGCCATGATCAGCTAGATCCGGGATAGTTCTGTATCGTCATTCATTTGCTGTGTTATCCCTGAGGCTAGCTTCACATTAGTGCACATCGTTCATGTGTTTTTAATTATTTTTTTCCCACCATGCTACTCGCTTCGATGCATAAAAAGTGTCTGGATAGGAGGGAGTAGCTGTTTGGCGCAGTGTTGGCAATCAATCTTGCATTAACTGCTAATGATTGTAGAGTTGTTAGCTTCTTGAGCTAATTATCATGCTGTATCAACAAAACTAACAACTTAACGTGCTGGTTAGAACCATGAGAATGGGGAATAAAAAACATATACGTACTATTAGTATATACCATGACTAGAATCTACATGCAAAAATGATACCGAGTCATAAGAAACTCAAAATAGAAATCGCAGCCACAAAACGAGCATGTGGAATGGCAAAGGCAGTCTGATCAGCTCACACGGACAGCACAACTGACGCCCTTGCTCTGCACGCCGGCGGGCGTCCCGGACACGAGCACGCTGGCGGCGCCGCCAACCTCCACGATGATGGAGCAGTTCATCGTGATCTCGAGGTTCTTCTTATAGACCCCCAGCACCTTCACGGTGGCGTTCATCTCCGTGTAGGTGGTGAGGTCGTACTCCTGGCCGAGCACCAGGCCGGTGCCGTTGAGCAACTGCGCGAACCGGTCGCCGAGGATGTCGACCGTCACGTTCATCCTGGCCGTCCTGCGGGCGCCGATGCTGCCGTCCGGCGCGTACGCCACGCTGACCGTCTGCTCCCGGTAGAACACCTCCGTCGCGCTCTGGGAGAACCGGAGCGAAACGGCGTTGGGGTTCTTGATCGAGATGTCGGCGGTGAAGGTGGCGTTGGCGGCGACGGGGTCGGCGAGCCCCGAGCCGGCGCCGGTGCTGAGCGCCGTGAGGGAGACGCTGTTCATGGTGAGGCGCGGGTCCTTGACCTTGAACACGGTGAGCGCGAGGATGAGGATGAGGAGGCCGACGGTGACGACGGTGAGGACGCAGCACCCGCCGCAGCAGAGCAGGCACCGGCGCTTCCGGAGGTACTGCACGGAGCGCCACCCCGCGGCCGTCTGCGCCGCCTCGTCCACGTCGCTCTCCGCCGGGTGGACGGACGGGGACGGGATGGCCAGGGGCCTCGCCGGCTCGTTCTTGTCCCCCAACGCCGCTCTGCTCGATGACGCGGCGGCCGCCATTGGGAAGGTGAAGGGGGAGAGCTGCAGGGGGCGCCACAAGACACGGTTGCTCGGCTGCTTTCTTCGGCACGGCCGGGAGTCTTGGTCTTATAAGCACGGCTCCGGCGGGTCAAAGGTCTGCGCGCGAAGTAGTGCCGTTTCGTTCCGTTTTATGCCGGGTTTGACACGCTTCGACTTTGGTGGCAAGTCGCGTCCGAGGAAAAACATTTCTTATCACCCGAGGACTGAATTCACTGTCTTCAGTGCGTGAGCAAGAACCCGTTGCCTGTTTGAAACTTTGAATCTGGCGAAAGATTTCTAGATGCTCAAAATTTTCCGTTACTACGGCGGCTAGCAGGTCCGCTGATACATCACTAATTAATTGTTGCTGGGTATTCTACTCCCCAAGGAAAAGAGAGACATCGACCATCTAGAAGTCTTTGCACGCATAGAATGTTCCTCTACTTTTTTTTAGATAAAAGGCTAAAAGCCCAGTTTTGAATTAACAAAACTCGACAGAGTCATAGTTCATACAACCGCTGGGCATACAGCTTCGCCACCGAACCGAAATATGAAAAAACACGCACCCACAGAGGGCGGAACAACATGCTGAGGCATACAGCTTCGCCGAAACTACGAAAAGCAACAAAAGAATCGCGAAGGTAGCGAGGCCTATCCAGGTGGCGCAGGGAAGCGGCAGGAGTGATATGCGGACTTGAGAGCTCCCACTAGGCGGCCGGCTTCCTCCCTGTCCTCAGGCTTCATTGCCGGCATTCAAAGCTGCAAGAAGATTAAACATTTGAATATAAAGATAGCAGGATGTTTAATAATAACACCCTCAATCGCGTGCTTATTTCTAATGTGCCAAAGCGCCCAAGCTAAGGCTAGAAAAAGTATCCAAACAATCCTACGGTAGCCCCCCCCCCCTAGGGTGCTAAGAATCTGATGGAAATGCGCGAAGTTCGCCGGGGACCAGTCGCGGCCAAGGATCTGTCGCACCACGCTCCAGGCGAATCTAGCAAGCGAGCAGGAGAAAAAGATGTGGTCGGCGCTTTCCGGAGCCGCGCAAAGGACGCAACGCCCGTCAGAGGGGCCGAAACGAGAAGCGATCTGCTGGCTGGATGGGAGTCTGTTGATGCTAAGTTGCCACGCAAAGACTTTGATCTTTAGCGGGACGCGAGCGCTCCAAAGATCGTCAGCAACGGCGACAGGGGCTCCACTGGACAGAGAGGCGTACATGGATTTAACCGAGAAGTTTCCTGAGGGTTCTAGGTGCCAAGAAATGACGTCCAGGCCCTCCCGAAGAGGCGTGGAGGTGATAATGGTGTCGAGCTCGTCCCATTGAGCAAGGACACCATTGTGCAAAGACCTCCGAAAACGGCACCCGTTGCGCAGGACCGCTGCCACCGAGATGTCTTGATCATCGCAGATGTTGAAAAGCAGAGGGAAGCGGAGGCACAGCGGTTCCTCTCCGTGCCACCAGTCCGTCCAGAATCGGGTTCTCATCCCGTCAAAGATCTCGTGCTTGGCCCCGGCCTTAAACGAGTGCTTGATTTTATGGAGACTCTTCCAGAACTGAGAGCCCCCCCTCGGTGAGCTAGCAAAGATGTCACCGGAGGGGGAGTATTTGCTGCGGATGATGATTGCCCAGATCGAATCATCCATCAGAGATAGTTTCCAAATCCACTTGAGAAGTAGGGCCTCATTCATTTTGCGGGAGTTAACCAAACCGAGGCCCCCAAGGTCCTTTGGGCGACATACAGCCGGCCAATTCACCATATGGTATTTTCTGTCCGGTCCGGCTCCTTCCCAGAAAAATCGGGCACGGACAGAGTCTAGCTGTTTGTGCGTATCCAAGTGAAGCAAGAATAGGCCCATGACATAGGTTGGGAGGTTATCAAGGCAGGCATTGGTAAGGATCAGACGTCCCCCCGAGGACAGGAACCTATTCATCCAAGGTTCTACCCTACGCGCCAATTTCTGAATAAGGAAGGCCCATTGTTCCCTGGAGAGCTTCGAGTCAGAGATGGGTAGCCCGAGATACATGAATGGAAAGCTGCCCAGCTTACAATTCAGTAGTCTAGCTATCCTGTTTTGCTCGTCGGCTGGCTGATTAAGGACCAGGACTTCGCTTTTGTGAAGGTTGATTTTCAGTCCTGACATGTTCTCGAAGCACATGAGCAAGAATTTGAGGTTGGCGATCTCCAGATCTCCCCCTTGGATGAGGATGATCGTGTCATCGGCATATTGCAGATGCGTGATACCTCCCGGTACCAGGTGCGGGACGACCCCTCTGATGTGCCCCGCAGCGTTGGCCTTGGACAACAAAGCCGAGAGACCTTCGGCGACAAAGTTGAATAGGAGAGGGGAGAGGGGGTCTCCCTGACGGACTCCCCGTTTATTTCTGAAAAAGGGCCCATTTCCCCATTGATGGAGATGGCCGTCTGACCGCCAGAAACTAGCTGAGAAATCCTATGGATGTATCCTGCTTCGAACCCTTTTCGTTGCAGGACCTCGAGTAAAAACTCCCAATTCACTCTATCATAAGCTTTCTCAAAATCGAGTTTAAGCAAGATGCCCCCTAGCTTCTTGGATTTTAACTCGTGGACGATCTCGTGGAGAGCGAGTGCTCCGTCAAGGATGAAGCGTCCTTTGATGAACGCGGTCTGATTAGGCGCGATGACCTTGTGCGCCACCGGGTCGAGACGCGAGGCGAAGGCTTTGGCGATGATCTTGAATATCACGTTTATTAGAGCTATGGGGCGGAATTGGGTGATACAATCCGCCCCCGGGATTTTTGGAATGAGGGTAAGCACCCCAAAGTTGAGGCGGGAGATATCTATCCGGCCTAACATGAAATCGTTAAGGATATGGAGCACCCCATGCTTAACCAAATCCCAGCATTTCTTGAAGAATGGCACTGGGAACCCGTCCGGACCCGGGGCGGTGTCTGATTTCATGTCTTTAACAATCTTTTCTAGCTCTTCCTCCGAGAAGGTGATGCAAAGTGAGTCATTGTCTCGCTGAGACACCTGGGGAGCCCCTGCCCAGATATCTCGGTGCAGACTACAGTTTCGCGCTTCCGAGGCGCCGAGGAGGTTCCTATAGAAGCCATAAATGTGGTCTTGTAGTTCCTGCTTTCCCGAAATGGTTACCGGCCCGTTGTCGACCCTAAGAGAGGTGATGAGGCATTTTCTGCGCTGTCCATTAGCAACAGCGTGGAAGTAGGCCGTGTTCGCATCTCCCTGCAGCGACCATTGGACCCTACCCCGTTGCCTCCAATATTCTTCCTCGAGCTTAAAAATGTTCAGCAGTTGTTCTTCTAGGTGGTATCGGTACGCCCAGGCGTCGTCATCCAGACCCTGTGTGTCAGCCTGGAGGTCGAGGTTTTTAATGCTCTCCATCAACGAGGTCTTCTTGAGGCGGGCTTCTCTACCAAGATTGCGGCTCCACCCTCGGAGGACTTGGCGGAGTTTCCGGCTCATGAAGTTCCACCAATCGATGATATCGCGCCCCCGAACTTCCTTGGCCAACCTATCCCAGGTAGACAGAAGGAAGGGACGGAATTCTGGTATCGCAAACCACCCGGTCTCAAAAAAGAATCTGTTGCTCCGGACCGGGGTTCCCTCACCCGAGTCCAGCAGCAGGGGCGTGTGATCGGAGCCGATACCTGGCTCAGCCATCAGGGAGAGGAGGGGGAAGATAAGGTCAAGTGTCGGAGAGATAAACACCCTATCTAACACACATCGCACCGGATTTGAGTCTTTTATTCGTCCAGGTGTATCTCGCACCCGAACGAGGGACGTCGCGGAGGCCCCAATTGGCTATGTGTGAGTTGAAGAGTGCCACCCTTGGCCAGTCGATATTTCCGTTATTCTTATCTGAGCTATCTCGAATCAGGTTGAAGTCTCCTCCCAGGATGACTGGAACGGAGCAGGCCGCAATTTTGCCGGATATCTCATCGAGGAAAGCTGCCGAGAGGGCGTGGTCCGCCGGCCCGTAGACATTGATGATTTCGAGTTTTTCTTTAGAGGGTTTATGTAGCACGAGCAGGCTCTGGAAAAAACGGTCACTATCCATAGAGCCGACTTCAAACAGGTTGTCACTAACGCCTATGAGCATCCCCCCGGATAGCCCGTTGGCGGGGGACCAGTTCCAGTAGAAAAGTTGGCCCCCAACTAGGTTACGTAGCTCCGAATCCGTAAATGCTTGCCTAATCGTCTCCTGAAGGCAAACAACTGAGCACTTGTGAGTCCGGATCAAGTCCTTCAAAAGGGTTCGACGGCCCGGCGCGCCAAAACCTCTGATATTCAGAATGAGGGCACGCATTAGGGCACCTGTTCGGGAGCCCGTGCTTGGCGGGTGTTGGGTTTGGAGGGAAGGTTTCTCGGGGCTTTGGCTTGGCGGGAGTAGGGGGTCCTAGGGGGAAGCACTTGTCTCTTCCTGGGACGCCCGCGGCGAGCAGGGCCAAGAGGGGCCACGCTGATGGGAACAGAGACGAGGTTGCCATCGACGGCGGTAGCGGGGGTGGGGGTTCCTGCGTCCACCCCTGTGGGCGCTGGGACTGATGTCGAAGGCTGGGCTGGGGTGTTCGAGGTGAGGCTGGCTTGCAGGTCCCGAGCACGAGCCAAATCGGCTTGGGCAAGCTCCGAGGCGCGGAAGAGCGAAATCACTTCGATGGGGGACTGAGACGACGAGCCTAGTTCTATACCGCAGTCGCGGGCAACAACTAGGAGGTGGTTGTCATCAACAGCATGCAGAGCAGAATAAGTCTTGGATGGGGGCGCACCTGGGGTGTCTCGAGCAGCGGCGCGCGAGGTCGCGCGGTCGAGGACGGGCGCGTCAGTCTGACCAGCGCCTCTGGCGCTTTTGCGAGTGGAGAGGACGGGCACCGCCTTGCTCCTGAGGCCCCTCGCCACAGGAGCCGATAGATCCTTGATGACGCCTATGTCCGCCGATGAGTCACCGCTGAAGTCCGGCTGGGGGAAGGCCGCCAAGGAGGCCGCCAACCTAGCAGCGGGGCGGTCGGCGTTGGCCTTGCTGCGGCGCTCCCTGGATTGGAGAGATTCGGTGGCGCTCGACGGAGTGACGGCAGTGTCGGTGGCGAGGAGGTTGCGCGGCGAGGAGATAGTGGAGGTGGGGGCGTGGTCGCTCAGCGAGAAGGAGGTAGGGGCCGCTGCGGGCATGGGATCGGGGTTCGCCTTCTTTCTTCCCGAGCCTGAGAGGAACGACCCGTACTCATTGATGCCGAGCGACGCCGGCACCCCCAAGGCCAACACCGAAGTACCCGGAGCCACGTCGCAGGACACCCCCGCAGATCTAGGGCCTTTAGGCGCCGTCGGCTTGGGGTCCTTGGAGTTGGACTTCTCGTGGCGTCCGCGTTTCCCGTCCCACTCTTCATCCTCGTCCGAAGATTTCTCGAGGTCATCATCATCTTTGTCATCGTTGCGGGGGGCTGGGGGTGGGGGTGGGGCGGAGGATCCCCCCTCGGGACCCTTCTCCACCTCGACCCGGATCTTGTATCCTTGACCGTTCACGCATAGGAGGAAGGAGTCTGGGATGCGCTTCCCTGCGCGGCATCCGAACTGCATGCGAATGGGCTCCTTAGGGTCATCGAAGGCGGCTTCGTCCACAAGCATAGGGCGTCCAACTGGCCGGGCACCTACCCTAAGGCACCCGGTGTTGCGGAAGGGGGGAGGGACCCCATGAAGCTTGACCCAAACCTCCTTGAGGACTTCAGAGGCTTGGTCGTCCATGGCGCCTTCCAGGACGATGGCCTTGGCCTTGGAGATGGGGAGACGGAGACCACCGCCGCGGATGGCCATGCGAAGATTCCCCGCAGAGGGGAAAACAAGGGTGAAGTCCGCGTCGCTGAGTTGCCGGACTTGCCAATCCCAGGTTTCATCTACGAGCTCCTTGAATTCGGCTTCAACTTGCGCAGCAGAGAGCTTGACGCCTTCAACAAAAACAGTGGCAGAGTTGGGAGGCGCACGGGCAGCGTCTTCTTCGGCCACCTCGAGGCACATGAAGCCGATCCCGTCAAGCCCGTATCCAGCCCAATATGGATCGAAGCGCTCATCTGCGGCGTTGCACATAGCTAAAGGGTGGCCGGCTAAATTACACTTGACGCAGTAGGGCTCGCTCTCGCAGTCCGCTTGGCGGTGGCCCACTTTGCCACAGTTATAGCATGTCAGCTTGGAGGGCTCGGCGGCCGGAGGTGGGACGGTGGCATCCGCAGAGGAACCCGCCCCCGCGGCGAGCCCCTCCGAGGTCTTCTGCGCGCCCCCATGACGCTCTTGCGATCTTCGTTGGTCACGGCCACGGCCCTGCGGTCGCGGACCCTGGCCAGGGGGCGGGCCGTCGCGGCGGCCACGGTTGTCTTGAGAGCGGCGCGGGGAGGGGGGGCGGCCGCCGTAGCGCCGTCGATGTTCAGCGCGCTCGCGCTCGAGTCGCTCGTCGAGGTCGCGCTTGTTGCCTCCTCCCGCGTAGTCCCCATAGGATCTCTTGCCTCCGCGACGCTCGTCGGAGCCGCGGTCCATCCTAGCCAGGCGGGGAGGGAGGTTGGCGGCGCGAGGTGGAAGAAGGATTCGGGCGCGGAAAGCGTATCGTCGAACGTCGTCTGGATGAGCGGCGTAACCGGCGGCTAGGGTTAGGTTGTGGCGAGGGAGCCACCACCAGGAAGATAAAGGAGCAGGGACGGCTGGGATTGGGTCATCCAGATGAACGGTCGCGATGGGCGCGTTAGAAAAGTTGGGCCCCGGCCCAACTATCACCACCTGAGTGCGCCCAGGCGAGGGCCCAGAGCCAGGGCTCAGGAGCTGGCCCGACACGGGAGGCCCATCCCGGCCTGCCAGCGCCAGCGTCTCCCCATCGGCCGCAAGGAACCCTAGCGCCGAGCTCGCGGCCGCCGCCAGCGAGAGATCCGGCGACTGGGCGCCCACCGCCGTCGGAAGGGGGATCTGCACCGAGCCCACCCGCAGCTCCGCCACTCTCAGGCCCCTTGCCATCGGAGAGGGGAGGGGGGGAACTCTGCGAACGAGCTCGTGCAAGGCGGGGGAGGACCCGTCCCCGGCGAGGAGGGAAGCGACGCCGGAATCTCGCTACCGTCCACCACGTCGCCCTCCGACGCGGGGGAGGAGGACACCGGGCACCACCCAAGGTGTCGCGGGAAGAAATCGCCCAGGCAGCAGTGGAGGGGCGGGGAGGCGCGCGGAGAGGAAGCCTCCAAGACCTCGCTCGCGGAGGCGGCGTCGCGCAGCGGGGAGGGGGCAGGAGGAAGCGGAGAGGGCGCCTGAAGCGTCCGGCGCGGAGAGGGGGCCGAGCGGCGGTGAGGACGCCGGTGGCGGGGCGGAGGCGCGGACGGCAGGGGCCAGTCGCCCTGCGCGTCGCGAGAGCCCAAGCACATCGTCTCGATCTGCGCCTCTGACCAGATGCAGTTTAATTCAAATTTTCTGGTGACATCAACATTTCTACAGTAGCGTGGAAAACATAATGTTCCTCTACTTGACCATTTCTTCATGGCCATTGTTGAATATATCTACATTTACTTCTTTTCTATAATTTTTTCCGTTTCCAAGAAATTTCACCAAACTTTCCGTTAAAACCTCTCCGAGTTCCCTTTTTTTTAAACACCGAAGCCTCATCTTATTACATAGAGAAAATGAGAGAGAACCACCACATTTGTGGTCGATTTGTCAGCTAACCACTGTTTTCGGGAAAAATGACATCGAACACCGCGTTTCGGGGCAGACGTGTGACGCGGAGCACCGTTTTTGTCTGATTGCTCGGTTTAGGCCGCACAACAACATTTCTGACTGTCGTGGCCCACTGTCAGGCCTACGTGGCAAGGGGAGACGACGGACCTGTTGACGGCGTTAGGTTCTTGGCTGAGAAAATGACGGAAAACCGCCACATTTATGGCGACGATGTGAGCTAACCACCACATTTGGACAAAATGACACAGAGCACCGCACATTAGGGCTAGTCTGACAGGGAGCACTGATACTTCGAGTTCAACCGTTTCTGACGGTTATCCACCTCTGGGGTCTACATGGAAAAATAATAAGAATAAATAAATAATCAAAATAAGAGAAAAGTAAAGGTCTCCAATTATTTCCTCTGTTATAGTCATTGTATCGAAACACTCAACCAGGACGACGATCTCAGAAATGAGATGCTCAAGACCGTCCCGGCTAGGGGCTTTGGGGATCCGGCGAGCCGTGCGTGCTGGTGGACGGCCGTCGCAACACCAGCCCACCGCACCACAGCGTGCACAAACAACAGCGCACACACGCAAGCAGCACCGGAGCACGCAAGCTCGGACATCACTCGCAAGCAGAATCACAGTACGCACGCGCCCGCAAGCAGCAACGCAACTAACACGGCCGCGAGCGTGGTGAGCACGCATGTAGGCACGGCGCGCCTATGGCCAGGCGGGACAGCCAGTGCAGGTGCGGGGCGGAGCAGCCCGCTATCTGCTCCCCGAGCTCCTACTACTAGCTCCCCGGCCCCTCCTCTCAAGTTTGTCCGCCTCCCCCGTCCTCTGACCGCACCCGCAACTCGACACTACCACCGCGTGCAGTGCCCTTGCTCCTACAATCGGCCACCGACGCCTCCTCGAGCGGCATTGCGCGAGCGACTCGCTGCTCCAGCACGTCCATCTCCACCGCGCTCCCGGCGCCATCTTCCATCCGGCCGACGAGCCTCTTTCCAGCTCGGTAGGGTAGCATCCGCGCCGGCGCCCTCGGATGGGAGAGCAGGCGTGCGGCGTTTGTTTCGCCGAGGACGCCCGCGCCCGACCATGGATACAGATATTGGATCGCTATTGGTGAGAGCTCTCCCGCCCATGGCCGGAGCTCCCCTGTCCCGCACCATGGCTGCCATGTCGGCCGGTGGCTCGCCATCGCAGGGTGCAAGCGACGCGTTGGCGCTCGAGGCTGCTCCTCTTACTTCTGTTTGCGCAGGCAGTTGTGGCGCAGGCGCTCGTGTACGCCCTACCGTCAGGGCCACGAGAATCGGCTAAGATGTCTAGTAGACGGCAATGGCGGAGAGGGTCGCCGGTGCACACAAAGTTTTCGACATAATGTGCGATGCTCGGTGTCATTTTCCCCAAAAACGGTGGTTAGCTGACAACTCGACCACAAATGTGGTGGTTCTCTGTCATTTTCTCAACGGGCGTCAACAGGTCCGTCGTCTCCCCTTGCCACGTAGGCCTGACAATGGGCCACGACAGTCAGAAATGTTGTTATGCGGCCTAAACCGAGCGATTAGGCAAAAACGGTGCTCCGCGTCACACATCTGCCCCGAAACGCGGTGCTCGGTGTCATTTTCCCCAAAAACGGTGGTTAGCTGACAACTCGACCACAAATGTGGTGGTTCTCTGTCATTTTCTCTATTACATACGGTGGGTGCACACGTATCGTAGAAGAACCCCATTAGAACGAGAAATAACACATAGGGCCCCGGAATAAGCAGAAAATACCTTGCTAAAAGATATTAAATTACAACCTAGTCCTTCTTTATCCCCACCATGGAGTAGTTCACCGAGATTTCTGTCGCCGAGCACCATCGTTGGGACATCACCACCTGTTTCGATGCCGACATTAACAACAACAACCAACAGCCTGAGGAAGGGCCTCACATCGAAAGTTGAAAAAGAGGACCATACCAGCATCACGAGGTCGCCATGGACCAAAATAGATGCGCTCCAGCAATTGAAGGCTTCCTCACTCCAACACCACCGTGAAGCACCCCCGCACCCTCTGCTACATCACCGCACTGTGCCCCCACCACCATGGAGACCTGCAGGAAGAACAGAGATGCAAAACAAAAAGAACTCAAAGCAGCAGAGATTCTTCACCACCACCCTTCGAAAACCGGACCTCCGTTAGAACTCCAGTTCCTGCCACGAACCAAAGGAGGCAGCGCAAGCAGATTGCGGTTGTTTTGAATCCAAGAGCAGGCCCTTTCTAAGGAACCGCCCAACATCTTTATCGTCGCCGTATTCGGTTCGCTCCATGGGAGCACCACCTTGAGGAGAAGGAACATCGAGCAAGGCCAGGCTTGGCCACGAAAGCCCCGCTCCAAAGATCCAGTGCGAACCTTACTAGGAGGGATGCACGAGCGCCTCGACCATCCATGCACCGCAGCACGCCACCAGCGGAGTGCAGCGAGGCAGAGGTGAAAGTAAAGTATGGGCACCTAGAGGGGGGTGAATAGGTGCTACGGCCAATTTTATTTTTTCTTAAAGTTTAGGCTTGACACAAAGGTAAATTCTCTAGATAGTGCAACTAAGGTGAATTTACCTATATGGCAAGACGAGCAATTAATGCAACTAGGACAACACTTAATACAACAAGTACTACAATAAATGCTACAAGTACAAGTAAGTAAAAGGTAAGGGAACGAGGTAACCGATGGAAGCATGCGGAGACACGATGTATTCCCGAGTTCCTCCTTGTTAAGGGAGTACGTCTCGTTGGAGTGGTGTGAGATCGCCACAAAGGCCTACTCAACGCCACAAAGGCCTCACACTATTCTCCGATGAACTCCGCCACAAAGTCCTAGTTCACCTTCCACTATTGAACCCCTTTGAGGCGGGGATCGAATCATTTACAAACAAGCTTGGGGCACACACCCACAACTAAATTGGGGGCTCCCAACAATCACAAATCACAAAGAGTAGCAAGAAGCCTAGGTTCTCCACAAGAGGAAACCCTAGGCCAAGATCCCTCAAGCTAATGAGGGGGAAATGGAAAACCGGTTGGTGAAGATGTAGATCCGGGGCTTCTCCTTCAATCCTCAAAGTTTCAACAAGTTTGGGTGGAGGAGGAGGGAGATCTAGCTTGGTGGGTGAGCTCAATCAATGGAGTCTTCAATGCTGGAGGAGCTAACTCTTGGGGAAGAAAGAGAGCTTCTGTTTATAGCCCCCACTCAAACTAGCCGTTTTTCTGCCCAGATTGCGACCATTCCGGAATGACCCGGAATAATTCCGAATCCCGGAATAAGTCCGGAGCAATCCGAATGCCAACAGAGATATTTGCGTTCATGTCGGAATTTGCCCGGAATAATTCCGGATCCCGGAATCCCCCGGAATTTTCCGAACGCCAACAGAGAAATTTACGTTCATGTCGGAATTTCTCCGGAATAATTCCGGAGCCCGGAATCACCCGGAATTTTCCGAATGCCAACAGAGATATTTGCGTTGAAGTCGGAATCCACCCGGAATGATTCTGGGCTGCTCCGGATTGATCCGGAATAATTCCGGGTGCCATTTTAGAACTCTTCTTGTGGCTAGAAAACCTCCGTTGAACTTTAATCTTCTTCACCATTTCTTTGACACCATACATATGTGCTGATTATGACTATAACCTTTTAAGCAAAGTAGCACACATGGTTAAAACTTCTTTATTTTGTTAACAAACACACAAAACACAGAGATATCGAAAATGCTCTTTCAATCTCCCCCTTTTTGGTGTTTGATGACAACATAAGGATTCACGGGGATAAACAAGATGAACATAAAGAAATGGTCTCCAAAAAATAGATGGAGCTCTTCCTCGATATGTGTCGTGAGGCACATACTTCATAGGCTTTGATCCCCCTATGTTTTAGACACCAAGCAGTCTAAACAAGTTCACACATCATGCATATAGATAATAATAATGAAGCAAACAAGATAGTAGCATAACCATGGGTAGGGTGTTCCACACACGAATAATAAAAAGTTTGCAATGACGATAAACGAAACTAAAGAAACCGTAGCACAAGCCTATAAGATCGAAAACGAAAGGCAAAAGACTCGTGCTCCCACCCTTGCAACACCCGTGACAACCTAATAGAAGACTCCTTCTCCCCCTTTGGCATCAAAGGCGCCAAAAAGGGAAAAACGAGTCCAACTAACGTCCCAAGGGATCACTCGATGTCATCATCTCCTCCTCGGTGAGCATCTTCATCTTCCTCTTCCTCTTCTGGATGCGCACGCTCACCACGGTCCCCAGCACCATCAAAGTCATCCTCGTCAGACAGTTCCTCATCATCAACATCAGCTGGAGGCACCCCGAAGTAGAAGTCATCATCATGGATCTCAGGCATCTCAATGGGAACATACTCAGCAGCAGCAAGAGAGAGAGGATCAGCATGCACTTCTATCCCAGCAGCTCTGCGATCGGCGTTCTGAATGCATCGAGTCTCCTTGGCCAACTCCCTAGCCTCATGGGCAATCGCCCTAGTGTCACTGCACATACTGAACATTGCCCTGAAGAACTTTGCAATGCCACTAGAGGGACGCTGAGAGGCACCACTCAAGGAAGCAGAAGGAGTAGCCATAGGAGCCTTGGACTGTGCCTTGGAGTACTCAGGAATCTCCACACCACGAATGAGAGATGGAACCATCTTCTTGCCCTTGACTACCAGGAACTCGTCCATGATTTCAACACCCAGCTTGGCATTAATGAACCTCTGAATCAGTGGGCCAAAAGCGGGCTTCCTCTTCTCCATGACCCCAATGCAAATCTCACGGTACACAAAGTCCATCACATCAATCTTCCTCTGGTTCTGAGGCCTGGTGAGGAACATGAGGTTCACCATAAAGGCCCTAATAGCAGAGTGGTCACCAGCCTTGATCACAATGGTGGCACGGAAGATCTTGGATAGCAGGTTGTAGTAGAGGTACATGCTGGAGTTGAAGGGCCTAGTCTTGACCTGAGCATCAGGAGGATAGCAGAACTCCAAGCTTGAGTTGTCATACTCTGGGTTGTCATGACTTTGAAACCATGATTAGCATACGTGCCAGTCCACCTGTATCCTAGAGCCTCAGCAAACTCACCCAAGTTACTCGTGATCCTCTAATCTCCGGATATCCAAGTCATGGTGCGTACAGCATCACCTGTGCAGTGGAGAGTGCAATAGAACTGTGCAATGAGGTTCGGGCAATACTCGCACTCGACCTCCATAAGTGGTGCCACACCTAGCTTCACCAAGCAAGCATGAACATGACGAAGATCTCCAGTCTTGTGTCTATGATAGTAGTCCATGTCAAGCTGAGCCTGCTCACATACAAGTGGTTTCTGAATAGAATAGAAATCCTCCCAAGTCTTGAGCTGAAGGTTTGTCCAAAAACGAGGATCCTGACAAGTGGACTCAATGAAGCGGTATGGATTCTTCCACTTGATATGCTTCCACTGAGCAATGGTGTAGGACTTCAGATCCCCTTCGGGCACCCTCTCAATCTGATCATCATCACGATACCCTCCACGAGAACCGGAGGTGCGACCCCTTGTAAGGCGAGCACCCCTCCCAGCAGAGGACTTCCTCTTCAAACCAGTGCGTGAGCCAGAACCTGTGAATAGAGAACATAGAAAAAGCAATAGATAAGTGCATATGCCAAACGGGAAACAAAGGAACTCCAAAAAGTTAGATGTAGTGCAAGTTGTCGAGATCCTGGCATGATCCGGAATTATTCCGGATGAGCCCGGATTTATTCCGACTGGGTCAGATTTATCCGGAAAAATTCTGACTGGCCGGATTCATCCAGAATAATTCTGGGATCCTCGATCTGATCCGAGAGATCCCCCAAAACTCGAAAACTTGGCTCACTAACTACACCAAACTTTGAGGAAAACAATGGAAACGATCCTAGATGAGTTCTATCGTGCTGGAAGTTTGTGGGAGTGACAAAATACGTGATAGATCTAAGTCTAGATTGGGATTGGTTAGACTAGATCTAAGATGCCATGGGAACTTGGTAGGGAGATTAGCAAGATGAATTAGTTGACATGAGCTTGGATCTAGATCAAACCCTAGGTGAGATTTCATCTAGAACCAAAAATCAACCAATAGAAACAAGAAAAGAGAGATGCTAATCACAATACCTTCCATGGGGGGTCCTTGTCCAAAGGAGGGATCAAACAATCCTCCCTAAGGGCAACGGGGACGAACTCGGCAAATTTTGGTGGCTAGGGCACGGGAGAAGGGGGGAAAAGTGGAGGAAAACTGCCTCCCGTGCGTGCGGGCCTATTTATAAGGAAAACTGGCACGTCCGGAATGGTCCGGAATTAATCCGGTTCGGTCAGAATTATTCCGGAAGTACCCGGGAATTTTTCTGGGTAGGTCGGATTCGTCCGGAAATATTCCGGCCAGAACAGGATTTGCTCCAAACAAAACCAGAAATGACAATTTGGAGAGGCTAGGATCGATGTGTCTTTGTGTGGAGTAAGGAATATGCAGAAGAACATGAGGAGGGGACAAATACAGCAAAAAACACAATGGGTTAGATTTCCTAGTCTTAATTCTCGGGGAAGATGCAAATAAGATTCGAAATAGCAACGAGAAGTAATGTTCGGAGAGATAACACAATAAACTAAAAGATAGCCAACTAAGAACCAACTCTTCAAAAGAGAAGAGGTTGGTGGCCCAAGCCACCATGTAAGAGTTCATGGTATGCAACCGCGAAGATATATCTTTGGGAGATTGCCATTACTCGACATTGAAGCTCACAATTCAACATTAGAAAAAGAGAGATAACAATGAATTTTTGCTTTGGGCATAATGGGGGGAGGGAGAACCCAATGTGTTAAGATAACACTCCCCCTATGTCCATGCCTACACCTAAACTCGAACACGTTTCATCTATAGGGGTGTGTGCAAGATCCTCAAGTCAAACTCCTAGAATCAATGACACTTAGTTCATTCCTAAAGAACAAGAATCTTGCATCATCAAGTGGCTTCATGAAAATATCCGCAAGATTGTCCTTGGTGGGCACATAACATAGTGCAATATCCCCTCTTTCCACATGGTCTCGGATGAAATGGTGGCGAATCTCAATGTGCTTCGTTCTTGTATGTTGCACGGGATTGTATGCAATATTGATGGCACTTTCATTGTCACACAAAAGAGGCACCTTATCCAAATGAACCCCATATTTATTGAGAGTTTGCCTCATCCATAGCAATTGAGTGCAAGCACTTGCGGCGGCTACATACTCGGCTTCGGCGGTGGAGAGAGATATGCAATTTTGCTTCTTGGAAGACCAACTCACCAAAGACCTACCAAGAAATTGGCAAGCCCCGGAAGTAGACTTCCTATCATCTTGATCACCCGCCCAATCGGAATCCGTGTAGCGCTTGAGAGAAAATTGTGCCCCCTTTGGGTACCACAAACCAAATCTTGGGGTATGAACCAAATAACGAAAGATCCTATGGACCGCCATCAAATGGCTTTACTTCTTGCCACCAAGACTTGCCTCGGGCACGGCACCAAAGAGATCAACATAGAGAAGCTCCAAGATCCTCTTTGATGAAATAATAGTCTTGGCCTTGTGCATCTTGTCATGCATATTTCCTTCAACACGCGACCTACAAACGCGATCCTTTCAAAAGGAAACATTTTCTTTTAGTCCGACAATAAGGCCACCTTTGTGAAGACTTTGCAAAGTTCTCATGTTGACATGGGATAGGCGGCGATGCCACAACCATCCCAAGTCCGCCTTTCGGAAAAGATACATTGTTTGAGAGTTGGTATACTTTGAAAACTCCACCACGAACAACTCATTTTCAACATGTCCCACGTAAGAGACGTCAAGAGTCTTTCTCCTCAAAAGGACCACAATATCAACATAAAAAAAGACGGAGAAACCCATCTTTCCAAGAGAGCAGACGGAAAGTAAATTGTAACCAAGGGATTCGACAAGCATGACGTTCACGATAGTGATATCAGGAGCGACCACAACCTTGCTGAATCCGGATACCTTAGACGAGGACGAGTCTCCATAAGTGAAGGTTGCTTGTATGTCATTTGGGCGCAACTCCGTCACAAGTTCTTTGCTTCCGGTCATATGGCTAGTGCATCCACTATCAATTATCCATTTAGTCCCACTGGAAGCATAGTCCTGCAAGAGATCATTGACTAGAGTTAGGACCCGAGGAGGGTCCCTTCATGTTAGCAACAAGGGTCTTTGGAACCCAAATAGTATAGTCAATGAAACCCTCAATAGGACCAACATATTTAGCTTGCACAACACCATAATAATCAACATATAAGAAATGGTGTGGATTGTTAGTTCCCGTGGAGGTGCTACGAGTAGTGTTGTCCCTCATGACACTACTACTCAAGGCAATATTGTTTGCTTGAGCGGGTGTGCTAAGAGTAGTGTTGTCCCTGATGACAATACCACCCGAAGCACCATTGTTGGTCTTCTTCTGGTTCTTCTTCTTGGCAACATAGCCTAGACCTTGCTTGCCCACTTGTTGCCTTGGAGCACTCAATTGTGGTCTAGCAATGACCACATTAGAGCTAGGGGCAACCACTTGTGGGGTAGGAATCACAACCTTCTCAACTTGAGGGCCTTTACCCTTGAGCCTTGCTAGCTCATCCTTCAACCTAGCATTTTCCTCAATAATATTTGCATGATCACAAGAAGAAGTAGAGGTGCTAGGGTTGTTAGGTTGATTAAGTTGAGTTTGAAGTTGTTCATGCAACTCTTTGAGGGATGAGTGTTGGCTTTCCAAAGCTTTGTGAGCCTTGGTTAGCTTTTCAAACTCCTCGGTTCGTTTACCATGACCAACCCCAAACTCGACCTTATCCTTTTTATATTTAGCAATAGAAAGATCACATTCCTTAGTGATGTTAGAGACAAGTTCATTATGAGTTAATTCAATAGATTCAAGTTCATCCTCTAGAGAAACTCTACCATCATGCTCTTCCTCAAGAGTCAAAGAGAGGGCTGCAATTTCATCCGCATCCCTTCTTTCAACCTCACCTTTCTTCCCAAGAGCATCTTGGGCCTCTCCCAATTGCCTCATGAGATACTCAAAGTACTTCTCGGTCTCCCCTTGCATGTTAGACATAAAACGTTCCAAGGAGACCCTCTCATCTTCTACTCTAAGACTAGCAAGATGTTCTAGTTCACTAGGGGTCTTAGAGTTGGAAGAGGGTGATACCTCCGTGGCCTTAGCCATGAAGCACTTGGCATTTCGTTGAGGAAGATCGACATTGGGGGATTCAAAGAGGGATGAAGATGATGGAATAGAAGCAATAGCATTAGCGGCCACTTCGCTTGTGGTTTCTTCTTCTTCATCACTCCCGGAATCATACTCCTCTTGAGTCAAGAGCACAAACTTGGTGGAGACTTCTTGTTGAATGGTTTCTTCTTGAAGTGAGGTTTCTTGTACTCAACCTTGGACTTGTCCTTGCGAATGAGCTTGCCACTATGGATATCTCTATTCTCATAGGGACACTCCGCAATGAAGTGGTGCTTATCTTGACAATTGAAGCAATACCTCACTTTTTGAGCCCCATCATTGCCATAGCGAGACCTTGTCTTCTCCTCAACAAATTTCTTTCCCTTGGGAGGATTGTTCCAAAACTTTTGCATGGTGAGAGCTATGAGATCCTTTAGCACGGGATCATAGTCATGTTCCTTCAAAGGAGGCAATGCCTCTTCTCCTTCTTCTTCATTCTCAACCTCTCTTGTCAAAACCTTGGCCTTCAAAGCAACGGATGCTCCTTGGTGCATTCCAATGGCCCTAGCGCGGTTGTCAAGAGCATTCTTGGTTTGCACTTTATAGGAGCACACTTCTTACATCACTTGAGTTGAGGTCATGGAGGAGAAGTCATGTCTTTCTTGAATGCTCTTCATGTCCGCGCCCTCAAATGACATTTTTTTGAAACATTTTCTACTGCAGGGGGGTCCCCCACAGCCCTTTATTGCCACCAAAAGAGTTTACAAATATTTACAAATGTACATAGAAGGATAGACTAAGATAATCTATCACAACCTAATGTAAGGTGTTAATCCATGATGATAAATCCGCAGCCAAAGAAGCACTCAACCTATGCTTAAGAAACATGAGGTCTAACATGAAGCCAACTTTCCAACCCTTGAAGGAATGCCTCTCAGACTTGAAAATAACTCCATTCCTCTATTTCCATATATTCCAACAGGCAAGAATCACTATCTCAGTGAAACAAGGAACTTTGAAGTTATTTTTAGCAATGGAAAGATTAGCCAAAACTGTGTTATCACTCCAGGAAATTAGCAGATAGTTGGCAATCATGTACTTCCTCTTGATCCAAGCAGCATCAATGTACTTGGCACCAACATTTGAGAAGGCGGTGGCAAGAGTCTTGAGTCTCCGGTACATGTCCACGTGATCCTCTCTATCGTGCATATAGAACCCTTCGGCCTCATTGGTCAAGGCATCATATCTATTCCTTGGCATGCTCTCATTGCCCACAAACATGGTGACTAAAGCATCCCATGTTTCCTTGGCGGTGGAATATTGTTGAAGATGCGGCATGTGGTTAGGACCCACGGCTTGTTGAAGAATGGACAAAGCGGTGTAGTTGAGTTGGCAATCTACGGCTTCTCTTCTTGTTAGATTCTTGGGATCAAATGGCTTGTATCCATCACGAGCGATTCTCCAAAGGTCTATACAAGAAGAGTTCAAGTGAGTCTCCATGTAATATTGCCATTCACGAAAAGAAAAGGCATCAATTTTAGGTGGATATCCTCTAGGAATTATAGGAGGATGTGGGACGGGAGGATCGGGAGAATAACTTCCGGGAACGGCGTGAAATTCTCCATCACCTTCCGTACCCTTCTTAGTGAAGTTTTCGGCGGAAGCATTTTTATGTGGTTCACCATCAACCCCTTTTTTAGCGCCCTCCGGAATCGTTTCTAGAGGAGAAGTCTCGGATACCTCCGGTCCTTTGGCTCTGAGGAGTTGCGACAAGACTTGACGCAACTCATCAAATTTAGCATCTATGGATGAGGTCAATGAAGTTCTCAACTCATTGAGATCATCCATGGACACCCTAACCTTGGACGATTCGGTATCCGATTCTTCCGCCATACTTAAACTCTTAGGCGGTTAAGCCCAATATAAGAGCCGAGGCTCTGATACCAATTGAAAGTAAAGTATGGTCACCTAGAGGGGGGGTGAATATGGGCTACGACCAATTTTAATTTTTCTTAAAGTTTAGGCTTGACACAAAGGTAAATTCTCTAGATAGTGCAACTAAGGTGAATTTACCTATATGGCAAGACAAGCAATTAATGCAACTAGGAAAACACTTAATACAACAAGTACTACAATAAATGCTACAAGTACAAGTAAGTAAAAGGTAAGGGAACGAGGTAACCGATGGAAGCACGCTGAGACACGATGTATTCCTGAGTTCCTCATTGTTAAGGGAGTACGTCTCGTTGGAGGGGTGTGAGCTCGCCATAAAGGCCTACTCAACGCCACAAAGGCCTCACCCTATTCTCCGATGAACTCCGCCACAAAGGCCTAGTTCACCTTCCACTATTGAACCCCTTTGAGGCGGGGATCGAATCCTTTATAAACAAGCTTGGGGCACACACCCACAACTAAATTGGGGGCTCCCAACAATTACAAATCACCAAGAGTAGCAAGAAGCCTAGGTTCTCCACAAGAGGAAACCCTAGGCCAAGATCACTAAAGATCACTAAGCACACATTGGAGAAAAATCTCCTATCCCTCTACATCCATACCCCCATCCGGTGTGTGATGACGCCACCTGTCTTTCTTTTCTCTTCCCTGGGAGATGCGAAATATAGTGTTGCCACCATCTCTCAAAGCCATGAATCGCCGTGGACGACACCGAGGTCGTCGGGATATTGTGGGATGCTAAGATGGAGTCTCTAACCATCATTGTCAATGTGTGATCATGGATCCGGTGTTGCACCATCTTCATGTGGACGTGACAAAACTTGCAAATCGGACTATGCGGCTCACCATGCAAGTGGGAAGGGGCTGCCACCAAAGCCGCCTCCCGTCCCCCCAGCGAAGCCCAACTATCACTTTGTGGCATCCCACTTTGTGCCGGCGGGATTAGCTCTCTCGTCTAACAAATCTCATGTGTAACCCGTCAGCGTATAGTTACGAGCCTTGTAAGAGGCTACCTACCCATGCGGATGAAGTATTACGGACGGTACCTTGCTAGTTGAAACCAGCAACTACAGGTTAACTATCGGGCCGCACGGGTCCCGCGTATCCGGTTTTGCTGATTTCCACTTATCACGTTTATTTGCCTATGTGGGAGGCGTTTTCTTTTGTTTGACATTTGGAGGCGGGCTATTCCATCGCGTTTGCATCTTTATATGCTGCCATCCTCGAAGAGAAATATTGGCGGCTATACGGATCCTATCACATGTGACAAGCCAAAAAAGAATTTGTACTTTGGCTTCGGAATTGCTCTCAAATTTTTCCTCTAGTCAAAGGCCGTGTGGGAACTAAGAATAGACATGGCATATTTTCGAAAATAATCTATCAGGCACATGTGACATTTACTTCGATTTTACAAGTCTTCAATACACAACCATGCCTTAAGACCTATACCTACTTCCAGAATATATAAAAGGATCATAAAGTTATTTTCTAGTGTTAACACAATAAAGCTGGGTGGTGTTTTGGCACATGGAGTATATGCTCCCGATTTTCAAAATGTACTTTTAAACATATTTATAATGTTAAAAAATTGGAACAAAAATTTCACGTGTACAGTTTGATGCTCTATATACCCACGAGGTCGTTTCATATAAAACCAACTTATTTTGTGTCCTCTGTAAAAAAATAAAAAAATCGTGATAGAAAAGACTTTTTATGAGATTTTTTTTGTCTTTTTTACACATATCATAAAAAATATCGGTTTTTCGTAAAATTTGGCGTAGATACATGGAATATCGAGATGTACATGCTAAATATTTGTTTCAATTTTTTTTACATTTTTAAATGCTATTTTCTGATGGCAGGAGCATATGTGCCGAAATTGAATTTCCGTTATTATTCTATTTTCCAAAACAGACTTTGCTGCTAAGAAACAACAGGGCACGTAGCTAGTCCACGGCAGGACAGTAAGATAAACCCAAAGAATTGTCGTCACTCGTCACGAAGAACACCAGAAAGTTTCTCCGCTCTGCGCCGGCTACTCCTTGATCTTGCTCTGTTCACCGCATCGTCATCAGCCCATCACCAATGGAGGCCAGTTCCGATCCGATTCCGACCGTGGTGCTTTACGCCGGCTTTGGCGTGGGCCACCTTACCCCCATGGTGGAGCTCGCCAAGCTCTTCCTCCGCCGCGGCGTCCCCGTCATCATCGCCGTTCCGACCCCACCGGCCTCTGCGGCCGACTTATTCACGGCCTCCGCCTCCAACGGCGCCAGCATCGCCGCCGCCAACCCTTCCATCACCTTCCACCACCTCCCGCCTCCGGATTACCCCAGCCCGGATCCGAACCCCTTCTTGCAGATGCTCGACGTGCTCCGCCTCACCGTGCCGCTCCTCCGCGCCTTCCTCGGCTCCCTACCCTCGGTCTCCGCGCTCGTCCTCGACCTCTTCTGCATCGATTCCCTCGACGCGGCCGCCGAGAGCGGCGTCCCGGCGTACATCTACTTCACTTCGTCGGCCGGCGACCTCGCGGCGTTCCTCCACCTGCCCCACTACTTCGCCACCACGGAGGGGAACCTCAAGGACATGGGCAAGACGCTCCTCCGCTTCCCCGGCGTCCCGCCGATACCGGCGTCCGACATGCCGCACAGCGTCCTCGACCGCGCGAACCCGTTCTGCAGGGCCATGCTCGGGCACTACGGGCGCATCCCAGATGCCCAGGGCGTGCTGGTCAACTCCTACGAGTGGCTTGAGGCGAGAGCCGTGAGCGCGCTCAGGGAGGGCGTGTGCGTCCCCGATCGCCCGACGCCGCCGGTGCACTGCATCGGTCCGTTGATCGTGAAAGGCGCGGCGGCGGAGGGCGAGCGGCACGCGTGCCTGTCGTGGCTGGACGCGCAGCCGGAGCGGAGCGTGGTGTTCATCTGCTTCGGCAGCGTGGGCACCGTGTCCGCGGCGCAGCTGAAGGCGATTGCGCACGGGCTCGAGAATTCCGGCCACCGCTTCCTGTGGGTCGTGCGGAGCCCGCCCGTTGACCCGGCCAAATTCTTCATGCCGAGGCCGGCGCCAGACCTGGACGCGCTGCTCCCCGTGGGTTTCTTGGAGAGGACACGAGACCGGGGGATGGTGCTGAAGATGTGGGCGCCTCAGGTTGAGGTGCTGCGGCACGCTGCCACCGGCGCGTTCCTGACGCACTGCGGGTGGAACTCCGTCCTTGAAGGGGCTTCCGCCGGTGTACCGATGCTGTGCTGGCCGCAGTACGCGGAACAGAGGCTGAACAAGGTGTTTGTGGTGGACGAGATGAAGGTCGGAGTGGTGATGGAGGGGTACGACGAGGAGGTGGTGAAGGCCGAGGAGGTGGAGAAGAAGGTGAGGCTGGTGCTGGAGTCTGAGGAAGGCGAGAAGCTCAGGGAGAGGCTGGCATTAGCCAAGGAGAAGGCCGCCGAAGCGCTTGCGGACGGCGGGTCGTCGCAGATGGCGTTCGCCGAATTCCTCAAGGATCTGAAGCTCTCAAAGTGATCAAACAACAAGACTGGTATTGCAATCTGTGTGTGGCTTCAAGAGGTTTGCATCAATCCCTCTCGGAAATATGAAGTATGAACGATCCCTTGTGATGTTACAGACTTGCAGGAGGTGGTGATAGATGGTAGTTTTATGCTATGCAGATTAGCTGCTTGAGAAATTATGGTCTCGAAATGATTTGACATAGCTAGCCATGTTTTGAACTCAAACCTTCCTCAGTGTTACAATGCGCCGATTCAGACATTTGAAATCAAAACAGTTTTATTTAGCATAATATGCCTCCTTGATCATAAGCTGCAGCTACTGTTTCCATTTTACTTGTCTAATTACTCCCTGGCTTTGAGCACTCCTGCGGTGGATATAATAATGCAAAATCATAGCTGCTTCAGAAATTATACTCTTGAAATGATATGGCACAGCAAAGCTGCGCATCCAGACTCTAAACTGAAGCTGTAAGAAGTGCGAGCTGAGCTCCTCCACACTTATGATGTACCTACTCCGTATTGTACTGAAGCTGTAACAAGTGCGTCGATTCAGAATTGATATTCACACTGGGTTGTTTTATTTAATTAGCACATGCCTCCTTGATGATTTAGCGTAATGAGCGGAGCCCGTAATGCAAACCCAACTTCTAGACATCACCAGAGGACTGATGTCGTTGTCTTCAGCGCGTCAGCAAGAACCCGTTCCTGTTTGAAACTTTGAATCTGGCCAACGATTTCTAGATGCTCGAAATTTCCGCTACTACGGCGGCTAGAGAGAGACACCACTAATTAACATTCACTCTGCTGATATATCACTAATTAAATTGATGGGTATTCTACTCCCGAAGGAAAAGAGAGACTATCGACCCTCTAGAAGTCTTTGCACGCATAGAATGTTCCTCTGCTTGACCATTTCTTCATGTCCATTCAATATATCGACATTTATTTATTTTTCAGTAATTTTTTCCGTTTCCAAGAAATTTCACCAACTTTCCGTTGAAACCTCTTCGAGCTGCCTAATTGGCCGCAATCTTCAATGCATCGTAGTTTTGAGCTACAGAGCAGACGTTTAATCATTCGATTAGAAGCGAACTATTTAGGAAAACATCCTAAGAGGAAAGAGATTAAAAAAAAGTCGATGCCAAGGCTCTAGGTGATCGCCTGGTCTCCCGGGTCATTGGAGTGGGCGAGAGCTCTCCGCTTGATCTCCACCTTAACAAGTCACACCATATCCGCGAACGGAAGCGCACATTCGAGAAACAAAACCTCGACGCATTCGACACTTATGTGTTCGACGCCCGTCCGACTAGAAATCCAATGGGCTGCTTCGTTTTTGTCATCGTATGGACGGCTCGATGTGCACGTCGTACACAGATCGTACAAACATTGTCGTACGCATAGCAGTCCTCAAGAAAATTCTCCTATTCCTCTACATCTGTGCCCCCATCTGTTGTAGGTCTTTCTTTTCTCTTCCTTCGGGAGATGCGAAATATAGTCTCTACCATCCCTCAAAGCCATGTGTCGTCGTGGACAACACCGAGGCGTAAGGATATTGTGCGAGGCTAAAATGGAGTCTCGAACAACCAGTGTGAATTTACAGTCATGGATTCGGTGTTGCACCTTCTCCGCATGGATATGGAAAAACTTGCAAATTGGACTATGCGGCCACCCCCTAGAGAAATATCGTTAGTTGTGCGCATCCTACCATGTGCGGCAAGCCACATGAAGAATTTGTACTTTGGCTCTGAATGTGCTCTCAATTTTTTCTTCTCTAGCCAAAGGGCATGTTGGAACGAGAAAATTACAAAACACCACCACAATTGTAGCTCGGTTTTAAAAGACCGTGCCTCGTTCCCGCGCTAACGACAATTAAGTCAGATGGGGCCCACTGTCAGGACCACATGGCAAGTTTATTCCGTTCCAAACAGGGGGCGCTAACGGAGACGGGTCAAAAGGCCACTGTGGCGGTCTCTCTCTCTCTCTCTCTCTCTCTCTCTCTCTCTCTCTCTCTCTCTCTCTCTCTCTCTCTCTCTCTCTCTCGCTCTCTCGCTCTCTCCCCCTCTCTCTCTCCCTCTCTCTCTCTCCCTCTCTCTCTCTCTCCCCCCCCCCCCCCCGCTGCGCCACCATCACCGTCGTCGTCACCATTTCCGTCTTGGAACGACAGGGAGAGTAGCAGCGGGAGCCTTCTTTCCGAGTTCAAGTTTCAGCCGGATGTGCATGCTTTTTCCTCTCGTTAAGGTTAGGGTTAGAGATTTCAGAATTTGGTTTTTTTATTTGATGCATCTTTTTCGTCAATTGGATTCTAATTTTTTTTCTGGATGCTGTATTCTAGATTCTTGAAAGTATCTATGACCCTGATTTCTCCGACATTGACCCTGGTGAGGAGTGGTGCGACCATGGGCGTCCGATGCACAAATTTCTTGCATTTGACAACAAGGACACCGGTAGAAGATTTCTTGGACGTGGTTGTCTGGTAGGTTTGTCTTAGCTTATTTAGTTATTTACTATTTAGGTCCGATAGAAAATTTAGCAGCTGAATGTAGAAACTGTAACTGTATTTAGCAATTGTATTTGTACTTAACAACTACAACTGCAACTGAATTCTATAATTGTCTAATAAAATATGTCTGCAAATATATAGGAAAGAGGTATATGTGAAAAAGTCAGATGGGTTGATGGGGATTGGCCGGTTACTCTGAACAAAGCTAGGATCAGCCTTTGGCGGCTGTATGAAGAGGAGAAAGACAATAGAATTAAGGAGGGAGTGCAAAGTGCTGAAGAAAATTACAAGCTGGTACCGGAGAACAGGGAGTTGGAAAAAGTGTACACTGTGACGCGGAAAGAATTAGCCAATTCTCCCAATCTTGACCAAGCGTCAGTAGTATCTTCAGGACACCTAGAGCATGAAAAGGTTATGAGGCATAAGGTAGAGAAACAGAGGGACACGCTAAAGGAGAAGAAGAAGAAAATAGAGTATTATATCGTTGGTCTGCTCAAGGCTCTTGAAGTTAAAAAGTAAAAGCTCAAGAAGATATCTTAAATATGTGATGAATGACTACTTGTGTCTATTGAACTAATTGCCTTAGTGGCTAGAGTATTTCTATTGAACTTATGCGGCTTAGTGACTTAATTATTGTATTTACGTTGAACTTATGCACCTTAGTGGCTTAATTCTTGTATTTTTGTTTAACTTAAGTGGCCGAGTGCCTTAATTTGTGTAACCGGGTTGGAACAGTAATGTGATAGTAATATTGTGTTGAACTAGTCCAATTTGACTTCAGAAACCTGTGTAATCTTTAGGTATTTTGTCAAAAAAAAACAAGCACATTTGTGAATTTTGTTGCAGAAAGCCACTACTTCCAGAAAACCCATGTGTTATCTTCAGGTTTTTTGACAGAAAACAATCACTATTGGGTTGTTTGGTGCATGAAGCAACCATTTTCATGAAAAAGTTACAGGAAATACATACAAGTTGAGAGAACTATATCACAGGTGTATAGAAGTGTTTCATAGGTTCACAGAAGTGTACCACATGTTCATAGAAGGAAATTCACACAAGTTCACAGAACTGTATCACAAATTCACACAACAAGTTCACAGAAGTTCACATAATATAACTGCTAGTCTGACACACCAATTTCATAACACAAGTTCTTAGAGCTTTCCTTTCATGATATCTGCAATGGTCAGTTTGTCAATACTGCTGGCTATCAAATAACCCTTTAGCCTAGAACTTGTCTTTCTTGACCTTGTTGTCCTGACATCATCCACATGTTCAACAGTTCTTGGATCTGTGAATGCCCTATTTGCTGTAGTAGTTGATGAACTAGCCCTGGCTGGAACAATAGCTGTTGGAGTGGCCCTTACAGGGGCAGGAGCTGATGGATTGGCTCTTGGTACTGCAATAGCTACTTGAGTGGCTCTGGGTGCTGAAGTAGTTACTGGAGTGGCCCTTGCCTGAGCTGGAGCTGATCTATTGGCTCTTGGTTCTGCGGTAGTTGTTGCAGTGGCATTGGTAGGAGCTCATATTGGTAGGAGCATGAGCTGATGGATTGGCCCTTGCAGGAGCTGTAGCTGATCTATTTTCTCTTGGTGATGTCGTTGTTAAATCTCTAGATGGAATCGGTGCATTTGTCTCAGCCCGAGTTACGTGTTAAATAGGGGAAACTAAAGTCCCAAACGATTACGACGGATTACAACAGATTCGGTACAAGACTTAAGAAACAAGATACGTTTGGCTTATCTACACCAAACGGATTACAATGTGTTTAAACTACAAAGGTTCTAGAAGCTCTATCTCTTAACGTCCTCCCTCAATTTCAACTTCTCCAAGTTGAGATTGCTCTTGAAAGCTTCTAGTTGTCGGACTTGTAATGGTTTAGTAAACCCATCTGCAACTTGATCACCTGTTGGAATAAACTGAATATCCAACAATTTCTGTGCAACCCTTTCTCTCACAAAATGAAAATCTATTTCAATGTGTTTTGTTCTTGCATGAAACACTGGATTAGAAGATAAATAAGTTGCACCAAGATTATCACACCATAAGCAAGCTGTTTGAGGATGAGGAATCTCGAGTTCATCAAGCAAAGACTCTATCCATATTACCTCTGCAGTGGCATTAGCTAAGGCCTTATACTCTGCCTCAGTACTAGATCTTGACACTGTAGCTTGCTTTCTAGCACTCCAAGACACAAGGTTTGAACCAAAGAAAACAGCAAAACCTCCAGTAGACCTCCTGTCATCTGGACATCCAGCCCAATCTGCATCAGAAAAGGCACTCACAAGAGATGACATTGATCTACCAATTTTCAAACCTGTTGAGATACTTCCTCTAAGATATCTCAAAATCCTTTTAACACTTGTCCAATGCATATCAGTAGGAGAATGCAAAAACTGGCATACTTTATTAACTGAAAAGGAAATGTCAGGCCTTGTTAGAGTTAAATACTGCAATGCTCCAACAATACTCCTGTACCGTGTTGCATCCTCTGGACTAAGTAACTCCCCTTCATACCTAGACAATTTTTCTGAAGTGGAGAGAGGTGTACTTGATGGTTTGCACCCCTGCATGCCTACACGCATCAAAATATCCGAGACATACTTTTCTTGAGTAAGTAAGATTCCATCACTAGCCTTTCTTACTTCTATGCCAAGAAAATAATTTAGATCTCCTAGATCTTTGAGTGCAAACTCTTTTCTCAAATCACTCAACAATGTTGTAGTAGCTTCTGAAGATGAACTAGCAACTATTATATCATCAACATAAATAATCATAAAAATAGTTACTTTGCCATTTTTGTAATAGAAGAGTGATGTATCTCCTTTTGAAGACTTGAACCCAAGTTGATGCAATTTTGTACTTAACCTTGAGTACCATGCTCGAGGGGCTTGTTTCAAACCATACAAAGCCTTCTCCAATTTGCACACATAATGTGGATTTGCCTCATCTTCATACCCTGGAGGCTGTCTCATATACACTTCTTCCTCTAGAACGCCATGAAGGAACGCATTCTAAACATCGAGTTGACGAAGATTCCAACCCCTGGAAACAGCAATAGACAAAACCAACCTAATAGTTGCAGCCTTTACTACTGGACTAAACGTGTCCTCATAATCAATGCCATAACGTTGCTTGAAACCTTTAGCTACAAGTCTAGCCTTATACCTATCCACTGTACCATCAGCTTTCCTTTTTATTTTATACACCCACTTGCAATCTATTAAATTCTTTCCTACACCAGGTGGTACCAAACGCCAAGTTTCATTTTTTATGAGTGCATCATACTCTATATTCATCGCATCTCTCCAATTTTTATCTCCCAATGCTTCATGTAAGCTCTCAGGTTCTCCAGTGGAAGTAAAACCAGCATACCTTTCATTTCTTTTTGGCAGTGTGGTTTTGTACCTGATCGTACCGTCCTTTGGAATCAGTGGCTTAAATACGCCACTTCTGGAACGGGTGTGAACCCTAGTCTACACAGGGGAGACTACAGGCACATGCGGAGCAGCAGATCCAGTCCCGACAGCATCTCCTCCGGATCCCGCGCCCGTAGGCACAGATTCAGAGTTCTCCGCAGTCATCATTGCGCCTGGTGCGCCTGGCGCTGTCGGGGAAGATTCCCGCCACGTGGTTGGCGAGGAAGTGCGGGAGGCGTGTGGCGTACACGCGCCGTCTCGATGCGCGCTCGGAGACGCGCTTTTCTCTGGCGCTGGCTCTGCGCCTCCACCAGACGCGCGCCACGTGGGTTGTCCGTGCTGACGCGCTGCCTCCTCTGTACCTGACGCTGTCATCTCGGGATCAGCGCTGCTGCTCTCCAAATCTTCACGGGATCGCGAGCCAGATCCGTTTGTTGTTTCCTGAGACATAAAATGAAAGCCATTTTGCACACTTTGTGCATTGTTAGACACGGAAAAATCTGGGGTATCAAAAACCGAATGATCATTTGTGTTTTCCCTCCCGTGATCAGAAGGATGTGGAGACTCGGATGGTAACAAGAGAACTTCGGAGATTAACCTTGCACCGGCATTGGGGTTAAGTTTGGAAAAAGGGAAAATGGTTTCATCAAACACCACATCCCGTGAGATGTAAATACGACCAGTGGAAATATCCAAGCACTTAAATCCCTTATGAAGAATACTATAACCAAGGAAAACACACTCTTTGGAACGAAATTCAAGCTTACGAGGATTGTAAGGTCTAAGGTTGGGCCAACATGCACACCCGAGATTCTAAGAGATTGATAATCGGGTTGTTCATGATATAAACGTTCCAAAGGATTTTCCAAATTAATCACTTTACTAGGCATGCGATTAATAAGATAAGTGGCTGCAATAAATGCCTCATCCCAATATTTGAGTGGCATAGAGGAATGAGCAAGAAGGGATAGACCAACTTCTACAATGTGTCTATGTTTTCTTTCAGCTGACCCATTCTGTTGATGAGCATAGGGACATGACACATGATGAGAAATACCAATTTTGGTGAAAAAGGAATTAAGTTTCTCATATTCACCACCCCAATCCGATTGAACTGCAAGGATTTTTCTATCAAATTGTCTTTCAACAAGACTTTGGAAATCATGGAATTTTTGAAACACCTCAGACTTATGTTTAAGAAAATAAATCCATGTGAATTTACTGAAATCATCTATGAAGCTGACATAATATTTCTTTCGTCCAACAGACTCAAGGGCAGGTCCCCAAACATCTGAAAAAATAAGCTCTAAAGGAGCACTAGACTGACTAAAAGACTTTGGATATGGTAATTGGTGACTCTTGCCTCTTTGACCGGCATCACAAACAGAGTCATTATTGAAATCACTTGAACAAGGAAGATTATTGGTACTAATAACTTTATTTGCTATGATCGAAGACGGGTGGCCTAAGCGAGCATGCCATCTCTCCGCGGACGGTTTGATGACACTGAGACCATGCTTGCTTGAGATGGATGGTGTGGACGAAAGTGGGCAAAGCCCCTTCCTACATTTGCCTTGAAGAAGGACCCTCCGAGTTGCCTGATCCTTAATAGAGAAAAAATTAGGATGAAACTCTAGATATGCATTGTTATCAAATGCGAGTCTATGGGCAGATAAAAGACTTTTATTGGACTCTGGAACATAGAGAATATTCCTAAGATGGAGACCACGACCAGAAGTACTAACAACAGAATGACCAATTCGATTAATGTTCATACCAGATCCGTTTGCAGCATGTACTTGCTCGTTGCCGTGATATTTGTCGTGGATGGCTAGCTTGTGGAGATCGCCTGTAATGTGGTCCGTGGCTCCAGTATCAACGTGCCACGGATTGCTATCCGCACCGTACCCAGTAGTGGCCGATGCAGCGCTCTTCTCTTCAACCCTTGCAAACTCCGGATTGAAGCGTTGCCAACACTTGTGAACCGTGTGGCCTGGCTTCCCGCACAGCTGGCATCGCGGCTTGGCATTGCCGTTGCCGTTTCCGCCGTGCCCGCCGCCGCCGTTCTGGTAGCCTCCTCTTCCTCCTTGATAGCCTCCTCCTTGGTAGCCTCCATAGTGACCACCGGTGTTACCATGGCCTTGATTGCCATAGTTGTTGGGGTAGGGCGCATTGTAGCCACGTCCTCCTCCGTTTCCGCGGCCTTGAGGTGCCGGTCCTCCGCGCCCGCCACCGCCGCCATGACCACTGCCGCGTCCTCCGCGTACAACAGCGTTTGCTGAAGATTGCCCCCCTCCTTGGAGCAGATCAAGCCGGGTTTCGAAGCTCGGAAGCTGCGAGTACAGCTCTGCCACGGTGACCGGCTCGACGCGTGACGCCATCGCGGTAACTATCGAGTTGTACTCTGAGTCAAGTCCCGCGAGAACATAGGACACGATGTCCTCCTCATCCAGCGGCTTGCCGGCGGCTGCCATCTCATCTGACAGTTGTCGGATCTTGCCGAAGTACTCCGCCATACTCAGACTCCCATTCTGGCAGTTGGCGAGAGCAATCCGCGTGTTCACAGTGCGTGCACGCGTGTGAGATGCGAACATCCCCTCGATGGCAGTCCAGAGCGCCGCCGAGCTCGTGTTGTGATGAACTTGCAGGAGAATCTCCCTCGACAGCGTCGTGACGAGGAAGCTCAGGAGTTGCTGGTCTTGCGCCAGCCAAGGTCCGTACTGCGGGTTCGGCTCCATCGCCGTCTTCCCGTCCTTGGTCACCGGGAGCTCCCTGGCGACCGCGCGATCTGGGCTGAGGTAGCCATCCATTTGGGCTCCTCTGATCGCAGGCATCACTTGTGCCTTCCACAAGATGTGGTTCCCTTTCGTCAGCTTCTCGGTGATGACATGACCGGCGAAGGGATTGCTGGAATTGGATGAACTCGCCATGGATGTTGAGAGGGTAAGCTCTGATACCATGTTAAATCTCTAGATGGAATCGGTGCCTTTGTCTCAGCCCGAGTTACGTGTTAAATAGGGGAAACTAAAGTCCCAAAGGATTACAACGGATTACAACAGATTCGGTACAAGACTTAAGAAACAAGATACGTTTGGCTTATCTACACCAAACGGATTACAATGTGTTTAAACTACAAAGGTTCTAGAAGCTCTATCTCTTAACAGTCGTACCTGCTGGAGTGGCATTGGCAGAAGTAGGAGCTAGATATGGAACTTGTGTAGCAGCTGCAGATGAAAATTCTCTGTCAACTGTCGAGCGGCACGCGTGCCTGTCGTGGCTGGACGCGCAGCCGGAGCGGAGCGTGGTGTTCATCTGCTTCGGCAGCCTGGGCGCCGTGTCGGCGGCGCAGCTGAAGGCGATCGCGCGTGGGCTCCAGAACTCCGGCCATCGCTTCTTGTGGGTCGTGCGGAGCCCGCCAGTTGACCCGGCGAAATTCTTCATGCCGCGGCCGGCTCCAGACCTGGACGCGCTCCTCCCGGAGGGGTTCTTGGATAGGACGCGGGACAGGGGGATGGTGCTCAAGATGTGGGCGCCTCAGGTTGAGGTGCTGCGGCACGCCGCCACCGGTGCATTCCTGACGCACTGCGGGTGGAACTCCGTCCTTGAAGCGGCGTCTGCCGGTGTGCCGATGCTGTGCTGGCCGCAGTACGCGGAACAGAGGCTGAACAAGGTGTTCGTGGTGGACGAGATGAAGGTTGGGGTGGTCATGGAGGGATACGACGAGGAGCTGGTAAAAGCTGAGGAGGTGGAGAAGAAAGTGAGGCTGGTGCTGGAGTCGGAGGAAGGCGAGAAGCTCAGGGAGAGGCTGGCACTAGCAAAGGAGAAGGCCGCCGAAGCGCTGGCAGACAGCGGGTCTTCGCAGATGGCGTTCACTGAGTTCTTGAAGGATTTGAAGCTCTCAAAATGATCGAGCACAGAAGATAGCCACAAGATTGCAGTGTGTTGCTTGAAGGTTTGCATCAATTCCCGATTACAACTATGAAGTACTATGAACAATCCCTTGATGTTACAGACTTACAGGAGGTGGTGATAGATACCAGTTATTCTATGCGGATTAGCTGCTTCAGCAATTATGCTCTCCAATTGACCTGGCATAGCTGGCCAAGTTTTGAACTCAAGCTGTGAAATGATTTGGCATATCACAATTTACAATGCGCCGATTCAGACTTTTACAATCAACAGTTTTATTTAGCACATGCCTCCTTGATGATCTGTTGCAGCTATTGTTTCAATTTTACTGGTCAAATTACTCAATGGCTTTGATCCTTCTTGCAGTGTAGATAATAATCATAGCATCTCTTATGCTGATGACAAAATGTGTACTGCTCCTGGGAGATGCTATAAAAATTAGCTGCTCCAGCAATTATACTCTTGTATTGATATGGCATAGCAAAGCTGTGCTTGCAAATTCTAAACTGAATCGGTATGTCATAGCAAATTATACAAGTCAGGTTTCCACAGTTATGATGTACTCCTTGAGAATTAGTACAATGCATCGATTCAGAATTGATATTCACAAAATGGACTCTGCTTTATTCAGCACATGCATGCCTCCTTGATACAGTAATGCAAACCCAACTTCTCTCAAATGCCGATTTGAAAATTTGGTGCTGTCCGAATTATTTAAGTTATTACTACCATTGTTTCAAAGTTCATCTGTCATACGTGCAGCTTGATCAATTGAATTCAGCATGCTGCCATTCTCCAAATCTCTCATAAACTCGCCAAATGCCAGTTCAGAAGACCCGCCTTCGCCTATCGCGTCCAACGCCATCTTCTTCGCCACCACTAGCATCTCCCTAAGCTTCTTCCCTTCCTCCATCTCCATCACCAGCCTCACTTTCGCTTCCACCTCCTCGGCGTTTACCATGCCTGCCTCGTACCCCTCGAGCGCCACGGCGATCTTCATCTCCTCCACCATGAACACCTTGTTGAGCGCCTGCTCAGCGTAGAGCGGCCAGCATATCATCGGCAGACCGGCCATGATCGCCTCCAGCGTGGAGTTCCAGCCGCAGTGTGTCACGAAGGCGCCGACCGCCTCGTGCCGCACCACTTCGGCTTGCGGCACCCAGCTCTTCACCACCATGCCCCTGCCTCTTGTCCTCTCCAGGAAACCTGCGGGAAGCAGCCGCTCGAGGTCCGGAACGGGGAACTCGTTCTGCTCCTCCGGCGGGCTCCTCACCGCCCACAGGAAGCGGTGCCCGGAGCTCTCCAGCCCACGAGCGATCTCCTTGAGCTGCGTTGCCGAGAACGCGCCCTTGCTGCCGAAGCAGAGGAAGACGACGCTCCGGAGCGGCTGCGCGTCCAGCCACGCCAGGCACTCGTGCCGCTTCTCACCGTCTCCGCTCTTCGCGCCGTCGTCCACCAGTGGCCCAATGCAGAACATCCTGGGAGTCGGCCTGCCGGGCACGCAGACGCCGTCGGCGAGCGCTCTCAGGGCCGTGGGCTCCAGCCAGTCGAAGGTGTTCACCAGCACGCCCCGCCCCTCCGGGATGCGCTTGAACTGGTACAGGCGGACCTTGGTCGGGTCGCTCTCCTTGTCCTGGATCATCACCGGCATGTCCACCGCGCGGACCGGCGGCATGCCGGGGCAGCGCACGAGCGTGTCGCCCATGTCCCTGAGCGACGGCAAGCTCGGGTAGCTGTAGGGCATGTTGAGGAGGATGGCGAGGGCGCCGGCCGCGGATGCGAAGAAGAAGTAGGCGGGGACGGCGAGCTCGGCGGCGACGTCGAGCGCGTCGACGCAGAACATGTCGAGCAGGAGCGCGTGGGCGCCGGGCGCGGGCAGGGAGAGCAGGAAGTCCCGGAGCACGGGGTTGGCGAGGCGGAGCGTGTCGAGGCTGCGCTTGACCGGGTGCGCGGCGGCGTCCTGGCTGGCCGGGGCCGGCAGGAGGCGGAAGGCGATGGAAGGGTTGGCCGCTGCGAGGCGCGCCACCGCGTCGGCCGAGACGGCGTCGCTGTCGGGCGGGTCGATGACGGCGACGACGACGCTGTGGCCGTAGCGGAGCAGGTGCTTGGCTAGCTCCACCATGGGATTCAGGTGGCCGACGCCCAGCGACGGGTAGAGCACGAACGTCTTGGGCGTCGGCATGGCGGAGATCAGAACGGGGCGGCGAGAGAAGGTAATGTGAGAGAGTGTACGACACGGCTGTAACTGACGTCCGGACCACACACATGACACCAGGCGCTCTTTATAGTGGAGATGGAAGCGAGTGGTTTCGTGAGCGGTGACGAATGACTAACTGACCGACCGTGTGATGGAGAAAAGAGTCGTGGTAGTACGCAGTACGTCAATGGACGCTTCACAACGTAACCGCGGATTTCATTGGAAGAAGGGCAGAGCGGCCGCACGTGTGAATTAGAAAAGTATGTGGAAAATGAATCACTGCAAGAAAGAAAATCCAAAGAATTCCTCAAGTTTTCTCTTTTTTCTCGACAGACTATATCCCTGTTTGTTTGGGCTGCAGCTGAACTTGGACGGCCGGTGAAATGTAAAAATGTTGTTTGGCAACCCTTTTAGGATGGCTGGTGGACATGAGCTCGTGTTGAAAGTCTGAAATACCCCATATGCTCACAATGATGAATTAAGTACTGACCAAAAATAATTTAGCTCATTATTCTTTGCAATATCTCAAATAATATGCTTACGAATTTTTTTAGGTAAAAACATGTTTTTTATGTTTGTTGATAAATCATTCTGCAATAAATAAAACTGGATGAACATGTGAATATGATTTACGTGCTATGGTACGATTAGCATTTTTAGATTGCGCCGATTTATTAATTACTACTACCTCCGTTCCAAAATGTAAGCCTTTTTAGAAAGCTAAACTAGTAAAAATGCCCATGCGTTGCATGGGGAGAAAAAAAATACATCATACACCATAACCCAATAAGGCTGGTGCCAACGCGGGCGTTTGGGGGGGGGGGGGGGCGATAGTGGGCCTTATCGCCCCCCAGCGGGCGAGAGTGGGGCGGTGAGGGGGCGAGAGGGAATAGGCGGGCGGTGGCTGGCTCGCCCGGCGGTAGCGCCGCTACCGCCCGGCTACCGCCCGCACTGGCCGGGCGAGAGGGGGCGAGAGGGAGAGGCGGTAGGCGAGAGCGGGGCGACAGCGGTGCTAGTGTGGGCGAGAGGGATGCGAGAGTGGAGGCGAGAGTGGAGGAGAGAGAAGTGAGGGTAGCACTATAGCCCGTGCACTGGCACCGTGGGGCGAGAGTGAGGTGAGAGTGAGGGTGAGAGTGAGAGTAAAGCTGATGTGGCGAGGCGAGAGGGAGGCGATGCACTGGCACCAGCCTAAGAATGACTAAGAACCCTCCGTGCCTGCACAAACATATACGACCCGGAAACGCTTTTCATCGAGCGCGCGAGCGCTTGCTCGCTTTTCCGTGCCCGCGGTGAGTCTCGCACCCTCTGTTCTCTTTTGTCATGTCCGGTTAATTACACGATGCATTTATTTGCTTAGCTTTCTCCCAGTTTTATGGTTGCTCGATGCATGCAACTACTAGAGTCCAAACCGGAAAGATGTGCCTGTATAATTTTTGGAGACATGCATCCATGCCACGTGAGTTTTTTTTTCCAGCTGGCCATGCACATGCACAAAAAGTGCTTATCTCTTTTATCTATTCCTTTTTTTAATAAATGAATATGTATTTTTAGCTGGCATATTCCATTTTTCATAGATCAGTAAAATAAAAAGGACCAGTAAACTGAAAAAACTATTGTAGTGTTCCTTTTTCATAGAAACATGTATTTCGTTTGAACAATCATTTCTCTTAGGCCAAATTTAGCTTAAATTCCATTTTTTGGGTTAGTGGTTTCTAGGGGAAATAACGGGTGAGATAGGCTTTTTTGCGCCGGTTCGCCGTTTTTCGCCCAATCGCACCCCCAGAAGCCCAAATAGCATCGGTTTGAGCCGTTTTAGCGCCCGGCGAACCCAGGCCAAACCCAGCGCGTCGTGGCGCTGTTGGGGACGCCGGATGAAGGGAAAAGGCGTGAAAGAGCTCCGGTGTCTTTTTCTCGCCGCGTGGGCCCGTGCTGTCGGCGAGAGAGAACTTCTCCCTCCTCGGCTCTCGAGCGCGTTAATGCCGCCGCTCGCCGCGACTGACTGGAGCAGCCGAATCGCCTGCGGCGAAGTAATGGGCGCCGGTAGACGCGCCCGTTCGCCCCCATACATGCGCCTGTCCGGCGATTGGAGGCTGAGCGCGGCCGGCCTGCCAGTGCCCCCCGTCCCTGAAGGCGACGACTTCGTCGCCGCGATCCACGACGAGCGCACCCGCCTGATTCCGGCGCAGCGCGCTGAGCCTCGCTTCCACCCCGCGAACTACGGCGCGTGGGTGGTCTACTTCCAGGATCGGCGCGACGCCGGGCTCGCGGCCTACGAGGGGCCAGTTGCGCCGCCGCGTGGCAACTCCGCCGGACGCCGCCGCTGGTGGGGCACCCCGGGACGCACCCTCGACGCCGTTCTCGAACACATCGAGAACGGCAACGTCCCTCGCCTGAAGTATCCCCCACCCCCGCCGCGGGTGTCAAGCTTCTCTTGGCGTCGTGCGGGTGGCCCGTGGGCCGCGAGAAGGATGGCGGCAGAGTCGTCATCCTCCTCCTCGCAATCCTCCGGCAGCGCGCGTACGCCGGAGCTGCACCCGGTGAAGATCGAGCACTCTGCTCCCCTGCTCGCGTAGCCCGAGGAGTCGTCATCGGCTAACGCTGCGCCCCATCGCCGCCAAGGGGAAACAACCGGCTAGTCAAGCCGAAGAAGGAGGAGGACGATGACGAGCTGGAGATAGACCTGGCGGCGGCGCTCGACTGGTCCCGCAAAGAGGACATCGCCGCGGAGGTGGCGAAGCAGCGGCACGCTCTGGAGGAGTTTGCCGCCCGGAGACGCAGCCGCGAGGAGAACGGCGTCATCATCCTGGACGACGACGCCGCGCCAGGCCCGAGCTACGGCGACGACCTCGGCCAGGGCTGCAGCTACGTCATCCCGAAGAAGGAGTCGGGCGCCTAGTTTAGTAGTTATTTTAAGTCGTATAATCGCCCCTGTGTAAATTCACCCTATATTCGGCGATATTAATATGAATCTCTCCGTGTCGCCTGAGTACGCGGTTGGAAACCCTCGCCCCCCAGGGCGAGAATACCGCCGGGCAGCCCCCAGGAGCCGCTATTTTACGCCGAAAATCAGCCCTGGGGGGCACGGCTGGAGATGCTCTTACTAGTATGGACATGTGAACATGTATTTGTTTTCTATCGAAACAAGAATTTTGTACAAGAAATATTTTTTTTAGGACAGATTTATTTTCAATTCCTTTTTGGACAGGTGGTTTTTTAGGATGGGGGGGGGGGGGGAGAATAATGTTCAGGGGTAGGAAACAGGAACTTTCTACTAGTATAGAAAATAGCAACAAAACAGAACTACCACTTTCTACCAGTATGGTCATGGGAACAAATATTTGTTTTAAAAAGTTTCAGATCTAATCACCATACATGTTGAGAGTGAGGGAAACATATTTATTATACTTGTGAGGATGATGAATCTCGAGCTTCCCATATATGTCCATGTTGTAGTTGTCGAATCTGCATCTCAACAAGTCCCTCGGGTGAATCCATAGGGTTTCGATTAGAAGAACGTGTAGGCGCTGGTGACAATCGTCGGCTAGATAGGGGGCACGATTTACCCAGGTTCGGGGCCCTCGTAGAGGTAAAACCCTTACTCCTGCCTCTATCGATCTGTATTAACGAGTAGATCGATTACAATGGTGGTTGCTCAAGTCGAGAGTATGATCTCGATCTCAAGGCTTGGTGGTGCGGTATTGCTTGGTCCCTCTCATGTGGTTCTCCTGGCCTTATATAGGTGGCCAGGTCTCAAACCGTACCCGGGGAGGACTCGAACCCTAACCTAGAGTCGGTTACAAGTTTCCTAACTTGACCCGCAAGGCCTTGCGGGTGGGCTTCAATTGGGCCTTCTAGAGTAATCCATGACGCCTCCTTTAGAGCTTGGGCCGTGGGCCTGAGACCGGGTAGGCTCATCCGACAGGCCTAGGATCCATCCCTTCGTTAGTAGCCCCCGAGCGTTTACTCGACTGAGAATCCGTCAGGTGGACGCTCAAAACTTGTCTTGATTTCTTTTCGACTGGTGGTTTCAATCGTTTGAAGAGGATGTGTATCCTGTATGCGATGCATTTCTTGTACTCGAGTATCGAGAAAATAAAGTGCCTGTGTGTTTGGTTGTTTTCGCAGAAAGATGTGTCTCAGTTGCTTGGCTCTCCCGAAAGCTCAGGGCCAATTAATTGCATCTAGGGCAAAAACAGTTCTGGCCTGCACAGATTCAAGACCTCCGACTCGAATCTGGTGAGGTGATCATTGCGACTGGGCTGTAGAGGTCTTACCGAGTCGAACTTAACCTAATAGGGTACCCGGCGCGTCCGCTAGGATTTTTCTTCGTGTTGTTGACACGGATTTTACCGGAGGATGCAGCTTGAGTGGCCCTCAAGAAAGATCTTTTGGGTCTTACCTTCGTATTCGAAAGAATACGGCATCCAGATGTGCCTAGTCGGCCGGACAATCCAGGAGATTGATGTGTGTACATCGTATAATAGAGTGGTAGGAGCTACGCACTCGCAAGTTTTATCCAGGGATGTTTCGAATGAAGATTTATCCCTTGATTTTGTGCACAAAGTTTTTTGTGCTTTGTAGTCTTCTTTCCATACGAAAGAGTTTTCGTGTTTGGAAATCTTGTCGTGCCTATTTGAAAGGAAATTTCGTATCTGGGGCTTTTATGCAAGAGAATTTTTGCGTCATAGTTTCCCATACGAAGTTATTTCGTGTTTGGAGCTTTATGCGAAGGAATTTTCGCGTCTTGATTTGCCCATACGAAGTATTTTCGTGTTTGGGGCTTTTTATCCGAAGAAATTCTGAGGTTGATGATGTCCACAATGATGTCATGGCGCACTTTATCCTCCCGATGGGACGTGACGGAGCGAGAGAAGAGGCGCTGGCCCACCTTGTCAGCTTTTTGACCGGAAACGAGACGTCGTTTCCGGTTTTTACGCGAACTGCGCGCAGTAATTACGCACGATCTACTGTTGGGATCGTGGCACGAAACAGCCTCCGCCGCACTTTCGTTTCAGCTTCACGCGTGGCAGCCGCGATGGGTGCCACGTTGCTCGATGAGCGGCCAGGATTGGGTGACTCCGCGTATATATACGGTCCTTAGGCAAACGGTGAAAATTTCCCGTCATTCGCTTCCCGTCTTCGTCTTCCTCGCACTCATCTCTCTCTCTCTGTGAGCTTCGCACCAGCATCCATGGCAGGAGGCAAGAAATGTGGCGTTGCGGCCTCCTCCTCGCAGGCGCCCGAAAAAGTTCCCATGGCCCCCGCTCCGCGCTCTGGCGACTAGCGTTCTGCTAACACCACGCAGAAGAGCATCAAGGATATGCAGAGGGAGGGACTGCTGCCTCCCAACGCCGAGAAGCGAGTTCGCCTCGGCAAAAAGGAAGAGGTACCCAATCCCCGCGCGAATGAGCGCGTGATCTTCGCGGATCACGTCTCGCGCGGGCTCTCACTCTCCCTCCATCCCTTCTTCGTGGCATTGCTGTATGTCTACGGCATACAGCTCCACGACCTGCCTCCGAACGCGATGCAACACATTTCGTGCTTCATCGTGCTCTGCGAGTGCTTTCTCGGGATTCACCCGCTCTGGGGCCTTTGGAATGCCCTGTTCAAGGTGCGTGCTTTCCGCGAGAGGTCGCGGGTGGAAACCAAACTCGGAGAGACGCTGCGCACCGGCGGCTTCGAAATCCAGGCGAAATCGGACACCCTCTACTTCGACATGCAACTCATCGACTCCGCGCAAGGGTGGAGGAAGAAGTGGTTCTATGTCGTCGATAACAGCGCGGGTGGAGTTAACGAATTTCACCTGTTCGCTGTCTTGAAGCGGCGGAAGTCTTGGGCGCATAGGCTCTCAGTCGAAGAAAGCCGCATCGTCGCCCCGCTACTCGCCAAGTTTGCAGCACTCCACGACCAAACTGCGGGGGTTGCGCTGAACGGCTTGCATCTGTTGGGAATATGCCCTAGAGGCAATCATGTATGATGTAATTCCCACTGTATTCATAAAGTTATTAAGTTGTCCTTGTTTTGAACATCTGATATATGTCATTGAATATGTGATTCGATTGTGGAACTATATATTCATGTTGTTCATACTAGATTGTCCTTGGTCATTTAGGTTGTGCTGGACACACACCCTAGACTAATGTGAGTGTTGGCTGATGACACGGTTCCACTTGTCATGGGCATGGTGATGCCATTCCAACGTTCACGGACTTGACTAAAGAGTTTAGCAAGTCGGACTGACCCACATTGAGATGCAACGATCAAGTCGTCATTTGCATGTCTCAATCAATGTAATCCTTAGACCTGAGATTGTCGCACAATCCGAGTTGTGGATCATCGACTTAGGTTCTGTCAAACGTTGTTCTGTGACAAGGCAACTATAAAGGCAGAGTTCGGGTCGAATGAGAAGCAAGCTGCGTGATGTGGATAATCAAGATGGGATTTTGCCCCTCCGAATGGAGAGATATTCTCTGGGCCCTCTCGAGTGATATGATTCAGGAAGCATGGCCATGCGCGACTCAGTTAAGTGTTAACTGTGTCGATTGACTAAGAGTTAGTCAGATGAATCACATATCACGGATCGAGAAGAGAGTTGAGCTATTTAAGGGATGACGATAAATCGCCTATAGCTCGACAAGGTATATCGTGAGGCAAAAAGGACTAAGATGAATATCACATTGAAAGGTATGTCGTCATGACTCAATGGTACTTGGGAGTCGGCACGTTCTGCTAGGAGCCGCTACCGATTGATCGATTGGGAGTTGGACTCCAATCGTGTCCAAGTCGCCATGAGCCTGCAGGGTCGCACACTTAAGAGCGGGAGCAAGTATTGGTTGGGTTGGACCCGAACCGGAAATGGACTGATTTAGTGAGTCGGACTCACAGAGGGAATGGGCCACAAGTGTTGTGCAGCCCATTACCATACGCTATATAAAGAGGGGCGCAGGTTGCCCAACGGGCACGTTAGTCCACTCTCCCATGCGTTGGGAACCCTAGCCCCACTCAGTTCAGCCGCCGCACCGGACCTAGCAGTCCGCCGTCGGAGCTCCTCCTCGTACGTGTGGATACCGGCAGAGGTGCTGTACGTTCAGCGCTTCGACGTTCGAGGGATTGGATCGGCCGGACCGGATCGTGGGACTGCACTGCCCCGACGCGCTTCACCGATAATCCGCAACCGTGCGTCTAGTGGTAATCATCGTGGCCTTCTACCTCGGCTAGATCTTGGAAGTACCGCGTAGGAAAAAGTTTTGTTTATCTCTACGCGTTCCAACAGCATCTAGCGAGTACGTTCCTCAAGCGCAGGATCCAACCCCTGCAGGAAAGGCCCTCCACCATGTGGGAATATCAGGGCGTCCAAGATCCCAGCCGCGTGAGCCGAGAAGAACTCTCGAATGCCGAATTCGAGAAGAAGATCGCGACCATCACCAAGCTGAAAGTGGGCGAGGACTTCCCCGACTGCTCTGTTGCCCCATTCGAAGCTTCGAGACCTCCTCCAGCTGAAGTAAGTTCACATATTTTTCTGTCTTAGTCCTTTCTCTTGTTCGAAAGTTTGTCGACTGAATTTCTTCTTCCTTTTCTTCTTTTGTTTTCTTCTTGTAGAGTCTAGTGGTGGTCACCTGCTACCCGCCAGTCTCCGGTGAAGAAGCCTCGGACCTGTTGGCGAGCAACCTGGATGTTCCTGTCGACACCAGCGTTGCCGACGCCGATTCAAGTTCCGAGCACAATTCTTCGGATGACGTGGAAGAATCGGGTAGCGATCTCCGCCACCGCAAACGCCGCCGAGCGGGAGACGATGAAGCCACCTCCAAGGATAAATCCTTGGGTAGGGGATCTGATAAAGAGCCCCTCATTGTGACCCCATTAAGTGTGCACGATCCTCCCGCTCCTCAGCCGAAGATCCAGACCGCCTGGAACGCGGATATTTTGGATGATGAAGATGATGACGAGTAAGTTTTTCTTTCTTCGTTCTAGTCGAACGTTTCCTTCTTGTTCCTTCTGACATTGTTGTTTTCCTTCATGATAGGCTCCAGTCCATCAGCCCCGGCCGGTTTGCCTCTTCCCTTCCTCTCGAGAAGAGGAAAGATGCTGCTGCTGCGGGTGGAACCCCGACTGCCGGGACCGTCCAGAATTCACCGAGCCCAGCCCCCACAGCTGCGGCTATGGACTATAGGCTCCCTAGCTTTGCAGTTGGGGCCTCGACTTTGAAAGAAGTGTCGGGTAGCTCAGCTGATCCTCTATGCATTGCTCAAGGCCAGGTAAACTTTATCATTTTCATTTTTATCGGGTGCACGGCAGTGCTTCCGATGGGAGTAGCCCCCGAGCCTGTAGTTAATCGCTTGCGATTGGCTACAGGGTCAAGAACTTAAGCTCTTTTCTTCTCTTCGTTTTATCGGGTGCACTGCAGTGCTCCCAATGGGAGTAGCCCCCGAGGCTATACTCGACTGTTTACAGCCGTGTATAGGCTCAATCTTCTCCTCTCTGACTTTTTCATCTTCATGTTTTGCAGTCTCTTCTTGACTCTCTCGCAGCCATTGGCCGTCGCGTTATTTCGGCTGAGACAGATTGCGTGACCCTTCGGGAAGATCGCGATCGACTCATCTCGGAAGGCCAGCTTCTCCGAGGTAAGTTGATCTACTCCTTCTATTCAGTCTTTCCGATCATGTGAATTCCTTTGTGTTTTAAACTTATTGCTGTGTAGCTCAAGCCGAAGTGCTGAACGCCGAGAAGATGGATGCTGTCACTCGGGTAAGCACCCTGGAGGCTCAGTTGGAAGCTGCTCGAAAGGAACTTGAATCCTCTCGCAAGGAGTCGACTGACTTCGAGGGAAAGCTTGTTGATGCCCAGGACGCCCTGAAGAAATTGGAGGAGGCTGGCACCAAGCAGGACAACGATCTCGTTGACTTCCTTCACCCTCTGGCCCAGAGTTTCGCAGGTAAGTTGCACTTATCCTTTGTCGTTTATCGACTGGATGGTATGTTCTTTGGGATTAATGTCCTCTTTGCAGATCTCCTTGGCGTTGCGCTGGAGCTGCCCGTGGTTCAGCGGGTGGACTCCTTGATAGATTCTCGCGCTCAGCTTCGAAGGCATGCAAGTGGGATTTGCTCCCTTATTGGCAATGCCACTCGAGTGTTGACGCAACTCCACGGGCGTCTTCTGGTCGACGTTGCGGTTCCACCCACGTTGGATGGTCTCCTGAAGGTTTTCCTGGAGGGCGATCTCCTTCAGGCCTACTCGGTCGCTCAGTCAGAGTCCGGGGCAAAGACTGCTATCCAGTTTGCACTGGCGCATGGAGTCACAGGCTTGGACGAGGCGTACTCGAACCTTCCCGTCGATGCTACCACGGGCAGAAAGGTAGCGCTTCGTCTTTTCGGCGATCCGGCTGGAGTCTTTGCCCGGAAGTTATCTGATTTGATTGCCCGTGCTAGTCGGAGGGGGCAATCTGCCGCGAGTGGCAGTACTTCTGTAGTTCCTTAGGATAGAATTTATGTAGTTTTTTCTTCCGATGTAATGAACCTTGGGATGTATTCCCGTATTTTGTCCTTAATCGAAATGTTCTTTTGATATCTGAGATGTTTCTTGCGATTGATTGTCATGAGTTCCTCCAGATGGGAGTAGCCCCCGAGCACCTGTCGAATAGGTGGTTTATTTCTCGAATGGAGCGCCTTGAATTATTCCTTAACTTTTCTTATCTTCTTCTAGGTAACAGGTGCTGTCGCGGAGTCTTCGAGCAGATCCTCTTGTTGCCGCTGTTGGTACTTTCGCCGGCCTCCGTGACCGTATCGCGGATGGTGAGCGCAAGCTAAGAGCTTTGTGTGGAGTGGCTGATGTAGCCAAGTCCAAACAAAGACTTGGGGTTGAGCGTGAGCAGTTTGTGATGGAAGAATTGGCAGCTTTTGCCAAGGATATGCTTTGTAAGTACTTCAGCCCCCTAGCACTCTGTGTCTTCTTTCTTTCTTTGACTCTCTGTAGCTTTCTTTGCAGTTGTTCAGCCTGACGAATGGTGTGAAAAACATTGGGTAGACACATGCAAATAACTTCTGGTCTGACCGTAGTCGAGGATTTATTCTGGCCACTCTGAAGTATCGGGTAGGCTAGGCGAAGATACTGGTTGACAGTTGTCACGAGGCCTTGATTGCTTTGAATGACGCTTTTTATCCGTTGGAAAGGGTTCTAGAAGATTTGAGCCAACTACTCAGAACTTTTGGTCGAGTAGGCGAGATTCGGGTGTGCGTCCGTCAGCAGTTGACCTACGGGTCTTTAGTAGCACTCTCGTTTGTTCGATTATGGCATCCTGAGGTCAATTTCAACTCCGTGGACATGCTCCCAAATGCTCCAGTCGATATGACATCCCATTAAACGGTCGTTCGTCCGGCTGCAGAGGAGATTATTCGACTGACCTCTGATGAGGTTAACCGGGTTTTAGCCGAGGAAACTGCTCGCCGCCATATGTAATTATAGGATGTATGTATCCTGTTGATAGTTGTCTTCAAACTTTATAAGGTGCCAACCTTGTTTGTATTCTTGTTTTTGTAATTGATGCTAAGTTAGGCGTAGCCCCCGTGCGTTTGGGGTGTATACCTGTTATTTAGCGTGTAAAGATCAATGATTGTAGAAACTATGGTTGGGAAACCATGTATTTTATTAAGATGACTGAGAAGTCATGTATTTTCTTCGAGCTACAGTATGGCTAGTATAGACTTATTTCCACGAGTAGAATAATCCTAAGGATAGAATTTGTGGAGGTGCGCAACATTCCACGGATTAGAGTAGATGCCACCGGACTCGGGGTTCTTTAGTCGATAAGCGCCACCAGGGATAACTTCGTATATTATGAAGGGTCCTTCCCACGGTGGTTCGAGTTTGTGTCCTTCCTTCTGCTTGAGTCGTAGCACCAAATCTCCTACCACGAAAGCCCTGTGGCGTATACGGCGGCTGTGGTAGTCGCGCAGCGACTGTTGATATACCGTGGATCTTGCGAGTGCAATGTCACGTATCTCGTCGAGTGCGTCCACGTCTTTCGCGAGTGCCCTGTTAGAGTTTTCTTCGCTGTAAGCGACAACTCGTGGGGCGCTGAACTTGACATCTTCGGGAAGGACTGCTTTAGCTCCGTATACCATGAAAAATGACGTGTATTTTGTTGATCGATTCGGGGTCGTGCGTAGGCTCCATAGTATGGAGGGTAACTCCTCTGCGCAGTGCCCGGCCGCTGGGTGCAGACGATCGAGTAGCCGTTTCTTTATTCCAGTCGAGACCAACCCGTTGGATCGCTCGACTTGACCGTTGGTTTACGGGTGAGCCATAGAGGCGAAACTGAGGGTGATGCCTTTTTCCTCGCAGAACTGCTCTGTTTCCTTTGCTGTTAAATTTCTTCCATTGTCGGTGATTATGTTGTGTGGTATCCCAAATCTGCACACGATGGAGTCGAGAAATTTGACGGCGCATTGAGTGCTAGCCGAGGTGACTGGCATGGCCTCAATCCACTTTGTAAATTTGTCGACTGCAACTAGCAAGTGCGTGTAACTTCCTGGTGTTGATTTTTTCAGTGGTCCTACCATGTCTAGCCCCCATTGTGCAAAGGGCCAGGCGATTGGGATCATGTGAAGCTCAGTGGCAGGGGCGTGCGGCTTGGGCGCAAATTAATCTTTGACATGCGTTGCATTTGTAGACTAGGTCCTTTGCATCCCTGGCTGCTGTGAGCCAGTAGAACCCTGCGCGAAAAGCCTTACCCACGATTGCCTTCCAGCTAGCATGGTGTCCGCAATCTCCTTGGTGTATATCTCGTAGTAGTTCCTTGCCGTGTTCGGACGCTATGCATCTTTGTAATATTCCTGATATGCTCTTCTTGTATAGTTCTCCGTTGAGTACTCGAAAAGTTTTGCTGCGTCGCACTATATGTCTAGCCTCGCGAATATCTGCTGGGAGTTGTTTGTTGGACAAGTAGTCGAGATATTTCTACGTCCAGACTGGTTCGACCAGAAAAACTTGTCTTGAGATGTTTTGGGTGAGCTCGATCATAGCAGTTTGCGGGCTGACCTCCGTCTCCAATGTCGCGGGTGCTTATGCTGATTTTTGACTTTGACTGAGCGCTTGATCATCCTTTCGAAGTATATTCCAGGCGGTATGGGTGTGTTTGTAGAACCCATGTTTGCCAATTTATCTGCTTCTTCGTTGCTGGATCACGCAATGTGCTTTAGATCGCATCCTTGGAAACTTCCTTCGAGTAGATTGTACATGTCTCGATAAGCAACCATGTTTTCTGCAATAGCGTCGCACTCTTTCATTGTCTGTTGTACTATGAGGTTTGAATCTCCATAGATCATTAGTCGGGTTGCTCCACAGGCAATCGCCATCTTCATGCCGTGGAGGAGGCCCTCGTACTCTGCGTCATTATTTGACGCCGGGTCGTCGGGTGAAAAGTCCAATCGCATAACGTATTGTAACTTGTCACCTCTGGGGGATATCAGGACTACCCCGGCTCCGGCTCCTTAGTTTCTCTTTGATCCGTCGAAATACATTATCCAGCTGCTTGAATACTCTGGAGGGCCTGGCGTCTGTATTTCTGTCCACTCGCTTAGGAACTCCACGAGCACTTGTGATTTGATAGATTTGCGACCTGCGTATATGATGTCCCAGGCGCCGAGCTCGATACTCCACTTCGCAATTTTTCCGGATGCCATTGGGTTATTCATGATAGTACCCAGTGATGCGTCGTTTACCACCGTGACGGTGTGTTCCTGGAAGTAATGTTTGAGCTTTCGGGCTGTGAGTACCACACCGTACGCGAGCTTCTGGTAATGGGGATATCGTTGTTTGCAAGGCGAAAGCACCTCGCTGATATAATATATTGGCCTTTGGATGCCAAACGCCTTGCCGTCCTCCGGCCGCTCGACTACAATTGCTATGCTGATGACTTGATTTGTTGCGGCCAGATACAGATACAACAGCTCCCGTTCCTGCGGTGTTGCCAGGACGCGCCTGCTCTGCAATGCTCGTTTGAGGTCTGCGAATGCTTTCTGTGCTTCGGGTGTCCACTCGAACTTATCCGTTTTCTTCAGTAACTTGTAGAAAGGTAATGCTTGCTCGCCTAGCCTCGCAATGAATCTGCTTAGGGGCTACAGCCAACTCCCCCATGTGCCTGCTCCTTTTCCCCCTCTACAAGAAGCTCCCGAGGCCCTCCAAACCCTAGCCACCTACTCCATCTCCTCCTTCTCCCTCCTAGCGCCGCCAGCCTTCCTCTCCCCTCAAATTTTCCCCTCCAAAACTCATGTCTGATGATGTTCTCTGAAGACCACCGAACAGCTGCCATGGCCGAGTTTTGAGAAGCATGGCGCCGCGGTTTCCCCTCTCGATCGGCCCCGATTCCGGCGGGAATGGAACCGTGGAGCTCCCAGCTCCAAGTCCCCTGTAGGCGCGGAGGCGGAAGGTGGACCGAGGAGGCGCCGCCGTCGAGGTTTCCGGCCGGCCGCCTCCTGCCGCTGCCCTGCTGTCCAACGCCTGCACCGATCCATGTCGCCTCCAATCGCCACCAAGGTGAGGCCCCTTCCGCACCTCCTCTCGCCTCCTTTCCCTCTCCTCCTCCCTCATCTCCCTCCCCCCTCGGACGCCCCCTCTCCGGCGAGCCGGCGCCCCAGCAGGAGCAGCCATGGCGCCCTCACCGCTGCATCGCTGCCCTGTCGAGATCGGTACCTGTTCGTGTTCAGTTAATTCAGAAACCATCCCGCAGCGAAACCACATACCCCCCTAGCCCCTCGTATCTGTCACAAGTTCAGCACTAGCCCAGCTGGTTAGCTCCCTGTGCCTAGAAGGAGAGGGCCTGGGTTCGAATCCCCATCCCTCCATAAAACCAAACATTTTTATGCTCACTTGTTTTTGTACTGAAACATCCCAGAAATCATAACCATGCCCCTGGTATTAATATCTAGATCCCTGGAAAATAAATTCTAAGTCCCTGCTATTAAATTCTAATCCCTGGATATTAATTAAAATGGCAGATTTGCACCAAATGTTCTAAAATGCATAAGTAATTCATCCCAACTCCAATTTTGACTTTTTAAATATGTTTTCTGCCCCAAATTGAATGATCTATCCAAATATAAAATTTGTTTACTGTTTTGAATATTTTAAATTGGTGCAAAATTTGAATTCTTGTTTAATTCATTTAAACTTGCAAAATTCATAACTTGTTTATAAAAATTCCAAATTTCACAAACCAAATATGTTTTCCAATCAACTTTTCATGTACTTTCCAAATATAAATTTTGTTTTCTGTTTTGAATAACTAAAATTGCCTAAACCATTTAAATCTTGTTTAATTCAATTAAAAATTGTTTAATATTGTTTAATTCATAATTAAATTATCCTAATTCCAATTTCAATATGTGAAACATGTAATCCAACAAAAATTTGATGTTCTTTTCAAATATAAACTTTGTTATCTATTTTGAACAGTTAAAAGTGGTGAAAACAATAATTGTTTGTGTGACATGTTTAATCAACCAACTTCCCAAACTTGATCAATGATTTCCATTCCTTTTTCACTTGCATCTATCATTGTTATTTTGTTGTTATTTTGCTGTTATCATCATGCATGCATCATGCTAACAACTCTCACATAATAATTAGTTGTAAAACATTTGTTTTCACTTATTTCATTGGATCTTTTCCATATGCAATCCAATTGCATATGGGTCCAATTAAATTGTGTTATCTTGTCAAGTAGTTTATTCTGATGCATCTATTAACATGACATGCATCATCCCATGTTTGTGCACCTATGCCATGATAATGATTGTTTATCTTTCTGCCTTGTTTGTTTGCTTCTTCCCGGATACACGACGACGTTGAGACCGACGATCCTTACGACATCCCTTCTAAGGATTTTAGCTCAGTACCAGGCTACTGGGTTTTGCAGGCAAGTTATCACTCACATGAACCACTGTGTTCCTTTCAACATTGATTACCGATACTTTCCGTTGTTCCTTTCTGCTGGCCTTAGAAGTAGTTGTTCTGTTACGAACCTATCACATGAATCCCTTAAACCTGATGTTGCCTCATCTCCCTTCCTATAACCCATTGTTTGAGCCAGTGTCTTACTAGCATGCTTAGGTTGTTTTGCTCGAGTCTGTTACCCGTTACTTTTCTGTTACTACTCTATTATGTTCTGGGGGCTCGATGTTTAATCAATCAATCATGCTAATGTTACTATTAATAATAAATTTGATGATAAGGCACCGGCAGGAGGCCCATGAGAGGTTTTGAAGCCTGCTAGTGTCGACCCTAATAGGAAAAGGGTCTTGTCTACTGATCCATGATGAGCGCACTACCCGCATTTGGGAAGCGAGTATGGGCGCCCCCCTCAACTTGACCTGATTCGCATCTCGTCCAAATCGCCTCATTTAGTTCGTGTTTTCCATTTGCCGCATCATGTTTTTGCGAGCCCAGGCCAGGGTGGAACTTTTGTAGTCGGCATATAGGGGGACACGTTCTTAGAGTGCTATGAGGGTCCATTTTCTTCTGGGCTCGATTAGCCGTGCGCCCAAGGTTCTTTGGGCTTGATGCGAAGAATGGTTGGTTGTGTAGAGTACCCCGCTTGGTGGAAGTGCATTTCCATCTGGCGGGTTATTCTTGAGTGTACGGCCAAATTGGTGCAACCCTGCAGGGATAATCTTCTCGAGAAGCCGTGTTTTCCGCGGTTATGGATTACTTGGTGAAAGTACTGGCTAACAAGTACTCAGGACAACTTAAACATAATGATCAAACATGTTACACCCAATGATTAATAACTTGACTAGTAATAGGTGGATGACACAATAACTTGATTCACCTTTAATACAACTGTGTGAGTTATCCTCGGATTGCTTCTTTGGATAAGGGGCGAGATCCAGGATGGGTTTGTTTGAAGTTATCTTTCAGTTGGTTACAATCCTCGATCTTATCTCCTTTCTGTTAGCCGGAAGTGGTAGAATCTCTGTAGTTGGTTAGCGCATCCAGTTGCAGCATCTTTTACCTCCCCCCTCTTCCGTTGAACCCAAGGCATCTGTGCTTGGTGTTGACGGGTTACACTTTGGTGAACTGTGAGTCTTGCTTGCCAGTACGTTTATGTACTGACCCCTTTGGGGCTGTGGTTTACGCAGACGATGTTTCCGAGGATCTACATGGTGGCTATTACGTGGAGCATGACGACGAGACTGCTGACGAGTAGATAGCGGACCCGGGCAGGATCCGAGACTTCGTGGATGGGCTCCGTCTGTTTGTTTCCGGCCTCTTAGGCCTATTTGGTTCTTGTCTGTACTCAGACATGTTGAATGCTTCCGCTGTATTGTAACGATGTATTGTTGGGGCATGTGCCCTCTGAATGATTGTATTTGCTATCTCTGCTCTAATGAGAGCCATTTGCAACTTATTTCAACCTTTTGTGTCGTAGAGATCTGTTGTGATATCACTTGTTAAACGCCGTTGACGTACCATGTGTGTATGGTTGAAGTACGTCGACGGAAGTGCCTTTGATCTCTAGTGGATAGTTTACATCGACGATGGAATAGCAGGGCTTGTGTTGTCGCGCATAAGCGCAGGCCTACCAGGAAGCTGGGACGTGGGAGCAGTTATGCCCCATAATCCAAGCATCTGCTATCCAGTTCGTACGGTGAGTATCCCCTAGAAATCAGGGTGCGACAAATGGTATCAGAGCCTGTCTGCCTGTAGGATCCCTTTTTACTGGTCGCAGTTGAGTCTAGAAACTATTTTGTAGCTATATAGGAAAAATGAAACGTGAGAGTAGGAATTCTGTTCTTTTTCTTCTTTTCCCCACCCTCCCTCCCTTTTCTGGTAAGGAAGTGTAACGTTGATTTTTCCCTACTCATCTAAACTTTCAAGTTAGGAATTCACGTATTCTGGTTTCTCTAGGATGGTTATATCTACTAGACCATAGGAATGGAGGTGGTTGTGACATGATTTATCATGTTGCCTACTCATGATTGAGAACGGAGGCGTGTAAGCCCCGGAAGCAGATCCTCTATTCCTTAAGCAGTAGATATTGATCCTTTAGAAGCCCGGATGGGTTTTCCGTAGTACCTCAGGAGTTTTGTTCTCGTTTTCCCCGATGTGGATATCCTGTTCTTCTCAACATCCTTGTCGTCCGTTCAAATCTTGTTGTTGTTTTCAACTTCAAATCTTCTACCGGCGTCTAATCAAAACATCCTCGTAAACTCTTGTCCAACTAAAGTGTTATTTCATACCGGAGCATCACATTCCTTTGTGTCAAAAATCTTTTCCACAACACACAACCCAATTCTGGTTCCACTAAGCAATCAAATCTCTGTTCACTCTCCGGAATCTCAAATGTTGACTTCCAAGATAAGTAAGAACAATCCAATTCTAATGGGAGGCCACATATTCCTCGTTACTCTCATGTTGCTGATTCTGACATTGATGATTATTCCTGGTGTTACATTGATGTCAATAACTCTGTTCCACCTTTATTACAGATAGTCTATTCTCCAAATGAATCAAATTCTATCCAGCTATACACCCTTGGTGCAAAATCTCTCCCCTTTACTTGAAAATGTTCCGGTGGTTTGCTAATTCCCTGACGTCTATCCACTGTGCACGATGTGTTTCACGTGTCTCAGCTCAACTGGATCTTCCCAAGAAGTTTCCGGACCTTTTCTTTTCTCAGTAGGAATCTCGGGGCGCGATTCCTTCAAGGGGGGGCGTTTTGTAACATCCCAAGTCTGAAAAACAGCCTTTAGAATGTTTGCTCTCTGTTATTTTATGTTTTGCATCATGGCATCATGTTGATTGCATTTGTTTGTTTGTTTGTTTTCCATTTGTTTTCCTTTGTTTTCCATCTGAATTTCAAACCCCTTTGTTTCATCCTTGTGATGTTACAATTTCCAAAGTGAGAGTTCAAATAAAAACCACCAATTGCTTTCATTCTATTCCATGTTGATCACTTATTAAATTGTTGGTTTTAATCAAACCATTAATTCAATCAATTAATTAAATCATCTTTAATTTCAAATCAAATGCATCAAACAGAACCCTTTTGAACTTATAAACTTTAACAAGCCAATCATTAATGTTTAATCAAATTAGTCATAGGGTTACCCTATTAAAATCCTTGTTTTCCATGTTAATCAATTAGTTTTAAATTGTTCCAAATTCAAATCATCTTCAACAGCACCCCAAATTGAGTTACAACCAATTTATACACATTGTCAATTCAATCAACTAATTTCAAACTTTTATTTCATAGGGGATACCCTATAAAAATGCTTCTTTTCTTAATGGTTCCTAATTAACTACTTAGCCTAACCTAAATGTTATGGAAATTTTGTCAAACAAAACATTAACTTTTTCTTCTAAAAATCAAAACTACAAAAAAAAACAGTACAAAAAAATAAATATCAAGAGAGGAGAGATGGCAGCCCAACCCTTCCCCTTATCTCTCCCCCTAGGCCCACCTTTTCTTTTCTCTTTCTTTCCCAGCCCACCAAGCCCAAGCGAATCGTCCCCCACCTCCGTACGGTCGTTCACCCCTCCCTGTCGCTTTCAGGTGCAGAAAAGCAGCAGCACCAACTCCCCCATGTGCCTGCTCCTTTTCCCCCTCTACAAGAAGCTCCCGAGGCCCTCCAAACCCTAGCCACCTACTCCATCTCCTCCTTCTCCCTCCTAGCGCCGCCAGCCTTCCTCTCCCCTCAAATTTTCCCCTCCAAAACTCATGTCTGATGATGTTCTCTGAAGACCACCGAACAGCTGCCATGGCCGAGTTTTGAGAAGCATGGCGCCGCGGTTTCCCCTCTCGATCGGCCCCGATTCCGGCGGGAATGGAACCGTGGAGCTCCCAGCTCCAAGTCCCCTGTAGGCGCGGAGGCGGAAGGTGGACCGAGGAGGCGCCGCCGTCGAGGTTTCCGGCCGGCCGCCTCCTGCCGCTGCCCTGCTGTCCAACGCCTGCACCGATCCATGTCGCCTCCAATCGCCACCAAGGTGAGGCCCCTTCCGCACCTCCTCTCGCCTCCTTTCCCTCTCCTCCTCCCTCATCTCCCTCCCCCCTCGGACGCCCCCTCTCCGGCGAGCCGGCGCCCCAGCAGGAGCAGCCATGGCGCCCTCACCGCTGCATCGCTGCCCTGTCGAGATCGGTACCTGTTCGTGTTCAGTTAATTCAGAAACCATCCCGCAGCGAAACCACATACCCCCCTAGCCCCTCGTATCTGTCACAAGTTCAGCACTAGCCCAGCTGGTTAGCTCCCTGTGCCTAGAAGGAGAGGGCCTGGGTTCGAATCCCCATCCCTCCATAAAACCAAACATTTTTATGCTCACTTGTTTTTGTACTGAAACATCCCAGAAATCATAACCATGACCCTGGTATTAATATCTAGATCCCTGGAAAATAAATTCTAAGTCCCTGCTATTAAATTCTAATCCCTGGATATTAATTAAAATGGCAGATTTGCACCAAATGTTCTAAAATGCATAAGTAATTCATCCCAACTCCAATTTTGACTTTTTAAATATGTTTTCTGCCCCAAATTGAATGATCTATCCAAATATAAAATTTGTTTACTGTTTTGAATATTTTAAATTGGTGCAAAATTTGAATTCTTGTTTAATTCATTTAAACTTGCAAAATTCATAACTTGTTTATAAAAATTCCAAATTTCACAAACCAAATATGTTTTCCAATCAACTTTTCATGTACTTTCCAAATATAAATTTTGTTTTCTGTTTTGAATAACTAAAATTGCCTAAACCATTTAAATCTTGTTTAATTCAATTAAAAATTGTTTAATATTGTTTAATTCATAATTAAATTATCCTAATTCCAATTTCAATATGTGAAACATGTAATCCAACAAAAATTTGATGTTCTTTTCAAATATAAACTTTGTTATCTATTTTGAACAGTTAAAAGTGGTGAAAACAATAATTGTTTGTGTGACATGTTTAATCAACCAACTTCCCAAACTTGATCAATGATTTCCATTCCTTTTTCACTTGCATCTATCATTGTTATTTTGTTGTTATTTTGCTGTTATCATCATGCATGCATCATGCTAACAACTCTCACATAATAATTAGTTGTAAAACATTTGTTTTCACTTATTTCATTGGATCTTTTCCATATGCAATCCAATTGCATATGGGTCCAATTAAATTGTGTTATCTTGTCAAGTAGTTTATTCTGATGCATCTATTAACATGACATGCATCATCCCATGTTTGTGCACCTATGCCATGATAATGATTGTTTATCTTTCTGCCTTGTTTGTTTGCTTCTTCCCGGATACACGACGACGTTGAGACCGACGATCCTTACGACATCCCTTCTAAGGATTTTAGCTCAGTACCAGGCTACTGGGTTTTGCAGGCAAGTTATCACTCACATGAACCACTGTGTTCCTTTCAACATTGATTACCGATACTTTCCGTTGTTCCTTTCTGCTGGCCTTAGAAGTAGTTGTTCTGTTACGAACCTATCACATGAATCCCTTAAACCTGATGTTGCCTCATCTCCCTTCCTATAACCCATTGTTTGAGCCAGTGTCTTACTAGCATGCTTAGGTTGTTTTGCTCGAGTCTGTTACCCGTTACTTTTCTGTTACTACTCTATTATGTTCTGGGGGCTCGATGTTTAATCAATCAATCATGCTAATGTTACTATTAATAATAAATTTGATGATAAGGCACCGGCAGGAGGCCCATGAGAGGTTTTGAAGCCTGCTAGTGTCGACCCTAATAGGAAAAGGGTCTTGTCTACTGATCCATGATGAGCGCACTACCCGCATTTGGGAAGCGAGTATGGGCGCCCCCCTCAACTTGACCTGATTCGCATCTCGTCCAAATCGCCTCATTTAGTTCGTGTTTTCCATTTGCCGCATCATGTTTTTGCGAGCCCAGGCCAGGGTGGAACTTTTGTAGTCGGCATATAGGGGGACACGTTCTTAGAGTGCTATGAGGGTCCATTTTCTTCTGGGCTCGATTAGCCGTGCGCCCAAGGTTCTTTGGGCTTGATGCGAAGAATGGTTGGTTGTGTAGAGTACCCCGCTTGGTGGAAGTGCATTTCCATCTGGCGGGTTATTCTTGAGTGTACGGCCAAATTGGTGCAACCCTGCAGGGATAATCTTCTCGAGAAGCCGTGTTTTCCGCGGTTATGGATTACTTGGTGAAAGTACTGGCTAACAAGTACTCAGGACAACTTAAACATAATGATCAAACATGTTACACCCAATGATTAATAACTTGACTAGTAATAGGTGGATGACACAATAACTTGATTCACCTTTAATACAACTGTGTGAGTTATCCTCGGATTGCTTCTTTGGATAAGGGGCGAGATCCAGGATGGGTTTGTTTGAAGTTATCTTTCAGTTGGTTACAATCCTCGATCTTATCTCCTTTCTGTTAGCCGGAAGTGGTAGAATCTCTGTAGTTGGTTAGCGCATCCAGTTGCAGCATCTTTTACCTCCCCCCTCTTCCGTTGAACCCAAGGCATCTGTGCTTGGTGTTGACGGGTTACACTTTGGTGAACTGTGAGTCTTGCTTGCCAGTACGTTTATGTACTGACCCCTTTGGGGCTGTGGTTTACGCAGACGATGTTTCCGAGGATCTACATGGTGGCTATTACGTGGAGCATGACGACGAGACTGCTGACGAGTAGATAGCGGACCCGGGCAGGATCCGAGACTTCGTGGATGGGCTCCGTCTGTTTGTTTCCGGCCTCTTAGGCCTATTTGGTTCTTGTCTGTACTCAGACATGTTGAATGCTTCCGCTGTATTGTAACGATGTATTGTTGGGGCATGTGCCCTCTGAATGATTGTATTTGCTATCTCTGCTCTAATGAGAGCCATTTGCAACTTATTTCAACCTTTTGTGTCGTAGAGATCTGTTGTGATATCACTTGTTAAACGCCGTTGACGTACCATGTGTGTATGGTTGAAGTACGTCGACGGAAGTGCCTTTGATCTCTAGTGGATAGTTTACATCGACGATGGAATAGCAGGGCTTGTGTTGTCGCGCATAAGCGCAGGCCTACCAGGAAGCTGGGACGTGGGAGCAGTTATGCCCCATAATCCAAGCATCTGCTATCCAGTTCGTACGGTGAGTATCCCCTAGAAATCAGGGTGCGACAGCACTCTTTCATTGTCTGTTGTACTATGAGGTTTGAATCTCCATAGATCATTAGTCGGGTTGCTCCACAGGCAATCGCCATCTTCATGCCGTGGAGGAGGCCCTCGTACTCTGCGTCATTATTTGACGCCGGGTCGTCGGGTGAAAAGTCCAATCGCATAACGTATTGTAACTTGTCACCTCTGGGGGATATCAGGACTACCCCGGCTCCGGCTCCTTAGTTTCTCTTTGATCCGTCGAAATACATTATCCAGCTGCTTGAATACTCTGGAGGGCCTGGCGTCTGTATTTCTGTCCACTCGCTTAGGAACTCCACGAGCACTTGTGATTTGATAGATTTGCGACCTGCGTATATGATGTCCCAGGCGCCGAGCTCGATACTCCACTTCGCAATTTTTCCGGATGCCATTGGGTTATTCATGATAGTACCCAGTGATGCGTCGTTTACCACCGTGACGGTGTGTTCCTGGAAGTAATGTTTGAGCTTTCGGGCTGTGAGTACCACACCGTACGCGAGCTTCTGGTAATGGGGATATCGTTGTTTGCAAGGCGAAAGCACCTCGCTGATATAATATATTGGCCTTTGGATGCCAAACGCCTTGCCGTCCTCCGGCCGCTCGACTACAATTGCTATGCTGATGACTTGATTTGTTGCGGCCAGATACAGATACAACAGCTCCCGTTCCTGCGGTGTTGCCAGGACGCGCCTGCTCTGCAATGCTCGTTTGAGGTCTGCGAATGCTTTCTGTGCTTCGGGTGTCCACTCGAACTTATCCGTTTTCTTCAGTAACTTGTAGAAAGGTAATGCTTGCTCGCCTAGCCTCGCAATGAATCTGCTTAGGGCGGCTAGTCGTCCTGCGAGCTGTTGCACACCACGGAGATTAGTTGGCTCCTTCATTATCAGGATTGCTTGGATTTTCTCCGAGTTAGCTTTAGTCCCTCGAGCGGAGACCAGGTACCCGAGAAGTTTCCCTGCAGGGACGCCAAAGACACACTTGGTCGGGTTGAGCTTGATTTGGTATGTGTTCAACGCGTCGAATGTTTCTCTGATATCATCGAGAAGCGTATCTTCCACTCGAGTCTTGATGATGATGTCGTCAACGTACACTTGTACGTTCTTGCCAATGAGCTTGGCGAGTCATTTTTGCATGTAGCGCTGATATGTTGCGCCTGCGTTTTTTAGCCCGAAGGGCATTGTCTTGTAGCAATAAACACCGTAGGGTGTTATAAACGCCGTCTTCTCCGCGTCCTCCTTTTTCATCCGGATCTGATTATAGTCTGAATAGGCGTCCAAGAAGGAGAGGCGTTGGCAACCTGCTGTAGAGTCCACGATCTGGTCGATCCGTGGCAGGGGAAAATTATCCTTGGGGCAGTGTTTATTTAACGACGTGTAGTCGATGCACACGCGAAGGATGTTAGTATTTTCTTCGGGACCAGCACCGGGTTCGCTAACCAGGTGGAAATTTTTATCTCGCGAATGAATTTTGCTGCGAGTAGTCTGTTTACTTCTTCTCCGAGCGCTTTTTGTTTGGGCTCTGAGAACCTTCGGGTGGTCTGCTTGATAGACTTGGCGTCTTTGAAGATTTCGAGTGAGTGCTCGGCGAACTCCCTGGGTATCCCTGGTATATCTGAAGGCTGCCAGGCGAAAATTTACCAGTACTCACGGAGGAGCTCGACGAGCGCGCCTTCCTATGCTGGCGAGAGGGTGGTAGACACCATCGCCGTCTTCGCAGAATCCGTCGGGTGTACTTGATGCTTACGGGTACCGGTATTTGTGTTGAACTCAAGCTCTGGAGCGTTCTTCTTGGTGAGAGGCATCACTGAGTGATCCATGGATTTTGCTATCTCCTCCAGTTCTTCTTGCATCCCGAAGGATTAGGCGATCTCGTTGAATTCGATGTCGCATTTATTGGACTTTTGGAAATCGCAGTCGATGGTGATTGTGCCATATTCTCTAGGCAACTTAAGCTTCAAGTATGCGTAGTGCGGTACTGCCATGAATCTGGCGAACGTCGTTCAACCGAGAATGGTGTGGTACTGTGAGGGCCAATCGACGACTTCGAAATCAAGAAATTCTCGCATATAATTACTTCGGTTGCCTAGCACCACCTCCAGGTTGATTGTTCCGAGTGGACGGATTGCTTTCACCGGGACTATCCCGTGGAAGGATGTCTCTGATTGCGCGAGTCCATCCAAATTCTTGTTCATGCGACGGGGCGTGTCTGCGTAGATGATGTTGATGCCGCTTCCTCCGTCCATGAACACGCGAGCCAGCTCGTAGTTGCCAATTTGCGCCTGTATGACTAGTGCGGCGTGTCCTGGTCGATAGACTCGCGGAGGGTGGTCTTCCTTGGAGAAAGTTATTGGCTGTTCCGCCATCTTCAGGTACTCGGTTCTCGTAGGTGGGGTTTGCACAGCCATGCATAATTGTCGCGTGTTTGTTTTTTAACCCTGCGTGACGGACATACCTTTTGTATCATGCCTAAGAGTTCCGTTGGGTTCGGGTATCGATTGGCTCCCTGGTTTGGGGCGGGTGGCACTGGTAGCGCAGCTAGCACCATGTTTTGGTTTCCTGCCGGGGGCAGGGCTTGCGGCTGTTGAAATCCTTGAGCTCCTCCTCCAGGAAGCTGCGGGTAACCTTGATTAATTTCCGCTCTATTTTTCTTCGAGAAGGCTTCGTGGATATCAATAAACTTTCGGCAATCCTTGAGAAGGTGTGTTGCCTTAGTTTTTCCCGTGCACTTATCTGTAAATAGATGTAGCGTGCAGTAACCGTCGAGGTCCTCCTCGGGGGTTTTGTCTTCTGGCTTTAGCTTCCACTCTTGTTTTCCATGATATCCGTTGTCGCGGTTTTTTGTGAACTCCGCTGCCACAAATTCTTCTCGATCATCATGGTCGTAATTCTTTCTTCTTTTCTTTTGACTATGTCGATCGTCATCGCGTGCTGGGATGAGTCTTTCTCATTGCGCACTGCGTCTTCGCCGTTTGCCCATCTATCGGCTATGGCCATCAATTCTCCCATGGTTTTGGGTGCGAGTCGTCCCAGTTCTTCCCTGAAAGAGGTTCGCCGTGCTCCTTTGGCGAATGCTTCAACCGCGACTTCTTCTGATATATTTCCCACTGTATTCCTTAGTGTGGTCCATCGATGAATATATTCGCGAGTAGACTCGCCACTTTTCTGCTTGCAAGCTCGTAGCTCCTCGATGGTCGCCGGTCTTTTGTATGTTGCCTGGAAATTTTTGCAGAAATCGAGGTTTAGGTCGTCCCAAGCCTGTAGCATGCCTTCAGCCTTCCTTCGAGCCAGCCGCGGGCAGCGCCGACTAGGTGTAAGTTGAGGTACTGCATAGCTGTGTTTTTGTTCCCATGTTGGCATTTTACTGTCGTGAGGTAATCTGACAACCAGGCCTTAGGCTCTTGCGAACCATTGTATTTCTGTACTTCCATCAATAGTTTAAATCTCTTGGGTAGCGGCGCCTCGCGGATGCTGCGGGCAAAGCATAGGCCTCCGCAGACTTCTTCGTCGGAGGACGTAGCTAGGGAGCGCGCACGGTTTCTGGCCGCCCGACCTTTATCAACCTTGCGTTGGGCGATGTCCGATCGCGCGCTGTACCCGGGTTCGTCGCGATTGACGTCTCCTCTCGGCTCCTTGCTGCGATGTCGCGAGCGGCTGCGGTCTCGATCTCTTCGCGGGCTGCGATCTCGATCCCTTCGCGGGCTGCGATCCCGACCTCTTCGCGGGCTGCGGCTGCGGTCTCGACCCCTCGGGCTGCTATCGCTGCCACTCGGGCTATCTCCACGTCGTCGAGCTTCTTTCCCTCGTGCCCGGCGAGGTGATTTTTCCTTGCTAGGTGATGTGCCCCTATGTCCACGGGGTGCTTCTTTGTCCTTCTGTGCGGCTGCTTTCCTGCGATCGTAGGAGGCGAGTTTTGCGGCTGCCGTGCCTAATCCTTTCTGCACTTGCTTGTATTGTTCCACGCGGGGGTCGTTTTCCCCTGGTTGATTTATCTGCATGTAGGTGCCTGCGGCTAGCACCGCGGCTGCGGGAGTTTGCGGATGGATGTTTCCATCCTCGTCAACGCGCATGAGTGATTTACTGATTCCGCTCAAAGACTCGCCGTCCATGGTCGCGGTTTTTGAGACGTATCCTTTCTTCGGGGGGTGATTCCCGACAGAAGGTGTCATGGTTAATGCGGCCCGACGCTGGCTTGACGCATCCGCCAGCTTCTTTCGCTCGGCTAGGTCTATCCGAGGTTCCTTTATTGCAGTGGCCGCTCTCACTAGATGATAGTGGTAGGCGGTCATGTCCTCGTGAGGATCTCCTTGTTCCAGTGGCGTGCTTGTGCGGATGGCCTCCTTTGCCCGATTCCAGGCAGCTCGGGAGACGCTGATGGTAGTGCGCTCTTTTGCACTGTTTTCAGTTTCTTCGGGTGGGGCTCTGATGCACCCAAAATGCATCTACTTTTCCAAGCACTTTGCATCGTATTTCTCTCCGGAGTCCCCCCATAATTGAATAAATCTGCAGAATCTGACGCTGTTTTTAGCAAAAGTCTTCTTTCCGTCTATTTTCGCAGGACTTTTCACAGGGGACGAAAACCACATAACTTTTTATGGAAAAGAAGGGGAATGAGCACCAGATGGGGCCGGGGGGGCACCCGAGGGTCAAAAGGGGGCCCCACACGCGGCCATATTCCTTGGCCGCGTGGGGTCACCCCTTTTGGGCCCAGATGGCCCACTCCGGCTAGGTCTTCGACGTACCCCTCCATATATACGAGAAACTGACGGGTTTCGAAGGAGAGGGCTGTTCGCGAAACGGAGCGCCACCGCCACCACGATCTTCGATTTCGGAGTCAGATTGATCCGGGATTTCACCCCCGGAGGTGGAATTCGAGGGGCTTCGTCACCATCATCATCACCACCATAATCTCCATCAACCATGAGCTCCATCACCCCCTCCATGTGTGAGTAGTTGCTGTAGGCATGTGAGGTGTGAGGGGTTTTGGATGAGATTGATCATGTAATTGCTACCCGGTATGCGGGATCTAGGGGTTTGTCTTCAGAATTCTTATGTCTTATGTTGATGCACTATTGCTAGGCTTAATGCTTGTTACTAGGGCCCAAGTGGCATGATTTCAGTACTGAACTTACATTGCTACATCATATATTTGAGTTTGGTATCTATCTGCAATGTGTATTACCTGCTATTATGTTGAACCTGCGAACCCTAAAGTGAAAGCTAGGGAAAACGAGGGGGATATGTTCTAGTTTGAGGATTATGTGTGTTCATGGAGTGTTAATGCGTTGGTCCGGGCTATTCGAAAGGGTAGACCTTAATTACCCGTAGTTCCAAATTGGCCCCGGTGAAATGGGCAGGTAGGACAATAGGCTTTGTGCAAATTCTCTTGGTTAGTACGCACAATAATTTACGGAACACACACCTACATAAAACTGAGATAGAGAAAGGCCCCGCTGCTAGCAAAACATTATTACATGATCAATCTTATCCGTGCAACACCCCGCTGTCACCTCATGCCTGCGTTTTAGTCTCTGGTTTGCTTTCACTCTTTTCCGGTGAAAACTGGGAAAACACTTGCTCTCCATTTACTTTCTGTTTGTTTACTTTCACTGCATTATTACACTCACCACTCTTGCTACAAGTTTGTTGATACACAGGTGTGGTTGGGAGTGACGTCCCAATTGCTAAAGTCTCACCGGTATTCTTGTGTTCCCACTAAGTCGAACTACAAATTTGGGTAATACTTCCCATCGAAGACTACGATTGATCTCCTGCACTTGGGAGCCATCAAGACTGTTTTCTGGCGCCGTTGCCGGGGAGCCTAGCTTTATTGGTAAGACCACTTGTTATTGTCTACTTGCTGCACTTTCTTGTTCCCTACAATGGGAAAGGGAAAGGACACTTCGAAGGAGGTAATGCCTTCGACTACTCGTTCTGGTAATGATTTTCCTAGTAGACCAAAATTTTCACCTAATATTGTTTCTACTGTGGCTGCTAAGAAAAAGAAAGGAATAGCTAGTAAATCACCATTGTCAAAAATGTGTACTAGTACATCTAATGATCAAACACTTGATAATGTAGACAAAGAACTAGCTTCTGAAATTCCTGAAACTATTGAAACACCTGAGGTAAATGAAACACCTGAAACAACTGAAATTCCTGAATCTTCTGTAGATGAAAATGTAGAACTTGAGCTAGAAAGAAATGAGACTCGTAGAGAGTATGAATATGGGGCCTCTTATGAATAAGAAGAAGCATTTATTGAGGCCTTTATATCACCTGATTATACAAAACTTGATAAACTCTCTATTTATGATGATGCATCTCTTGGAAACTGTTTTGCTGCTACTAGGAATTTGTGTGGCCCAGCTATTAGAATTAGAGATAAAGATTATGAATTCAATGTTAATCCTAAGATAATTGAGATAGTTGAGAAGTCTAGATTCTGTGGAAAGGATGAGGAGTCTCCTCTTGATCATATTGCTGAATTGCATGATTTATCTACTACAGTTGGAAATGATGAAATCCGTCAACATTATTTATTCTTAAAATTGTTTCCTTTTTCTTTGGGTGAAGATGCTAGAGTTTGGTATAATCGCTTAGGACCTGCATGTATTACTAGTAAGGAAGAATGCTTGCAATTGTTTTTCAATAAATATTTTCCTACTGAAAGGATACATGCATTAACTGTTGAAATTGGCAATTTTAAACAAGATAAGAAAGAGAGTCTACCCCAAGCTTGGGGGAGATTTGGTAAAATGTGTAAGAAATGTCCTGGTCATGGTTTTAAACCTCATGAATTGCTTGATATATTCTATAATGGACTAATGGGGGAAACAAGAGACTACCTTGATAGTATTGTAGGGAATATCTTTACGGACAGAAGTGTTGATGAAGCAATTGAATTACTGGAGTCTATTCTCGAGAATGAAGCTGATTGGAACATTGAGGAGATAGATAAAAATGAGACACTCCCAGAGAAGAAAGGAGGTATACTCGAATTGAACCAAGAAACAATGGCTGAAGCTTCCAAGGATATTAAAGAGAAGGGAATTAAAACCTCTCATCTCAAGGAATTATCTGAAATGGGTATTAAACTTCCTACTGATGAACCATGCTTTCCAATTCAAGTGAACTCTATACTCCCTATGGAAGGTAATGAGGAGGTAACACCTCCTGTTGATGTCTCTTATGTTAACAATTTTGCTTATCATGATAATCATGAGGAGCGTAAAATTAGAATGACTATCATGGAAAACCATCATAAAATTAATTTCCTCCGTGAAAATTTAAATGCTAGTGTAGGGGAAGTTAAAAGAATTGTTAAACATTGTGAAATGATGAACAATCAAGTTGAGCAAATGATTTCTTTACAAAATCAATGGTATGAAAATCTGAATAAACAAAAACAATTATGTGGAGTTAATACAAGGGGAGGTGCAAGCACCCAGGATCCTGATTATCCTGATGATCATCCTAAAAGAAAAGAGCAAGTTGCTCTTAAAGATAAATCTTTTGCAGGAAAATCTCCCAATGAAAATGAGCATGATGATGACTCCAATGAGCAAGACAAGGATATTTCTATTTCTGATGCTGAAACTGAGGATGATAATAATGAAGAAGCAGAATCATCTCCACCTGATATTGAACAACATGATGATAATAATAAAGAAGCTGCTAGTAAGGAGGATCCTCAGCCTCCTATTGAGAAGACCAAGAAGAAGAAGAAACCAAATAAAGATAAAGATAAAGGTAAAGAAAGGGATCCATGGGTACAAAGACCCATTCCATATCCCCAAGAGGTATCAAAAACAAAAGATGAAGAGAGGTATGGGAAATTTTATGATATGATTAAGAATATGAAATTAGAGATTCCACTTATTGATGCTATTAAGAATCCTCCATATTCAAAATACATGAAAGATATTGTCACTAATAAAATAAAGATACCTATTGATGCTATTACTGCTATGCTTGCTGATTATTCATTTAAAGGAAAATTGCCTGAAAAACGTGGAGATCCTGGTATTCCTACTATTCCTTTCAAAATTAAAGAAGCCTATGTGAAATATGCATTATGTGATTTAGGAGCTGGTGTTAGTGTTATGCCTTTCTCACTATATAAGAAGCTTAACTTGAACAAACTAGTTCCAACAGAAATATCTTTACAAATGGCTGATAAAACAACTGCCGTACCTATAGGAATATGTGAGGATGTTCCCATCTCTATTGCTAATGAGTTGATACCTACCGATTTTGTTATATTAGAAATGCCTGAAGATGATAATCTATCTATTATTCTTGGTAGACCTTTTTTTGAATACTGCAGGAGCTGTGATAAATTGCACTGAGAGCAAAGTGACATTTAATGTTAAAGGCAAAGAGCACACTATTTATTTTCCCAAGAAGAAACATGTTACAAGTATGAGCACAAGTGTGAATGCTATACAAATAAATTCCATTAAGATTGGTAGCATTGAAATACCTATACCACCTCCAGCACCAAGGTATGAAATATTGATGATTGGGACCATTCCAATCAAATATGAGGTAACTTGATTTATTGTTTTATAATAAGTAATAATAAGAATCATGAGCTATATTATTTACATGTTGCTAATGAGACCTGATCAACCTCATTACTAATGTGGAAATGATAAAGGCATGATTCACAAACATTTAAATTGCATTTTTTTATGTTATTTGCTTTAAAATTGTGAGACATAGACATAGTATTAAAAATTTTAGAATCAGAAATCACAGAATATGAAGTTTTAGAAATTCTCTGTAGAAAAGTTTCACGTAAAATTCCAGAAAAATTAGGGGGTCAGTTTTTTGCCCGAAGGGACCAGCAGCCAGTGGGGGAGCACCAGTAGGCCACCAGGGGCCAAAATAGGTACCTCCACGCGGCCAGATTCCTTGGCCGCGTGGGATACCCCATTTTTGGCCACAAGTGGATGCTGGGGCCCATCCAATGCTCATCTGCTCCCTTTCGACCGAAAACCAACCCCAGTTCATCTCCTCCATTTTTCCCGTGCTCTGTTTCTCCGTCAATCCTCGATCTCCACATTTGAGGCAGATTTTTCAAATCTGTTTGATGGAATCACTCCTTGGTATGTAACTCCTTCACTCATCCAATTACTTTCTGCTCCCATGCTTTGTGTATGAAGTATTTTGCTGCACTAGGTGTCACCTATTATGTCTAAGAACTTGTGACGCCCCGAGATCGGGCACTATGAGGATTTCAGCATCCCCGCCAAATCCGCATAATAACCGATTCCAGGTTGCCACTTATGATAACATTACAACAGTTCATGAATATTCCACAATTACAACAGAAACAGATAGATACAAGAGGACTCAAACGAGCCAAGGATACAACTGATACAATACAAAGATCCAAATAACAGCGGAAGAAACAACATTGTGTCCGACTACGGACAAGATACAAATTGGACTAAGAGTCCTGAAGATAACCGAGAGCGTCCAATCCCTGCCCAGGCCAAGCCGGAGGGATTCCCAAGCTAACGTCGTCAGACTTCAAACCTGTTGACTGCAATGTTGAATATGCAACCACGAAAAAGGATTCGTGGGTCAGTACGGTTAAGTACTGGCAAGTGGATAAACCCATACTCACAAGATACCGGCGTAGCCGGTCATCACAAGATACAAATACTTTGGGATCAACGGAAAGGAAGGGATTATTGCAAATAAGCGACAACGAGCTGCACTAACCAACTACAGAGAGATACTACAACTTCCGGCTAACAGAAAGAAGATAAGATCGAGTATCGTGAAACCCATCCTGGATCTCGCCCCTTATCCAAAGAAGCAATCCGAGGATAACTCACACAGTGGGATTAATGAATAATGGATCAGGTTGTTGTGTCAATAAGACTATTACTAGTCAAGTTATCATTAGTTAGGTGTAAGTTGTTCTGAGTACTTGTTAGCCAGTACTTTCACCAAGTCGTCACATAACCGCGGACAACACGGCTTCTCGAGAAGATTTATCCCTGCAGGGGTGTGCTCCAGTACCCGTACACACTCAAGCCACCAACTAAAACTCAGGTTGGCTTGACACGACCCAAACAATCTCTACAACCCATCCTAGGAGCCACGGAGCTATAAGGTCCCAGCCACGCAGCCGAATACTCGGCGCGGGTGTGCAAAACTCCCGCAGGACACAACACCCCGGCACTACAGGCCTCGCCCTATATGCATCATCATCATAAGTAACCATGGGGGATCCACCCATTATGCAAGGAGCAAATGGAACACCCGAACTAAGTGTGGCTCTTCGGACAAGCTGCAGATCAGGTCTAAGTCGAGGGGGGTCCCATACTACCACCCGGATGCGTTGAGCACGCTCATCATGGATCAGTAGACAATACCCTTTTCCTATTAGGGTCGACACTAGCAGGCCTCAAAACCACTTAGGGCCTCCTGCCGGTGCCTTATCAGCATATTATTAATAACAGGTTGATTGATTAACATCGAGCCCCCAGAACATAATAGAAGTAACAACAGAAAGTAACGGGTAACAGACTCGCGCAAAACAACCCTAAGCATGCTAGTAAGACACTGGCTCAACCAAAGGGGTGATAGGAGTGGAGGTGAGGCAATATCAAGGTTAAGGGATTCATGTGATGGGTTCGTAACAGAAACAACAACTACTAAGGCTAGCAGAAAAGAACAACGGCAAGAATCGGTAACAAGTGATGAAAGGCAGCCATATGGCAGCAAGTGAGTATACTTGCCTGAGATCCCGCAAGGTAGCAGAACTTGTCGTTGCTCATATCATCTCAACGTCCTATCCGCGAAGAAGCAACGAAACTCGAACAACCACCGGATGCAACAGTTACTACTACGGCAAAAGATCCAGCATGATCCTATTTTATATGCATGACATGGCAAGATGCAACAGGGGAAACAACTTAAGCAATTTAATCGGAACCGGAGTCCGAAGAGATAGGAATTGGTTCAAGTTGTTTATCTAACCATCAAGTTAAATGTTGTTTAGCATGGGAAACAATAAAGTAGATGAGTTAGGCAATTTAAATGGAATGGGGCAACAGCTGGAATTATTTAGCCCACACATTCCATATGTTGTCATATAGATGAACATGCATAACAAGATCTAGAATGCACAAGATAGGATGCAAACAGAGATATGGATGGCATGAACATGTTAATGACATGAAACTGATTGGAAAACATATTTTATTTGTTTGATTTGGAATTGAAATGAATTAGTTATGAATTTTGGCAATTTAAATTGCATTAAATAAGAGGTGAAACAATTATTCAATTTAAGTGTTGCAAACCAGAAAAACAAAGTTGATATTCAAGTGTGGCATTCAATTTTGGATGAAAAACATGTTTTGAGTATTTAATTTGGAGCAACCATTTGCAAGTTATTAATTATGCCATTTAATTGGTCATTTTTAAGGATTATTAAATAACATTAATTTTAATTTCCCAAATTGCAAAACAAAGTTGATAAACAGAAAGTACATTGAATTTGAACTGAAAAACATATTTGATTTGTGTGATTTGAATTAATTATGAATTAATTATGGAATTAACCAATTTTGAGATGAATTGTTTAAATTTGAAATTTGAAACAATTTGAATTGTGCAAAACAGATAACAAATGTTATATTTGAAAAGTTCATGGAATTTTGATTGGAATACATATAAAATTTGTGCAAATTGGAGTTACCAATTAAAAGTTATGATTTTTAGAAGATTCACTCGTTTTCTGGAATTTTTGGAAAATAGAAAAAGGGTTTGGAAATTTTCTGCACCCGGGGAGAATGGACCCATGCTGGATGAAAGATGGGCCCAGCGCCCGCGTGGCGCCACTGTGGCGCGGGTGGAGGCACGCAGGCCACCACGGTCAATGACCAGTGGGGCCCGCCCTTGCGCGCGCGAGGGAAAAAAACTGGGGTTTAATTCCCCTAGCTGGGAATCGAACCCACGACGGCTAGCGGGTGCACGCGGATGCAGTACCAGTTGGGCTAGGAAACGTTGGTGATAGGAACAGATACGCACGGAGGAAGAGGTTACATGCCAGGTTAACTGAAAGTTGTCGACAACAACTTCTCTGAACCACGACGGAACAGAGCAGCGATATCAGGCGACTCGAGTTGCTGGTGCTCGACGTGCGCCGCGCGTGTGGGCGCAGCAGCGAGTGCATCGTGCGTGCCTCGCTCGTGTGTGTGCCAATGGACAGAGGGGAGGAGGGGCGTAGGGCTTACCGCGGGATGCGTCGAGGTGGAGAGGGACCTGTCGACGTGCAGCGACGGCGGGGGGATTCCGGCGACGGCGGGGCCTCCACGGTTGCTCCCAGCACACGCCGAGGAAGCGGGGAGGTAGCTGGAGGCACCCCGATTCCATTCCCGCCGTCGGGACTCCTCGGAGAGGGCCACCTCGGTGGCGCCAAGGGTGCAAAGTCCCGGCCACGGCGTGCTCGTCCATTCTTCAGTAGGTTCAGAGTACTGGGAGGGGAACAGAGGTTGAAGGTCTAAGGAGAACATGGCAGCGGAGGAAGATAGGGGAGGGGTCTAGGGTAGGCTAGGGCAGAGGGGAAGGCGTGGTTTTAAGGAGTAGGTAGCCTGGTACGGCTCTTCATCGGAGAGGGGGGGAGAGATCGGGTGGTGCTGAACGTGTTCGTACTGAAGCTGACGTCGAGGAGGAAGAAGCCTAACCCGAAGGGGTATCGGGCTGGCTAGGGTGGGCTGGGGAGAATTGGGCTGTGGGCTGCCTCTCTCTTCTCCCTGATTTTTTCTTTTCTCTTTTTCTTCTCTTTTTTTTTGTAATGAAAAGAAAGAGAGAGAGGTGAAAAGAAAAGGGTTGGGGTTTTAAATCTTTTATGGATTATTTTTATTGATTAGCAAAACAGCAAATAACAAGGTTTGTTACTCATTTCCAACAATTTGAAAAAAAATGACAAATTGTTTGAACTTTGCTATTTGAAAATCATAGGATTTCAGTGATTTTTAAAATTGACAAATTTTATTTAATGAACCCAAAAACTTAGTGAGCTAAAAAGAGTGCAAGTTGTTAATTTTCTCAAACCACAATTTGATCATGTCAAATAAGAAGGAGAAAGATTTGAAACTTAGTTTGCCATTAGGGTGTGGATAAAAAAGAATTTTATTCACAAGCAATCAACTTCAAACTATTGAAAACAATTGGAGTTGTTTGATTGCAATTATTAAATTGGAAATTTGGACAATGTTGGAAAGTTTAATTTGGTTTTGAAAATTGGCGATTTGTTCTGAAAACATGATGCAATGCATATGATGCATGTGATGCAATGCAACAACCAACTTTCTATCTAGGGTAACACCCCAGGTGTTACAGACGACACCACTAACAAGGGATTGCGCCCTCGCAATCCACCTGCTAACCCGGGAGGGGAAAGAAGTTCGACTATGGATTCTTCATGCTTCCAGCTGATCTCCTCGACACCACTAACAAGGGTTTCTCGACACCACTAACAAGGGATTCTTGCTCGGAGTGACGACGATGTTCTTCCACCAGGAACCTTCCGATGATCGAACCTATTAGGTTAAAGGCTCAGAAAACGTCCAACCCACGTAGGATCCTAACACTTTGAAAGATAGACAAGGGGGGAGACTCGAAAACAAATAAGATGGGAGGGGAAATAGAATAGGGATAAGGAGAAAACAAGAATCCTATTGAGATGTTTTCCAAATTAGTTTAGCAGAAATAGTTTTTGACACTCTAGAAACAACGACCGTTAGCGAGGTTATCCTACAGGCTTTGCGGACCCGTTGCTTCGATAACCATTCGTATCGAAACAATCTCGGGAATCGGAACCAAGGCTCTGATACCATTTGTGCCGCCCCGAGATCGGGCACTATGCAGATTTCAGCATCCCCGCCAAATCCGCATAATAACCGATTCCAGGTTGCCACTTATGATAACATTACAACAGTTCACGAATATTCCACAATTACAACAGAAACAGATAGATACAAGAGGACTCAAACGAGCCAAGGATACAACTGATACAATACAAAGATCCAAATAACAGCGGAAGAAACAACATTGTGTCCGACTACGGACAAGATACAAATTGGACTAAGAGTCCTGAAGATAACCGAGAGCGTCCAATCCCTGCCCAGGCCAAGCCGGAGGGATTCCCAAGCTAACGTCGTCAGACTTCAAACCTGTTGACTGCAATGTTGAATATGCAGCCACGAAAAAGGATTCGTGGGTCAGTACGGTTAAGTACTGGCAAGTGGATAAACCCATACTCACAAGATACCGGCGTAGTCGGTCATCACAAGATACAAATACTTTGGGATCAACGGAAAGGAAGGGATTATTGCAAATAAGCGACAGCGGGCTGCACTAACCAACTACAGAGAGATACTACAACTTCCGGCTAACAGAAAGAAGATAAGATCGAGTATCGTGACCAACTGAAAGTAACTCCAAACAAACCCATCCTGGATCTCGCCCCTTATCCAAAGAAGCAATCCGAGGATAACTCACACAGTGGGATTAATGAATAATGGATCAGGTTGTTGTGTCAATAAGACTATTACTAGTCAAGTTATCATTAGTTAGGTGTAAGTTGTTCTGAGTACTTGTTAGCCAGTACTTTCACCAACTCGTCACATAACCGCGGACAACACGGCTTCTCGAGAAGATTTATCCCTGCAGGGGTGTGCTCCAGTACCCGTACACACTCAAGCCACCAACTAAAACTCAGGTTGGCTTGACACGACCCAAACCATCTCTACAACCCATCCTAGGAGCCACAGAGCTATAAGGTCCCAGCCACGCAGCCGAATACTCAGCGCAGGTGTGCAAAACTCCCGCAGGACACAACACCCCGGCACTACAGGCCTCGCCCTATATGCATCATCATCATAAGTAACCATGGGGGATCCACCCATTATGCAAGGAGCAAATGGAACACCCGAACTAAGTGTGGCTCTTCGGACAAGCTGCAGATCAGGTCTAAGTCGAGGGGGGTCCCATACTACCACCCGGATGCGGTGAGCACGCTCATCATGGATCAGTAGACAAGACCCTTTTCCTATTAGGGTCGACACTAGCAGGCCTCAAAACCACTTAGGGCCTCCTGCCGGTGCCTTATCAGCATATTATTAATAACAGGTTGATTGATTAACATCGAGCCCCCAGAACATAATAGAAGTAACAACAGAAAGTAACGGGTAACAGACTCGCGCAAAACAACCCTAAGCATGCTAGTAAGACACTGGCTCAACCAAAGGGGTGATAGGAGTGGAGGTGAGGCAATATCAAGGTTAAGGGATTCATGTGATGGGTTCGTAACAGAAACAACTACTACTAAGGCTAGCAGAAAAGAACAACGGCAAGAATCGGTAACAAGTGATGAAAGGCAGCCATATGGCAGCAAGTGAGTATACTTGCCTGAGATCCCGCAAGGTAGCAGAACTTGTCGTTGCTCACATCATCTCAACGTCCTATCCGCGAAGAAGCAACAAACCTCAAACAACCACCGGATGCAACAGTTACTACTACGGCAAAAGATCCAGCATGATCCTATTTTATATGCATGACATGGCAAGATGCAACAGGGGAAACAACTTAAGCAATTTAATCGGAACCGGAGTCCGGAGAGATAGGAATTGGTTCAAGTTGTTTATCTAACCATCAAGTTAAATGTTGTTTAGCATGGGAAACAATAAAGTAGATGAGTTAGGCAATTTAAATGGAATGGGGCAACAGCTGGAATTATTTAGCCCACACATTCCATATGTTGTCATATAGATGAACATGCATAACAAGATCTAGAATGCACAAGATAGGATGCAAACAGAGATATGGATGGCATGAACATGTTAATGACATGAAACTGATTGGAAAACATATTTTATTTGTTTGATTTGGAATTGAAATGAATTAGTTATGAATTTTGGCAATTTAAATTGCATTAAATAAGAGGTGAAACAATTATTCAATTTAAGTGTTGCAAACCAGAAAAACAAAGTTGATATTCAAGTGTGGCATTCAATTTTGGATGAAAAACATGTTTTGAGTATTTAATTTGGAGCAACCATTTGCAAGTTATTAATTATGCCATTTAATTGGTCATTTTTAAGGATTATTAAATAACATTAATTTTAATTGCCCAAATTGCAAAACAAAGTTGATAAACAGAAAGTACATTGAATTTGAACTGAAAAACATATTTGATTTGTGTGATTTGAATTAATTATGAATTAATTATGGAATTAACAAATTTTGAGATGAATTGTTTAAATTTGAAATTTGAAACAATTTGAATTGTGCAAAACAGATAACAAATGTTATATTTGAAAAGTTCATGGAATTTTGATTGGAATACATATAAAATTTGTGCAAATTGGAGTTACCAATTAAAAGTTATGATTTTTAGAAGATTCACTCGTTTTCTGGAATTTTTGGAAAATAGAAAAAGGGTTTGGAAATTTTCTGCACCCGGGGAGAATGGACCCATGCTGGATGACAGATGGGCCCAGCGCCCGCGTGGCGCCACTGTGGCGCGGGTGGAGGCATGCAAGCCACCACGGTCAATGACCAGTGGGGCCCGCCCTTGCGCGCGCGAGGGAAAAAAACTGGGGTTTAATTCCCCTAGCTGGGAATCGAACCCACGACGGCTAGCGGGTGCGCGCGGATGCAGTACCAGTTGGGCTAGGAAACGTTGGTGATAGGAACAGATACGCACGGAGGAAGAGGTTACATGCCAGGTTAACTGAAAGTTGTCGACAGCAACTTCTCTGAACCACGACGGAACAGAGCAGCGATCTCAGGCGACTCGAGTTGCTGGTGCTCGACGTGCGCCGCGCGCGTGTGGGCGCAGCAGCGAGTGTGTCGTGCGTGCCTCGCTCGTGTGTGTGCCAATGGACAGAGGGGAGGAGGGGCGTAGGGCTTACCGCGGGATGCGTCGAGGTGGAGAGGGACCTGTCGACGTGCAGCGACGGCGGGGGGATTCCGGCGACGGCGGGGCCTCCACGGTTGCTCCCAGCACACGCCGAGGAAGCGGGGAGGTAGCTGGAGGCACCCCGATTCCATTCCCGCCGTCGGGACTCCTCGGAGAGGGCCACCTCGGTGGCGCCAAGGGTGCAAAGTCCCGGCCACGGCGTGCTCGTCCATTCTTCAGTAGGTTCAGAGTACTGGGAGGGGAACAGAGGTTGAAGGTCTAAGGAGAACATGGCGGCGGAGGAAGATAGGGGAGGGGTCTAGGGTAGGCTAGGGCAGAGGGGAAGGCGTGGTTTTAAGGAGTAGGTAGCCTGGTACGGCTCTTCATCGGAGAGGGGGGAGAGATCGGGTGGTGGTGAACGTGTTCGTACTGAAGCTGACGTCGAGGAGGAAGAAGCCAAACCCGAAGGGGTATCGGGCTGGCTAGGGTGGGCTGGGGAGAATTGGGCTGTGGGCTGCCTCTCTCTTCTCCCTGATTTTTTCTTTTCTCTTTTTCTTCTCTTTTTTTGTAATGAAAAGAAAGAGAGAGAGGTGAAAAGAAAAGGGTTGGGGTTTTAAATCTTTTATGGATTATTTTTATTGATTAGCAAAACAGCAAATAACAAGGTTTGTTACTCATTTCCAACAATTTGAAAAAAATGACAAATTGTTTGAACTTTGCTATTTGAAAATCATAGGATTTCAGTGATTTTTAAAATTGACAAATTTTATTTAATGAACCCAAAAACTTAGTGAGCTAAAAAGAGTGCAAGTTGTTAATTTTCTCAAACCACAATTTAATCATGTCAAATAAGAAGGAGAAAGATTTGAAACTTAGTTTGCCATTAGGGTGTGGATAAAAAAGAATTTTATTCACAAGCAATCAACTTCAAACTATTGAAAACAATTGGAGTTGTTTGATTGCAATTATTAAATTGGAAATTTGGACAATGTTGGAAAGTTTAATTTGGTTTTGAAAATTGGCGATTTGTTCTGAAAACATGATGCAATGCATATGATGCATGTGATGCAATGCAACAACCAACTTTCTATCTAGGGTAACACCCCAGGTGTTACAGACGACACCACTAACAAGGGATTGCGCCCTCGCAATCCACCTGCTAACCCGGGAGGGGAAAGAAGTTCGACTATGGATTCTTCATGCTTCCAGCTGATCTCCTCGACACCACTAACAAGGGTTTCTCGACACCACTAACAAGGGATTCTTGCTCGGAGTGACGACGATGTTCTTCCACCAGGAACCTTCCGATGATCGAACCTATTAGGTTAAAGGCTCAGAAAACGTCCAACCCACGTAGGATCCTAACACTTTGAAAGATAGACAAGGGGGAGACTCGAAAACAAATAAGATGGGAGGGGAAATAGAATAGGGATAAGGAGAAAACAAGAATCCTATTGAGATGTTTTCCAAATTAGTTTAGCAGAAATAGTTTTTGACACTCTAGAAACAACGACCGTTAGCGAGGTTATCCTACAGGCTTTGCGGACCCGTTGCTTCGATAACCATTCGTATCGAAACAATCTCGGGAATCGGAACCAAGGCTCTGATACCATTTGTGCCGCCCCGAGATCGGGCACTATGCAGATTTCAGCATCCCCGCCAAATCCGCATAATAACCGATTCCAGGTTGCCACTTATGATAACATTACAACAGTTCACGAATATTCCACAATTACAACAGAAACAGATAGATACAAGAGGACTCAAACGAGCCAAGGATACAACTGATACAATACAAAGATCCAAATAACAGCGGAAGAAACAACATTGTGTCCGACTACGGACAAGATACAAATTGGACTAAGAGTCCTGAAGATAACCGAGAGCGTCCAATCCCTGCCCAGGCCAAGCCGGAGGGATTCCCAAGCTAACGTCGTCAGACTTCAAACCTGTTGACTGCAATGTTGAATATGCAGCCACGAAAAAGGATTCGTGGGTCAGTACGGTTAAGTACTGGCAAGTGGATAAACCCATACTCACAAGATACCGGCGTAGTCGGTCATCACAAGATACAAATACTTTGGGATCAACGGAAAGGAAGGGATTATTGAAAATAAGCGACAGCGGGCTGCACTAACCAACTACAGAGAGATACTACAACTTCCGGCTAACAGAAAGAAGATAAGATCGAGTATCGTGACCAACTGAAAGTAACTCCAAACAAACCCATCCTGGATCTCGCCCCTTATCCAAAGAAGCAATCCGAGGATAACTCACACAGTGGTATTAATGAATAATGGATCAGGTTGTTGTGTCAATAAGACTATTACTAGTCAAGTTATCATTAGTTAGGTGTAAGTTGTTCTGAGTACTTGTTAGCCAGTACTTTCACCAAGTCGTCACATAACCGCGGACAACACGGCTTCTCGAGAAGATTTATCCCTGCAGGGGTGTGCTCCAGTACCCGTACACACTCAAGCCACCAACTAAAACTCAGGTTGGCTTGACACGACCCAAACCATCTCTACAACCCATCCTAGGAGCCACGGAGCTATAAGGTCCCAGCCACGCAGCCGAATACTCAGCGCAGGTGTGCAAAACTCCCGCAGGACACAACACCCCGGCACTACAGGCCTCGCCCTATATGCATCATCATCATAAGTAACCATGGGGGATCCACCCATTATGCAAGGAGCAAATGGAACACCCGAACTAAGTGTGGCTCTTCGGACAAGCTGCAGATCAGGTCTAAGTCGAGGGGGGTCCCATACTACCACCCGGATGCGGTGAGCACGCTCATCATGGATCAGTAGACAAGACCCTTTTCCTATTAGGGTCGACACTAGCAGGCCTCAAAACCACTTAGGGCCTCCTGCCGGTGCCTTATCAGCATATTATTAATAACAGGTTGATTGATTAACATCGAGCCCCCAGAACATAATAGAAGTAACAACAGAAAGTAACGGGTAACAGACTCGCGCAAAACAACCCTAAGCATGCTAGTAAGACACTGGCTCAACCAAAGGGGTGATAGGAGTGGAGGTGAGGCAATATCAAGGTTAAGGGATTCATGTGATGGGTTCGTAACAGAAACAACTACTACTAAGGCTAGCAGAAAAGAACAACGGCAAGAATCGGTAACAAGTGATGAAAGGCAGCCATATGGCAGCAAGTGAGTATACTTGCCTGAGATCCCGCAAGGTAGCAGAACTTGTCGTTGCTCACATCATCTCAACGTCCTATCCGCGAAGAAGCAACGAACCTCAAACAACCACCGGATGCAACAGTTACTACTACGGCAAAAGATCCAGCATGATCCTATTTTATATGCATGACATGGCAAGATGCAACAGGGGAAACAACTTAAGCAATTTAATCGGAACCGGAGTCCGGAGAGATAGGAATTGGTTCAAGTTGTTTATCTAACCATCAAGTTAAATGTTGTTTAGCATGGGAAACAATAAAGTAGATGAGTTAGGCAATTTAAATGGAATGGGGCAACAGCTGGAATTATTTAGCCCACACATTCCATATGTTGTCATATAGATGAACATGCATAACAAGATCTAGAATGCACAAGATAGGATGCAAACAGAGATATGGATGGCATGAACATGTTAATGACATGAAACTGATTGGAAAACATATTTTATTTGTTTGATTTGGAATTGAAATGAATTAGTTATGAATTTTGGCAATTTAAATTGCATTAAATAAGAGGTGAAACAATTATTCAATTTAAGTGTTGCAAACCAGAAAAACAAAGTTGATATTCAAGTGTGGCATTCAATTTTGGATGAAAAACATGTTTTGAGTATTTAATTTGGAGCAACCATTTGCAAGTTATTAATTATGCCATTTAATTGGTCATTTTTAAGGATTATTAAATAACATTAATTTTAATTGCCCAAATTGCAAAACAAAGTTGATAAACAGAAAGTACATTGAATTTGAACTGAAAAACATATTTGATTTGTGTGATTTGAATTAATTATGAATTAATTATGGAATTAACCAATTTTGAGATGAATTGTTTAAATTTGAAATTTGAAACAATTTGAATTGTGCAAAACAGATAACAAATGTTATATTTGAAAAGTTCATGGAATTTTGATTGGAATACATATAAAATTTGTGCAAATTGGAGTTACCAATTAAAAGTTATGATTTTTAGAAGATTCACTCGTTTTCTGGAATTTTTGGAAAATAGAAAAAGGGTTTGGAAATTTTCTGCACCCGGGGAGAATGGACCCATGCTGGATGACAGATGGGCCCAGCGCCCGCGTGGCGCCACTGTGGCGCGGGTGGAGGCACGCAAGCCACCACGGTCAATGACCAGTGGGGCCCGCCCTTGCGCGCGCGAGGGAAAAAAACTGGGGTTTAATTCCCCTAGCTGGGAATCGAACCCACGACGGCTAGCGGGTGCGCGCGGATGCAGTACCAGTTGGGCTAGGAAACGTTGGTGATAGGAACAGATACGCACGGAGGAAGAGGTTACATGCCAGGTTAACTGAAAGTTGTCGACAGCAACTTCTCTGAACCACGACGGAACAGAGCAGCGATCTCAGGCGACTCGAGTTGCTGGTGCTCGACGTGCGCCGCGCGCGTGTGGGCGCAGCAGCGAGTGTGTCGTGCGTGCCTCGCTCGTGTGTGTGCCAATGGACAGAGGGGAGGAGGGGCGTAGGGCTTACCGCGGGATGCGTCGAGGTGGAGAGGGACCTGTCGACGTGCAGCGACGGCGGGGGGATTCCGGCGACGGCGGGGCCTCCACGGTTGCTCCCAGCACACGCCGAGGAAGCGGGGAGGTAGCTGGAGGCACCCCGATTCCATTCCCTCCGTCGGGACTCCTCGGAGAGGGCCACCTCGGTGGCGCCAAGGGTGCAAAGTCCCGGCCACGGCGTGCTCGTCCATTCTTCAGTAGGTTCAGAGTACTGGGAGGGGAACAGAGGTTGAAGGTCTAAGGAGAACATGGCGGCGGAGGAAGATAGGGGAGGGGTCTAGGGTAGGCTAGGGCAGAGGGGAAGGCGTGGTTTTAAGGAGTAGGTAGCCTGGTACGGCTCTTCATCGGAGAGGGGGGAGAGATCGGGTGGTGGTGAACGTGTTCGTACTGAAGCTGACGTCAAGGAGGAAGAAGCCAAACCCGAAGGGGTATCGGGCTGGCTAGGGTGGGCTGGGGAGAATTGGGCTGTGGGCTGCCTCTCTCTTCTCCCTGATTTTTTCTTTTCTCTTTTTCTTCTCTTTTTTTTGTAATGAAAAGAAAGAGAGAGAGGTGAAAAGAAAAGGGTTGGGGTTTTAAATCTTTTATGGATTATTTTTATTGATTAGCAAAACAGCAAATAACAAGGTTTGTTACTCATTTCCAACAATTTGCAAAAAAGTGACAAATTGTTTGAACTTTGCTATTTGAAAATCATAGGATTTCAGTGATTTTTAAAATTGACAAATTTTATTTAATGAACCCAAAAACTTAGTGAGCTAAAAAGAGTGCAAGTTGTTAATTTTCTCAAACCACAATTTGATCATGTCAAATAAGAAGGAGAAAGATTTGAAACTTAGTTTGCCATTAGGGTGTGGATAAAAAAGAATTTTATTCACAAGCAATCAACTTCAAACTATTGAAAACAATTGGAGTTGTTTGATTGCAATTATTAAATTGGAAATTTGGACAATGTTGGAAAGTTTAATTTGGTTTTGAAAATTGGAGATTTGTTCTGAAAACATGATGCAATGCATATGATGCATGTGATGCAATGCAACAACCAACTTTCTATCTAGGGTAACACCCCAGGTGTTACAGAACTCCATGAATTTAAGTTTTCTAGTTGATATGGATGCATGATATTGATTAGAGGACTAGTTATGGATGCCTTAACAATGTTTTAGAGTGATACAATTTAATTTTTGTTGAATTTTATTTTGGTACAGCAAGGTAACATGCTGAACAAGGGAAAGGCATTGCTTGGGATGTCCTCAAGGACAAGGAGAAGAGAATCAAGGGTGTCCAACAATCATGATGATAATCAGTTATGGGAGGATGAATTGGTTTTTGCAGGTGAAAATCTGCGTGTCCATACCACAAGATGGCAAGACCCCGAAGTTCTTGAACATTGGGGGATTGCTGAAGATTTCCAAGCCTTTGCTGCAACTACGGGGCTGCTTGAGTTCTCACGCCATCCACGCAACACATATGTGGAACTCTCTAGGGAATTCCTCTCTACATTCAGGTTTGAGGGACCGGTGGTGCACCGGAAAAGTAAGTCTAAGAACACTCCTCCAGCTACTTTTGTCATTAAATTTACAATGAGGGGGCAACTTTTAGTCATGTCATTAGAGGAATTCTGTAAGGCTATACGTGTACCAACTACGGGGTTATGGGATGAAACATATGCTGATTCTAGAGAAGAACTTGTCACATTCTGGCGTAGCATTGCTAAAAATATTCCTGAAAGAATGAATAGAGGCAAGCTCACATGCATCCAACACCCGGGCCTTAGATATTTTGCATTGTTTCTTGCTAGAGGATTCCTTGCTAGGGATAACACTTCTGCTTGCACTGGTCCTATGATCTATTTATTAAAATGTGGAATGGAAAATACAACACCTATATATAACCTGGGAACCATACTTGCTAGAACTTTGCATTTAGCTGTGAGTAGGAATGGCATGGATAAAACTCCTTTATATGTTGGTGCCATTGCCACTTTAATCCATGAATACATTATGGCAGAACGAGATTTTAATGATAACTTGGGTACCATGGTAAATGAGTCTCGACTGCTGGATTTTGGTTTACTTTTTCGCATGGATATGAGCAGGGCTGAGAAAGAATATTTTTCATATTGCTATAAGGATTCTAATGGGCACATTGTGTCTGTTAGGCTCCCTTGTGCTGACTTGTTTGACAGGGAGACAAAGTGTACTGTGCAAGAAGAGCCACAACAAGAAGAGCAACAACAGGAGGAGCCCCAATACCAGGCGCCTATGGCATATCCCTGGGGCTTCCCTGAACCACACCTTGGAGCACATGCATGGCAGGATCCATCCTTCTTCCAGGGAGGTTCGTCGAGTGGTGGACATGATTACCACCCAGGATACTAGCTTGATCACAAGCTTGGGGGAGTATTTCTCTCCCTCATTCGTTGTGTTACATCACTTGCATGTTATTTGTTATTTTATGTTCTTTAAATCTGAAAAACACAAAAATATTTTTGTTATTTGTTAGCTAGTTTACTTCTGGTTATTTACATTATGTTTCTAAAAATCAAAAACCACAAAAAGATTTTTGTTTTCTTGAGTTTAGTATAAATACGGAGCTGCAGGAATTGCTGAAATATGTTCATTGTTATATGCTTTAATCTTTACTTGTGACTCCGTTTGAGCTGAAAATTTAATCACTACTGCAACTTTTTATGGCCTTCACCTCTGTAAAACATGAGAAACTTTTGAGGTGTTTAGGTAGGTAAACAAATTGCTGAATGCAGTAACTTTTTATAGCAAGATTTGAGTTTTTATTGAGCAGTTCAAGTGGGGAGAGGAGAACAATAATGATATGATAATGTGCTTGAAGGGATGAAAGGTATGACACCTTTGCCGTGCTTATGTATGCTTTTTAATAACAACAAGTGCACACCTTATGATTCCCTTAACACTTAGTGACATAATAGCCATTGTTTATCTTCTACGTGGTTTAGTAGAATATATTCTGATGCAACTAAAATATTGTTTAGTGTCATTACTTGGCTGATGGATTGAATAATTGTAGCCTTAAGCAAAGGTTTACGCATCCCATTGTGCTTACTGAACTTGCCAACCAAGGAAAGAATTAAAAGAGAAAATTTCATGAATGATAAAAGTGGAGTCTTATGCTTGACGAACTTATGGTTGGGGGTTAGTCTAAATGTGTATCACATGGAAAACTTTCAACGCTGCACTAAGAATTCTATATTCAGGTTGATATCATGTTCTTTTAACTGTGGATGCCTGTCATGCCGAAATGAGGTAGAGGAATAGTAAGTCTTGATGAGTAAGTATATATGATTAGAGAGACGCATTGGGCCGCTAACCCAAGCCATGTGATATCATGGTGGAAATTTACTTATAGCTAGAATGGACTCTGCAACATATCCTATAATAAAATAAGAAGCTATGCATATAGTGAATGAAATAAAAAAGGATAATGAGTCCATTCCATTTGTTTGTCTTGCCATTTTGACATGGCTGGTTTCCATGTCATGGGGCAAGAGGTACCCCAATTGTTGCTCTCTATGATGTCATTAATACTTACAATGATTGTACAAGGCTTATTAGGAATCTAGAGTTGAGTAATCATGGTGCGGGACTTCGCTTTTAAGGGGCATGAGGCTTTCAACTTGTAGTTTGTCAAGCATAAGAATCAAAATTAAAAATTAATGCTTTAGCAAAACTGAGAGCAAGGTAGTAAGCACAATGATTTTACTTGTCAACATATGAAAGAATCAGAGATCTCAAAAATCTTGATATGATTCAATCATCAGCGATGCACAAGCCTTTGTTTATGTCTACAATTGAGCAAACTCATTCAAGTATTAACACTTCATGTTATTTCTATTGCAACAAGTATATATGCTTAACCACTGAGTAGATGCACACTTGCTAGTATTTTGCTACTTGTTACAGGAATCATGTCTTGAGTATTTGCTAGTATTAATTGATGATGCATATGCAATGCAAAGTTCTTGCCAACGTTTTTATTGCTTCTGCACTGCGTTTGAGTTGTTAGAGGACAAACAACGAGCTAAGCTTGGGGGAGTTGATGCACCCAAAATGAATCTACTTTTCCAAGCACTCTGCATCGTATTTCTCTCCGGAGTCCCCCCATAATTGAATAAATCTGCAGAATCTGACGCTGTTTTAGCAAAAGTCTTCTTTCCGTCTATTTTCGCAGGACTTTTCACAGGGGACGGAAACCATTTATGGAAAATAAGGGGAATGAGCACCAGATGGGGCCGGGGGGCCACCCGAGGGCCAAAAGGGAGCCCCACACGCGGCCAGATTCCTTGGCCGCGTGGGGTCACCCCTTTTGGGCCCAGATGGCCCACTTCGGCTAGGTCTTTGATGTACCCCTCCATATATACGAGAAACTGACGGGTTTCGAAGGAGAGGGCTGTTCGCGAAACGGAGCGCCGCCGCCACCACGATCTTCGATTTTGGAGCCAGATTGATCCGAGATTTCACCCCCGGAGGTGGAATTCGAGGGGCTTCGTCACCATCATCATCACCACCATCATCTCCATCAACCATGAGCTCCATCACCCCTCCATGTGTGAGTAGTTGATGTAGGCATGTGAGGTGTGAGGGGTTTTGGATGAGATTGATCATGTAATTGCTACCCGGTATGCGGGATCTAGGGGTTTGTCTTGAGAATTCTTATGTCTTATGTTGATGCACTATTGCTAGGCTTAATGCTTGTTACTAGGGCCCAAGTGGCATGATTTCAGTACTGAACTTACATTGCTACATCATATATTTGAGTTTGGTATCTATCTGCAATGTGTATTACCTGCTATTATGTTGAACCTGCGAACCCTAAAGTGACAGCTAGGGAAAACAAGGGGGATATGTTCTAGTTTGAGGATTATGTGTGTTCATGGAGTGTTAATGCGTTGGTCCGGGCTATTCAAAAGGGTAGACCTTAATTACCTGTAGTTCCAAATTGGCCCCGGTGAAATGGGCAGGTAGGACAATAGGCTTTGTGCAAATTCTCTTGGTTAGTACGCACAATAATTTACGGAACACACACCTACATAAAACTGAGATAGAGAAAGGCGCCGCTGCTAGCAAAACATTAGTACATGGTCAATCTTATCCGTGCAACACCCCGCTGTCACGTCATGCCTGCGTTTTAGTCTCTGGTTTGCTTTCACTCTTTTCCGGTGAAAACTGGGAAAACACTTGCTCTCCATTTACTTTCTGTTTGTTTACTTTCACTGCATTATTACACTCACCACTCTCGCTGCAAGTTTGTTGATACACAGGTGTGGTTGGGAGTGACGTCCCAATTGCTAAAGTCTCACCGGTATTCTTGTGTTCCCACTGAGTCTAACTACAAATTTGGGTAATACTTCCCATTGAAGACTACGATTGATCTCCTGCACTTGGGAGCCATTAGGCTCCTGACCCTGCCATGCAGACCTGGGCCAGATATGGCTCGCGAGTCCTAGGTGCAGTTAGGCAGGCTTTCCTGACCCGAGAAGGTTCCTCTGTAGAGAGGGTATGGAAGTTGCCTGTGTTAAGGCGGACGGATTCGCCACTTTTCGCCAAATCACGGTCCGCGTAGCGGGTTCGTGGGTCGACAGCTTCCAGGCTAGAGATTGACCCAGATTCCGATCCTTCGAGATCGATTTTCTCGGGGAAGCGTAGAATTCCGTCTTTGTTGGTGTAGAACTGGAAGCTTCCGAACGTCAGCGTGATGCTCTTCTCCAAGTCACTAAATACCGGGCGTGACTCCGGCGAGTGAGGGGCGATGATGACCGACCCGATTTGGATCGGATTGGTTGAAGTCGAGTCCTGGGGTTCCAGCGTGAGTTGGTTGTCGATGAAGCCGAAGATGCCGGAGATCCAGCGCTCATCGTTCACATAGACGGCGCCAATTGTTGAATCTGCATCTCAAAAAGTCCCTCGGGTGAACCCATAGGGTTTCTATTAGGAGAACGTGTAGGCGCTGGTGACAATCGTCGGCTAGACAGGGGGCACGATTTACCCAGGTTCGGGGCCCTCCTAGAGGTAAAACCCTTACTCCTGCCTCTATCGATCTGTATTAACGAGTAGATCGGTTACAATGGTGGTTGCTCAAGTCGAGAGTATGATCTCGGTCTCAAGGCTTGGTGGTGCGGTATTGCTTGGTCCCTCTCCTGTGGTTCTCCTGGCCTTATATAGGTGGTCAGGTCTCAAACCGTACCCGGGGAGGACTCGAACCCTAACCTAGAGTCGGTTACAAGTTTCCTAACTTGACCCGCAAGGCCTTGCGGGTGGGCTTCAATTGGGCCTTCTAGAGTAATCCATGACGCCTCCTTTAGAGCTTGGGCCATGGGCCTGAGACCAGGTAGGCTCATCCGACATGCCTAGGATCCATCCCTTCATCAGTAGTTACCATGGTGTCAACATATTTACAAAGATTGTGGTGTTATAGTTACCAAAGCGTGATGATGTAGTAAACAAATATTTTTCCTATTGACAACGTTACCAAGAGTGATGAGTGAAAATTACCAACCAAAATTCCTATTGACAATGTTATCAAGTGTGATGAATAATAATTACCATCCCAATACTTATTAATAATGTTACCAAGTGTGATGAGTGAAAATTACCAACCTAATTTCTTATTGACAATGTTACCAAGAGTGATGAGTGAAAATTACCAACCAAATTTCCTATTGATAATGTTATCAAGTGTGATGAATGATAATTACCATCCCAATACCTATTAATAATGTTACCAAGTGTGATGAGTGAAAATTACCAACCTAATTTCCTATTGACAATGTTACCAAGTGTCATGAGTGATAATTACCATCCCAAATACCTATTGATAATGTTACCAAGTGTGATGAATGAAAATTACCAACGTAATTTCCTATTGACAATGTTAACAAGTGTGATGAGTGAAACTAACCAATCTAATTTCCTATTGACAATGTTATCAAGTGTGATGAATGGTAATTACCATCCCAAATACCTATTGATAATGGTACCAAGTGTGATGAATTGTCAATAGGAAATTAAATTGTTAACTAGTGCGATGAATGAAAATTCCCAACTTAAAATCTTTTTGAGAAAGTTTATCAAGCGTGACGAATGAAAATTACCGACATACAACCCTTTCTGAGATTGTTTGTCAAGTATGACGAATGAAAATTACCAACATACAAACCTTTTTGAGAATGTTCATGATGTTTTAACAAGTGTGTTGAATGAAAATTACATCCCAAAAATCCCATTGTTCATAATATTTTTTTACCGAGTGCGATAAATGAAAATTACAAACCTAAATTCTTATTGAGAACTCTACTTTTCAGTGGCTCCACGCAAAGAGATTTCGGCTTTTAGAGCAATATTAAGGTAAAACCAGACAACGAGTGTTATGAAATATCTGCACAAAAAAAACATAAAAGAATGTACCAAATTATCAAAAATATTAAGTTGTACTTTATCATGACACGACAATAAAATAATTTTGTCTTATACTTTAGTATGTACAAAAATAAGTGTTTTTATGTTTCTATATTTGTTTCGCGCATCATACTAAACAAAAAAAAATACTCTATATTTTTTATAGAGACCACAACCACGTATAGCATTTTTGTTTTTTTATTAATGATTTTTATAATGCACTAATACTGTAGTTTTTCATTTTTGTCCTTTTTTTAAATTTTACACTAGTTGGAAGTGGTTTTTATTCTCCCGCCCTTTTATATTTTTACCCTGAAAAACCACTAGCCCAAAAAGGGAATTAATTTTTGTTCATATGGATTTTTGCAAGTAAAAGAAACAAAATCCTTTTCTTTTAACCAAAATTCTTTTCTTTATATAGTGGGAATTGGTCAGTGTTGTTGCAAGCAATCACGCACTTATCAGAGACAACCAATATTTTACGCAATAATTTTATTTTTCTGCACAATATCTTTGTAACTTTTGTACTAGATTTACAGTCTTTTTTACACCAGTTGGAAGTGGAAAAAATTTATAATAGTTGAAAGTGAAATTTTTTTATACTAGTGGGAAGTGTATTTTTTTCTACTAGATAGTGGGAATTTTTACACAGTTGGAAGTGAAAAAAAAAAATTACTAGTTGGAAGTGGAATTTTTTCTATCTCCCACCCTTTTTTTCTTGCCCTAAAAAATCACTAGCCCAAAAAGGGAACTAATAGTATAACAACGATTGCAGGAAAAATTAATTTTTTCTCGCCATAAAAGTGCAGGCGAACAAAGGGAATAGGCTACGAAAAAAATCAGCGTACAAATATTCTTGTCAGACTTGTTTGCGCGCGAACTGGGTCCAACGTTCGGGCAGCGCGCATTCAACAAAACGGAATAGCACGAAAACGTTCCTGCGCGTGTCACGTAACCCAAAAGAGATCGTACACTTTTCTAATCTAGTAACGTGGGCCTGGTCGGAAACCGATCGACCAAAACGGAACTGTCGAGCGTGCGCAAGCTAGCATCGCCCTATACGACCTCTACTAACTCTTTCTATCTATTCTATAGTTAAAATGGATGACAACACATTAAAAGATAAAAGCCATGAATAAGAAATATTTTTTGCAACATTCATAATAGGCAGAAGATGAATAACTTACGAAAAAAATTAGTCAAATTTGACCTTTTGTATATTGAAAGTACACGTGCTAACTTCTTCTTCTCTTGCGATATACTTCTTCTTCTTCTTCTTCTGTTGGGATATATGCAGGATTAGCCATCGCAATTGATTCTTTACATGGCGTGTTGCGTCTAAACTCCCGAGTCGTTATAATTTGTTGTACTCTAGCTTTTTTTTTTGCTCTGGCTGCATATTTGCATATTTCTGCCTTTTTTGCGCATAATTTCTTCTTTTGTTCTGGCTCTAAATATGCATATTTCTTTGTCTTTTTAATTGTTTTGTTTTTCTCATAAACTTCACGGCGTATTTTCAATTTTTTCTGCTTTTCTTCGGCGGTCATATGTGCATACCGTTGTCTATCTCTTTTTCTTCTTTCTTCATTGCCATCCACGAGCTGAGATTACGACCCAAATTCCTTGCCTGCATGAGAGTATCAATCCATCATAATATAAATAATAAGTTCATCTTTTGCCTAGCCAAAGGAAAAAATTGAACATAGACAGCGAGTGACACACAAACATTCATTAACCAGAACAGAATAAAATCTAGACCGGGGCGGTTCCACTTTGTCAAAATCTCCACCCATCGTCGAAACCTACATTGGAATACTAAATATCGAAACCTCCCAACAAATGCTACCATGGTCTCGCTCTGTCTCATGCCATGCTACGAGCTGATTTTTATAAATAATTTTTAGGTCATATATAATTTTACTACTACTAAGAATAAGTTAGCCCTTATGTTTTCCGTTTGAAGTAAAAAAGAGAAAACCGGCGGTGAATGAAATAAGCAGTAGAGCATGTGAAGGCCATCTGACCTACGGCCACATGAATGTCCATCGTGCAACGTGGCTGGTGGTCGGCTCATACCTGTTTCTTCTGCCGGTGGACATTCGAAATCCTCCAGCCTAGGTTGTCCCGCCGGTTGCTCCCTTGCTTGTTGTTGCACGACACAACCTGCAGTTAATTAGCCATGGCGTCAACAGTGTGGATTCAGGAATCTTAAATGATGTGTGCACAAGTTCGGTACACATCCATCTGTACCGACGGAGACAACACGGCTTGGCCAACCGCTGCGGCGCCACCAATCTCTGCACACAAGTACGCACATGGATATTACCTTTGTCCATGTCTTGTCAGAGCCTGCTCGTGAAAGCTCCTGACCACCTCAGTTGTCACGGGTAATAAATCGATCTCGTCTCTCTTTATCTCTCAAAGATCGGGATGCTAGGGGAGCTGGTCTGGAACGGCGCTATATAACGAAACGTGATCCTGTTCTGGTTCGGATCGGACTACCATCCAGATGGACTCGATATGGATGTGGCTGGCCTAAATTGAGTAGATCAACAAAGACAACGACCAGGCCAGCCGGCCTAAATTTGTAGCGTGGATGTGGCCCAGGCGCCTAAAACGACTTATGTTTCCTATCAATTCTAAATTGCATAGATCAAAAGCGAACAGGCCGGCCGGCCCACATCTTGAGCGTAGACTGTGGCCTAGGCGCCGAGCTGAACAACGTACGTTTCCTATCGATGCATGAGGCGAAACCGAGAAACAATTACGGACGACCAGAAATCGACGTACCGAGGAGAAACATTACTTGCTTTATTATTAGGTAAAGATAGGGCTTGTACTCGAACCTAGACATCTGCGTGCATGCGAGCATGTTTTTTTCCTGTACGAGCAGGTTCGAGGAGAAAGAGCGAACCGTTTCCTAACAGATATTTGTGGTGGCAATTGACGTAAATATCTCAAACTTCTGTGGCAGAAGTCCGGATGGCACCCGCCGTGTTCGGGGTCGGGTCCGTGACCCTCATACCAGCCCCATTTAACTTGTCGGGTCTTATTTTTTACCAAACCCGCGACCCAGAAGGGTTCGGGGCCTCAACAGCTACCCATTTCAGGAGCGACGTCGACACATGTGGGGAATAAAATGATGGAATATTGGGTTTGGTTGGTGGGAATAGACACGTTAGTGTGTGTTGTCTCTGGGACTCTAGATTTCAACGTGTGCATGTGATGTGTGGGTTGTGTGGTCCATAGCTAGTGGACGTGTGGTTAGACATAGGATTATTAGGGATAAGCTTAGGGTTTAGAGCGGGTGTGCGGGTCTGCGGGTACGGTTTTGCCACCCCCATACCCGCCCCATTAGTCCTAGCGGGTCTAACATTTTACCAAACCCTCCCATTTAAGGTGGGTACCCATCGGGTTTGCGGGTTTCGGGGCCCCATTGCCATCCGTAGGCAGAAGCATATACCGATTCGTATTTAAGTGCACAAGCTGCGGGAAGCTGCTCGCGGTGCCTCCCCGAGGTACTTCTGGGCTTCACATACAAAATGGACAAGTGCTTGAGCTTCTCAGAGATGAATATTTGATGTTTGGCTGAGCTTGTGCTTTTAGAGACCCAAAAGCAGTATAAGCCCCAGCTACAGCCCAAACAAACAGGGTCTATGACCACAACCTCCAAACGAGTGAGAAGTAGAGGGTTGGGCCTCTACAGTACTGCATAGTCACTGACATGTGGGGTCGGGCCCACCTGCCAGTGACAATAACCGATGTGCAGTTACTGTAGATGATCTGCGCCCGAGAAGTAGAGACCGGCAAGAAAACACACTTTACACATCTTTATCAATAATGCTACACCTACGGGGTTGTTCCTACATGATTTTTTACGGGGTGACGTGCATGTAGAGAGTTGGTTCACTTCTGTTTCCTTGCCATGATTTGAGGAACGCGCTCGACTGACAGCAAACCACATCATCACGTAAGTATTAGTTTGTAGAAACAATCCCGTAGGTGTAGCATTATCACATCTTTATTACATGTTCCTTTCACGAAGTGGAATATTGCATGGAATTCTCTCCGCGGAACTGCTGAGTAGGTTTTCTTTAATATCGTCTAGGGAGTCACCAAGTCTCGACCTTTTACCTGCGTTCAGCTGAAAGAACCAACCTAGTGCACGACAAGCGACTAGGGTTTCTCTCCTCTGCCGCATAATTCGTTTCGGCCACGAAGTAATCCCTTCTACCATTCCACGGTCGGTTTTTTCCACTACTTCTTGACAGCGGAGAAGGGCTTCGGTGCCTACTTGTTTGAGCTTCGTTTTCCCCTGATTTTGCTAGGGTTTTAAAGATTGGATCAAAGGAAGGCATCATGTCAGATTCAAGTGCAAATTCATCGAATCATGCAGGCAGACTAGGAAGCAAAAAGACCGAGGCGCCGGAGGATTTGTTGAAACTCCTTGGAGTTGAAGAAGATGAGATTGACGACCTGGTGTTCGAGGAAGAGGAATCAGCACCCAAGGAGGCGATCAAGTGGATTGCACTTGCGAGGGTTCATACGTAGAGTTTCTTTGATCCACAAATGTTTGAGCAGCTCCAAAGGAGATTAAAATCCAACATCTTGAGGGTAACTTGTTTACTATTCAATGCTTCTATTTGGGTGGTTGGCTCAAGGTGGAACAAGGAAGTCCATGGTTATTTAGAAAGCATGTTGTTTGTATCGAAAAATATGATGGTTTTGCTAATACAGACCCCTTTGATCTGAGTTATATATCGAGGCATGGATCCAAGTTCATAAACTACCAGTTGGGTACCGAAACGAGTCATTGATCAAGAGTCTGTTGGAGAAAAGGATTGTACGGGTGTCCAAAGTTGATACTGATGTGCATGGCATGGGCCGTTTTATAAGGGTTCGTGTGAGAGTGGATGTTCCGAAAGTCCTAGTATGGTTTGTTACGATATCAATAGAAGTCCAGAGAGATTTTTACCAGCTGAAATATGAAAAATTCCACAAGTTTTGTGGCGTCTATGGCTTTTTAGGACATACACATTTGGAGTGCGGATTCGGCGAACATGATGAGGACAACCTTAAATGGGGGAATTTTCTGTAAGAAGATTAGGAAACATGGCATGGCCCGAGGTACAATGCTCTTCAAGGTGGAGGCTTGAATGATAGTTGTGGCCGTCGAGGCCGTGGAGGTCGGGAATGGGATCCTGTAGGGAGAGGAGGCGGAGCACCATGCACAGGAGATGGGAATGCCCCAATTTTTTTGAACCTTTTTTTGAACCTAGGGAATGCCCCAATTAGTTGGCGATTCAATGATACCCCATATAATAAAGGAACAAGCCAATCTAGGGGAGCTTAGGGGTACGTACTCTAGCCCAACAAAGCACATCAATACAAAGATGGGTGAGAAGGAGAATGCTAACCCTGTGGTGAAAAAAATCTACTGCTTGGAAATCAAACTGAAAAGGTGATGATTTCGGAGGCCTTGGTGACACACGCACTACTATGATAATGGATGCTGAGGTGATGCCCACATCAGCGGAGAATGAGGTATAAAAATGAACGAAGTAAGATCTCAAAGAAGGACGGAGCTAACTCCCCTTCTCTAGGATCGGCGGGCTCCTTTGAGGGGTCCGTCTGGCCTCAAGGAAAATCATGAGTTTTAACTGTCAGCGTTTGGGTAACACCCCGATAATTCTAGTGCTTGTGGGTATCTAGAAGCAATGTGACCATGAGGTGAGGTTCTTGTCGGAAACACACCTTGACACCTATCAAGCGAAATGTTTGAGACAAAAACCGAAGATGGATCACCAAATTGTCTAACCTAGTGATGGCGGAAGTGGAGGAGTGGTTAAGAAGGAGATAGTGATAGAACTGATTCTTCCAATTCCTAATTATATAAATGTTTGAGTAATAGAAAATTCTGGAAGAATTTGGAGACTCACGGAAATCTATGGTGAACCCCGATGGGAAGATAAATATAAAACGTGGGATAAATTACGGGAGCGGAAAGATAAACCAAATATTTCTTGGGCTGTTACTGGTGATTTCAATGAGATTTTGTACCCACACGAAAAATAGGGTGTCAATCGTCACCCCCACGGATACATGGAAGCATTTAGGGAGCCCTGAGTGATTGTAGTTTGGAGGATATGGGGTTTTGGGGGGAGATTTTTACTTGGAAGAGAGGACTAATCCGAGAGAGACTAGATCGAGCTCTTGTCAACTAACCTTTAGTCTGTCATGCATCTGGATGCGTTTCTTCAACACTTGGAATATATCAAATCAGATCACCAGCCAATACTCCTCGATACCGAAGACCAGACCACTCGGCTATATAATTGGTCAGGTCAGAAAAGATTTGAATCCAAGTAGCATTGTAAAAATAGGGTTCTGGGAAGAAGTGCAGCAGGACTGGGACGCTGCAGGTCCGGCTCATGGGGTGCTAAGACTATCGCACATGCATGCTTCTCTCCATGCATGGTATTATAAAACCCTATGGGCGCTGGTCTATGCTGCAAATTTTTTTTTGCCCTACGTAGTCCTTCAAGATCACTATGCAGATAACAAGTCATGCCCATACATGCGAGGATCAGGAAAACGACTCACCGGGCAGATAAATCGATGTAGTCGTAGAAGAGTTCTAAAAAATCGTAGGTCCTCACAACTAGACCTAGTTACAAGGATGTCTCTAAGTATTTCCTCCTTAGGACCACACGTTTAATCCATCTTATGGTGTTCAAGTGTACGCTCTTGTCAACCCGTCAGCGCTCCGTCGTCCAAGACTTGGCATGGACGAAGAGAGACAACCTTTGAGCGTTTTAGCTGGTAGCACTAATCAACTGTGATTAGAGATATCATGAAACTGGAAGTTCTCAACACATGAGAGAGAATAGCTAATTAGAGCTAGGTCTAATCGGGTGAGTATAACTCAAAACCCGATTAAAAGAGGCTCTATCCAATTAGAGATATATCTAATTAGAAGCTCTAATTCAAGTTGGGATTCTCTAATTAGACCTCTAATTACATTCTCTAATTTTAGATGCCCTCTAATTACATATCTAATTCTATGAGAGAGAGAAGGCCAAAAGGCTCAATTGATTGTGTCTCCAAAGAGGAGTAGGGGTGGGATTATATAGTGGGATCAAGGAGGGGACCTGCCAAAGGAGGGGGGGGTCGGTTTCCCCCTCCTTTTCCTTGGCCGCACCACTCTCCTAGGAGATTTCGGATTGGACCACCTCCTTTTTTTCCTTCTTATTTATTCGTCTAATCAATTATGGAAAAATACTTATGGAATCCTTGTGCACTTTGTGAGACCATGGGGCCCACCTTACAAACCCTAAAATTAGGTTTTGCCCGTAGGGGGAAATTGCCCCCTCCGGCACTGATTCCATATAAGAAAATTCCCCGGAACTCATCCGGAACCCCGTTACCCCTATAGATAAAATCATCGATATTATCTAAAGATGTTAGAAACTCATTTATAACACCCCGGGACATCTCATTTCCTTCGTAGCTTCTCATATAAATTTTACCATATACCGACATAATTTCTCTCTTATAGTAACTTCCCTGAAACCATTTCAATTGAGACCGGACTTGTTTCTATGATATCGAAATGACATCATACATTCATAACACCAATAACAACATATTATTTATCTCAATAAAAGGTTGATCACATAGTCTCATTTTCCGATATCGTTCTCTTTTATCATCCATATTCCCGATGACGTTGTGATTAGATCACACTATGTATGGACATACGATATGTCATCGGTGATACTGAGAGGGCCCATAGAATGTATCTCTTTACCGTCTAGATTTGTTAAAATACTAGTCTTGAACGATCTAAGTTTCATTACACTTTCTAGGTCATACCCAGATATCACCTTTATAGTCCCCAGTTACGGCAAGACGGTTGATGTTATCCAAAGTATAACGTTGCCTAAAATCCTATAGAAGTTGCTCAATCCTATCAACTTGTTATCTAACATCATATAGTACTTGCTCAATTATGTCGATTCTTTTCCCAACATCAAGTTGCTCAATCCTATCAATTTGTTGCCTAACATCATATAGTACTTGCTCAATTATGTCGATTTGTTGCCTAACGTCCTATAGAAGGTGCTCAATCCTCTCAATTTGTTGTCTAACATCATATAGTACTTGGTCAATTATGTCGATTTGTTGTCTAACATCATATAGAAGCTGCTCGTATAGCTGCAAAATTGCCTACCAATGTTCCCAATCTGGTTTTTTCGTCTCCCATAAAGTTGCTTCCTAGCGCCACAAAATTGTTTCGTCGTGAATAAAAGTTGCTCCTAAAAAAATTCCGTCGAAGCATGTACATATAAGATCTAGTTTTAAAGATTTAGTCGCGAGGGTTCTAAAACTAAAAATGGACTTTAATTCTGACATTCGACTCGAAAGTTATAATCATTTGAAAAAAAAGACTAATCACGTAGGGACAATTCTTTCCTAAAAAAAGTGGGCGCTCTATCCACCTGACGGCGCATGTGCGCTGCCTAGACACGTCCTAAAAGTTAAAGTTGAAGCCCTCGCACACGACTGTCACGTGAATTAAAAAAAAGTTAAAGTTGGTTCTTTGTAATTTTGTTTCGACTCGGCTTGTAAAGGTGAGTATTGTCGGGGGGTTACCCCCGAGTAGGGGTAAGGCAAGTGATAAAGGCAAGATCAAAGGAGAGGTTTGGCTGAGTAGCTGGCTACCCGGTACTCGCTACCCGGTTGACTGCTATCCGGCCGTACCTGCTAATGGACAGAAGGAAGAATCAAGGAAGTTATTCTCCTCCGAGTAGAGGAAGTGGTTCGAGTAGAGGGAGTGGTCTCCTACTCGGGCCAGAAGTCAAAGGAGCCGTTCTGACACGTGATCCCGCGTATCCCGGGTCCGTACTCGTGCACTGTTCATCTGCAGAGCGCGTGCTTATCCGCGCCAGGGTGTCAGCAGGGCGGTGCAGGTTAGGGGCCTACCCTGTGGCCGTGACAGTGATAACAGGCCGTCATCTTGGTTTTGCACAACGACTTTCCACACAAGACAAACTAGGAAGCCAAAGCTGTCATCGAGAAGCTGGAAGTGTGCAGTGTGCACACTATGTCGACATTTGTTTGTACTTTTCCCTCTTGGCTGTATCCGGCTGGGCACTAGTATATAAGGTGCCCTGCCCCCTCCTGCGCGAGGGACGACATTACGAGACTCACTAGGTTCACATTCTTGACCTAGATCATCACGTAGAGAGAAGCGTGGCTACTCGGCTGTAGGCCAAACTTGTACTGTGGCTACTCGGTGACACACAAATACAAAGAGAGAAAGGCAGGAGTAGGGGTTTTACCTCCACACGAGGGCCCTGAACCTGGGTAGATCCTGTTGTTTGCAGTGCTTGATTCATCTCACACGCGGCTATTCGCTGCGTGATCCCTCCCCGAGCACCTCCAGCGTCCATCGACCCCAAACAATTAGCCATCCTATGGCATCTGCCGTGATACCACCACGACAGTTGGCGCCCACCGTGGGGCAACCAGCGGCGCTGGCTGGAGTTCACGTTCGGACGGGATCCATTTCTGCTACTGGGGAGCGCACGGTCTGTGGCCTTATCCACAGATTCGGCTCCTTCGACTTCGTCATCGACAACGCCGGCGATTTCGGCGGCAGGGCCATGCCAGAGGGCGGCACGGTGCTCTCCTTCGGCTCGCACCTCGTCTACGTCGCCACCACCATCGTCCGCGAGTACCCCGAGCAGGTGCACGTCGCGGAAGATCCCCCTGCTATCATCGCTGCACGCGGAAAGCCAACTGGCTGTTCTGCGGACAGCGTGGAAGTGCTGATGACCGGCCCGGCTATCGCTGCCGGGAAGGGCGCAGCTGCATCCGCGGCAGTCGTTGAGGAGCTTGCTGGCCCAAGCGAGCTCCCGAGAACGCACAAGCCCTACGAGCTGCCCCAGAACCTCCCGGGCTACATCCCTCCTTCCACGACATCGACGATACCGGCATCCGCCGTGCGAGTAGGCATGCCGCCTCCCACCGAGCTCGAGCTCATGACCATGAGGGCGCAGCTTGAGCTTGCTCGCCCAAGCGAGCTCCCGAGAACGTACAAGCCCTACGAGCTGCCCCAAAACCTCCCGGGCTACATCCCTCCTTCCACGACATCGACGATACCGGCATCCGCCATGCGAGTAGGCATGCCGCCTCCCACCAAGCTCGAGCTCATGACCATGAGGGCGCAGCTCGACCAGCAGCGCCAGGCGCTGCTCGCCGAGCAGCTGGAGCTGGAAAAGGTTAGGCTCGAGCTTAACCTGGACCAGAACGAGTACAACAGAGCTCACGGCTTTACGCCTGTAGTCAGGAGGCCTGCTAAGGCAGGCGCTACGCGCCGCAACCTAGGCACCGAGATGGCAGCAGTTGGTGAAACTGCTGGCCAAGCTGATAGCCAAAACACCGCCACCATCAGACCCAAATACAGCACCCCCGCCAAAACCCTTAGAGCTGCTGAGGCTGTAGCTGCTGAGTTGCCGCATCTCGCTGGCGACGCGCGCGTTAGGCAGCAGGAGAGGCTCAATGAGCTAGTGCTAGAGGCTGCTAGGCAGAACGAGGAGTTCCGGAAAGCCAATCCGGGTGCTGGAGCTTCTCAGGTGGTGCATTCTCATGCGGCTAGATCTAACGATCAGGCCTCATCACCGCATCCCAGCCGTGAGAGGGACCGGAGTGGGCACTCTGGCAGAGACAGGCAGATGCATGTGTACGACCCGGCTGTCGCCGCGAAACAGCACGCTGTGCCGTGACAGTCCGGTCAAAAACACAACACTGCAGGAGCAGGCTATCAAGCCCTTAAAGCTCATAGCCAGGCGCGAAATGGAGATCACCCAGGCCCTTCTCAGCATCAGGTTGCTCAGCCTACCCGGCAGAGACCGCAGCCGCGTGCGATCGCACCCGCCGCCAACCCGGTGGAGCAACCTGCAGTCGTGCAGGTGGACAGATATGATGATGGCTACTCGGCTATGGGGTTGGCTGGCTATGATATCATGGATCGCGTGGGTGAGCGTGTGCTGGAGCCTAGTGATGCCAGGCACAAGCTGGACCGGATTAACCTATCCGCGCAACTCGAGAGCAAGGGGCCGCCTGGCCCAGAATGCTTTGGCCCACGCATCATGACAGAGCCATCTGTGAAGCAGTTCCAGCTCGCTAGGGGGACCAAGTGCTATAACGGCAACACCAAGCCGGAAGATTGGCTTAATGACTGTGTCACAGCCGTGCACATTGCAGGAGGCAACCGGAGATGGGCCGTGCGGTACATCCCGCAGATGCTAGAAGGACCAGCAAGAACTTGGCTCAACAACCTGCCCAAGCACAGGATCAACTGCTGGCTTGACTTCGCGGAGGCCTTTGTCAGCAACTTCACCAGCACCTACCAGAGGCCGAATAGGCCGCAACAGCTATCCGCTTGCAGGCAGCGGGAAGAGGAGACGGACCGAGAGTATCTTACTAGGTGGAGTACTCTGAGGAACACCTGTGAAGGTGTGAACGAGGCCCAGGCCATCACTTGTTTGCGCAGGGCTGCAGGCATGACAGCATGTTGTGGCAAAGGCTGCAGAGAGAGATGCCGAGTACTCTCGCTGAGACCATCCGGATTGCGGATCAGTACGCACTCGGTGACCCAACTCGGCCTCTTCTTGATGCTGCTGAACCGAGAAGGAACTACAACAACAATAACAAGCGCAATGAGTTCCGCAACAAGCGCAGAGGTGACTGGATTGATACCCGGTACGATCCTGAGGAGGTGAATGCTGTGGCTACCGGAGCTGGGAGTAGCCAGAGGCCAAAAACTGCTAGAGCCCAGTACGGGCAGAACCAGAATCAGGGCCCAGGCATCAAGAAGCCGTACAACGCTCCCCAGCAGGGTAGCGGCAACTCGGGTCCTGTTCAGAACTTTGTATTCAAGGACATGAAGAATGGCCCTTGCAGCTTCCATACTCGGCATCCCGCCAGACCCGCCAACCACACTACTCGGCAGTGCAGTTGGTGGGAAGAGATTAAGAATGAGGGCCTGCCTCCTCCTCCTCCTCCTCTGCCAGCTGCGAATGCCGTTGTGCAGCCTGCTCGCGCACCGGCTGCCCGGCCTCCAGCTTTCCCGAGAAGAGAGAACCTGAACCAGGTGGCTTTGGGAGCCAACCGCTACTTCAACAACGATGGCTACCGCAACAACAACAACAACGACCGCAACCGCAACAACAACAGAGGTAACAACAACAGAGGTAACAACAACAATGGTAACAATGGAGATGGAGGCCGCAACTAGTACCAGGAGCATCACGAGAGCTACATGATCTTCACCTCTGAGCCCGTCGACAAGCAGTCTCAGCACAGGCGTGCCATGGAGGTCAATGCTGTGATCCCTGCTGTTCCTCACTACCTGCACTGGTGCAACCAAGAGATCACGTGGTCCAGAGCGGATCATCCTAAGGTGATGCCCAACCCGGGTAGCTACGCCTTGGTGGTGGATCCCACCTTCTTGGGTACTCAGAAGAATGTGAGGTTCAGCAAGGTACTGATCGACAACGGCAGCAACATCAACATTGTGTACAGAGACACGCTTGCAAAGCTCGGCATGGCCGAGAACATGCTGCTACCCAGCAAGACCACTTTCCACGGCATTGTGCCGGGAGTTTCTTGCTCTCCAATTGGCCGAGTGTGGATAGACGTTCTATTCGGCACCAGGGAGAACTGCCGCACAGAGAGCCTGCAGTTTGAGGTAGTTGATCATCAGAGCCCCTATCACGCCCTACTCGGCAGGCCTGCTCTGAGCAAGTTCATGGCCTCTACTCATGCTGCATATTTGAAGATGAAGATCCCTGGTCCCAATGGCGTGATCACCATCTCTGGTGATTACAAGAAGTCTATGGAGTGTGCCTCTGCTGGTTCTCAGTTGGCGGAGTCTATGGTGATTGCTGCCGAGAAGAAGAAGATGTACGAGGTGGTGGCTATGGCGCAGTCCGCGCAAGGTGGTGCGCCTGGCATGCCGAGTTCCCAGCACGGGACGGCGTTCCAGGCATCCCAGGAGACGAAGAAGATCCAGGTCGACCCTGAGTTCCCCGACCGTGTTGCCATCATTGGCTCAGGGTTGGGGGAGAAATAGGAAAGCGAGCTCATCCACTTCCTCTGTGAGAATCGGGACGTGTTCGCCTGGCCCAATGAGGATTTACCAGGTGTCCCGAGGGAGTTGGTTGAGCACTCGCTACATGTGCGTCCTGACGCCAAACCAGTGAAGCAGGCTATGCGCCGCTTCGGAGATGAGAGAAGAAAGGCCATCGGTGATCAGATCACCAAGCTGCTGATAAGCAATTTCATCATGGAGGTGTTGCATCCGGATTGGCTTGCCAACCCGGTCATGGTTGAGAAGAAGAAGGAGGACCCCAAGGCCGCTACCGCATGGCGCATGTGCGTCGACTACACTGAATTGAACAAGGCCTGCCCCAAGGATCCCTTTCCGCTACCCCGCATCGATCATGTAATCGATTCCACTGCTGGTTGTGAGCTTTTGTCTTTCATAGATGCCTACTCTGGTTTTCATCAGATAGCTCTCAACCCTGCTGATCAAATAAAGACTGCTTTCATTACCCCGTACGGGGCTTATTGCTATCGTGTCATGTGCTTTGGGTTGCGGAATGCGGGTGCTACTTATCAGAGATGCATGCAGAAATGCTTGCATGATCAACTTGGCAAGAATGTGCAGGTGTACGTAGATGACATTGTCATCAAAACGAATAAAACACATACTCTGCTTAGTGACCTTGAGCAAACTTTTGCTAACTTGCGCAAGTATAAGATGAAGCTGAACCCGAGTAAATGCACCTTTGGCGTCCCGGCTGGCAAGCTACTCGGCTTCTTGGTATCCAGTCGGGGCATTGAGGCCAATCCTTTAAAGATAAAAGCTATTGAGAGCATGTCTTTGCCGAGATCCCTGAAGGATGTGCAAAAATTCACAGGCTGCTTGGCATCTCTGAGTCATTTCTTGGGCAGAATGGGCGAGAAGGCCCTGCCTTTGTATCAATTGATGAAGAAAAGCGACAAGTTCGTCTGGACACCGCAAGCTGATGTGGCATTCAATGAGCTGAAAGCAATGCTGGGTAGCGCTCCCATCTTGGCTAGTCCGCTACCCAAGGAGCCAATGCTGCTATATATTGCTGCTACCAATCGTGTAGTCAGTGTGGTGATTGTGGTGGAGCGAGAAGAGGAAGGCAAGAGTGTGCAGCGGCCAGTGTATTATCTCAGTGAGGTGTTGTCCAGCTCCAAACAGAACTACCCGCACTACCAGAAGATGACTTACGGCGTGTACCTGGGCGCCAAGAAGCTAAAGCACTATTTCCAAGAGCATCCCATCACTGTGGTGAGTTCTGCTCCCATCTCGGACATCATGGGCAACAAGGAAGCAAGTGGCAGAGTAGCCAAGTGGGCAATCGAGCTGGCCGCGTACGCTCCCGCGTATGCGAGAAGAGAAGCCATCAAGTCTCAGTTTCTGTCGGAATTTCTTGTGGATTGGGCTGAGGTGTAGTACGAGCCTCCTACTCCGGTATCCAACTACTGGAAGATGCATTTCGATGGCTCCAAGGTGAAGGAAGGACTTGGCGCTGGCGTAGTGCTCACGTCACCCAAGCGAGATCAACTCAAATATGTGTTGCAAATCCACTTCAAGGCGTCCAACAATGTTGCAGAGTACGAGGCTGTGGTACATGGCTTGAAGGTAGCAAAGGAAGTTGGTGTGCAGCGCATCATATGCTATGGCGACTCGGATCTGGTTGTGCAGCAAGTTTCTGGTACTTGGGATGCTTTGGATACCAACATGGCTTCATATCGGTTCCTGGTGCAAACCATGACTGGATTCTTTGAAGGATGCGAGTTCCAACACATCCACCGAGCAGAGAACAAGGCAGCTGATGAGCTGTCCAAGTTGGGGTCTTCTCGGCAGTACATCCCGGCTGGGATTGCCTTGGAGCATTTGAGAAAGCCATCCATCAAGCCACCCCCCAACTCGGAATCCATATTTGTTCCTTCTCTGCCTAATGAGGAAAATGTTCCCATGGATATTGACTGGGAGGGTGCAAAAGAGGACCCGGGAACTGCAGTCTCCATCCCGGGGACTGGCGCCTGCAACCCGGGGACTGCCCCTCCTTACCCGGGGACTGCCCCTCCTTACTCGGGGACTGACCCTCTCAACTCGGGGACTGTCGCATTCATTGAGGAAGTCCTTGCAAACCGTTCGGGGCTGCAGAGAACCAACCCCAACTCAGAAAAAGACGCAGTGGTGGCTGTTCCGATGGAAGTGGACGAACCAGTGTTTCCCGCACGGGAAACGCCGAGTTGGTCTATGCCCATATTATCCTTTCTAAAGGATGGCATCCTGCCAGATGATGAGGTTACCGCAAGGCAAATTCAGAGAAGATCCAATGGCTACACCATCTTCAGAGAAGTGCTGCATAAAAGAAGTCCCACTGGCGTGTTGCAACGCTGTGTGGAACCGGAAGAAGGAGAATAAATTCTGGTGGAGATACATCAAGGAGAATGCGGGCATCACGCCTCTTCTTGGGCTCTAGTCAAGAAGGCTTTTCGGCATGGTTTCTTTTGGCTCACTGCCTTGAAACAATCTAAAGATATTGTGAGGAAGTGCAACGGCTGCCAGAGATTCGCAAGTAAGATCCACATGCCTGCTTCCGAGTTGAAAACCATTCCCATTACTTGGCCATTTGCTGTTTGGTGTATGGATATGGTCGGTCCCTTCAAGCCGGCTAGAGGCAACATGACTCACATCTTGGTCATGGTTGATAAGTTCACCAAGTGGATTGAAGTGAAGCCTATCCGGAAATGTGATGGAGCCACTGCTGTGAGTTTCCTGAAGGATGTGATCCTGAGATACGGCTACCCGCACAGCATCATCACGGATAACGGCACGAATTTTGCTGAGGGTGCCATGGTGAGATTCTGCAGAGATAAGCACATCTGACTAGATGTCGCATCTGTCGCGCATCCCGCCTCCAATGGGCAGGTGGAAAGAGCAAATGGCATGGTGCTTTCAGGCATAAAGCCAAGGCTGATTGAGCCGCTGCTGAAAACACCGGGGTGTTGGTTAGACGAGTTGCCAGCGGTGTTGTGGAGTCTAAGGACTACCCCTAACCGGTCAACCGGCTACACACCATTCTTCTTGGTTTATGGAGCTGAGGCCGTGTTGCCAATTGACCTAGAGCATGACTCCCTCCGAGTAACCCTCTACACCGAGGCGGAGGCGAGAGAAGCTCGAGAAGATGACGTTGACCTGCTAGAAGAAGCAAGAGAGCTTACTCTATCACGATCAGCTGTTTACCAGCAAAACTTGAGGCGTTATCATAGCCGGAAAGTGAACCAAGGGTTTTCCAAGAAGGAGACATGGTGCTTAGGCTCGTGCAGCGCACAGCCGGGATGCACAAGCTATCTCCTCCATGGGAAGGGCCATTCATTGTGAGCAAGGCTCTACACAATGATGCCTATTACCTTGTTGACGCACAGCCATCCCAGAAGAACAGGCCGAATAAAGCAGGAGAAGAATCCAAGCGCCCTTGGAATGTAGCTCTACTCCGCCGTTTTCATTCGTGAGCAAACTATGTATGTACTCTCTTATCCGAGTTAAATCTTCTATTCGGCAATCTGAAATTGAACTCGGGGACTGCCCTCGTCCAAACTGTTCCTTGTGTTTACTCTGCTTTACTTTGTCTATTCGGTTGAACCACTTAGAATTTCAAAAGCATACAAAGTAGTGTGTTTAAACTCACCGGACACTCTGCGACTCTGCTGCTTCCCGCAACCCGGCTTCATGACAAGCCAGAGAACAAGCCAAAGAGTCAATAAACACATGAAAAGTTGCAAAGGAAAGGAAGCGTGTGGCAACCGAGTAGAATGTTTTTTACTGTTTTTTCTTTCCGGCTAAGAGGTGGGCAGCGTTACTATGAATTTTTCTAAGTGGCTAAGTATTTGAAACTCCTACTTTGAACTCTTGTGACTCGACTACCAACAAAGCAACAAGTTGCAGGTAAGAGCTGAGATAAAAAGGAAGAGTGGATAAAAAATGCAACTCGGGGACTTGCATGATAACGCAACCCGGCATCGAGCCAGAATTGCTCAAATACTAAGTATAAAACATCAAACTAGAATAAAAACTGAGTAGCAACAGAAAAGATAATTGTTTGATACATATGCACCCAGCATCCCGGGGATTTGATAAAAAGTTTTGGAGCATAAGTATTTTCAGGAGGTAACTAATTGGAAGTAGCAGTGTTCTCCAAGTTGGCGTCAGCAGCATCAGCTTCAGTGTTGGCAGCAGCTTGCTCAGAGGTGGCAGTGGCCACTGAGATGGGGTCGGTAGCTGAGGTGGAGGCAGCGGACTGGGTGCGGAGTAGCTCCGCGTCATCAAGCGCCGCGCCAGAGGACGAGCCCAACTCGGGGGCAGGTTGCTGGATCACCATCTCGGTGGTGAGGTTGGCATCTTGGCCCTCGGTTCCCGGCTCCTCGTCGCTATCCGCAATAGCCTTGCCCTTCCCCTTCCCGGATCCCTCCTCGGCACCAGTATTTTCGAAGACACTTAAGTCATCCGACTCGGTGTCCTCGTCCTCGTCGTCATCTTCATCTTCATCCTTGCCTTCCACCTCGGTATCAGGCTCGGTGGGACCGTCGATGAAGAGGGCGGTGTCCACGTAGGAAGCAATCTCGTGCGCAACTGCCTTACGGCGAGCCACGCAGTCGGGATCCTCCTACCACTTCGAGTTCTGGCGCACCTCAAGGATGGTATCGAGATTCAGGTTCTCGTACTAGCTGCAGATGAAGAGGAGTAGCAGATCAGCGCCTGCCCGAGCTGCGGACGCACGCCATTTCTTCAATTCGGCCTTGACACCGTTGAGCTTCTCGGAGAGCGCGCGGATGGTCTCTGGCGCAGAATCTTGAGGCCAGAACAGAGCGTGAAGCTTGAAGGCTGTGGACACCAAATCGGTGCCCAAGCCCCTAAGATGGTGGAGCTGTTACTGCATGCTCATGAGATTGTCCTCAATGTAGACTTGGTGTCCGTGGGCAGTCCTTTCTCAGCTTGAATTTTTTGCGCCTTAGCCAGGGCAGGTGTGCAAGCCGAGCAGAGGTCAGGGAAGATTTCTGAAAATGCTATCAGAAAGGATTAGAAACGGAGGCAGAGAAGAGATACAAATCAAGCCAAACAGAAGAAGAAGGAAACAGGCAGGTGCAGAGAAGCGCGAACTTACTGTTAAGTTTGCAGAGTAGCGCTTCCAGCTTTCTCCTCCAAGCCTCCTCATCCGCAACATGCTTCTCTTCAACTTTCCGAAAGTTGGCCAGCTAGAGCATGAGGTCCACATTGCTCTTCTTCAGCACCTCGTTTTCCAACTCGAGGGCCCTCTCCTTAGCTTTGGCTGCTGCCTTGACTTTGTCCTTCTCGGCGGCTTGGTCTATGGCGTCCTGAAGGGCAGTCCTCAATTGGACCTGCAACTGTTCCAACTCGGCGTCGCGTTTGTCCTTGAGCGCTGTTTCTTAGCTCTCCAGTTGCTGCTTCACCTCGGCGGGCTTCAGGCAATCAATATGCTCCTCACGGAACTTCTTGTACTCTTCTGCGGAAAGAAACAACACGGTAAGCAGAATAACCAAGAAAAAGGAGTAAAACAAGCGAGAAGACGACAACTCACCTTCCAGCTCCTTGATCTTGCTCTCGGCGGAGGCAGTAAAGACGTGGCAGTGCTGGTGCTTCTCCTGCAGTTCTTTGAGTTTGTCTGCAGAGTAAACAGAGTTAGAGCAAAGAGCAAATCCGGGCGTAAACACAAAATGCACTAACCGAATAGCTAAAGGCTTACCTTCCATTGCAGAGAGTTGAAGGGCACAATCCAATGCCGCCTGCTCCATCTCAGCGTCAGTCTTGCGCTCCTTCTCCAGGGCCTCAATGCGCGTCCTTGCGATGCTATGATTCCAGAGCAGCCGCCGGAACAGATTTTTCCTCTTCATGAGGCTATTCTGTGAAAAAGAAAGAAATGGAGTTAGCTAGTTTTTTGAAGATTGGGCCCGAGAAGACGGCAACTCGGTTGAGTACTCGTCTACTCGGCCCGAATCTCCGGACTGGGTAATGGATAAGGAGAAAAAGAAGACTAGAAGAGAAGAAAAGCAACAACTCGGAACAAGCAAAAGAAACTTACAGCATATGTCTGCTCGATTTCTTCGGCGGCTTTGCGGTGAACGAATAGCTTCGCGGCCAGTGTGCTTGTAGTGGAGGAGATGGTCATGGGAGTGTAGCCCATGTCAGCTTTGTTCCAGTCAATGCGCCAGTGGTCCAATGGGCCCACGGTCATGCCATCCCAAGTTTTGTTGCCATGGACGGCGCTTTCCCACACCTGGTCGATGAAGCCTACTCGGTCAATCATCTGCTCGAGCCCCTCGGAGTGCATCTCAGTCTCCTGGACCTCGCGTGAGTAGATCGAAAGGGTTTTCTTCTTATCCGGCAACTTGGAATCTACCGCTTTGGCCTGGGCGCCCTTCGTAAGGGCGACCCGCTGCTCGGTCTTGGTCAACTTGATACTGTGCTGCTTGGCCATCTGCACCATGTAGGGCAAGAAGCTGGGCACCTCTTGAGTGCTCGATCCCTCGCCTGCGTCAGCAGAACTGCCAGAAGCGCCAATCGTAAGCTGCGTGCTCTTCGTAACAGCCTTCCCCGTTGATTTCGGCGGCGGCATCATAGCTGAATCCAGCGCAGCGTTGCGCGGTGGATTCCTGCGGACTGGGGCGTCAGACGGGACGGCTTTCTTGGGAGGAGGGATCGACGCGGTCTTCTGTGTGCTTTGCTTAGCTGGAGGGCTTGGTGCAGTCTTGGTCTTCTTCGCTGGTCGTGGAGGGCTTGGTGCAGTAGGAGGAGTAGCCTGCTGGGTAGGCGGCACAGGGGGCCGGCTACCCGGCGCAGCATCCGGCTGCGCTTGGCCCTGCGGGTCTTGCTCCACCGCAGTCGTCTCAACCCGCTGCTCGGCAGCGGGATCTTGTAGTACATCTGGTATTTCTACCCGCGGCTGGGCCGCGGGGTCATCTTGGACAGCAGCTTCATTGTCCGGCTGCTCCAGGTTCTCGTCCTGCCGCTCAAGGGCGGCATGATCTTGGTGCTCAGTTTTTTGATTGGTATTCTCCCCAGCTGAGGCAGCTGGGGGAGAAGAGGGCGTCTCATCATGAGCAGCATCCTGCGCACTCTGTTCTGCGCGGGCCTGCTGCTCCTGGTCCATGTCTTGGGCACCAGCGCCCATGTCCTCGGCGTTGGTGCCTTCTTCTTCTTCCTTCACGGGAGAGGGCGCACGCGTCCTATCCCGTGCTGCTGGCTCATCCTCGTCCTCGGAAAGATCAATGAGCGACTCGAGGTCGATGGGTGATTTTCTCTTGGAGGTGGCGGGAGCCGTAGCAGCGTCGGCATCCAAAGGATCACTGAAGGAGAAAGGGAGTTCAGAAAAAGAGGAGGGGAAGAGAACACCGAGAAGCAGCAGCAGAATATAACGTAGAAGGAAATTACTTACCCTTTGCGGGTAGGGAGTGGCCTTCTGCTTGAAACCTTCTTCTTCTTCTTCTTCTCGGGTTTCTTGGCCTTCTTGGCAGCGGGTTCCTGGGCACCGCTACCTGCCCTCTTCCGAGTGGTAGGAGCAGCCACAGCGACGGGATCGACGTCGAGGACATCCTCGTCTTCCTCGTCCGCATCGGGGTCATCTGCAGAGTAGAGGAGAAGAAGGAGTTGAGAAGCGGAAAGGAAATGGGATTGCGCTACTCGCAACTAGAGAGGCGAACTCAGTCACCTTCTTCATCGTCCTCGGACCAGTCCCGAATGGACGCATCAACATGGTGCTTACCCTGCTGTTCCGTGTGAGGAACACAGAGGGTGGCCTGGGTGTCGTAGGCGGTCTCGTCATCCTCTTCCCGGTCTTTGCTCCAGTTGCCCTCCAAGCGCTCCTCATTCTCAGCGAGCTGGCGGTCAATGTGCTGGAAAGAAAGGCAGGCAATACAAGTCAGTTGAGCAAAAGGCTAAGGGATCCTACCCGGTACGGAATGCAAACACAAAGCATATGAGTCCAGAAGCTCCTATTCGGAGTAGCATGCAAACACAAAGCATATTTGGCATATTTGGCTAAGGTTCTCTACTCAGCATGGCGTGCAAACACAAAGCACATAAAGCCAATGAGATGCTAGTGGTGTCCTACTCGGCGCAGCATGCAAAGACTAAGCATACTAAGCTGGAAAGCCACCTACTCGGCATCAGAATGCAGAAATAAAGCATAGAGTGCTAACCTGTTCAATTGGCTTGTCGCGGCTATACGGCACGAAGCCGTATTGCCAGTTGTCGGTGAGGCCGGTCTTCATGATGGAGCGCGCCCAGACGGCTACGTCCGCTGTACTCAGCTCGAATGTGGTGGTCCTCGTGCAGTCCCTGCTGCCTCCCATGTAGCACATGAGGTGGGAGCGGCGCTGAAGCAGGAGCACCCGCCTTGAGATCTAACACGCGATGGGATCATCGCGTTTGAATCCCAACTCCCGCAGCTCGGCGAGGCGCTTCTCGACCTGAAGGATATCGCCTTCCAGCTTCGGCTTGTATCCCCAATTTTGCTGGGTGGGCGGCGTGTTCGTCCACTTGGGGAGCCCTATCTGGTCCGTGACCGGCGCTCCTTCTTCGACAGGAACGTTCTTGACGTCGAAGAAGGTGCGCTGCCACTTGCGCACCGTATCGAGCCCCTTGATGCGCGGGTGGTTCACGGAGCTGCGCTGCATCATCATTGCGCTTCCCGTCTTCGTCATGCTGCGGGAGCTCTCCGTGCTTCCGGGCTTGGGGACGCTTTGCTTCCGGAAGAAGAAGTAGCGCGCCCAGGTATGCACCGTTGGGCGCACACCCAGGAACGCCTCGTAGACCACGGCGTGGTACGCGAGCATCACCATGGCGTTAGGAGGCAGGTGGTGCGGCTGCAGCCCGAAGTTGTTCAGGAATTCTTTGAAGAAATCCGAAACGGGCAGGCCGAATCCTCGCTTGAAGTGGGCGAGGAACACGACGAACTCGCCCTCCTGCGGTGCGGGGACGATTTCGCCGTCCGCGGGCCTACACCGCACGCCGGGAGGAACACAGCGGGTATTTACCAACCATTGGCAATCCTCCGCCGTGACCTCAGATCCTGCCCATCCGGCGCGGGCGTCGTCATCGCGAGCCATGGAGAAGAGATGATTTGGTGGAAGGTTCGTGGAGATTTGGTAGAGGAATTGCTAGCTTTCCGGCGTCGCACGGAGCAGCGACACGGCAAGGGTGCGCGGCGGCGGAGTGCTCTGCGGCGGCGGAAAGGCGAAGAGGCAAGGGGTGAATGCGAGCAGGAAAGAGAAGGAGGAGTTACCGAGGGGGTATTTATCTCTCCCCTCGGGTTGCCGTTACCAGCGGAGTTAGTGGGATCAGTTGTGCGTGGGGATCGTGCGACGTGGGATGCGAGCCGGTTAGAAACGCACACAGCGCAGGTTGCGCGCGTAACGGGCGCAATTGATCCCACGTCGAGATCGTGGGCTAATAACTGCAGTTGAAGTGACCTAACGGGCCGGTGGGCCCAGGTCGCAGTGATGGGCGCGTGGCCTGTCATATCCTAGGCACCGAGGCGTCGGGGGTACGAGGGCGTGACACGTGCCCAGTTGTGATGCGGAGAGATGGATTTGCTCTGCCACGCTGAGATTCTGTGCAGGATTTCACAAAGTCATTGTACTCGGCGACAGAGAAGGGAAATGGTGCTACTCGGCATCCTACGGTTCAAAGGCGAAGATTTGTTTTAACTGGGAGAGCCCAGTGAACAAGTTCGCAGGACTCTACCAGTTTCGGGGACTAATGTCGGGGGGTTACCCCCGAGTAGGGGTAATGCAAGTGATAAAGGCAAGATCAAAGGAGAGGTTTGGCTGAGTAGCTGGCTACCCGGTACTCGCTACCCGGTTGACTGCTATCCGGCTGACGGCCGTACCTGCTAATGGACAGAAGAAAGAATCAAGGAAGTTATTCTCCTCCGAGTAGAGGAAGTGGTTCGAGTAGAGGGAGTGGTCTCCTACTCGGGTCAGAAGTCAAAGGAGCCGTTCTGACACAGGATCCCGCGTATCTCGGGTCCGTACTGGTGCACTGTTCATCTGCAGAGCGCGTGCTTATCCGCGCCAGGGTGTCAGCAGGGCGGTGCAGGTTAGGGGGCCTACCCTGTGGCCGTGACAGTGATAACAGACCGTCATCTTGGTTTTGCACAACGACTTTCCACACAAGACAAACTAGGAAGGCAAAGCTGTCAGCGAGAAGCTGGAAGTGTGCAGTGTGCACACTATGTCGACATCTGTTTGTACTTTTCCCTCTTGGCTGTATCCGGCTGGGCATCAGTATATAAGGTGCCCTGCCCCCTCCTGCGCGAGGGACGACACTACGAGACTCACTAGGTTCACATTCTTGACCTAGATCATCACGTAGAGAGAAGAGTGGCTACTCGGCTGTAGGCCAAACTTGTACTATGGCTACTCGGTGACACACAAATACAAAGAGAGAAAGGCAGGAGTAGGGGTTTTACCTCCACACGAGGGCCCTGAACCTGGATAGATCCTGTTGTTTGCAGTGCTTGATTCATCTCACACGCGGCTACTCGCTGCGTGATCCCTCCCCGAGCACCTCCAGCGTCCATCGACCCCAAACAATTAGCCATCCTATGGCATCTGCCGTGATACCACCACGACAAGTATCAATTCATTGCTTTAAGTATTCCACATATATCAACCGTTCTTACACTGCTCTCGAAGATGAGGGTGACTAGAGACCAATGTCGTAGTACTTATTATTTTTGAAATTATCTCTCGATGAAGCATGGGGGAGGGGGGAGTGGCCCCTGGTATGCACCAAGATACAACAATGATAATAAATATGTTTAGTTAAGGGATTTATGTTGAACCATTGTTTTTAGTTCCCACTATGTTAATTTCCATGCTCAACCTTGATGACATCACGCGGTGAAAATTACTTGCCGCTATCTCTCGCTCCCTGGCTGTAATGGATGACATCAAGGTGAACATAATGCTTTTTTTTTGTCGAGTGCTTGAGCTCATCCTGGGACAGATGAGGCCACAATGGTGTTGAGTGTGTTTTCTTTCAAGTTTCTTACTTTTTGAATCTTTCTTGCTCAGAATTTATTAACTCAATATTAGCATCACGATGATGCCCATAAAGTTTATATAATCGAACTCTTGGATACCAAGTCCAAAAGAAAATAACAAATTAGTTGCATTTTGACAACTTGGTTTGCAAAGGGGTCATAGTTTTTTTTTTTTCAAATTAGAACCTATTTGCTCTCATGCACCCATGCTCCGGGTGTAAAGATATGTTTTTTTTTCAAAAAATTGTAGCAACACAAAACTTAATCCAAATAAATTTGAAAGTTCTTTACCTTCCTAAAAACTTTCAAAAATAATATTAATGTTCAAAATAATGCATAAACAGGCCCAATTTGTTTTTTCACATTTTACGTTCTTTTGAATTATCTTATGCAAATTTAAAGGATAAACACACATGTAGATTACTAAGTATGTTAATACTTTAAGTGGTTTATTGATTAACGAGTAAAATGTTGAAAGAATATTTTTGGGATGAGAAGTACTGGTGCCCGAGATCCAAAGTAAATCTTTGCCCGGATTATGATTTTTTTTGTCACTTTGTATTACATACGATGGGTGAGTCCTTTTTAGAACTACCAAAGTTAATATAGCTTTTTTTTACGGTAAGTTAGTTTAGCTTTTGATGTGCACTGTTCAGTGTGTTGCAGTAGCGTGGATAAAAAAGTTAAAGTTTCCCCGACAATACAGTAACGTGAATAATAGGACGGCTATTCCTATAGCTGGCCAAACAGGCCGGTTTTTTTTAACTGGCCCGAAACACGACTTTTTTTTTGGCCTGACACGGGCACGACACGACACGATTTAAATGGGCCGCGGCACGGCACGAGTACGGTAGTGCCCGGGCCGCTCCTCGATTTAAAGCACGTGGGCGGCACGGCACGACACGATGTAAACGGGGCAGCACGCGGCCCGACACGGGAACGATTAAATTAGAGGGGTGGGCATCTCTTTATAGAGAGAAAATGTAATTTTTTGGACTAAATTAGGACTCTAATTATTAAATATGACTAAATAGTTTTAAATTGACATAAATCCCACTTAAAATGAGCTAATTAGCCTTCAACGGACAAAACAGCTCAAAAATTTCAGAAATCTGCTCCCTTTCCCTAGACCCACCAAAATTCAAAAATTGGGCTTCCCGCCGGGCCAAACATGCCAGATAGTTACTAGGCCAAACGCCGTCAGACTACAGTTAGACCATAGTGCCGTGCACAGAATCAAATGTAGGCCCATAGGCCGGCCCAGCACAGCACGCCACGAATATTCCGGGCCGCATACGGGCCATGCTTTTGTTTGGGCCCGAGTCGTGCCGTGCCGGTCCGTCCGTTTGCCAGCTCAACCAAAATTTGCAGGAGGGTTGGGGTTTAGAGATATTGAATTATTTAACCTCGCCCTCTTAGCAAGGCAAGCATGGAGAGTGTTGACGGTGCCGGATTCTCTTAGTGCGAGAATATTGAAAGCTGTGTACTACCCTAACAGTGACATCCTCTCGGCGGATTTGGGATCGCACCCATCTCAGGTGTGGAGGTCGTTATTGGAAGGGAGGGATGCACTCAAGCTGGGACTCGTTCGGCGTATTGGAGATGGGCGAACCACCAGGGCGTGGACGCAGAATTGGCTACCGCAGAGCGAGCGCTTGAGACCAGTGGCTATGCTGAAGGAGAACGCGCCGGTATGGGTGTCTAACTACATAAATCACCATGCCGCGACATGGAATGAGGAGAAGCTGGAGGAATTTTTTTTCTTCCAATGGATATTCGGATCATAAAGAGTATACCACCAAGGTGACTTCTAGGCATGGCATTTCGAAATGAAAGGGAATTTTACTGTCCGTTCTTGCTATCGGGCGTTGTCAGTAACTCGACGAAGCAGAGAGGACAGGTTAGAAGGCCGAGCATCTGCCTCGGACGTGGCTGAGGAGGGAAAAGGGTGGGCTAATCCGTGGAAGACCCCAGTCCCCTCCAAAATCCGTGTGTTTTTTTGGCGGTTGGCTAGACATTCCCTGCCAACGGAGGACATTCACAGGAGACGCAATATGGCGGCGACATCGACATGCACGATCTGCGAGCGGGAGGACTCTTGGCGCCATTCACTGATTGAGTGCAATCTCGCTCGGTGCGTGTGGGCGTTGACAAAGCCGGAGATCAGCGAGCATATTGCTCTATCTACGGAACCAACGCCAAAGCAGTGGCTCTTCTCCATGATCGCGGCGATGAAGCGGGAAGACCTAACCTGTATGCTTGTTACCATCTGGGAAATATGGCATGCCAAACAGAAGGCAGTACATGAGCAGATCTTTCAAAGCCCTATGGCAACGAAGGGTTTCGTGGATCGTTTCATCGAGGAATTGGCGCAGTTACCGGTAGAAGCACGGGAGCGGCCTGTCCGGGTGAGTACGAGGAGACCCCATAGAGTATGGATTGCACCGCCACGGGAAAGGACAACATAAATGTCGATGCAGCTCTTGTGCGTTCGAGGATGGCGAGTGCAGTGGGGGCTATTTGTCGCTCCGATGAAGGGGTTTACAAAGGAGCATCGGCCACAGTTTATGACGGAGTTTCAGACCCGGGATGCTTGGAGGCGCTGGCCTGCCGAGAGGCACTAGACCTCGCGGATGATATTCACCTGGGCTCTATCCTTGTTGCCTCGGATTGCATGCAGGTGGTGGAGGCGCTCTATGGTGAAAATAGAAGTGTTTTTGGAAGTATTACGAAGGAGGTGCGGGAGAGAAGCAATGCCAGGGGCTCTACCTCCTTCGTCCATGAGAAGAGGGAGTCAAACTTCGAAGCGCATAGACTCGCTAAATTTGCGTCGACTCTTCCATGTGGTAGATATGTGTGGCTTATTGAGCCACCGCTCGATCTGAATATCAGTGTAATTTGTTAACAATTTGAATAAAGTTGCTTGAGAGTTTCAAAAAAAAAAAAAAAGCTATGCTATTCCTCGTCCTCGGAAGAAAATTCTCCACATCGTCCCCGGCTATTCCTCATCCAGTCATCCTTGCACTGTCCACCGCCCGCGTAGTATTCGGCATTTCGGCGTGTCGCAAATGGAGGCCAATCCCAGTCCAAAGGTGGTGTTGCACGCCTGCTTGGGCGTGGGCCACCTGATCCCCATGGTGGAGCTTGCCAAGCTCTTCGTCCGCCGGGGCATCCTCGTCGTCATCGCCGTCCCGACCCCGCCGGCCTCCTCGGCCGATTTCTTCGCCCCCTCCTCCTCCGCTGTGGCCAGCATCGTCGCCGCCAACCCTTCCATCATCTTCCACAACCTCCCGCCCCCGGACTACCCCAATCCGGATCCCGACCCCTTCCTGCAGATGCTCGACGTGCTCCGCCTCACCGTGCCGTCCCTCCTCGCCTTCCTCCGCTCCCTCCCCTCGGTCGCCGCACTCGTCCTCGACCTCTTCTGCATCGACGCCCTCGACGCTGCCGCCGAGAGCGGCGTCCCGGCATACATCTACTACACCTCCTCCGCCGGCGACCTCGCGGCGTTCCTCCACCTGCCCCACCACTTCGCCACCACGGAGGGGAACTTCAAGGACATGGGCAAGGCCCTCCAACGCTTCCCCGGCGTCCCGCCGATCCCGGCGTCGGACATGCCGCACACCGTGCTGGACCGCGCGACCCGGACCTGCACGGCCCGGATCGGGCACTACGGGCGCATGCCGGAGGCGCGGGGCCTGCTCGTTAACACCTACGAGTGGCTGGAGGCAGGGGTTGTGCGGGCGCTCCGGGAGGGCGTGTGCGTCCCCGACCGCCCAACACCACCGGTGCACTGCATCGGGCCGCTGATCGTGAAAGGCGCGGCGGCGGAAGGCGAGCGGCACGCGTGCCTGTCGTGGCTGGACGCGCAGCCGGAGCGGAGCGTGGTGTTCGTCTGCTTCGGCAGCCTGGGCGCCGTGTCGGCGGCGCAACTGAAGGAGATCGCGCGTGGGCTCGAGAACTCCGGCCATCGCTTCCTGTGGGTCGTGCGGAGCCCGCCGGAGGACCCGGCCAAATTCTCCATGCCGCAGTCGGCGCCAGGCCTGGACGCGCTGCTCCCGGAGGGGTTTTTGGAGAGGACGCGAGACAGGGGGGTGGTGCTGAAGATGTGGGCGCCGCAGGTGGAGGTGCTTCGGCACGCCGCCACGGGCGCGTTCCTGACTCATTGCGGGTGGAACTCTGTCCTGGAAGCGGCGTCGGCCGGTGTGCCGATGCTGTGCTGGCCGCAGTACGCGGAGCAGAGACTGAACAAGGTGTTCGTGGTGGACGAGATCAAGGCTGGAGTGGTGATCGAGGGGTACGACGAGGTGCTGGTGAAGGCTGATGAGCTGGAGAAGAAGGTGAGGCTGGTGCTGGAGTCCGAGGAAGGCGAGAGGCTCAGGGAGAGGCTGGCATTGGCCAAGGAGAAGGCCACAGAAGCTCTGGCAGAGAGCGGTCCTTCGCAGACGGCGTTCGCCCAGTTCTTGAAGGATTTGAATCTCACAAAGTGATCAAGCACATAAGTTAGCAACGACATTGGTCTTATTGGTGTGATTTGAAGGTATTGCAGTGTGGCTTGAAGGTTTGCATCAATTCACTCTCAGAACTATGAAGTATGAATAATCCTTTGTGATCTTACATACTTACAGGAGGTGGTGATAGATATTAGTTATGCAATGCATATTAGCTGCTTCAGCAATTATGCGTTTGTAATGATTTAGCATAGATGGCCATTGGCCAAGTTCTGAACTGAAGCTATGAAAAACTGCATTTACAGAGCACACAGTCAACAGTTCTATTTAGCATACGCATCCTTGATGATGATCTGCTGTAGCTATTATTTCCATTTTACTACTCCAGGGAGTTATACTATGCAAAATAGCTGTTTCAGCCATTATACACTTGAAATGATATGGCATTGCAAAGCTGGGCATCCACGTTTATGATGTACAAATACAATGCATCGGTTCTGAATCGACATTCACAGTGGACTGTTTTATTCAGCACATGCTTCCTTGATCCCCATGGTGCAACTGTTACAGTAATCCAACACCAACTTCTTTCTAAGGCCACGAAAGCGCTGGCGGACAGCGGATCCTCGCAGACGGCGTTCTATGAGTTTTTAAAGGTATCAAAGTGATCAAACAGAGAAGGTAGCAACAAGATTGGTGTCCCAATGTGTGGCTTGAAGGTTTGCATCAATTCGTTCTTAGAAAGTTGAAGTATGAACAATCCCTTATGATGTTTCGGACTTGCAGGAGGTGGTGATAAATATTAGTTTTGCTATGCAGATTAGCTGCTTCAGCACCTATGCTCTCGAAACTATTTGACATAGCTGGCCAGGTTCTTAACTCAAACTGTGGAAACTGCAAACATTCTTCGGCTATGCTGTATTTAGCATATGCCTCCTTGATGATATAAGGGATGCAAATGCTGATGACAAGATCTGTACGACTTGCTATTCAAATTAGCTGCTTCAGCAATTATAGTCTTGAAATGATATGCCAAAGGAAACCGTGCTTGCAAATTCTTAGCTGAAGCAGTGAAAACTTCAAAGTGCAAGCCCAACTTCCTCAGTTATGCTGTATCATAACAGTACAATGCATCGATTCAGAATGGACAGTCACACTGAACTGTTCTGTTTAGCACAGGCCTCCTTGATGATCTGGTGCAATGAGCCCTGGTTCAAACCCAACATTTCCCTAACGCAGATGACAAAATCGGTGCTGCCTGAGTTATTTAAGTCGTTGTTGCTACCAAAGTTCATCTGTCACGCGTACAGCTTGATCAATTGACTTGTGCATTCTCCAAATCTTTCAAAAATTCAGCAAATGCCACTTGAGAAGACCCATCTTCGCTGATCGCGCCCAATGCCATCTTCCTCGTCGCCGCCAGCATCTCCCTGAGCTTCCTCCCTTCCTCCGTCTCCATCACCAACCTCAGCTTCCCCTCAATCTCCTCCGCCTTCACCATTCCATCCTCGTATCCCGCCAGCGCCACGGCGATCTTCATCTCCTCCACCATGAACGCCTTGTTCAACGCCTGCTCGGCGTAGAGCGGCCAGCAGATCATCGGCAGCCCGGACATGATGGCCTCCAGCGCCGAGTTCCACCCGCAGTGCGTCACGAAGGCGCCGACCGCCTGGTGCCGCACCACTTCGGCCTGCGGCACCCAGTTCTTCACCACCATGCCCCTGCCTCTCGTCCTCTCCAAGAACCCTGCCGGAAGCAGCCGCTCGAGGTCTGGCTGAGGAAACTTGCTCTGTTCCTCCGGCGGGCTCCTCACCGCCCACAGAAACCGGTGCCCGGAGCTCTCCAGTCCACGAGCGATCTCCCTCAGCTGCGTTGCCGAGAACGCGCCCCTGCTGCCGAAGCAGAGGAACACGACGCTCCGGAGCGGCTGCGCGTCCAGCCACGCAAGGCACTCGTGCCTTTTCTCAGCGCCACCATCCTTCTCGCCGTCGTTCACCAGTGGGCCAATGCAGAACACCCTCGGCGTCGGCCGGCCAGGCACGCAAACCCCGTCGGCGAGCGCTTTCAGGGCGTTGGGCTCCAGCCAGTCGAAGGTGTTCACCAGCACGCCCCTCCCCTCCGGGATGCGCCTGAACTGGTACATCCGGACCTTGGTCGGGTCGCTCTCCTTATCCTGCACCGTCAGCGGCATGTCCACCGCGCGGATCGACGGCATGCCGGGGCAGTGCACGAGCGTCTCGCCCATGTCCCTGAACGATGGCAGGCCCGGGTAGCTGTACGGCAGGTTGAGGAAGACGGCGAGGTCGCTGGCCGCGGAGGCGAAGAAGAAGTAGGCGGGGACGGAGAGCTCGGCGGCGACGTCGAGCGCGTCGACGCAGAACATGTCGAGCAGGAGGGCGTCGGCGCCGGGGGCGGGCAGGGAGAGAAGGAAGTCACGCAGCACGGGGTTGGACAGGCGGAGCGTGTCGAGGCTGCGCTTGACCGGGTGCGCGGCGGGATCCGGGCTGGGCGGGGCCGGCAGGAGCCTGAAGGCGATGGAAGGGTTGGCGGCGGCGAGTCGGGCCACTGCAACGGCCGAGGCGGCGTCGCCGTCCGGCGGGTCGACGACGGCGACGACGACGTTGTGGCCGTGGTGGAGCAGGTGCTTGGCCAGCTCCACCATGGGGATGAGGTGGCCGACGCCCAGCGACGGGTAGAGGACAAACGTCTTGGCCGCCGGCATGGCCGAGATCGAAACGGGAGGGCGAAGGATTGGCGAATATCCAAGTGTACGAGGAGGATGTGCGATGCGGCTGTGTATTGTCGGATGACCACGCAGGCACTATTTGTGAACGGTCAGAAGTGAACGGTCAGCACTGACGATAGACTGACTGACCGGAGGACTGGCTGTGGCTGAGCATTGAGCAACGTCACACGACTACACGAGTACTAAATGCTCTGGAACGACATGGCAGACAGCGGGTGCAATGGTCAAGGTCGTCATGATACCTGCATTCAACCACACGACATCAACCCGCTCGATCCCGCTTTTTGTGGTATTTTATTTTTCCTAAAAAATGGCCCTTTGGCAAAACTAACTAATGTTGATTTTGGACTCATTGTAAAACTATTTTCATATCTGGCTTTTGTTCGGCGCCAATGAGGATGGAGCCGAAGTTGTGTAGCTCGCCGACCGTCAAAATCACGAAAAATATATGTCGGCGCCGTTTGCGTTGGAGCTGACCTACGTTGACTGGTCTAAATGCTAAACGATGTTGGCGTAGAACTGCACAATGTCGGTTCCATTTGCATTGGCGCCGAACCAAGGGGCCAGATATAGAAATAGTTTCACAAAAAGGCCAGATTCAACATTAGTTACGTCAAAGGGCCATTTTTGGTAAAAAATACCTTTTCTTGCATGTGTCCCCTCGACCGGCTGGTGGCATAATAATATGGGGTTGTGAGAAACCAAGAAGCGATGCCTTGGCCTCGGCATACGTACGTGTTTTTTTTTTCCATACTGCATTAACCAACTGGCATAACAGCATCGCTAGGCACCACACCGACAACATCATTCGGTACATTATCTGGCCATAGAAGACCGGTACCACCAACACCACTAACACCTAGCGCCGCCATAGCATGCGCCACCTTATTGCAAGTACGCCTACAGAAGCTAAAAGAAATTGAATGAAAGATCAGACGCGCCAGAATTTTAGCATCCCTCACAATAACCCCGACAGGCGAGCGGTCGTACTCCTCATTGTTTAGCGAGTTCACAAGCTCCTGACAGTCAGACTCGATCACCACCCGGGTCAATACCCCAATTCATGGCGGCAGTAAGCCCCTGAATGCATGCCTCCGCTTCAGTGTGGATAGCGCTTCTCGGAAACGCCATTTGTCTAGCACCCGATCGAGCTACCTCGCCTGTGCTGTCTCTGATCACAAATCCCCATCCACCTTTCCTCGGTACAGCAGTGAAGGCCCCATCGATATTAATTTTCAGAACTTCGCTCTCTGGCTTCTCCCAGCGACCAACAGTGTGGTTACGGGGTGCTTTCCCTTTCTGTTTTGACAGGTACAGGGAGAACTCATCAGCCCATCTACATGTCTGCATGGCCACTTCAGTGATGGAGCGAGAATGCTCATTAGCATTTCGTTTGTTCCTGGCACTCCACCATTGCCACAATAATGCAAGACTCTTCAAGCGTACGTGTTCCTCCAAGCCGAAGATCGTCATCAACATGTCCTGTGCATTGAGGCAGGTACAAAGCTTCAGTCGTATTCCCTCCAAGTCCAGTTCTCGCCATAAGAGTTTAACTTGTTTGCAATGAAGAATTAAGTGGCCACCGTCCTCGTCTAGCCTGTTGCACATCGGACACACGGTTTCAGTCTCCATACCCCTTCTCGTGTAGTTGAGTTTCCAAGGGAGGCTCTGATGGGCTAGTCTCCACAAGAATTGTTTGGTCTTTGGAGCACATGCTTGAGACCACAACAATTTCCAGTCGAAATCCTTCTGTGTGTTACTCTGCCCAGACGAAGAGGCCCCGTTTGACCGCTGGGAGTGTTTGCGGGCTATCATCTTATACGCCGAGCGTACCGAAAACAGCCCTTTCGGATCCTCACTCCACGCAGGGAAATCCTCCATCTCATGTCTGAGAGGGATTGCAAGGATAGCCTCGACATCCTCCTGTCTGAATATATCACGAATTAAGTCTTCATCCCACTGACATAACTCTGGAATGATTAGTTCAGTCACCCGCGTCAAGAGGCAGTGTCTCCTTGGTGTAATCACTCGGCGGGGTCCCTCTCTTTGAAGCCACTGATCCTCCCATATGTTCACGTCCTCGCCATTCCCAATGCGCCACACCATTCCTTGCTTGACTACCTCAAGTCCTTTCAATATACTCCTCCAGGTATAAGACATGTTCCTTGTATTCACTGCCTCTAGAATGGTTTTGCCAGGGAAGTATTTTGCCTGAAGCACACGGGCGTAGAGGGATTCGGGGTTGATAAGGATCCTCCAAGCTTGTCGAGCCAACATAGCCATATTGAACAGATGGAGATCACGAAACCCAAGGCCACCTTCCATCTTCGGTCTCGCCATCTTATCCCAACTGATCCAATGCATCTTCCTCTCATCTTTCTGTTGAGCCCACCAGAACCGGTTAATCATAGCACTAAGTTGGTCACACAAACTCTTTGTGATGTCAAAGCAGGACATGGCAAAGGTAGGGATAGCCTGTGCACATGCTTTGATAAGCACATCCTTTGCCGCTCTTGACAATAGCCTCTCATCCCATCCTTGAATTTTTGCCCAAATTCTCCCCTTCAAATATGCAAACGTATCCGTTCGTGATCTACCCACATACGCTGGTAAGCCCAAGTACCTCTCGTTCCTGGCTTCCACTTGAATATTCAGAGCATCCTTCACCCTTCTTTTCACTTCATTTGGTGTGTTTGGACTAAACATGGCCGCTGACTTGGAGTAGTTGACGGTTTGCCCCGAGCAGTTCTCATACAAATCTAGTACATTTCGCATCTGCGAACAAAAGGTGATTAAAACTCGAGGCTGCTGCACATACTTTGACTCCTTGCAATCTACCATCCTCCTCCGCTTTATTCAGCAAACACGAAAAGGCCTCACCACAAATAAGGAACAGATAGGGGGACAAGGGGTCTCCCTGACAAAGCCCTCGTTGCGGCCAAATTGTATCCGAATATGAGTCATTAACCTTTATCCTGTAGCTAACCGAGGACACACATAACATTATTCTCTTGATCCACTCTTCATTAAAGCCCAGCTTCCGCATCATCTTCTCCAAAAAGTGCCACTCAACTCTATCGTAGGCCTTACTCATGTCCAGTTTCACCGCTGCAAATCCCTCCTTTCCCCTCCTCTTATTCTGCATGAAATGAGTACACTCATAAGCTAGAAGAATGTTGTCCGTAATTAACCTGCCAGGAAAAAATGCACTTTGGTTCGGTGATAGGATCTCCGGGAGTATGGTTTTCAGTCTGTTGGCTAGCACCTTGGAGATCAACTTGTAGACAACATTACACAGGCTAATCGGTCGCAGCTCCTTCATACTCACAGGGTTGGTAACCTTAGGAATGAGTACCACACACGTATCATTCTACCCTTCAGGCATATCACCACCATTTAGGACTTTCAAAACCTCTATCGTGATGTCCTCACCCACCACATTCCAGTACTTCTTATAGAACAAGGCTGGCATGCCATCGAGGCCCGGGGCTTTGAGATCTCCGATGCTCTCCAATTGGCACGGTTAATATAGCCAATTGGCACGGTTGTTACACGTGAGAGATTACAGGAGGTTTACATGGGAGGTTTAGAGAGATAAACGAGATCTACACCGATGTACCTTATCTATGGCATTGAACGGTATTACAAATATATCTAACACCCTCCCTTAATCAATAATTGTACAAGTTTAAATTATGCTTAAATTCTTCAAGCTCTCTAGTTGGCAAAGGTTTTGTAAATCCATCTGCAACTTGATCTTTGGATGAAATAACCGAATGTCAAGTAACTTTTGAGAAACTGTCTCATGAACAAAGTGGAAGTCAATCTCTATATGCTTTGTTCTTGCATGAAATACTGGATTAGCAGAAAGGTAAGTGGCTCCAATATTATCACACCACAAACAAGGAGTTTCTTTGATCTTAACACCCAGTTCCTTAAGAATAGTTTCAACCCATATTACCTCAGCTGTCGCATTTGCCAAGGACTTGTATTCTGCTTCTGTACTTCATCTAGAGACCGTGGCTTGCTTTGTAGAACTCCAAGAAATAAGATTTGGCCCAAAAAAGACAGCAAACCCTCGAGTGGATTTTCTGTCATCGATACAATCTGCCCAATCTGCATCATAAAAAGCACTAACCAATATGCACATGGATTTGCCAAAAGTAATGCCAGTAGTAATGGTATCCTTAATATAGCGAAGAATTCTTTTAACTGTTGTCCAATGTACTGCAGTTGGTGCATGCATGAACTGACAAACTTTGTTGACTGAAAAAGAAATGTCAGGTCGTGTCAATGTTAAGTATTGCAAGCCACCTACGATGCTTCTATACCGAGTGTTGTCCTCAGAACCCAAAGGTTCTCCTGCATAAAGAGAGAGTAGATCTGAAGCAGATAACGGTGTGGAGAAAGCTTTACAATGATCCATTCCCACCTTGTCTAAAACCTCATTTGCATACTTTTCTTGAGTGAGAACAATACCATCTCGAATTTTCTTGACCTCAATCCCTAGGAAAAAATGCAAATCACCAAGATCTTTGATAGCAAAATAAGTATTAAGATCATGAACCAAGGTACTAATGGCTTGAGTTGAGGATCCAGTAACTATGATATCATCCATATATATGAGAACATAGGTTGTGATACCCGACTAATTATAGATGAACAAAGATGTATCTCCTAGAGAAGGCAGAAAACCCAACTCGTGTAGCTTTTGACTGAGTCTGGAATACCATGCTCGTGGTGCTTGCTCGAGTCCATACAAGGCCTTGTCAAGTTTGCACATGTGGTGGGGCATATGTACATTTTCATACCCAAGAGGTTGTTTCATGTATACATCTCTTCCAGAACACCATGAAGAAACGCGTTCTTGACATCGAGCTGACGTAGATTCCAACCTTGTGAGACAGAAACAGACAAAACAAGTCGTATAGTAGCAGCCTTAACAACAAGGCTAAAAGTGTCCTCATAGTCTATCCCAAATCTTTTTTTAAATCCTTTTGCTACAAGACGGGCTTTACAACGTTCAGTGGAACCATATGGATTTTTCTTTATACGGTAAACTCATTTGCAATCAATAATATTTTTATTACCAAGGTGAGGAGATACCAGATCCATGTTTTGTTCTTCATCAACGCATCGTACTCATCATCCATTGCTTGACGCCATTGTGGATCTGCTAGGGCACTCTGTAAATTTCTTGGTTCTCCTGCAGTACACATAGATAAATCATAACGAATTGTGCCATCAGTCCAAATTCTTGGTTTATTGATACCCTTTTGAAGCCTGGTCCGTGCCACAGGAGGAGCTGCAGATGGAGAGGCCACAGGTGATCCCCGCGGCTGCAGCCGCTCAGGTGGAACAGAGGATCCGTGCGGACCCTGCAGATGTGTGCGATCAGCCGCAGACAATCCTGCTGCACCAGAATCCACGGGACCAGGTGAGGAGACCGGCGACCGCGTGGAGCCTCCCGATTCGTCGGCGCGCGATGTGTCGGGGAAGGCGCGTGACGCCTGAGGAGACACGGGCGATGATTGGCCAGTGCGGGCCCCCGAATCTACATGTGGATCAGAAGAGTCAGGCGCGCGTGTGCTGCTGTGTTCAGGCGTATCTGCCTCGGATCCGGCATCTGACGACTGCAGCGAATCCGCCTCGCGATCAGCGCTGGTCGGCTCGTCGTTTTTGACATGTGATCTGAACCCGTTGGAGCTCCGTTTGAGCTTGTTTCTTCACCGATTTCTTCCAAATTTTTAATAGGAGTCTGCATATCACTATAAGAGTCCAAAGGGGTTACATTGTTAGGCATATGGTCGTCTGTATTTGTACCCTCGTGATAAGATGTGAGATGTTTAGGAAGGAGTGGAATTTCTTGGCGTAAAAGAGCACCCGCATTTGGGTGAAGCAAAGCAAAGGGAAAAATGCTTTCATAAAAAACTACATCTCAGGACACATAAACACGTCCAGTGGAAACATCTAGGCATTTGACCCCTTTGTGACGTGGACTATATCCAAGAAACACACTGCTTTGATCTAAAGGATAATTTGCGTGAATTATAAGGACGCAAATTTGGCCAGCAAGCACAGCCAAAAAAAAGGAGATGTTTGTATTCAGGTGGAATTCCTAAGAGACGCTCAGCAGGTGTGACATTATTAATGACTTTACTAGGCATGATATTAATAAGATATGTGGCTGTAAGAAAAGCTTCGTCCCAAAATTTTAAGGACATGGATGCATGAGCTAGTAAAGACAGGCCAACTTCGACAATGTGACGGTGTTTACGTTAAGCTGACCCATTTTGTTGATGTGCATGGGACATGAGACATGATATGATATTTCAATGGACTGAAAAAAGGATGAAGTTTTTCATACTCTCCTCCCCAATCTCTTTGAACAGTGATAATTTTCCTATCAAATTTCCTCTCAACAAGATGCATAAAATTGCGAAAAACTTCAAACACATCAGATTTCTTTTTGATTAAGTAGATCCATGTAAACTTGCTAAAATCATCTATAAAGATCACATAATAATTATGGCAACCTACAAAAGTAGAGGCTGGACCCCAAACATCAGAAAAAATCTGTTGTAATGGCATAGTGGACACACTTGTGGAAATAGGATATGGAAGTTGATGGCTTTTAGCCCTTTGACATGAATCACAAATAGACTCTAAGCTAGTGGATTTCTCATAAGGAAGAGAAAACTTATTTAGTATTTGTTGAACAACTAAAAATGATGGATGACCTAATCGATGATGCCACCGTTCTACCGAAGGCTTGGTGGCAACACACACTTGCTTGGAAGTAGAGGATGATGAGACAATGGGGTAGAGACCTCCTTCACATTTTTCCTTAAGAAGAATTCTCCATGTGGTGCGGTCCTTTATGAAAAAATGCCAAGGGTGAAACTCAAAAAATGCATCATTATTGAGAGAAAATTTATGAACGGAAAGGAGATTTTTTGTTACACAGGGCACATGAAGGATATTTTGTAGATGGAGATCGCGATTATGAGTTTTAATACAAGATTGACCAAGATGGCTAATATTCATACCTTCTCCATTTGCCGTATGTACCTTGTCATTCCCGAGGTACTTGTTGTGGATCATGAGATTTTGCAGGTTGGAGGTGATGTGGTCCGTTGCTCGGGTGTCGGGGTACCAATTAGTGTCGACGCCATAGACATTGACAATATTGACACTCTTTCCCGGCTCACGCTCACGATCACGCTTGTTATCTTCAGCATACCTCCACCAACATTTCTTGGCCGGATGGTCGTGCTTTTTACAGATTTGACAGTCGATGTTGGTGTATTTGGCGGGTGGATCACCACGGTTGCCGCGGTCACCGCCGCCGCGGTCACCACCATGATCTTGACGCCAGAACCCTGGCGGTGGACCGCGATCACTCCCCGCGTGTCCTTGCCTGCCTTGTGGAGGACCAGGTGGACCACGTGGACCGCGATCACCACCCGATTCAGGCCAGCCGCCACCGCCAGGTCCATGCCATCCGCCGCGATCACCACCCCCATATCCAGACCAGGGGGAGCGATCACCCTGTCCGAGCCAGCCAAGGTTACCACCACCGCCATGATCATCACGATTAGAGCGCCAGTAGCCACCTCCTTGTGGTTGACGGCGATCACCGCCGCCGTAGCCACCATCTTCATGTCTCTTTTTCTTGTAGTCACCGCGGTCACCGCCAAGGTCAGCGACATTGGCCGAGGACTCAAACCCCTTTTGGCCACCTCCCAGCATCTCTTGCCGAATATTGTGTGCAGCTAGCAGACCATGTAGATCGCTCACAGAACAGGTATCCATGGCGGTCACGGCAGATACCAGACCATTGTATTCTTCGTCAAGTCCATTAAGGATGAACTCAATGGTCTGGTATCCGCCGTGACCGCCATGGGTTTCGGAGAGGATTTTGGTTGTTCTTGGTAGTTTTTTTTGTGTGGTTCTTTGTCGATGTCACGGAAGAGACCGCTCTGATACCATGTGAGGAACCAGGAAGCGATGCTTTGGCCTCGGCATGCGTATGTGTTAATATAGCCAATTGGCACGGTTGTTACATGTGAGAGATTACAGGAGGTTTACATGGGAGGTTTAGAGAGATAAACGAGATCTACACCGATGTACCTTATCTATGGCATTGAACTTACAAATATATCATACAGGGATATGACTAATGCTCAGCTGACTGAGAATTAAACTAATTCTCAGTCAGCTGACGTAAGCCAAGTTCTGACAGATGCCACTGACCGATTGATCATTTACAGGGAAACTCTCACAATGGATACCTTGGAGACTCGAGTGCACCACTGTCCACGCTTGCGATTACTCTGACATTCTTTGTTTCCTTGTATACAAAAGAAGACCGCGGCGACAAAAAATTGAGTGAGCGATTAACAGTCCGCTCCATTAATTTGTATTTACAGCTTACACAGCCTACCTATGAGTTTCTTTTGGCTTGGCTATAAAATGTGCTGAAATATTTTGACCCATATGTGTGTGCTAAACTATTGGGCCCATATATGGGTAGCCCAATAGACAAATCCTGAAATCTCGAAATGGCCCATGTGTACAAGTGAGTGGTGGGAGTGGAAAGTTTAGTCCCACATTGGAAGTTTGAGGAGTTGCACACCACCTTATAAGCTAGAGTGTTGTAGGGATTATATGTGAGTGAGAACAAGAGAGCCTCTCGCGCACTCCTCCTCCGCCGCTCGCTCGACTCGACACGACACGACACGTCGCGATCGCTTTTCGTGAATCGAGCCTCGAACCGAGACAATACTTATGTTTATTTTGCTGTTTTGGAAAACCGATTTCGTAGTCGCTCCCGTATCGCGTGCTGCAAACGACTCGGACGTGCGGCGTGAGCCTCCCACGTCGCACGCGTTAGGGTTTTTCCGAACCGCACTATAAAAGACGCGCACCGTGGGCGCTGTACACACCGAAACCAATCTAGCTTTGCCACACCTCGGAACCAGTCGCCTTTGTGATCCTGTACGGGAGAGGGAGAATTAGGTTTTCGGGAAGCGCTTCGCGCGACTGCTCGCTGCTTCCACGACGGCTCGTCTGCCTAACAAGTCAGGCGGTGATGGGTACCGTCGCCTCAAGCATCGTCTACTCCGACCCGTCATCGCCAACGTTGTCATCAACAACGTTACTACAAACGATCGGTACGAAATCTGTGTGCTGATCTGTCTGTTTAACATGTCTACTGTTTACATGTTTAGAGAGATCGTGTTGCTATTATTTATGTTGTCTGCTGCATCTAGTATGTTCGAGTTCCACATGTTAATAGATGCTTTTGTCATGATTTATATTCTGGAATTAATCATGGAAATTATGCCTAATTATTCAACAATCCAAAAACCTAATTGTAGGCAATTTCCTGAACTGACTATGGCCCACTTAAGTGATTCAATGAAACCGGAAAGGTTCAATGGTACCACCGTTAAGAGATGGCAACTGAGAAGCCAACTGTGGCTCCAGTCCATGAAAGTGTGGGACATTATTATGAATGGCCTTCGTGAAGGAGCTTCTGACGAGGTTCAGTTCAAGGAAGACAATAATAATTTCAGAGGCTGTATTCTGAGTGTCCTGGAGGGACGTCTGTGCGATGTGTATATGCACATCGAAGACGCTAAGGAGCTCTGGGATGCACTGAATACTAAATTCGGTGCGTCCGATGCTGGCAGTGAGTTGTATATCATGGAGAGCTTTAACGACTACAAGATGGTGAATAACCGTTCTGTAGTCGAACAGACTCATGAGATACAGTGCATTGCGAAGGAGCTTGATCTGCTCAAGTGTGTGATTCCTGATAAGTTTGTGGCTGGATGCATTATTGCAAAGTTGTCTTCTTCATGGAGGAATTTTGCCACATCTCTCAAACATAAGAGACAGGAGATATCGGTTGAAAACCTGATAGCGTCTCTTGATGTTGAGGAGAAAGCTCCGGCAAAGGACACAACTGAGAGAGGTGGTGATTTACAGTCTAGCGCCAATATGATGCAGAAAAATCATCACGTCAAGAATAACAACAAGAACAAAGGGAACTATAAGCCCCAGTTCAATGGTCTTGGGAACACTACTGCCTTTAAGAATAATAAGAAGGAGAAGGTGCTGAACAAAACTGGGCTCGAGTGCTTTACGTGTGGAGCGCTCGGCCACTATTCTGTCGACTGCCCAGACCGTGCAGACAAGGAAGGGAAGAAAGGCTCCAAGAATGTCAACGTGGTGACCGCTAGCAACACTGATGGGTACGGTAATATACCGATGGTACTTTCAATTCTTCAATCTCCGTGTTGGTGGATTGATACGGGTGCTAATGTTCATGTGTGTGCTGACATCTCTATGTTCACTTCTTATCAGGTCGCACGGGATTCTTCCGTCCTAATGGGGAATGGGTCACATGCTTCTGTTCGTGGTGTTGGCACGGTAGATCTGAAGTTTACTTCAGGGAAGATCATGCAGCTGAGGAACGTGCAACATGTCCCTTCTATGAATAAGAATCTCGTCATCGGCTCCCTTCTTTGCAGAGATGGGTTTAAAGTAGTGTTTGAGTCCAATAAACTAGTTGTGTCGAGATTTGGACAATTTATTGGTAAAGGCTATGAGTGCGGAGGCTTGTTCCGCTTTTCTCTTTCCGATTTTTGCAAAAAGTCAGTAAACCATATTTGTGGCAATGTTGATTCATATGCTAGTGTTTGACACTCTCGTTTATGTCATGTTAATTTTGGTTTACTGTCTCGACTATCCAGTTTAAGTTTAATTCCAAATTTCACTATTGCCAAAGGTTCTAAGTGCCATAGTTGTGTGCAATCTAAGCAACCTCGGAAGCCTCACACGGCAGCTGAGGAGAGACACTTGGCACCTCTAGAACTCATAAATTCTGATCTATGCGAGATGAATGGTGTGTTGACAAAAGGTGGAAAGAGATATTTCATGACACTCATTGATGATGGTACTAGATTCTGCTATGTCTATTTGTTGCAAACTAAAGATGAGGCTTTAGAATACTTTAAAATCTATAAGGCTGAAGTTGAAAATCAATTAGAGAGAAAGATCAAGCGTTTTAGGTCGGATCGTGGTGGAGAGTATTTCTCTAAAGTATTTGATGAATTCTATGAGGAATACGGTATTATTCACGAGAGGACGCCTCCCTACTCGCCACAATCAAACGGAATTGCTGAGAGAAAAAACCGCACGCTGACCGACTTGGTGAATGCCATGTTGGACACTGCTGATTTATCTAAGGCATGGTGGAGGGAGGCTCTGTTGACTTCGTGTCATGTCCTGAATAAAGTTCCTAACAAGAATAAAGAGAAAACCCCTTATGAGGAGTGGGTTGGGAGAAAACCATCACTTTCTTATTTGCGTATTTGGGGATGCTTGGCAAAAGTCAACGTTCCAATTCCAAAGAAACGCAAACTCAGACCGAAAACAGTGGACTGTATCTTTCTAGGTTATGCTCAGCGTAGCATTGGTTATAGATTTCTAGTGGTTAAATCTGAGGTACCTGATATGCATGTTGATTCTATTATGGAATCTCGCGATGCAACATTTTTTGAGAATATATTTCCTATGAAAGATATGCATAGCTTTGCTAAATTTTCTTCTGAATTAATTCCGGAATCTAGTACATCTAGTGATCATATTGAACAACCACATGATGAGAAAGACGTTGAGAAGGATGACAATGAAGCTCCTAAACGGAGTAAGAGACAGAGGATTGAAAAATCCTTTGGTGATGATTTCATTGTGTACCTTGTGGACAATACTCCTACGTCTATTGCAGATGCATTTGCATCTCCAGATGCAGATGACTGGAAAAAAGTTGTCCATAACGAGATGGACTCTATTCTTTTTAATGGGACGTGGGAGTTATCTGAACGACCTTATGGTTGTAAGCCAGTGGGCTGTAAGTGGGTGTTCAAGAAGAATCTAAGGCCTGATGGTACTATTGAGAAGTACAAGGCACGACTTGTAGCCAAGGGCTACACTCAGCGAGAAGGCGAAGATTATTTTGACACCTATTCACCTGTTGCTAGACTAACCACCATTCGTGTACTACTTTCCCTGGCTGCCTCTTATGGTCTTATCGTAAATCAAATGGACGTAAAAACAGCTTTCCTTAATGGAGAGTTGGAAGAGGAAATTTATATGGATCAGCCTGATGGGTTTGTGGTAAAAGGTGAAGAGAGAAAGGTGTGCAAATTGTTAAAATCTTTGTATGGACTGAAACAAGCACCTAAGCAATGGCATGAGAAGTTCTACAAAACTTTAACTTCTTCGGGCTTTGTCATTAATGAGGCTGACAGGTGTGTATACTACCGCCATGGTGGGGGCGATAGTGTTATATTATGCTTGTATGTTGACGACATACTGATTTTCGGTACAAGCATAATTGTGATCAATGAGGTTAAGTCTTTTCTATCAAAGTGTTTTGATATGAAAGATCTGGGAGAAACTGGTGTAATTCTGAACATCAAGCTTATTAAGGATGAGAGTGGGATTACGTTGACGCAATCACACTATGTTGAGAAGATCTTGAGCCGTTTCGGCTTTATTGATAGCAAGCCTTCTCCAACACCTTATGATCCTAGTGTGTCTTCGAAAGAACAAGAGGATTACGAAAGATCAATTGAGATACTCTCAAATAATCGGTTCACTCATGTACCTTGCGAGCGCGACAAGGCCTGACATCTCTTTTGCTATGAGCAAATTGAGAATGTTCATGTCAAACCCGGGTAATGATCATTGTGATGCACTTGAAAGGGTCATGCGCTATCTAAATGGTACTATGAGCTATGAGATTCATTATTCAGGGCACCCTGTTGTGCTTGAGGGATATAGTGACTCCAACTGGATTTCAGATGTAGATGAGCTCTACGCCACAAGTGGATATGCATTTCTTTTTGGAGGTGGCGCGGTGTCATGGAGGTCTTGTAAACATACCATATTGACGAGGTCAACCATGGAAGCAGAACTTACTGCTTTAGATACAGCCACTGTTGAGGCAGAATGGCTGCGTGAGCTCTTGATGGACTTGCCGGTGGTTGAGAAACCATTACCGGCTATCCTCATGAACTGTGACAATCAAACGGTGATTGCCAAGGTGACCAGTTCTAAGGATAATGCGAAGTCATCAAGACACGTCAAAAGACGTTTGAAGTCTGTCAGTAAATTGAGAAACTCCGGAGTAATTACTGTTACGTATATTCAAACAGACAAAAACCTGGCAGATCCCTTTACGAAGGGACTATCACGTAATGTGATAGATAGTGCATCGAGGGAGTGGTAACCCAACCTATGTGATCGGAGATCCCGTGAATTACGACCTGGCAGAACAAGCTAGTGGTTTGACTGAGGAGAGTATTTGGTAAACCCTCTCTAAGTGATGATGCATAACTCTCAAAGAGATGTAAGGCAGGTTGACAACATGCCTTAGTGTGATTATGTTGGCTATTCATAGCAAAGATGCTGTCCTACAGAGTATTCTTGAAAGAACACACATATGTGAGTCCGACTGTAAACGTCGCAGTCTATGAGATTTGGGTGATCTCTAGTAAACTCATGAAGAGACCACGGAGTATGACGCATATGCTCCACCCGCGGGGTAGGCTACTGGCAGCCAAGTACTAGTTATGACTTTGAGTAAAGTCAATTGGCACAAAAACTTGCAATTCAAGACATAGTCCATTGTTCAAGTTTCTGATAGATGTAGGTTAATGCTCTAGGCGAAAGTTCAACTTAACAGTCTCTGCTGAAACACTAGTATATAAACAAGTAGCGAGAATTGGCAAATTTTCAAATGGGCATTTGAGATCTGGTGGGGGATTGCTGAAATATTTTGGCCCATATGTGTGTGCTAAAATATTGGGCCCATATATGGGTAGCCCAATAGACAAATCCTGAAATCTCAAAATGGCCCCTGTGTACAAGTGAGTGGTGGGAGTGGGAAGTTTAGTCCCACATTGAAAATTTGAGGAGTTGCACACCACCTTATAAGGTGGAGTGTTCTAGCGATTGTATGTGAGTGAGAACAAGAGAGCCTCTCGCGCACTCCTCCGCCGCTCGCTTGTCTCGACTCGACTCGACTCGACACGACACGACACGTCGCGATCGTGATCGCGTTTCATGAATCGAGCCTCGAGCCGAGACAATACTTATGTTTATTTTGCTGTTTTGGAAAACCGATTTCGTAGTCGTGACGGACGCGTCACAGCTGAGGCGGTTCGGGTCGCTCCCGTATAGCGTGCTGCAACCGACTCGGACGTGCGGCGTGAGCCTCCCACGTCGCGCGCGTTAGGGTTTTTCCAAACCGCACTATAAAAGACGCGCACCGTGGGCGCTGTACACACACCGAAACCAATCTAGATTTGCCACACCTCGTTCCTTGCTCCGCCACCGTAGTCTGCTACATCCCGAGCGCCGGCGTCCACCGTCGAACGGGAGAGCAGGTCTCCGGAACCAGTCGCCTTTGTGATCCTATACGGGAGAGGGCGAATTAGGTTTTTGGGAAGCGCTTCGCGCGACTGCTTCCACGACGGCTCGTCTGCCTAACAAGTCAGGCGGTGCTGCGTACCGTCGCCTCAAGCGTCGTCTACTCCCACCCGTCATCGCCAACGTTGTCATCAACAACGTTACTACAAACGATCGGTACGGAATCTGTGTGCTGATCTGTCTGTTTAACATGTCTACTATTTACATGTTTAGAGAGATCGTGTTGCTATTATTCATGTTGTCTGCTGCATCTAGTATGTTCGAGTTCCACATGTTAATAGCTGTTTTTGTCATGATTTATATTCTGAAATTAATTTTGGAAATTATGCCGAATTATTCAACAAAATGTGCAGCATAGATGTCACCGATCCAATTGTATGTTTTCTACTTTCTAGAATGCTTAGAAAAGCTATTGAGTATTAAAATAAAACAAATGCTCGCATGCATAACTCAGATGCAGAAAAAATTAGTTGCAACCGTACTTGTAATTTTCAAAACTCTCATTTCCAACACCACTTGCAATGGCCAAAACTCTCGGTTGCAATCACATGTGCAACTAAAAGTTCGCAGTTGCAGCTCCACTTGCAACGGACCAAAATCACAGTTGCAACTAGAAAAATCTCAGCTGTACCCCACTTGCAACTGAAAGATATCGCAGTGTCAAATCCCGTTGTAATTGACAAAACTCGCAAATGCAACTTCACTTGCAACTGGAAAAAATTAGTTACAACCCCATCTGCAATTGACAAAAATGTCAGTTGCAACTCCACTAGCAACCGGAAAAATTTAGTTATAACCCCACTTGGAATTGGCAAAACTCTCGGTTGCAACCGGAAGAAAAATAGTTACAACCCACTTGCAATTGACCAAACTCGTGGTTACAACTCTACTTGCAACTAAAAAAAATACAACACCACCTATAATTAGCAAAAATCTCAGTCGCAACTCCACTTGAAACTGAAAAAGTTAGTTACAACCCCACATGCAATTGGCAAAACTCTCCGTTGCAACTGGAAAAAATTAGTTACAACGCCACATGCAATTGGAAAAAAATCTAATTTGCAACACCACATGCATTTGGCAAAACTCTCGGTTGCAATGGCATTTGTAAATAAATTTTTTTTGTTGCAGCCCCACTTACAACGGACAAAAATCTCGGTTACGATCACACTTGCAATTGAAAGATATCGCAGTTGACAAAAAACTCACAGTTGCAACTCCGCTTGCAACAGAAAAAAATTAGTTACAACTCCACTTGCAATTGGCAAAAATATTAGTTGCAACTCCACTTGCAATTGGCAAAAATATTAGTTGCAACTCCACTTGCAACTGATTTTTTTTTTGTTACAACTCCACTTGCAATTGGCAAAACTCTCAGTTGCAACTGGAAAGAATTACTTACAACCCCTTTTGCAATTGGCAAAACTCTCATTTACAACCCCACTTACAATTGGCAAAACTCTCGGTTGCAATCGCTTTTGCAACTAAAAAATCGCAGTTATAGCCCAGCTACAACGGACAAAAATCTCGGTTGCAATCACACTTGCATCTAGAAAAGTCTCGGTTACAATCTCACTTACAATTGACAAAACTCTTGGTTGCAATCTGACTTACGACTGAGAAACATTAGGATACATAAAAATAAAAATAAAAACCAGCTCTAGATTGATATAAAAAGCAAACAAAAAACTAAGACAAAAATCAATTCTGTTTATTATAGAAAAAATAGTCGTGACGTAGCCAAACCGATACAAGTAAAAAAGCCTAGCACTAAGTGGGACATGCATTGCAAAAGAAAATAACCACAAAAGAGACCACACACACAATGCCCACGAAAGATCATCTAGGAGGGCAGGAGCACTAGAGACTACAGGCACGATAGCCAGATTTTGTGCACGGTAATAAAAAACAAAAAACAGCAACGATGGAAAAGGGCCCCTAGGCCTTTCGGGCAAACCAGACAAAATTGGGCCAGAAGACTACGGCCCATAACTTACTGCACGAATCTTCAAATAACATTTTTAACGGTTGAAAAGTTGACTGAGAATTAAGCTAACTCTCAGCTGACTGAGAATTCTCAGCTAACATTGTGTGGATTAGTTACAATGTTTAGCTGAATTAATACTCCCTCCATCTCAAATTATTTTAAGACGGAGGGAGTATACTGATATAGCAAAGATATACACTTGTTGTAACAAAAATATATTTTAAAATAGCAAAAACCCGACCTCGCCGGACATATCACCGAAATAATGATATCAAAAAAAATTGTTAAAAAAATGCAAAAAAATATAGGAAAAAATTGTGGTAGGAGGTCCATCCCGCCGGCGGAATCGGGGCGCCATGGCCTCCATCTCCGGCTGCGCCTTGGTGGCCTGCACAACGCGTCGACGGGCCACGACGAGCCGTCCTCTCTTGAGATTGGATGGCTGCTCGCTGTGGAGCACGGCCATGGCGGCTTGGCGCGCCGTTCACGGTATGGCCGGAAAGTTGGGCCGGAGCGGCTCCATGGTGGCGGACAGGGAGCTGGCCAGGACGGCCTTGGCGTGGGGTGTGGAGGCCGGGGCTGCGGCACCACCGAGCTATTCACGATGGGGACGAAGAGAAAGGAGCGAGAGGATAAGCCTAGATATTTTTCCGCGAGGCAGTGGGCGAGTGGGGCCAAAGGCAACGTGCGGGCAGTGGGCGAGTGGGCCAAGGCAACGTGCGTCCGCTCGATGAAGCGTCATTCGACGGCAGCGCATCAGGAGGATCGGGAGGACGCAACCCCCCGGCTGTTCCCAAACGTTTCTCATGCTAAATTTTGTCTAAAAAAGGCGAAGGAACTTTCATGTTGGACACTTCTCCATCTAGAGTAATCTTACAAGACCTATCACGACTAACCCTTGGAGATATTTTTTTATTAAAAGACAAGCTTTGTCACGAAAGTTCCCAATATTTGGCTCCAACGGGATTCAAACTCGGGTTTTTTTTTTTTAACAAAGGGCGGGCCTCGAAGGACCCAGATTCTGCATTAAGTCAACGGAGTTACAAGCAGGACCCCAAAGAAAAAGAAAATTACATCCAGGCCCCGGAAATTAACACCAAACCCCCTACCGACAGGCGCAAGAACGCCATCGCATCCAGGGGCTCCTCCGTCGAAGAACTGCCTCGAGGCGCAGCGGCCGGCGACGAGATCGGGGATGAAACCACTTGGCTCGAGCACCGCACTTGGAGCTACACCGAGGCAGACGAAGATCCTCCAGCAAAGGAGGAAGAACATGCTTGAGCTAAAGCCACGCTCAAGCTCGGCGAGGTCACTCCTCCGGTGACCGAGAATAGCTGCGGCGGCATGTCGCTCCAGCTTGGAAATCGCCGAGAACACAGCAGAATCAGCAACCCCGCAGCACAGACCATCAGCAAGCACCCACCTCCTCTCTTCTCCCTCGCCTCCACGGCCGGCCAAGACGAGAACCAGGAGATGCTCGGTGACGAATCTGAGATGCTCAACGAACCTGCGCTTATTAGAAGAGCTCGCAGCAAGATGAACCCCCATCGTCTTCCACCTTGGAAGCCTGCAGGCACCATCCCACCACCATCCCAGAGCATCGCGCCATGACGCCCAAAGATGAAGGCTCGAAAGGAGAGGGAAGACGGCCTTATTAGACGAGATGCCCCACCCCAACTCCAGCAGAAGAAGCAGCCCTTGCCACCAGAGCCACCCTGCAACCGAAATCAGAGCAAGGAAGCAACGAATCCGGCCGATGGGATTCGAAGGCCTACTCCAAACCACCTCATCTCGAGCAACACGAAAACTAAAACAAGAACAAGAACTAATATCTACAAGCCAACCACCAACTCCATCGACTCGCCGGTCGGAATCCCCACCGGAGAGATCTAAGGAGAGGGGCGGCAGGAAAAAACGGCGGCTGACTCTCAAAACCTAAGCGGTGGGCGAGAGAGAGGAGAGTCCGTTGGGGCTTTGGATTCAAACTCGGGTTGTTAGACTCGTCACTGCGCACCTAACCACTGGGTTGCTGCCCCCTGTTCTCCTTCTGAGGTAATCTTGAGAGTGGTTCGGTGCAAGCATGCACTAGCTATCAACACAAGGTCCTTCGAACTTGGTCAATTTGCAAACTTTAATCTCCAATTGCGAAGTTTAATCTGTACAATAGAAGGATAAATGATCTCAATTCAAAAGAACAAGCATTGATGAGAGTAATTTAGAAAAATATATTTGAAAAAAGGTTCTAAGCCACAAATCATTAAGATAAGTAGTAGTAAGACATTTTGGTTGTGCTACAAAGTAGAACTCGTTGGAGACCACCATGCTCTACAGAAAAAAAAGTGAAGTGTGCGGATGAGAGCAAATGTTTAGGAAATTTAATATTATATGTACCCATGATGCATTTTATTTGGGATCTCAGTCGACGCCATGATCATGCAGCGATGGCTCGTTTCCCTTTCCTGCATTACTCGTACACCTATTTACGCGCATCACTGGACTGGCGGTGACCGAGCGTGGGCGTCGTAGGCAGGCTTCCCGTCTATCTGGCTGCGCGAAGGTGACGCAAACATGTGTTTCTTCCACATCAGGATCAAGACGCGACGCCGCAAGAACTTTGTGCACTCCCTTCAGTCTGCCAACGGGCTTCACACGACGCACGAGGCCAAGGAGAGGCTACTTCATGATCACTTCAGCTCCGCTCTGGGGCAGACGGTACGACGCTCGAGTAGCATCAACTGGGAGACTCTCGATCTACCTGAGGTCGACACGACGGGCCTCGACTTGTCTTTCTCGGACACGGAGGTTCTTGATGCTATCAGAGGCATGCCTGCTGACAAGGCACCAAGCCCTGACGGATTCACGGGCGAATTCTACCGTTCGTGCTGGCAGTTTATTAGGCAGGACATCTTGAGGGGTTTAAGCCACTTCTACAATTTGGCAGGCGGAGATTTCGCAAGCCTCAATCGCGCTCTCGTCTGCTTGTTGCCCAAGAAATCACCAGCGGTTTCAGTACAGGACTTTCGGCCAATTAGCTTGATACATTCCTTCGCTAAGCTAATTGCCAAAATTCTTGCACGCCGTCTGGCACCTCTGATGGGCGAGCCGGTTTCTCCTGCGCAAAGTGCTTTTCTGCGCACCCGGAGCATCCATGAGAGCTTCCTCTACGTTGGCAATGTTGCCCGTGCCTTGCACCGCAAGAAGAAGGAAAGCTCATTGGTAAAGCTCGACTTTGTGCGTGCTTTCGACTCGGTGTCATGGGAGTACCTTTTAGATCTCCTACAACACCTGGGCTTCCCCACCAGATGGAGGAACTTGATGTCTATGTTATTCTCCACGGCGTCCACGCGGGTGCTACTCAACGGCATCGCAGGCTCCCCCATCTGGCATCGCCGTGGTCTACGACAGGGAGACCCTCTCTCTGTTCCTCTTCGACCTTGCAATTGATCCACTGCATCGTCTTCTCGCGAAGGCCACTGAGCTTGGGGTGCTTCGACCATTGCCAGTTCGCGAGGCGATCATCCACACCAGCCTTTACGCGGATGATGCAGTCATATTCATCACCCCTGACCGCAACGAATTGCTGTGTCTATGGGAAATCATCGCAAGCTTTGGTGATGCCTCCGGTCTTGTTATCAACAACAGCAAGTGTGCGGTGGCACCCATTCGCTGCCAGCAGATCGACCTGCAACCTCTTTTTCTAGGCTTCAACGGCACGCTTGCTTCGTTCCCTTTGACTTACCTAGGGCTGCCACTTGCGCTAGGTCTTCTGAAGTATGCGCATCTGCTGCATATTCTTGATCGGGCTCGTGGCAAGCTAGCGTCTTGGAAGCGGAACATGCTGAACGCGGGAGGCCGTAGGGCACTGACAAGTTCCGTCCTCGACTCGCTGGCCATATTCACGCTCACTACGCTCAAGGTGCCAGCTAAGCTTATCAAAGCGCTCGATGCAACGCGAAGAAGATACCTTTGGGGTATCGAGGATCACGATACCGCGGGAGGAAAGTGCAAAGTACATTGGCAGTTCATCGCCTCACCTAGAGAGTACGGTGGTCTCGGGCTTCTTAACCTTGCCGCTTTCTCGTGCGCGCTGCGACTGCGATGGCTGTGGCAGAAATGGAAGTTCCCGGATAGGCCGTGGGTTAGCATGGAGGTCCCTTGTGATGCCAAGGACCATGAGATGTTTGCTTCTGCAACGAGAGTGACGATCGGCAACGGGCGGCTAGCTAGCTTTTGGAACTCCTCGTGGTTGGGGGCCGATCCTCTACGCGATCAATTCCCCATGGCGTTCCAACACTCTAGGAGAAAAAAAAGACTATAGCGGAGGCGTTCATAAACAACTAGTGGGTGAGGGACCTTAGGAATGCTCCTCTGTTCGTGATTCTACCTGAATTCATCAGGCTTTGGCGCCTGATCAATCAGGCCAACATCCATCTCACAGGTGAGGCTTCGGATTCCATCGAATGGAAACTATCTGACGACAGCTGCTACTCCACGAAATCCGCCTACAACCTTCAGTGGGAGGGCTAGATTCGTAGCTCCATGCCAGAAAGGATTTGGTCTGTTTGGGCTCTCCGTAAGTGTAGGTTTTTTGCGTGGCTTCTGATGCAGAACAGGCTGTGGTGCGCCGATAGACTCATGCGTCGACAATGGCCCAATAACTATTTTTGCCCCTTCTGTGTACAAAATTTGGAGACGGCGTTTCACATTTTCTTCGAGTGTCCTTTCGCCAGGCTGCTCTGGTTATCGGTGGCCTCGTGGAGGAACTGCAACAGCCTTAATCCCCAACTTTGGAGCAGGGAACCATCCATCTCGGAAGCATCGGGGGCAATTGTTACTGGCACTAAGGAGCCACACCGCAATGGGGTGAAATCCATCATCATTCTCGTATGCTGGCATCTGTGGAAGGAACGGAATAGCCGTGTCTTCAAAGAGAATCCAAGCACCCTTGCTCGTGTCTTCGCGGCTGTTTGCAAGGAAGCGAAGGTTTGGGCCAATACGGGTGCCAAGAAGCTTCACCGCTTGATTTGGGAACCCCCTTGATCACATCTATCTTCCTTCCTAGTCTTTAGACCTCTTTTTTAGTTCTTTTTGGTTTGTTTTTATTTTATCCTTAGCCTTTCGGCCAGCTATGTAAATACTCTACCTTCTAATAATCGAAAAGCCAGCAATTGCTGGATCTTTCAAAAAAAATTTACTTGGGCTTAACCTTGACTAAATTGGGCCTGCCCGTTGCGCGCGTATTTTTTTCTGGGTCGTGAGCCTATCCACCCTATTTGATCGAGGCGCTCCTTGATGCGACTTTGTAAGCTCCCGATCTACTAGTTTGACATAAGTAAAGCTGCATATGAGATCACCTAAAAAAAGATGTAATTGCAAAAGTAAGAAAACTTGCTACGCCAATATTTCTCCTCGATTAAGAATTTTCTTATCTTTTGGTTAGGTCATTGCACAAACTTTCACTTCCAAATCACAGCCAGTACGAATCATTACACAAATTCAATGGGTGTAAACATTTTTTGTCAGTTGCAGTCCACTTGCAACCGGAAAATTGCAACACAGTTGCAACGCACGGTCGTCACGAATTATCACGTAAATATAACGGCTAAAAGAAAATTCTACTCACTTACAACTAGAAACAAATCCTACAAGTAGACAAAAATTCAGTTGCGGCCCACTTGCAACTAGAAGAAAACTCAGTTGCAACTCAGTTGCAACTCATATCCATCATGGGTCATGAGCTAAAATACAACCGTGGAAACATTTTTTTCAAGTTGCAACCCGCTTACAAACGAAAAAAAACTCGGTTGCATGTTGCAACTCACTGGCGACTAGAAAAAAAAACAAGTCCCAACACACTTGCAACTCAGAACCATCACAAATCACAAATCACCACTGTTCCAAATATCATCCGATATGCCGATTTATCAGCCGATTTATCACTTATCGTGTGGTGACCGATAAGATAAATGAATATCGGCGGAGTTTTCTAATTCGGGCCATTTTATTGTTCTTGCAAGCGATTTATCTGTCAATATGCCGATAAATCGGACGATATATCGATTTTCCAGCACTATAACATGTGATTAATGACATCCATCATAGAATTTTTAGTATTATTGAATACAATATATCTATATATCATAATTTAGAGTTTTTAATGCCGATATAATATATTTTATAGAATATTTTAGATGTTTTAGTGCTACAATTTAGGATTTACAAGAAAAATGGCCGATAAATCATTGACCGATAAAATCGATTTATCGGCCGATAAGCCGATATATCTCTTATCATGGGGCGACCGATACGTTAACGATAAGCGATATCCTAAACATTGCAAATCACCATATAAATTGAATGGTTGAAACATTATTTTTCGTTGCAACCCACTTGCAAATAAAAAAAACTCAGTTGCAACCCACTCGCAGCTGGAAAACCCTAGCTCCAACACACTTACAACTCCCATCCATCAGGAATCACGACACAAATCTAGTGGTTGGAACATTTTATTCAGTTGCAACCCACCTGGAACTGAATAAACTCATATGCAACCAGTATCAACTAAAAAATGTCAGTTACAGACCAGTTGCAACTAGAAAATAACTCGTTCGCAATACACTTGCAACTAGAGCCACTCTAAATCACGACGCAAATTTGAATTTTGGAACAATTTTTGTTAGTTGCAACGTACTGCAAGTCGAAAAACTCAGTTACAACCTATTTTCAACTAAAAGTATCTCAGTTGCAATACAATTGCATCTGAAAAAATATCAGTTATAACCCAATTGCAACTAGAAAAAACCCTCTATTGCCCACTTACAACAGCCATGCTAGTATGAACTGTGAAGCAACCACATTTAATAACCTTCTCTCCTACAATAAAGATAAGATGTCTAGAAACAGAAGTAAATTCTCGCAAATAAAATTTGATGAAAAGAGTCGAGAAAAATTAAAAAAAATGCCACGACATAAGGGACAAAAGTACACGAACGGTTTCATTTGGGTCACCTTCCACATGAACGGAAGAAGAAGAAAGCCAAATTTACAAAACAAAAAAAGGTCACGGTAATTACTAAAAAAAGAGAAGCCTTGCAGAAGCGCACCTCGCGTGTGCTGCACGCGCGACACTTGTCACCTTGTCCTTCCTCCTAGCCTCCGCATGGTGCTTGTATGCATGACAGGTGTCACCACCAGAGAGTTGTGGTGGGATTTTCCCTTTGCCACGCAGGGACGGGTGGAGGGGTGGGAAGACATTTATTTCGTGATTCGTTTTTTCAAAATGAAATATCTCGTGAACCATATTTCGAAATTACGAACCATTTTCATATTTGAGATCCTCGCGTCGAGATTTTCAAAACTAGATCCCATGATGATCGGTTTCGAGAATTTTTTTTTGTACATTCAGAATCAACACGGATATACATCCAGTTACACACAGATGTACGCCCAGATGTAATGAACGAAGTACATCCCAAGTACAGTACTGGCGTACACCCACGTGCAACACGGGTGTACGTCCAGACGGTTAAGGTCACGTAAATAAATAAATAAAAGGTCACGTATACCCATTAGACCATACACCAACAAAAAAAAAGGCAGCCCATACAAACAATCGGCCAGGCCAGGCCACAAGCGGGCCTCACGAGACGGAGGAGCCAGAAAACAATGCAAACGACAGGAGCGCACATCTTGGTTGACCGAGAATTAACTAGCAAATCCCATTTTATTTTATTGTCCAAGCAATGAAGGAAATTAGATTAAATATAGTTGTGGAAAAGCTTCTAAAAGCATGGAAATTTACTAACGGCAGAGTACAACTACAACTACAGTGATACTCGGGAGAGACGGGTTGACGGAAATATCGTTAGGTGCTTTTTTTTTTTTTGAAGGCAAACCAATCTATTAATCATCAATAACGGTATAAAGGACATTAAAAGTAATAAAAATTACAAATAAGTCTTTAGACCACCTAGCGACGACTACAAACACTGAAGCGAGCCGAAGGCGCGCCGCCGTCCTCACCCCTCCCTCACCGGAGCCGGGTAAAGCTCGTTGTAGTAGACAAACAGGAAGTCGTCGTGCTAAGACCCCGAAAGACCAGCACAACGGAGCAGTAACCATCGCCAATGATGACAACCATAGATCGAAAAAGCCAAACCTGTAACCACACGGACGAACACGAAAACGGACTAGATCCCGGGAGATCTGTCGGACACACCTTCACGCGCCCTTCGTCGGCGCTAGACGCACCATCAGAGCGAGGATAGGACGGGAAGGAACTTATTCTAACTTCAAGATGTAGCCCCCGCCTCACCATCTTAAAGAAGACACTGGATAAAAATCTAAACAAAGAACGAAAAAACCTCCCGCCGGCGAGAGGCCGTGATCCGCCACGCCTCCAAGGCCTAAGGCCGCCGGAGGCGGGACCGAGCAGCAGCGTCGCCGGCGAGGGGTACGGAACCCTAGATGGGTTTGTAGAGCCGCCGCCCTCACGATCGCCTCTCCTTGGCTTCTGTGTACGTACCCATCGCTAGGTGCTCTTAGTTTTGCGGTATCAACGTTTAGTAATTCCTCCATCTCAAAATGGATGTATCTAGTAGTACTAGAATATATCTAGACACGTACATCCCAATGACACTTATTTTAAGACGAAGAGAGTATTTAAAATTTATAGGTAAAGTTTTCAAAAATAGAATTGATGCGAATATAGATACAGATGAAATAAAGTGAAAGTAGAAGATCCGGAGAACAATATTATCATGTTGCATAACGAGTCATGGACGACATATATCAGTCCTTTTGTGATTGGTACTTACCAACAACCCAATACTTTTTCTGCAAACATTTCTCCGAAAGCACGGTCAAGTTGGATGTTTAGCCCATTTTTTAATATAGTTAGTCGTGGGCTATAACTTTATAAAATAAATATAGCCATTTATAGTGTCAACTAAATCTTGTCACGCTAATGCAGGTCACCCCATTAGTTTATATTATTCATGAATTCCTCTTTTTTTTGTTGTGAATCCATGTTTGTATTCTTTGAGCGCGCACACATAAGTAGAAGATTAAATCATGAAAATTAATCAAACGATCCCAATACTGTGAAAGATGAACTTTCCATATTTGGGAGAGATTATTGTAAAGGGGTTCAAATGTAAGAGCAATCTAGATAATGCTTCTACCCTGAATTTTGTATTTTTCTCTTTCTCGAATGCTAATTAAGGAGAAGAAGTGATTGCGTCAAAAGAAAGAGCTATTTGGCGAGCGCTAGGGATCGGCTTCCGATTGTTAGAGCAACTCTGGGAGAGTCTGAAATATGCGCGGAAGTGAAAAGTTTCGGCGGTTTTACGGACTCGACGACACTTCTGGGCCAGAACAAAGCCCGTAAACACCGACCGACCTGGAAACCCTTTTCAGTCGCCCCCGAATCCCTCCTCCCCCCCCCCCACATAGAGTACCGGAGGGCCGTGGTCTCCGACGCCGCTTGCAAGTATGGCGCCCGCAAGTTCACCAACACGGAGACGACGCCTCCGCCGCGCTTCAGCTACGGTACAGTAGCGGAGCTCAAGCGCAATCGGGCGGAGCGGCGCCGCCTCGCAAGCTCCTCCGGCGTGGAATTCTCCTCCGACATGGGCTCTTTCGCCACCGCACACTGCTTCCTCACGCCTAAGAGGGAGCAGACGGAGGCCAAGCTCGCTCCACGCCGGCCTGACGTCCGGCCCCACGATTGGTCCAGAGGACTTCGTCGGGAAGAGCGAGGAGGACGCCGTCTTCAACCTGCTTCTTGCCCGCAGTGCCCGTGAGGAGGAGGAGGAGGAGGAGAAGCAGAAGAGCCACGTCAAGGCGGAGGCCCTCAACAAGAAGCTGCTGGCGCAGGGGCTAGCTAGGGCGGCGGACTGGGAGCGTGTCCGCTGAGGAGGACGCGAAGTTCGTCGACCTCGACCCCGAGAATTAGGTCGCCTTAGACTAGGTTAGGTCGCCATAGGTTTAGGTTAGGCCGCGTGTAAGTTGTAACTACAGTGAGATGCCAATTGTACCGCCGGCGATGTGCTCCGACGAATGTCTGAAGACAAGTTTACTAAATCTTCTCGTCGTTTTAATGAAGTTAGCAAAAATTCAGTTTACGTTTAGCATTTCTGTTCTGCCCCGCACACTCTCGGACTGAAAACGTTTCAAAAATGCAAGTTTGGCGTTTAGGGGCTCTGCTAGAGTTGCTCTTAGCTTCACGCTGGTCCGCGCCGCAGGATCGGTTTAGCATGGAGCCTCAGATAGCAGAAAAAAGATAAGTGGACGTAGATAGTCCTGCATCACTGCATGCAGAAATCTCCACCAACAGTGATTTGTTTCTAAAAAACTACACCCACGCTAATAATGTGAGATTGGCAGATAACTACTCCCAATTGTGAACTCGTAATTTCTGGAAAATAACTCGTGGTTTTCTTAAGAAGCATAAATATGTGTTTCCTATGTTATCCAGATTTGTTCCTTGCGCATATGAAATTTTGTTCTATCTAAATTATTTTCTAACGTGTTTGCTTATTTTCAATGCAACATAAATATGTTTCAGTCTAGAAGAAAAACAAATTCCATAGTAAATGAAATTTTATTCATTTTAATTAAAAATATATACTATCTTGTACAAAAGTTATCTCACAATATTGTTTCCGGTAGGGTAAAGACAAGTGCTAAGGGCAAGATCAGAAAAGAGGTTTGGCAGAGTAGCTGGCTACCCGGTACTCGCTACCCGGTTGACTGCTATTCGGCCGTACACACTGATGACCAGGAGAAAGAATCAAGGAAGTTACTCTCCTCCGAGTAGAGGAAGTGGTCCGAGTAGAAATGGCGGTCTCCTACTCGAGCCAGAAGTCAAAGGAGCCGTTCTGACACAGGATCCCGCGTATCCTGGGTCCGTACTGGGGCACTGTTCATCTGCAGAGCGCGTGCTTATCCGCGCCAGGGTGTCAGCAGGGCGTCGCAGGTTAGGGGGGCCTACCCCGTGACAGTGTCAGTGATAACAGATCAGCTTCTTGGTTTTGCACAACGACTTTCCACACGGAGACAAACTTGGAAGCCAAAGCTGTCAGCGGGAAGCTGGAAGTGTACAGTGTGCACACTATGTCGACACCTTGGCTGTATCAGGTTGGGCACCAGTATATAAGGTGCTCTACCTCCTCCTGCGCGAGGGACGACACGACTAAGGGCTACAGTTGCCCAGAGAGAAGAGTGGCTACTCGGTTGTAACCTAGAATTTGTACTGTGGCTACTCGGTGAGACACGAATACAAAGAGAGAAAGGCAGGAGTAGGGGTTTTACCTCCACACGAGGGCCCTGAACCTGGGTAGATCCTGTTGTTTGCAGTGCTAGATTCATACTCACGCGGCTACCCCCTGCGTGATCCCTCCCCGAGCGCCTCCAGCGTCCATCGTCCCCACATCTTTAGCCATCCTATGGCATCTGCCGTGACACCACCACGACAGTTGGCGCCCACCGTGGGGCAACCAGCGGCGCTGGCTGGAGTTTCCGTTCGGATGGGATCGATTTCTGCTACCGGAGAGCGCGTGGTCTGTGGCCTCGTCCACAGATTTGGCTCCTTCGATTTCGTCACCGACAACGCCGGCGATTTCGGCGGCAGGGCCATGCCGGAGGGCGGCTCGGTGCTCTCCTTCGGCTCGCACCTCGTCTACATCGCCACCATCATCGACCGCGAGTACCCCGAGCAGGTGCATGTCGCGGAAGATCCCCCTGCTGTCATCGCTGCACGCGAGAGGCCGATTGGCCGCTCTGCGGACAGCGTGGAGGTGATGATGACCGGCCCTGCTGCTGATGCCGGGAAGGGCGCGGCTGCCGCCGCGGGCGTCATCGAGGATCTCGCTGGCTCGAGTGCCGGCGGGAAGACCCACAAGCCCTACGAGAAGGACTGCAACCTTCCTCCCTCCACTACTCCGACGATACCTGCGTCCGCCGTGCGGATGGGCATGCCGCCTCCCACCGGGCTCGAGCTCATGACCATGCGGGCGCAGCTCCACCAGCAGCGCCAGGCGCTGCTCGCCGAGCAGGCGGAGCTGGATAAGCTTAGGCTTGAGCTGAACCTGGACCAGAACGAGTATAACAGAGCTCACGGCTTTACGCCGGTAGTGAGGAGGCCTTCCAAGGCAGGCGCTACGCGCCGCAACCTAGGCACCGAGATGGCAGCAGTTGGTGAAACTGCTGGCCAAGCCGCTAGCCAAAACACCGCCACCACCAGACCCAGGTACAGCACCCCCGCCAAAACCCTTAGAGCTGCTGAGGCTGTAGCTGCTGAGTTGCCGCATCTCGCTGGCGACATGCACGTGAGGCAGCAAGAGAGGCTCAATGAGCTAGTGCTAGAGGCTGCTAGGCAGAACGAGGAGTTCCGGAAAGCCAACCCGGCTGCTGGAGCTTCCCAGGTGGTGCATTCGCATGCGGCTAGATCTAACGATCAGGCCTCATCACCGCATCCCAGCCGCGAGAGGGACCGAAGTGGGCATTCCGGCAGAGACAGGCAGATGCAGGTGTACGACCCGGCTGTCGCCGCGAAACAGCACGCTGTGGCGCGACAGTCCGGTCAAAAATACAACACTGCAGGAGCAGGCTATCAAGCCCATAAAGCTCACAGCCAGGCCCGAGATGGAGAGCGCCCAGGCCCTTCTCAGCATCTAGTTGCTCAGCCTACTCGGCAGAGGCAGCAGCCGCGTGCAGTCGCACCAGCCGCCAACCCGGTGGAGCAGCCTGCAGTCGTTCAGGTGGACAGATATGATGATGGCTACTCGGCTATGGGGTTGGCGGGCTATGACATCCTGGATCGCGTGGGTGAGCGCGTGCTGGAGCCCAGTGATGCCAGGCACAAGCTGGACCGGATCAGCATGTCCGCGCAGCTCGAGAGAAATGGGCCGCCTGGCCCAGAATGCTTTGGCCCCCGTATCATGATGGAGCCATCCGTGAAGCAGTTCCAGCTCGCTAGGGGGACCAAGTGCTATGACGGCAGCACCAAGACGGAAGATTGGCTCAATGACTATGTCACAGCCGTGCACATTGCAGGCGGCAACCGGAGATGGGCCGTGCGGTACATCCCGCAGATGCTCGAGGGACCAGCAAGAACTTGGCTCAACAATCTGCCCAAGCACAGCATCAACTGCTGGCTTGACTTCGCGGAGGCTTTCGTCAGCAACTTCACCAGCACCTACCGGAGGCCGAATAGGCCGCAGCAGCTATCCGCTTGCAGGCAGCGGGAAGAGGAGACGGACCGAGAGTATCTTACCTGGTGGAGTACTCTGAGAAACACCTGTGAGGGTGTGAATGAGGCCCAGGCCATCACTTGGTTTGCGCAGGGCTGCAGGAACGGCAGCATGTTGTGGCAGAGGCTCCAGAGGGAGATGCCGAGTACTCTCGCTGAGACCATCCGGATTGCGGATCAATACGCACTCGGCGACCCAACTCAGCCTCTTCTTGATGCTGCTGAGCCGAGAAGGAACTACAACATCAACACCAGCAAGCGCAATGAGTTCCGCAACAAGCGCAGAGGTGACCGGATTGATACCCGGTACGATCCTGAGGAGGTGAATGCTGTGGCAACCGGAGCTGGGAGTAGCCAGAGGCCAAAAACTGCTGGAGCCCAGTACGGGCAGAACCAGAATCAGGGCCAAGGCAGCAAGAAGCCATACAGCGCTTCCCAGCAGGGTAGCGGCAACCCGGGTCCGGCACCAAACTTCGTCTTCAAGGACATGAAGGATGGCCCATGCAGTTTCCACACTCGGCATCCCGCGAGACCTGCCAACCACACTACTCGGCAGTGCAGTTGGTGGGAAGAAATCAAGAATGAGGGCCTGCCTCCTCCTCCTCCTTTGCCAGCTGCGAATGCCGCGGCGCAGCCTGCTCGCGCACCCGCTGCTCGGCCTCCAGCTTTCCCGAGAAGAGAGAATGTGAACCAGGTAGCTTTAGGAGCCAACCACCACTTCAACAACGATGGCTACCGCAAGAACAACAACAACTACTACTACACCCGCAACAACAACAGAGGCAACAACAACAACAACAACAACAACAACAACAACAACAACAACCAAGGTAACAACAACAACGGCAACAATGGTGGCGGAGACCGCAATCGGTACCAGGAGCACCATGAGAGCTACATGATCTTCACCTCTGAGCCTGTTGACAAGAAGTCCCAGCACAGGCGTGCCATGGAGGTCAATGCTGTGATCCCTGCTGTTCCTCACTACATGCATTGGTGCAACCAAGAGATCACGTGGTCCAGAGCGGATCATCCTAAGGTGATGCCCAACCCGGGTAGCACTAGTGGAAACAGGGCCTTTTGTCCTGGGTCGTAAGGGCCAGTTGTCCCGGTTGTGCAACCGGGATGGGCTAGCCGGGACAAATGGCCCTCCCCCATTGGTCCCGGTTGTGCCAGGACCCGGGATGGTAAGGATAGGCCACGTGGCGAACCTGGGCCAGGGGTCGGCCAGGGAGTTCGTCCCGGTTCGTTCAAGGGACCGGGATGGATACTTTTTTTAAAAAAAGTATATAGCCGTCAATTTTCGCCTGCCGCGGCAGTTTTTTTTTTCGTTTTTTGGGCTCCTGTCTCCCAATCCCCAGCTGGCCTCCCCCTTCCCCAACCGCGTCCAGGCCCACGTCTTTTATTAAGCCCACTGGCCACATTCTTTGGTCAAAAGGGCCCACTGGCCCGCGTCTTTTGTTATGGTCGGTCAACGGTTCGAAGGGGCCACTGGCCAGCGGCCTAGTGGCTGGCTCGCCTGGTCCCTTAAATTAAGACCACAGGGGCGGTCAAAGGGCCCACTGTCGCCTCGTCTTCCCGCCCCACCTCGGCTTCCCGCGCCCCCACTTCCCCACGCGCGCGTGCCACAGCTGCAACCGCCGCCATGCCTCGGCTCCCACCCCGCATTCATGGCCGCCTGCAACCGCCGCCACGTTCAGGCCGCCGGTTGGCATGCCAGCCTCCCCCGGGTCCTTTATAAAGGGCCCCCGCCGCCCGTACAACCCATCCACCCCGGCCGCGGCCAAGGCAAAGCAACCATGTCCCGCTGGTTCTCGAGCGGCTCCGGCAAGCGCCCCAGGAACGACCACGAAGGCTCCTCGAGCGGCGCCGGCCGCGTCCCACCCCCGCCGGCGGAGGCCTTCGGCTATGGCCCTGGAGGTGTCCGCATCGGCGGGACGCCGCGCATCCCCGCGCCACCTCCGGCGGCACGCCCGCCGCCCCGCGCCGCGCCCAAGGGCAAGCGGTTCCGCCGGTACATCCGGGTGGTGGAGGCCGAGTCGCACTGGAACAACGCCACTCCGGTGTTCTGGCCAGACGTCCACCTCCCGGAACGCTGGCACCTGAACCCCCAGCGGATCCCTGTGCCGCCGGCCCCGACCGGCGAGGCGCTGCTCGAAGAGATCGACCGCCGGCGCCGCCTCCTGCCGGCCCCCCTCCTCAGGGAGCGCGCGTACGCGCGCAGCTCCCCCTACTGGGCCACCTGGCTCCAGCAGGAGCACGAGCAGCGCCGACGCTCCTTCATCCCCGTCCCCCACGAGGAGGTGAACGTGGCGGACTACCCCGCGGCACCGCCCGGCCGGGAGAGGGAGCTGTGGTTCCTCGAGGACATCGAGGACTTCTCCGGGGAGGAGGACCCCGAGCTCCGGGCCAACATGGAGGAGGCCTGCGAGGCCTCCCGCCGCTCCCTCATCGACGATGAAATCAAGCGGTGGGAGCGGGTCGTGGCCGCCGCCGCCACCAACGCCGCCGCCCCCTACCGAGCCTACCCCCTGGTGGCACGCGCTGTACGCCGAGTGGGAGGCGTCTGAGGACCAGCCGCCGCCGCAGTCGCTCCCCCAGGCCTGGAGTACGGCATGTCCTGGGCCTGGACCGGCGGCGTTTGGTCGCCGGAGGAGGAGGAGCTGCCCCCGCCACCACCGCCGCCGCCGCAGGAGGTGCTGCCCCCGCCACCTCCATACGCGCCCCCGATGCCTCCGCCCCCGCCGGGCCCGGCCCAGCCGCCTGCCCACCTGTGGCAGCCACCCCCCTACCAGTGCATCTCATCCGACGAGGAGGAGTAGATCGGCGCCGGTGCGCCCCCCCTAGGCTAAGCTACCTACCCCCGAAGAAACGGACGGCTGCCTGTGGCCGCGCCGCCGCCCCCTAGATGTAAGCACGGCTGGCCGCCTGTGGCCGCGCCGCCCCCCCCTATGTAAGCACGGCCCTCGGGCCTTTTAATATATGTTTATTCGTGTCCAGTAACGCGTCCCTAGTTCACCCCCTAGCCCCGCCCGCGGAACCTCGCCGGCGGGATCTTCCTACCCCCTCGCCGGCAGGGCTTCGCCAAGCCATGTCCGCTGTCCTGGGTGGTCGCTCGGCCTGGAGAGAGGGCCGAGATATTTATACAACCGGGCCTCTAGTCCCGGCCCGTGCCACCAACCGGGACTAGAGCCCCTTTGGTCCCGGTTGGTATCACGGGCCGGGACCAAAAACATATTTCGAATTTTGGGGGTGGCACCCTGCGCGCCCAAAAGTTTTTAGCGCCAAAGTTTGAAAATTATTAAGTTTGCACATTAACAACTTCTATATACTTTCGAATTTGACAGAAATTCCAACATGAAAAACACTAGAATTTGCATAACTAATTTAAATCCATTTTTCGTTTAACTAAATAATTTTTCTAACTATTGAAACTATTAATTATTTTACCATTTGTATATAATTTGAATATAAAAATGTTACAATTTTGTTTTCTCTCGTGATCTTCCGAGTTAGTCCAGAGCATACAAGGCATCCCGGGTGATTTATATAAAGTTCGACAAAGCGAGTTGTCCCTTATTGACACGGTGAATTTGAGATCTTCGTCTCCCTTTATCCCGACCCCCGCTTGAAAACATAGTAACTTCCGTGTACGCGGCAAGCCTCAGCGGGAGCATCAGACTTAAAGCAGAGACGGGCGGTCGGGCGGGGGAGACCGCGCCGTTGCTGTCGCGCTTTCCTCTCCTCTGCTCATCCGCCGTCTCCGTCGCGCTCCCCTCCGCCTTCAACATTTGGGATCTTCGTTGTTCAGTTAGACGTTTCTCCTCCAAAAATTTATCATATCTGTTAAAGAAGTACCGAAGCTCTATTTCTGTTTTAAGGATATCTGTCAGGATGGTATCCCTGCTATCACTTCGAAGTGTGACTGCAATATTTGCGCAGAATATATGACACCCATAAGGCAAAGCCCATTTTTCTCTATCCTCATAAAATCTACTTAGCCACTCGTTATCCTTCAGATTGTACTTCGCCAAGACCTACTAAAATCATGAGCGAAAGTTTCCGAACAGTGCAATATATCCCTTAATACTTTCGTTGCATTTTGATATATATCCGAGCGGTGGACAGTCCCTGGCCAAGCAGAAGCAACTGCATCCCCTATCGATCTAAAGCAGTTAGTCAAAACTTTTTTTGGCTGTTTATGGTGGTTAACTCCAATGAATAACAATAGAGGCCTGCCATAATCACTTGTTCTATACCGTGTGTCAACACATACTACATCTCGAAAGTAGTTATAATCCTGCAATAATGAAGTCAGGCTGGTAATAGTTGTCAAGCACTCAATGCTTGCCAGCTTTTGACCGATCAATACAAATTATTGGTCAAACTTGCACCTACTCCATTCATAATCACAGAATATGTATAAATATCCTTTTGGCTAACAAAATCTCGTTCATACTGCGTTATAAGAACTATGATCATGTATTCCACGTTTATTATTACACATCACCAACAACATCCCTATCTAGTCTTCTGAATTTTCTTCGTGTCCCTTGCTTATGATCGCTTCGGCCGTAACCATGGAGCATCTTCATTATTTAACGGGATGGTGGGGTCAGCTTTCACTGTGAAGGGTGGAATTTCAACAAATTTATTATAATCTTCTGACATGTCTGTCGTGTTCTCGATTCCCATGATGTTTCTTTTCCCTGAGAGAACTATGTGACGCTTCGGCTCATCGTATGATGAATTTGTTTCCTTATTTTTTTTCTTTTCTTCGGTCTGGAAGACATGTCCTTCACATAGAAGACCTGAGCCACATCATTGGCTAGGACGAATGGTTCGTCATTGTAACCAATATTGTTGAGATCCACTGTTGTCATTCCATAAAGCGGGTCTACCTTTACCCCTTCTCCATTCAGGTTGACCCATTTGCACTTGAACAAAGGGACCTTAAAAGAAGGTCCATAGTCAAGTTCCCATATCTCCTCTATGTAACCATAGTATGTGTCATTTTTTCCATTCTCGTTTGTTGTATCAAAGCGGACACCACTGTTTTGGTTGGTGCTCTTCTTATCTTGGGAGCTCGTGTAAAATGTATTCCCATTTATCTCGTACCCTTGAAAACTCCCAATAGTCGAAGATGGTGACCCTGCCAACATGTATAGCTGATCTTCAACAGTGGTGTCATTTATCAGGGCCATACGGAACTGGTTGGCTTCCAGCAGCCTTACCAAAGATTACTTCTAGGTCCTTGACCATATCGAATATATCATTACCACTACGCAGCTCAGGCTTCTTCTGGTTATCTGCCTCACCTCTAAACTGCTTCCCTCCTTTCTTTCTTACGGGATGCTTGATCGGAAGAAATCTACGATGCCCCAGGTATACAACCTTTTTACATTTATCCAAAAAAACACTGTCAGTATTATCTAAACAGTGTGTGCATGCATTGTATCCCTTGTTTGTATGTCCGGAAATGTTACTAAGAGCAGGCCAATCATTGATGGTTACGAAAAGCAACGCCCGTAGGTCAAATGGCTTTTGTTCGTTCTCATCCCACACACGTACACCTGGTTTGCCCCACAATTGTAAGAGTTCTTCCACTAATGGCCTTAGATACACATCAATGTCGTTGCCAGGTTGCCTCGGGCCTTGGATGAGAACTGGCATCATAATGAACTTGCGCTTCATGCACAACCAAGGAGGAAGGTTGTACATACATAGAGTTACAGGCCAAGTGCTATGACTGGAGCTCTGCTCCCCAAAAGGATTAAAGCCATCTGTACTTAGGCCAAACCATAAGTTTCTCGCCTCTCCTGCAAAGTCTGGAAAGTCTCTCTCGATCTTTCTCCACTGCGATCCATCGGCGGGGTGCCTCAACTTTCCGTCTTTCTTACGGTCTTCTTTGTGCCATCGCAACAACCTAGCATGCTCTTTGTTTCTAAACAGACGTTTCAGCCGTGGTATTATAGGAGCATACCACATCACCTTAGCAGGAACCCTCTTACGGGGGGGGCTCGCCGTCAACATCACCAGGGTCATGTGCTCTGATCTTATACCGAAGTGCAGTGCATATAGGACATTCATCCAAATTCTCGTACTTCTCACCGCGGAAGAGGATGCAGTCATTAATGCATGCATGTATCTTCTGCACATCTAATCCTAGAGGGCAGAGAGCTTTCTTTGCTTCGTACGTACTCTCAGGCAATTCGTTATCCTTTGGAAGTTTTGGCTTCATTAGTTGAAGTAAACTCTCAAATGCCTTGTCAGTCACACCGTTCTGTGCCTTCCATTTCAGCAACTCCAGTGTGGTACCGAGCTTTGTGCTACCATCTTCGCAATTTGGGTACAACAATTTTTTGTGATCCTGTAACATGTTGTCCAGCTTCAACCTCTCCAATTTATTTTCACAGTCTTCCCTTGCATCAGCAATAACTCGGCCAAGATCATCATCGGGCTCTTCTGATGCCTGTTCTTGATCACCTCCTTCTTCTCCATTCTCTTCCATTGCAGTATCGTCGTATTCAGGGAACAAAGGATCTTCTTCTTCTTCTTCATCGTCTTCCATCACAACCCCTCTTTCTCCATGCTTCGTCCAGCAATTATAGCTGGGCATGAAACCTCTCCGAAGTAGATGGCCGTGAATGATTCTTTCGGAAGAGTGCTCTCTGACGTTCCGACAATCAACACATGGGCAACACATGAAGCCATTATCTTTGTTCGCCTGAGCTACAGCAAGAAATGCATTCAGGCCTGCCATATACTCGGAAGTGCGTCGGTCACCATACATCCATCGCTGCCGTGCATCCAGCTGCATCGTATAATTAAGTTTATCAAAATACATTACAATAACATATTAATACGACAAATACTACTTTTTTATGTATCAGTTACAGATGAAAAAGATAAGTTTGTTAACCTCGGTCGAAGATACCATTTTCAGTGAGCTTATGTGCGGCTCCGGAATTTCGTCGAACACCTCGTGTGCATAGTAAAATAAAACACACTAACACCACACTCTCTCACACCTCCAAGCAAAAAAAAAAGATGGAAGGGGGGAGGGGCTGGGGCAGTATATATAGGGGAAGGGGGGCATTGGTCCCGGTTCGTGGACTGAACCGGGACAAATGTTCATGCGCGTGCCACGTGGCATGTGGCTAGGCATTGGTCCCGGTCCGTGGCACGAGCCGGGACCGATATGTCCCCCACGAACCGGGACCAATGCCCCCAGGCGATTCCTGTTGCCCCGGGCGCACGAACCGGGACCAAAGCATGGCATTTGTCCCGGATTCGGTTGCAACCGGGACAGCTGCCCCTGGCCCCCTGGACGAGAGGGGTTCTTTCCACTAGTGTAGCTACGCCTTGGTGCTGGATCCTACCTTCTTGGGTCCTGAGAAGAACGTGAGGTTCAGCAAGGTACTGATTGACAACGGCAGCAGCATCAACATTGTGTATAGAGACACGCTTGAGAAGCTCGGTATGGCCGAAAACATGCTGCTACCCAGCAAGACCACTTTCCATGGCATTGTGACAGGAGTCTCTTGCAACCCGATTGGCCGAGTATGGATAGACGTGCTATTCGGCACCCGGGAGAACTGCCGCACAGAGAGCCTGCAGTTCGAAGTGGTGGATCACCAGAGCCCTTACCACGCTCTACTCGGCAGGCCTGCTCTGACCAAGTTCATGGCCTCTACTCACACTGCATATCTGAAGATGAAGATCCCTGGCCCCAATGGCGTGATCACCATCTCTGGTGATTACAAGAAGTCCATGGAGTGTGCTTCTGCCGGTTCTCAGTTGGCGGAATCCATGGTGATTGCTGCCGAGAAGAAGAAGATGTACGACGTGGTGGCTATGGCGCAATCCGCGCAAGCTGGTGCGCCTGGCATGCCGAGTTCCTAGCACGGGATGGCATTCCAGGCATCTCAGGAGACAAAGAAGATCCAGGTGGACCCTGAATTTCCCGACCGTGTTGCCATCATTGGCTCCGGGTTGGGGGAGAAATAGGAAAGCAAGCTCATCCACTTCCTCCGTGAGAATCGGGACGTGTTCGCCTGGTCCAATGAGGATTTACCAGGTGTCCCGAGGGAGTTGGTTGACCACTCGCTACATGTGCGTCCTGACGCCAAACCAGTGAAGCAGGCTATGCGCCGCTTCGGAGATGAAAGAAGGAAGGCCATCGGTGACCAGATCACCAAGTTGCTGATAAGCAATTTCATCATGGAAGTGCTGCATCCGGATTGGCTAGCCAACCCGGTCATGGTTGAGAAGAAGAAGGAGGACCCCAAGGCCGCTACCGCATGGCGCATGTGCGTCGACTACACCGACTTGAACAAGGCCTGCCCCAAGGATCCTTTCCCGCTACCTCGTATCGATCAGGTGATAGACTCCACTGCTGGTTGTGAACTGTTGTCTTTCATAGATGCCTACTCTGGCTTTCACCAGATAGCTCTCAACCCTGCTGATCAAATAAAGACTGCCTTCATTTTTTTTTTGACACCATTACTGTGGGGGAATCCCCCACAGCCCCCCCATTTATTAATAAAATAAAAGGTTATTTACAAATAAAGACTACCTTCATTACCCCGTACGGGGCTTATTGCTATCGTGTCATGTGTTTCGGGTTTCGGAATGCGGGTGCTACCTATCAGAGATGCATGCAGAAATGCTTGCGTGACCAACTCGGCAAAAATGTGCAGGTGTACGTAGATGACATTGTCATCAAAACGAATAAAACACATACTCTGCTTAGTGACCTTGAGGAAACTTTCGCAAACTTGCGCAAGTATAAGATGAAGCTGAACCCGAGTAAATGCACCTTTGGCGTCCCGGCTGGCAAGTTACTCGGCTTCCTGGTATCCAGTCGGGGCATTAAGGCCAATCCTGCAAAGATAAAAGCTATTGAGAGCATGTCTTTGCCGAGATCCCTGAAGGATGTGCAAAAATTCACTGGTTGCTTGGCATCTCTGAGCCGTTTCTTGGGAAGGATGGGCGAGAAGGCCCTACCCTTGTATCAATTGATGAAGAAAAGCGACAAGTTCGTCTGGACACCGCAAGCGGATGTGGCATTCAAAGAGCTAAAGGCAATGTTGGGTAGCGCTCCCATCTTGGCTAGTCCGCTACCCAAGGAGCCAATGCTGCTATACGTTGCAGCTACCAATCGAGTGGTAAGCGTGGTGATCGTGGTAGAGCGAGAAGAGGAAGGCAAAAGTGTGCAGCGGCCAGTATACTATCTCAGTGAGGTGCTGTCTAGCTCCAAACAGAACTACCCTCACTACCAGAAGATGACTTACGGTGTGTACCTGGGCGCCAAGAAGCTGAAGCATTATTTCCAAGAACATCCCATCACAGTGGTGAGCTCAGCTCCCATCTCGGATATCATGGGTAACAAGGAAGCAAGCGGACAGTACGCTCCCGCGTATGCGAGAAGAGAAGCCATCAAGTCTCAGATCCTGGCGGAATTCCTTGTGGATTGGGCTGAGGTGCAGTATGAGCCTCCTACTCCGGTATCCAACTACTGGAAGATGCACTTTGATGGCTCCAAGATGAAGGAGGGCCTTGGTGCTGGCGTGGTGCTTACGTCACCCAAGCGAGATCAACTCAAGTATATGCTGCAAATTCACTTCAAGGCATCCAACAATGTCGCAGAGTACGAGGCCGTGGTACATGGCTTGAAGGTAGCAAAGGAAGTTGGTGTGCAGCGCATCATATGCTATGGAGACTCGGATCTAGTCGTGCAGCAGGTTTCTGGCACTTGGGATGCTCTGGATGCCAACATGGCGTCATACCGCTTCCTGGTCCAAACCATGACAAGATTCTTTGAAGGTTGCGAGTTCCAACACATTCACCGAGCAGAGAATGAAGCAGCTGATGTGAAGGGAATATGCCCGAGAGGCAATAATAAAATGGTTATTATCTTATTCCTTGTTTATGATGAATGTTTATTTCTCATGCTAGAATTGTATTAACCGGAAACGTTGATACATGTGTGCTTAATAAACAAACAATGGTTCCTAGTAAAGCCTCTCTTTTAACTAGCTCGTTGATTAATAGATGATCAAGGTTTCCTGATCATGAACATTGGATGTTATTAATAACGGGGTCATGTCGTTAGAAGAATGATGTGATGAACATATACCCAAAGAGAATATAGCAATGCGATCAAGTCATTTAGTTTACATTGTTATATCAAACATACAAAGTAACTTATTCCTTAGACCTTGAGATCATGTCAATCACTGATACCGGAAGAGTGCTTTGATGGCATCAAACGTCACACCGTAACAGGGTGACTATAAAGGTGTCGTTAAGTATTCGGAAAGTATTAGTTGAGGATCATGGATCAAGAGTGGGATTTGTCCATCCAAATGACGGAGATATATACTCTGGGCCCTCTCGGTGATATCACATCGAAACCGCTTGCAAGCACGTGATATGATCACAAGGATGTTATATCACGGGAACGAGAAAAGAGTACTTGTCGGTAACGAGATTGAACAAGGTATGGTTGATACCAATGATCGAATCTCGGACAAGTAAAATATCGCGGGACAAAGGGAATAGTTCACGGCGTTGTTGGTTCACACGATCACGAGAGTCATCGTTGAATATATAGGAGTCATCACGGATCTCCAGATCCCGCTGTTGATTATTGATCGGAGAGGAGTCTCGATCATGTCTATCTTATTCGCGAACCGTAGGGTGACACACTTAAGGTTCGATGACGCGTTTGAGAGGATACGGAATATCGAAGAATATTTTGGACAGCACCGAAATTGTTTCGGGGAAAATTGAAATAGTTCAAGGGGTTTTTCGTCGAATAGTTGTTAATAGAATTAACAAATGATTCGAGGTGCTTTATGCAAATGTTTGTTAATAGAATTAACAAATGCTGAAATAAAGAAATAAAAATGTTTTATTGATTTATTAAAGAAAAACTCTTGGATTTTCTAAGTGGGGTTTAAACGAAAATGAGTGGGTGTGAGTGGAGTGTCCACTCACATCATGAGGGAAGAGGTGGGGGCACACCATGGGGCTGGCCGCACCCCCCTTGGGATGCCTCCCCCCTCTCCTATAAAAGGAGGGTGAGAGCTCTCCCTCCTTCACACACTTGGCCACTTCCCTTTCCCTCCACCCGCTGCTCCATTTCATGGTCTCCTGCTTGGCGAAGCCCTGACCGTGGGATTCTTCACCACCACCACGTCGTCGTGCTGCTGGAGTTCCGAGGGATCCTCTACTTCCGCGCCCCGCTGGAACGAGGGAACGGAGGTCGTCATCAACCGTACGTGTGACCAATCACGGATGCACCGCCGGATTGCGGTGCTCATCTTCTCGCTATCGGGATCGATGTGAGTACGACTACGCCAACAACGAGATTTGATCTCGTACCACTTTGAGTCTTCGAGGGTATGTGTTCTCCTTAAACCTCTTGTTGCCCGTTACACTCCGTCTCCTAGATTAGATCTTGGCCTTTCGGGTGTCTCTCGCGTAGGAAAATTTTTGTTTTCTATGCTACGTTCCCCTTCAGTGGTATCAGAGCCGGATCTATGCGTAGATGTTTTGTACGGGTAGAACACATAGGTGTATGTGGGCGTTGATGATCATGTTATTACCTCCTTGACTATTTTATGATCTTAGTGGCATAGTGGGATGAAGCGGCCCGGACTAACCTTACATGTCCACGTACATGAGACTTGTTCCACAACTGACATGCAACTTGTATTGCATAAGTGGCTTGCGGGTGTCTGTTTCTCCTACTATAGTTAAGATCTAATCTATGAAGGGTTGCTAAAAATATGTTTATCAACGTTGTGGTTGATGTTCGTAGGTATGAACGGTTCTATCCTCGAAAGCCCTAAGCCACGTAAAATATGCAAAAATAAATTAGAAGCGTCTAACTAGTTTTTGCTGGGCATGTGATGTGATATGGTCAATATTACAAATTTGATTATGAGATGATCTATTTTGTAAATTATTGATATACCGTAAGGTATCCATATGGTTGTCTTCTTATTGATGGACAAACAAGTTTGGGGTACCGTGGTACTTGGTACCACGCCGGTGGAATGATTGAGATCATACCATAATGCACATGATGGAGATCAAGTGCAAGAAGGACCATATCATATCACGTTATCCTTTCATGTGATGTTTGTGATGTTAATCCTTTTATGCATCTTGTTTTGCTTAGATAGCGACGGTAGCATTATAAGATGATCCCTCTCACTTAATATCAAGATAATAATGTGTTCTTCCTTAAGTATGCACCGTTAAGAAAGTTCGTCGTTTCGAGACACCACGTGATGATCGGGTGTGATAGACTCAACGTTCGCATACAACGGGTGTTTTCAAGCCTAGCATGTACAGACATGGCCTTGAAACACATGCAATACTACGGTTCTACTTGGCGAGCCTAGCATGTACAGACATGGCCTCGGAACACGTAACCGAAAGGTAAAGCATGAGTCATATGGATGATATGATGAACATGTCGATGTTCGCCTTTGAAACTACATCATCTCACGTGATGATCGGTTTTGGTGTAGTGAATTTGGTTCGTGTAATCACTAAAGACGACTAAGAGGGATGTTGTTTTTGAGTGGGAGTTCATGGTTTAATTTTTGAATTAACTTGAACTTATTTATCATGAACAACCAATCAAAGTGAATTTGCACAAATTGTATTATTCATTGGCATCTATAATTACCTTACACTTAGATTGTTAATTGAGATATAACTGTTATGATATGGTAAATACCATTTAAGATTGGTACCGTATTAGTGAAATTTAAAATTGAGTCCTATTGTAGATTTTTGGTATTTCCTACCTAGCTCCATGTGGTTAATGGTTGATTAATCTAGAGAGCAAATAATTCCTACTTAGAATCCAGAGTCATGGTTGCTTTCGTATTACTTTATCTTCAAAAGAATGTTTTGTTGATCAAGGTGATTTTGGAACTGAAAAGAGTTGTTTTCAGAAACAATCAAGTGAAAGATATATTGATATCTAGAAACTTATTTGTAGCAACATGACTGAGTATAATTTAGCGTGATAATGTTTGCTTATATTATCTGAATATATGCAATGATTGAAGACGCTAGGCGTTTGAATATTCCAAGAAATTGGGCGCTAAAAATTATCCTCTAAATCCCTTCTTTCGAGCTATAGTAGCTTAATCATAAAATTGTTATGATAGGATGGATTAAAAGTATGGTTAAAGTCATTTACCTTACTTGGAGATTGCTAAGAGTGGAATCTAGAAGAATACTATTAATATGGTGATATTAGTAGAACAATCAAACTCAAAGTATGACTCAGTGGGTGATAGTATATGACTAACACGCCAAAGAAAATGAGCTAGTAAGACTAGCATTGTTTGATGTTGAATGATTCTTCTATAAAGGAAAGGGTATATTGAAAATAGAATTACAAAAGATATATGGCAGAAAAAGAAGATAACTGGAAAGTCCAGCTCAGGAGTATATGCTTGATATACAAGTTATAGATGTATTACTAGTTAACAAAGTATTTTTGGGTATTTTGATACCACATTGGTTGGTATGAGTTGTCATACAAAGCAACGCAATGAAAGAAATACAAGGGCCTAAAAGGAACTAGTAATAGATGTGGAATCGATTATGACAAGAACATAAATAAAGTGTTATTGTGTTCATTGTCGTATCGAACCAACCAGTCAAGATTTATTTGAAGAACTTAATAATTTGTTATTTTGTTCTAGTCTTTTGTGAGAACAAATGAGATTGTTCAAACTATGATCATATTCCATAATTGATGGATATGTTAATATAAATCATGTTGGTAAAGTAAACATCTATAAGACTAAATGCTAAACGTTGCAAGACGTTGAAGAGTTTCACTTAAATTGTGACACCACCATTTTAGTTCATATCGGAAAGGAAAACATGAAGGAACTCCATATTGATGGACTTCCGGAGTCATTTTATTGACGCTTGTGAGACCTCTTCCAAAAGATGACTAGAATTCCGTTCTTAGGCCAAAGTAGAGTGGACGACTAATTTAGTGGAGATTATACATATTGATGTATATAGTCCATTATGTGTAGTCATGTATGGTGGATTAATTTTTCCTTCATAAAATTCTGTCGATGATTTAAGTAGATATGTGAGTATATCTATTTAAAGGGAACAGAGTTTGACATTTTGAATTGGTTCAAAAGGTTGTTAATATGAAGTTAAAATCAATGTAACAAGATAATCAAGTATTTATGATTGGATCATAAAGGATAAAGTTTGAGTTACAAGTTTAGCAAAACATCTGAGAAGTTGCAGAATTGTTCTACAACTTATACTTCTCGAATACCCCACATTAGATTGGAGTATTCAAAAGACAAAATCAAACCCTGTTTGACATGGTAAGATTAATAAAATTGCCATTATAATTTTGTAGTTTATACATTAGTGACAACCGTTTTTCCCACTGAAAAGAGCACCATCATGATCCGTTGAAATTGACAACATATGAGATATGGTTTGGGTAATGACCCGAATTGTCATTTTTCTTAAGTTTTGGTATGCATAGCATGTGTAAAATGTTTACAACCAAAATAGGATAAATATATGTTTATAAGGTTATCCCAAATAAAACATTGGGTATTTCTCCTATCACCGAACCAAAAGACAAATGTTGTTTGTCAGAAAGGGTTGATTTCTCGAGAAAGTAGTTCTTGCGAAACAAGTGAGTGGGAGCACAGTACTAACTCAACGAGATTAGAGAATCTTCGTTATCATGTCAAGAGTAGCGCAGCACTGGAAGTTGTTCCGGGGTTTACTATTTTGACTAAGTAGAAGACAGTACAAATGTTGTAGATACTTCAAATGAGTTTGCGAACTGTACCAGAAAAGTCCAAAAACTTTGTACTTAGAACAACTTGTGGTTTAAGTGTAAAGTGTTGTTTTGACAACAAAAGGACCTGGACCTTATAAGGGAAGCAAATGATGGGCCCTGACTTCGTAAAATTGACTATGAGTCATTATATCCGCCATAGTATCCTTGTATGAATATCAAGTATGTGACTTGGTAGTCCTTTCGATAGGCATGATGCCTAGCGATAGCAAAAGGGTCTATATAGCGACAAAGACATGGATTTTACATCTTATTAAAATTGTACTTATCGAAAAGTTGTTTTCGACGAAGTTCAAAGAGTTAACTACTACAAGATTTTGATCTTCCGTAGTGATGCTTTAGTCTTTGCGGATAGTTCTAGCAAAAGGTTACATATTATGATATGGCAGTTGAATAACAAAACCAACTCTCCTCTCAAGGAAGTTTTATCAAGGATGTGTACTTGACACAGTCTGAGAGTTTTGTAAAATTCAAAAAGGTTGCTAGAAAGGTATGCAGACTTCAATGGTTGAAGTGAGCATAACGAAGTTGAAATCTTTACCTTAATGAAGTTATCAAAAGAGTTTGATTCCATCATGAACGATAAAGATGCTTGTAAAGTTACAAGAAATTAAGTGGGAGCGCTATGACATATTTCCAATACTTTATGTAGATGACATATGGTTGATTGGAAAATATGTATTTTAAATTAACACGGTTAAGATTTTCATATTGATGAAAGGCTTGGAAGATATTGGGCATCGATGTCTATAAAAGATGGATTCAAGCGCCTGATATGATTGAAGCCAAATTACATAGATGAAATATTGAAGTAAGTCAATATAAAATTGATAAGAAGGAGTTCTTGTCACATGGAAAATAATTGAGCAAGATTCATGTGTTTTGACACATGATGAGCATCATTGAAATTGAGATTTCTAAGTCATGTTTCCATGCTATGTACACAACCAGATGAGTCCTATGCTATAAAATGTTATAGTAGGATAATTCATATGATGATTAGACGACAGTGGGAGAGATCCTTGTGTCATTTTAGAAATGCTAAGGATATGTTTTCCCATATAGTAATGACAAAATATTAGTTGTAATATGTTACACTAATAGTCTTGTCATTTATTCAAGTAATTTTATCTCAATTAAAATATGTGATGAACGGTAGCACAATAGGATGGAAGAAAGTTCCATGCTGGATTTGAAAGAGTTTCAAAATTAAAATATTGTGAAAGATACTACAACAAAGGCTAAGGTATATCGTTGTGTTAACAACTGATTATAAGCGTATTTTGTGTCAAGGAGTTCTTTATTGAACTTGGTGAATTTCCAAGAATACTGAAACTATGAAGCTACATTTTCACAATGTTAGTAACATAAGTTTAAGCTGAGGAATTAAGGTATCACCGGAACTTGGTGAATTTCCAAGAATGCTAACACTATGAAGCTACATTTTCACAATGTTAGTGACATCAGTTTAAGCTGAGGAATTAAGTTTTCACCGATTGACCATATATATACAAAGCCATCTCATTAGAGAATGAGTGATGCGTGTAGACGCAAAAGAACATGCAAATACAATAAGGACCTGAACAGTTCAGATCTTTTTGATGATGTTTACCACATGCGAAGCATGGTAATAACACTGGAACGTCATATGTGTTAAGTGCTTACAGACTAGATTATTGACTCTAGTGCAAGTGGGAGACTGAAGGGAATATGCCCGAGAGGCAATAATAAAATGGTTATTATCTTATTCCTTGTTTATGATGAATGTTTATTTCTCATGCTAGAATTGTATTAACCGGAAACGTTGATACATGTGTGCTTAATAAACAAACAATGGTTCCTAGTAAAGCCTCTCTTTTAACTAGCTCGTTGATTAATAGATGATCAAGGTTTCCTGATCATGAACATTGGATGTTATTAATAACGGGGTCATGTCGTTAGAAGAATGATGTGATGAACATATACCCAAAGAGAATATAGCAATGCGATCAAGTCATTTAGTTTACATTGTTATATCAAACATACAAAGTAACTTATTCCTTAGACCTTGAGATCATGTCAATCACTGATACCGGAAGAGTGCTTTGATGGCATCAAACGTCACACCGTAACAGGGTGACTATAAAGGTGTCGTTAAGTATTCGGAAAGTATTAGTTGAGGATCATGGATCAAGAGTGGGATTTGTCCATCCAAATGACGGAGAGATATACTCTGGGCCCTCTCGGTGATATCACATCGAAACCGCTTGCAAGCACGTGATATGATCACAAGGATGTTATATCACGGGAACGAGAAAAGAGTACTTGTCGGTAACGAGATTGAACAAGGTATGGTTGATACCAATGATCGAATCTCGGACAAGTAAAATATCGCGGGACAAAGGGAATAGTTCACGGCGTTGTTGGTTCACACGATCACGAGAGTCATCGTTGAATATATAGGAGTCATCACGGATCTCCAGATCCCGCTGTTGATTATTGATCGGAGAGGAGTCTCGATCATGTCTATCTTATTCGCGAACCGTAGGGTGACACACTTAAGGTTCGATGACGCGTTTGAGAGGATACGGAATATCGAAGAATATTTTGGACAGCACCGAAATTGTTTCGGGGAAAATTGAAATAGTTCAAGGGGTTTTTCGTCGAATAGTTGTTAATAGAATTAACAAATGATTCGAGGTGCTTTATGCAAATGTTTGTTCATAGAATTAACAAATGCTGAAATAAAGAAATAAAAATGTTTTATTGATTTATTAAAGAAAAACTCTTGGATTTTCTAAGTGGGGTTTAAAGGAAAATGAGTGGGTGTGAGTGGAGTGTCCACTCACATCATGAGGGAAGAGGTGGGGGCACACCATGGGGCTGGCCGCACCCCCCTTGGGATGCCTCCCCCCTCTCCTATAAAAGGAGGGTGAGAGCTCTCCCTCCTTCACACACTTGGCCACTTCCCTTTCCCTCCACCCGCTGCTCCATTTCATGGTCTCCTGCTTGGCGAAGCCCTGACCGTGGGATTCTTCACCACCACCACGTCGTCGTGCTGCTGGAGTTCCGAGGGATCCTCTACTTCCGCGCCCCGCTGGAACGAGGGAACGGAGGTCGTCATCAACCGTACGTGTGACCAATCACGGATGCACCGCCGGATTGCGGTGCTCATCTTCTCGCTATCGGGATCGATGTGAGTACGACTACGCCAACAACGAGATTTGATCTCGTACCACTTTGAGTCTTCGAGGGTATGTGTTCTCCTTAACCCTCTTGTTGCCCGTTACACTCCGTCTCCTAGATTAGATCTTGGCCTTTCGGGTGTCTCTCGCCTAGGAAAATTTTTGTTTTCTATGCTACGTTCCCCTTCATGATGAGCTGTCCAAGTTGGGGTTTTCTCGGCAGTACATCCCGACTGGGATTGCCTTGGAGCATTTGAGAAAGCCATCCATCAATCCATCCCCCAACTCGGAGTCCATCTTCGTTCCTTCCCTGCCTGATGAAGAAGCAGTTCCAATGGAGATTGACTGGGAAGGTGCAAAAGGAGACCCGGGGACTGCCGTCTCCATCCCGGGGACTGGCGCCTGCAACCCGGGGACTGCCCTTCCCTACTCGGGGACTGCTCCTCCTTACTCGGGGACTGCCCTTCTCAGCTTGGGGACTGTCGCATTCCTTGAAGAAGTCCTTGCAAACCGTTCGGGGCTGCAGAGAGTCAATCCCAACCCAGAAAAAGATGCAGCGGTGGCTGTTCCGATGGAAGTGGATGAACCAGTGTTTCCCGCGCGGGAGACGCCGAGTTGGGCCATGCCCATATTATCCTTTCTAAAGGACGGCACCCTACCAGAGGATGAGGTTACTGCAAGGCAGATTCAGAGAAGATCCAAGGGCTACACCATCTTCAGAGAAGTGCTGCACAAAAGAAGTCCCACTGGCGTGCTGCAACGCTGTGTGGAACCGGAAGAAGGAGAAGAGATTCTGGTGGAAATACATCAAGGGGAATGCGGGCATCACGCCTCTTCTCGGGCTCTAGTCAAGAAGGCTTTTCGGCATGGCTTCTTATGGCTCACTGCTTTGAAGCAAGCTGAAGATATCGTGAGGAAATGCAATGGCTGCCAGAGATTCGCAAGTAAGATCCACATGCTTGCTTCCGAGTTGAAAACAATTCCCATCACTTGGCCATTTGCTGTTTGGTGTCTGGATATGGTTGGTCCCTTCAAACCGGCTAGAGGCAACATGACACACATCTTGGTCATGGTTGATAAATTCACCAAGTGGATTGAAGTGAAGCCTATTCGGAAGTGTGATGGAGCTACTGCTGTGAGTTTCCTGAAGGATGTGATCCTGAGATACGGCTACCCGCATAGCATCATCACGGATAACGGCACAAATTTTGCTGAGGGAGCCATGGTGAGATTCTGCAGAGATAAGCACATCCGACTAGATGTAGCGTCTGTCGCGCACCCCGCATCCAATGGGCAGGTGGAAAGAGCAAATGGCATGGTGCTGGCAGGCATAAAGCCAAGGCTGATTGAGCCGCTGCTGAAAACACCAGGGTGTTGGCTAGACGAGTTGCCAGCGGTGTTGTGGAGTCTAAGGACTACCCCTAACCGGTGAACCGGCTACACACCATTCTTCTTGGTTTACGGGGCTGAGGCCGTGTTGCCAATCGACCTAGAGCATGACTCCCCCCCCGAGTAACCCTCTACACTGAGGCGGAGGCGAGAGAAGCTCGAGAAGATGACATTGACCTGCTAGAAGAAGCAATAGAGCTTACTCTGTCACGTTCAGCTGTTTACCAGCAAAACCTGAGGCGTTATCACAGCCGAAAAGTGAACCCAAGGGTTTTCCGAGAAGGAGACATGGTCCTTAGGCTCGTGCAGCGCACAGCCGGGATGCACAAGCTATCCCCTCCGTGGGAAGGACCGTTCATTGTGAGCAAGGCTCTACACAATGATGCGCACTACCTTGTAGATGCGCAACCATCATAGAAGAACAGGCCGGATAAAGCTGGGGAGGAATCCAAACGCCCCTGGAATGTAGCTCTACTTCGTCGCTTTCATTCATGAGCAAAAGTGTGTATGTATTCTCTTATCCGAGTTAAACTCCTACTCTGCAATCTGAAATTGAACTCGGGGACTGCCCTCGTCCAAATTTGTTCTAAGTGTTTCTATCCTGCTGTATCTTTGTCTACTCGGTTGTTATGCTCATAATTCCAAAAGCAAAACAAGTAATGTGTTTACACTCACCGGACACTCTGCGACTTTGCCGCTGTCCGCAACCCGGCTTCATGGCAAGCCAGAGAACAAGCCAAAGAGTCAATGAACACATGAAAAATTGCAAAGGGAAGGACGCGTGTGGCAACCGAGTAGAGTGTTTTTTGCTGTTTTTTGTTAACCTTTTTCGGCTGTGTGGTGGGTAGCGTTACTATGGCTGCTTCCAAGTGGCTAAGTATTTGAAACTCCAACTTTGAACTCTTGTGACTCGAATACCAAAAAAGCAACAAGTTGCAGGTAAGAGCTGAGATAAAAAGGAGGAGTGAATGAGAAATGCAACTCGGGGACTCGCATGATAACGCAACCCGGCATCGAGCCAAAGCTGCTCAAATTACTAAGTATAAAACTTCAAGTGGAATAAAAACTGAGTAGCAACAAGAAGAGTAATTGTCTGATACATTTGCACCCGGCATTCCGGGGATCTGATAAAAAGTTTCGAGGCATAAGTGTTGCAGGACAGAACTAGCTTGAGGTCGCGGTGTTATCCAGGTTGGCAGTGGCGGCATCCGCTTCAGGGTTGGCAGCAGCTTGATCGGAGGTGTCGGTGGCCACCGAGATGGGGTCGGACTGGGCGCGGAGTAGCGCCGCGTCACCAAGTGCCGTGCCGGGAGACGAGCCCATCTCGGGAGTTGCACCCTGGCTGGCATCATGGCTCTCAGCTTCTTCCTCGCTACCCGCTGTGGCCTTGCCCTTCCCGCCCTTCCCCTTCTCGGGGCTTGTCTCTTCAAAGCAGCCCAAGTCCTCCGACTCGGTCTTCTCGTCATCATCTTCGTCCTCATCATCACCTTCCGCATCCGTATCAGGCTCGGTGAGGCCTTCGATGAAGCGCGCGGTATCCGCGTAGGAGGCGATCTCATATGCGACTGCCTGACGGCGAGTCACACACTCGGGATCCTTCTCCCACTTTGAGTCCTGGCGCATCTCGAGGATGATATTGACATTGAGATTCTCATACCAGCTGCAGATGAAGAGTAGAAGCATGTCGGCGCCTGCCCGAGCTCCAGATGCGCGCCATTTATTCAACTCGGCTTTGACACCGTTGAGCTTCTCGGCGAGCGCGCGGATGGTCCTTGGCAAAGGTTCTTGGGGCCAGAACAGCGCATGAAGCTTGAAGGCCGTGGATGCCAAATCAGTGCCCAAGCCCCTCAGACGCTGAACTTGTCCCTGCAGATTTGTGAAGCTATCTTCAATCGAAGCCTTGGTGTCCATCAGCAGTCCCTTCTCGGATCGAAGTTCTTGTGCCTTAGACAGGGCAGGCTTGCTAGCCGAGCAGAGATCGGGGAAGATTTCTGAAAATGCTATCAGAAAGGATTAGAAACAGAGGCAGAGAAAAGATACAAATCAAGTCACAAAGAGGAAGAAGGAAACAGGAAGGCGCAGAGGAGCGAGAACTTACTGTTCAGGTCGCAGAGTAGCGATTGTAGCTTCCTCTTCCACGACTCCTCGTCAGCAATGTGCTTCTCTTCAACCCTGCGGAACTCGGCCAGCTGGCCCATGAGGTCCACGTTGCTCTTCTTCAGCGTCTCGTTCTCCAACTCGAGGGCCCGCTGCGTGGCTTTGAAGGTCGCCTCCATCTTGTCCTTCTCGGCAGTAAGGTCTAGGGCGTCCTGGAGGGCAGATTTCAGTTTGACTTGCAGCGGTTCCATCTCGGTGAGATGTCTACTCTTGAACTCCACCTCCAGGTCCGCAATCTGCTGCTTCAACTCGGCAGGTTTCAGACAGTCAAGATGCTCCTCGCGGAACTTCTTGTACTCTTCCGCAGACAGAAGCGGTACAGTAAGCAGGATAGCCACAAGAAAGGACTAAAATAACCAAGAAAACGACAACTCACCTTCGAGTTCCTTAATCTTGCTTTCAGCGGATTCGACGAAGACATGGCAGTGTTTGTGCTCATCCGTCAGCGTCTCAAGTTTGCCTGCAGAGAAGAGGGAGTTAGAGCAAAGAGCACATACGGGCGTAAACAAAAAACGCATTAACCGAACAGCTAGAAGCTTACTCTCGAGTGCTGAAATCTGGAGAGCATGATCTAGGGCCGCTTTCTCCGTTTCAGCATCGGTCTTGCGCTCCGCTTCCAGGGCCTCGAGGCGCCTCTTGGCAATGGAGTGGTTCCAGAGCAGACGCCGGTAGAGGGTTGTCCTCTTCAAGAGGCTATTCTGAGAAGGAGAAAGAAAAAGCGTTAGACATGGTTTTGAAGATTTGGCCCGAGAATACGGCAACTCGGTTGAGTACCCGTCTACTCGGCCCGAATCTCGGGGACTGGATGGTGGTTAAGGAGAAGGAGAAGAGTAGAAGAAGAAGGAAAGCGCAACTCGGAACACGCAAACACAACTTACAGCATAGGTTTGCTCGAGGTCTTCTGCAGCTTTGCGGTGGACGAACAGTTTCGCGGCCAGCGTGCTAGTGGCGGACGAGATAGTCACTGGATTGTAGCCAATGTCCGCCTTGTTCCAGTCGGTGCGCCAATGGTCCAGCGGGCCCAAGGTCATGCCATCCCAGGTCGGGTTGCCAAGGAAATCGCTCTCCCACACCGCGTCGATGAAGCCTGCCCGGTCGATTATCTGCTCGAGCCCTGCGGACTGCACCTCAGTCTCTTGGGCCTCGCGTGAGAAGATCGAGAGGGCCTTCTTCTTCTTTTCCGACAACTTGGCATCCACAGCTGTGGCCTGCTTGCCCTTTGTAAGCGCGGCCTTCTTCTCGTCCGCGGTCAGTTTGATGCCATACTGCTGGGCCGTCCGCACCATGTAGGGCAGGTAGCCAGGCGGATCCTGAGCGCTTGATCCTGCGTTTACGCCAGCGGAACTGCCAGAAGCACCTGCGCCAGCAGAACTGGCAGGAGCGCCAATGGTGAGCTGCCCAGCTTTTGCGGCAGGCTTCGCGGGTAGTTTAGGCGGCGACATCTTGGCAGAATCCTGCGCAGCGTTGCGCGGTGGGTTCTTGCGGACTGCGGCAGCAGGCTGAGTAGCCTGCTTCTCGGCAGCATCCGCCTTCTTGATGTTCTGCTTGGCTGGAGGGCTTGGTGCGGTCTTCTCGGTGTTCTGTTTGGCTGGAGGGTTTGCCAGGGTCTTGGCCTTCTTCGCTGGAGGGCTGGAGGCGGTAGGTGGAGCAGCCTGCTGAGTAGGCGGCACAGGGGGCCGGCTACTCGGCGCAGCATCTGGCTGCGCTTGGCTCTGCGGGTCCTGCTCCACCGCAGTCGTCTCAGCCCGCTGCTCGGCAGCGGGATCTGGTCGTGCATCTTCTTGTACTTCTACCCGCGGCTGGGCCGCGGGGTCATCTCGGGCAGCAGCCTCAGCATCCGGCTGCTCCTGGTTTGCTTCCCGCCGCTCAAGGGCGGCACAGTCTTGGTTGTCGGCATCTTGTTCGATATTCTCCCCAGCTGAAGCAGCAGGGGGAGAAGGGGGTCTCTCGTCGTGAACGGCATCCTGCGCGTGTGGCTCTGCGCGGGCCTGCTGCTCCGTGTCCATATCTTGGGCACCAGCGCCCGTGTCCTGGGCATTGGTGCCTTCCTCTTCTTCCTTCGCGGGAGAGGACTCACGCGTTCTAGCCCGTGCGGCTGGCTCCTCCTCGTCCTCATAAAGATCGATGAGCGACTCCGGGTCGACGGGTGTTTTCTTCTTTGACTTGGCGGGGGCAGCAGCAGCATCAGCGTCCAAGGGAGCGCTGAAGAGAAAAAGGAGTTCAGAAAAGCGGAGGGAAAGAGGAACACCAGGAAGCATTAACAAGATATAAACCAGAGGGAAAAACTACTTACCCTTTGCGGGAAGGGGGTAGCCTCCGGCCGGAAACTTGCTTCTTCTTCTTCTCGGCTTTCGGCTTCTTGGCGGGAGGCTCTTGAGCACCGCTACCCGTCCTCTTCCGAGTGGTGGGAGCGGCCACCACAACCGGATTGACGTCAAGGACGTCCTCATCTTCCTCCTCCGCATCCGCGTCGTCTGCAGAGTAGAAGAGAAGAAGCAGATGAGAAGCAGAAAGGAAGAAGAAATAGCGCTACCCGTAGCTGCAGAGGCAAGCTCAATCACCTTCTTCTTCGTCCTCAGACCAATCCCGAATGGAAGCATCGATGTGGCGCTTACCATGCTGTTCGGCATGAGGGACACAGAGGGTGTCCTGGGTGTCGTAGGCGGTCTCGTCATCCTCCATCCGGTCTGGGTCCCAGTTGGCCTCAAGGAGCTCCTCGTTCTCAGCAAGCTGGCGGTCAAGGTGCTGAAGATACAAGCAAGCAGCACAAATCAGTTGAGTAATACAAGGAACTCTACCCGGAGCGGGATGCAAACACAAAGCATATTTAAGCAAGTGCTCTACTCGGTATGGCGTGCACACACAAAGCACATACGGCCTAACAGATACTAGCAAAAACTCTACTCAACGTGGCGTGCAAACACAAAGCACATGAAGCCTAATGGATACTAGCAGGAGTTTCTACTCGGCACAGCATGCGAATAGTAAGCATCTTAAGCTGGAAGGCCGTCTACTCGGCATCCTGATGCAAAGACAAAGCATAACAGTACTAACCTGTCCGATGGGCTTCGTGCGGCTATACGGCACGAAGCCGTACTGCCAGTTGTCGGTGAGGCCAGTGCTCATGATCGAGCGCGCCCAGACGGCCACATCCGCGGTGCTCAACTCGAACGTGGTCGTCCGTGTGCAGTCTCTGTTGCCCCCCATGTAGCACATGAGGTGCGCATGGCGCTGCAGCGGGAGCACTCGCCTGGAAATCCAGCAGGCGATGGGGTCGTCGCTCTTCAGCCCCAAATCCTTCAGCTGGGTAAGGCGCTGGTTCATCTGCTTGATGTCGCCTTCCAGAGCGGGCTTGAATCCCCAATTCTGTTGGGTAGGCGCCGTGTTCGTCCATTTGGGGAGGTGGATCCGATCCACAATTGGCGCTCCCTCTTCAACAGCAACGTTCTTCACGTAGAAGAACGACCGCTGCCACTTGCGCACGGAGTCGAGGCCCTTGATGCGCGGGTGGTTGGTCCCGCCGCGTTGCAGCATCATGGCGCTGCCGGTCTTGGTCATGCTGCGGGTGCTCTCCGTGCTACCCGGCTTGGGCACGCTCTGCTTCCTGAAGAAGAAGTAGCGCGCCCAGGTGTGCACCGTGGGGCGCACACCCAAGAACGCCTCGCACACCACGGCGTGGTATGCGAGCATCACGATGGCGTTCGGAGGCAGATGATGCGGTTGAAGGCCGAAGTGGTTGAGGAAGGAGCGGAAGAAGTCGGAGACGGGAAGCCCGAATCCTCGCTTGAAATGAGCGAGGAACACGACGAACTCGTCCGCCTCCGGAGTGGGGACGAGCTCGCCGTTCGAGGGCCTGCAGCGCACGCCGGCGGGAACCCGGCGGGTGTTCACGAGCCACTGGCAATCGTCTGCCGTGACCTCGGAACCAGCCCATCCGGCGCGGGCATCATCGTCGCGGGCCATCGAGAAGAGGAGATTCGGGAGGATTCGGTGGAGATTTGTGGAGAGTTGGTGGGATTTTCTAGCCTTCCGGCGTCGCAGGGAGCAGCGGCGCGGTGAGATGCGCGGCGGCAGAAGCACTCTGTGGCGGCGGAGATGCGAACAGACAAGGGATGAATGCAAGCAGGAAGGGGAAGAAGGAGTTACCGAGGGGGTATTTATCCCTCCCCTCGGATAGCCGTTACCAGTAACGCTAGTGGGATCAGTTATGCGCAGAGATCGTGCGACGTGGGGTGTGGGCCGGTTAGAAACGCACACAGCGCAGTTCGCGCGCGTAACGGCCGCAATCGATCCCACGTCGAGATCGTGGGTGATAACTGCACTTGATGTGATCTAACGGGCCGGTGGGCCCAGGCCGCAGTGATGGGCGCGTGGCCTGCCATATCCTGGGCACCAAGGCGTCGGGGGTACGAGAACATGACACGTGCCAAGTTGCAGTGCGGAAAGGTGGATTTGGTCTGCCACACCGAGATTCTCTCCAGGAATTCCGCGAAGTCATTTTACTCAGTGACCAAGAAGAGAAATGGCTCTATTCGGAAGAGAAGAGACTCGAGCCAGAATTGGGGGCTACTCGGAGTTTCTACTCAGCAACTTAAGGTTCAAAGACAAGGTTGGTTTTAAGCTGGCAGAGCCCAGTGAACAAGTTCGCAGGACTCTACCAGCTTCGGGGACTAATGTCGGGGGTTACCCCCGAGTAGGGTAAAGGCAAGTGCTAAGGGCAAGATCAGAAAAGAGGTTTGGCAGAGTAGCTGGCTACCCGGTACTCGCTACCCGGTTGACTGCTATTCGGCCGTACACACTGATGACCAGGAGAAAGAATCAAGCAAGTTACTCTCCTCCGAGTAGAGGAAGTGGTCCGAGTAGAAATGGCGGTCTCCTACTCGGGCCAGAAGTCAAAGGAGCCATTCTGACACAGGATCCCGCGTATCCTGGGTCCTTACTGGGCACTGTTCATCTGCAGAGCGCGTGCTTATCCGCGCCAGGGTGTCAGCAGGGGGTCGCAGGTTAGGGGGCCTACCCCGTGACAGTGTCAGTGATAACAGATCAGCTTCTTGGTTTTGCACAACGACTTTCCACACGGAGACAAACTTGGAAGCCAAAGCTGTCAGCGGGAAGCTGGAAGTGTACAGTGTGCACACTATGTCGACACCTTGGCTGTATCCGGTTGGGCACCAGTATATAAGGTGCTCTACCTCCTCCTGCGCGAGGGACGACACGACTAAGGGCTACAGTTTCCCAGAGAGAAGAGTGGCTACTCGGTTGTAAGCTAGAATTTGTACTGTGGCTACTCGGTGAGACACGAATACAAAGAGAGAAAGGCAGGAGTAGGGGTTTTACCTCCACACGAGGATCCTGAACCTGAGTAGATCCTGTTGTTTGCAGTGCTAGATTCATACTCACGCGGCTACCCGCTGCGTGATCCCTCCCCGAGCGCCTCCAGCGTCCATCGTCCCCACATCTTTAGCCATCCTATGGCATCTGCCGTGACACCACCACGACAGTGGTAGAAGATTGTTTCCATGAACAACATTATTTGCACTATCATGATTACACGTGCTTTAATCAAGTGGATGTTCGTTTGATGAAACAAGATTTTGCTTCTTTCCTAAAATAAATTTGCTTCCATGAAAAAATCTCAGTTTGTTATCAAACAAATTTTGTAAGATCAGTCATGACCAATATTTAAAATGATATGCATCATGCTTCATGATTTGCTTTGTAAGGCAGACTTCCTACTTTGCTACCCATGTGTTTCCATAAACTTTGATGATGCAGCAGCTGTGATCCTTGTTATTTCCAAGTGCTAGGAAGCAACATGAAGCAAGTAACACCAGTGTCTTGTGCAAGAGCTCTCCGCCACTTTCGGACTTCAACTGCCGACTTCTTGCCACCAGTTGCGATGACAGATTCGTCCGCTCACCCTCATGACATTTTATAGACCACCCTTGCCACCTATCCTTAAGCTCATATGTTATTGTTGTCCAATTCACTAGAGCATATCCAACTAGATCAACAAAGCAACAAATCATGACTAATAATAAGACTGTGTCCTTGCAAACAATAAGAACAAAATGATGAAATTGACTACGGTCAACATAGATAATGAATATAGAAAACATGCTACGATTGCAAGAAAAAATAGTAGCGTGTAAGCATGGTTGTCATTGTTTGCAACAAAATATCTATGTAACCGGTGTGAAAAAGTCGCTTTCTCTATTGATGGTGCTTCAAACAGGAGAAGTCCCTTGCTACGGCAGCTACCACCTCACTGGGAGAAAATGGTAATCCAGAATGTGTTGGCTTAAATCACGAGAAAGATATCTTTGAAATGTAGGAAGCATGGGGCAAAAAAATTAAGATAGTGTATTTGAAAATTTAAACAACAAATGCAAAAAAAGGTAAACTTTCAGCAAGAAATACATACATACTTTAGAAGCATCAATTTTTCTTTTTTTTGAAGCAAAAGCAGTAGGGAAGACCCCTACTGCATATTTTCTGTTTTTTATGAACAAATATCAGACAAGTTACAATTGAGAGTTCATAAGGTTTCAATCCATTGGATCATACCCTCTTAAAGAGAAGATTTAGCCTTATGCTTAATAAGCTGGAACGAATTAATAAAGTACTAAAAATAAGAAGCTACATGAATATGTTGGTTATCAAAAATAGATCTATTTCTATTATTCCAGATACTCCAACAACCAACTAGAAGAGATTCCTTGAAACAAATGAATTTGTATCTCCTCCTTGCATCCATGAGCATATTAACAATGTCCAGGTCTATATTCCATTCAATATTCAGTTTGCACCAAAAATTGTTGATTGAAATCATAAGAAAAGAACAGATGCAAAAAATCCCCAACTTCTCTATTAGGACACAACACATAGTGATATGACTATATGGAATTTATTTCTACCCAAAAGTTCTTTGGCATTTAATCTATCCTGTAATAGAAGCCTAAAGAAAATCTTATGCTTGGGAGGGCACAATATTTCCAAATCCATTTAAAAGGCTTTTGAGCAAGAGGTTTTGGACTGAGGAAATTGTATACTCTCTTGCAGGAATTATTTTTCTCACTAGGAATCAATGAGTTCATATCCAACACAAGATTGTTACATTGCTGACCTGCAATTATGGAGAGAGGCAATTGAAATAAATCATAAATATCCTACTCAGTCAAGGTAACATATGCCTTATGAAGTGAGATATTTCCATCTTTAACAAATGAAAATAATTGTGAGTATCCTAACAAATGAAATAAATCATAAATATCCTATGGAAGCTGCCTCGGATCGCCGGATGCTGTCTCCACCCATGTCTCACATCCTTGTGCCTTCATGTCACGATCTTGTGATCAAGATCATCATATTGTAATTTCTACGTGTTGTGTTTGTTAGGATCCGATGAATCGTGAAGTTATGACCAATTGTTCATCTATTTTATATGATTTATTACTATTATCATACTCATGTTTTATTTAAGTTCTTGTTTGCTCTCCGGTGCTCTTTGTTGATTTGGCCAGGTAGTTTATTATATCTCCAAGAGGGAGTTTTGTGCTAGATAGTAGGTTCATGCTTCTCCGTGCCTGGGTACGAGTTACAGAAATGTTTAAGGACGAGGATGTGATTTTGCTATTAAGGGTAAAACAATGGTGTTCATGTATGTATCTTTATAGATAGAATATTTCTTACATTATGTAATGAGTTTATTATGATAGTCCATTGCTTCGTGTAACTTAATACCAGCGAGATGCATGCTGCATAGCGGCCTCAAGGTGGATTATTAGTTATAGACGCAACTGGATAGTGGTCTATATAATTTGACGTAATGCCTACATAAATAGAACAATGAGAATTTATTTTATCAAAATTGCATTATTATGCCCTCACGATATGTCAATTGCCTACCTGTAATTTGTTCATCCAACATGTAATTTATTTATTGGAGAGATACCACTTGTGAATCTATGGCCTCCGGTTCATTTTTTTACATCGGTTATTGTTGGATGTATGCCCAAAAGGCAATAATATTTGTACATCTGTTTCATAATTATGATTCATGTTATTATATTATAACTGACGTGGCTCCTGAATATGAGATTCAGAGGAAAACTCACGCTCACGTGTAGTGACATCAACAAAGAATCTAACCCTAGTCTTTCTTTTTCAGACTAATTTTTTGGATGCTTGGTGGCTATGTTTTTCTGGTCATGGACATTGTTTACATCAACATCAATAAATCTCATATTGTTGCAATGGAACAATATGGCTAGGTTTACCCTAGTAGTTGATATTTTAAGAGATTCCATTGCGTTGTGTTTGTCCTTAGTGACATATGAACGGACAACAATGTCGCCTAGAGGGGTGGTGAATAGGCGATTAAAACTTTTTCGGTTAAGGCTTGCTAAATGCGGAAATAAACTAGGTGTTTAAATTAACAAACACACAACCTAAATAGTTTAGGCTCACCTATATGCACCAACAAGTTATGCTAAGCAAGACAAGTAACAAGGTGATAGCAAGATATATAACTTCAAGCATGAAGGCTATTGCAATGTAAATTGAATAAGTAAATAGCTCGGGTATAGAAATAACCGAGGCACACAAAGACAATGATGTATTCCCGAGTTCCTCCTTTTTAGGGGAGTACGTCTCGTTGGAGGGGTGTGAGCTCGCCACAACAGGCCTACTCGACGTCACAAAGGCCTCACCCTATTCTTCGATGAACCTCGTCACAAAGGCCTAGTTCACCTTCCGCTATTGGAAACCTTCGATCGAGGCACGCATCCATAACTTAAATGGAAGCTCTCGATGTCACCACAATCTTGGGGGACACATCCACACCTCAATTGGAGGTTCTCAAGAACACCACAAGTCTTCTAGGGTCCAAGACCCAAAAGTAACAAGTTCACAAACTTTCAGTTCTTTGAATCCTCATGGAGAGAGCAAACCGATGCAACCAATGCCATGGCAAGAGCACAAGAGCTCAAATCCTTCACTCTCAAATTCCAACAAAGCAACAAATGCTTATGGGGGACTAAGAGAGGAAGAACAAAGGAGGAGAAACACTAAGAACTCCAAGATCAAGATACACTAGGTTTCCCTCACTAAGAAGGAAGAAGGATTGGTTGAAATGTAGATCTAGATCTCCTCTCACTTTTCCCTCAATGATATGCAAGAATCATGGGAGGCATTGAGAGGGGGCAAGCTTTTCCAAGGTCAACACTGGTGGGAGAGAAAGAGAAAAAAACGGGCTGAAAAAGATTTGGGGACGAAGGGGAAGAAGACCCCCTTAAATAGGTCCTAAAAACTAGCCGTTTTAGTGCTAGGATTTCCGGATTTATTCCGGAATGTCGGAATAATCCGGATGCTAATGGACATTTTCACGTCCAAGTCGGATTAAATCCGGATTGCCTCGGAATGACTGAACACCGATGCGAGAAATGTCATAACTTTTGCATACGGACTCCGTTTGTTATGTTCTCGGGCTCGTTGAAATCGCAACATCGAGCTCTAAAAGAATATGAAGAGAAAAATAATGGTACAACAATGAAAGATAAAACCAAATGAGGAAAGTTTTGATCTCTCTAAAGAGAACAACCGGTAAAACTTTCAATATCGAAAACGCACATAACTTTTGCGAATGAAAAAACACACATAACTTTTGCGAATGAACTCCAAATGAGGTGAAACCAAATGGGTTGGAAAGATAACAACAAGGACTATGAAAACAAAAATTATGGAGAAGTTACCATACATGGAAGGTGTGGGAACATTCTCAAAGACAAACCGGATATTTTCACCACAAAAAACGCAACAAGTTTTTGTTACGAAATCTGTTTTCGATAAACCTTGACTTGTCATGAAGATCACGACAAGAACCAAAACCCACAGAGATAAAATACAAATAAAAAGAAAGAAAAATGATATGCAAAGTATGCAAAGGTTTGATCTCTCCACAAGAGTTCGATCAAGTTACTCACTTGAGAGACCCTCTTGATAGTACGACTATCGATCCTATAACCCGATCTCCCAAAGACATGAGACCGGTAAAATAGAAAACCTACCAAGATCATAAATTTTCCTTGAGCATTCCACTTGATCTAGATGATGATGATCTTGACTCTCTCAAGTTGGATCCTCTTTCTTGATCGTGCTAGCAAGCACATTCTCTGCTTGATGAAGACTTACAAGTTGCTCCCCCATACACCATTATGGGAGAGATCCTTTACGGAAAACTTCAAAAGGCTATAATCTTCAAATGGGTGGCAAGCATCAAGCATAGGATTTATTCTAGATGCTTCACTTGAGCTTCCACGTCAAGCTTGATGGCGAACACTGTTACACGCAATAGCAAAACAATGATGAAATTAAGCAAGATCGAACCAACGGGGACACGAGATTTTAACGTGGAAAACCCTTCCAACAAGGAAGAGAAAAAACCACGGGCGCCAACCAGCAATACTTCGGTATTTCGGGTGAGGTTACAAACGCGCCGGGATTTACAATGTGTGGCTTATCCCGTGCGGCGGCTTACAAGAGGTATATAAAGGCGGTCCTGGCCTAACTAGGTCGGTAACGGTGAATCCAACTCCAACTCGGTAACAACTCGTACCGGCCTCGCGTAGCGGAGGCCGAACTTTCCTTTATGTTCATATGAATTTGGATCACCATAAAATAACAAACACCGTTGTACGATATAGACCATGGGCTATATGAAATCTTTCTTTTGATGCATGCCCATGGAAAGATACCTAACCACACATAGAGATGCCACACACACATATCATGGGTTAGTTCACAAAGCTATATGGTCACTTTCTTACCATACCATGAGATACATAATCCCACTTGGTATATCTTGTAGCTTTGTGTGTTGATCACTTGCTTGATCAACCTTGTCTCTTTTCTTCAATCTTCATTTCATGATGTCTTGAACATAATCATGAAAGATCACCTAATCCTTTTCTTCAAGACACTTGCAATAAGCTCAAATCTATCCATGACCATTCTTCATATAAGTACTTGTATATAACAATGGTCATCATGAAAGCTACTAGATTCTAACACATGAACTCCACTATTTTCCCATGGACAAGATCTATAAGGAAATCTCAATACAAAAATTATTCCATAAGGATTGTCATTAATTACTAATACCACACATGCGGGCACCATGCACTTTCAACATATTACAACACAGTTATATTACAACATATCCTTTGACCATGAGGTTATCGGGGCTGTATATTTCGGAGGTTTTACTTCCATACTATCAAGCGTCACACTGTAAACTGGGTGAACAAAAAGGTAGCCACTCAGTAATTCTAATGGAGTATATTACCTCGATGTTTTGAGATGGTAATTTCTCCTCCGTAAAAGGAGAGATACAAGCCTGGGCCCACTCGCTATTGTTGATATCCATATGTTCTGCATACAATGCATGATGATGATACATCATGTGGGATATCATAATACGGTAACGAGTAAAAGTAATCTTACCGTTTAACAAGATAGACAAAGTTATAGTGAACCAAAGGTTGATTCACGACAATAACGGAATCCATAGTCTCGGGTAAATTCGGTACCGGCAGTAATGAGAATATTGTATAATAGCCAACAGGTTTAATAGTTTGTCTTTTGTATAGTGAGTGGGAGTCAATATGGACATCCGTGGCCCCGGTATTGATTATTGAAAAAGGAAATAGTTTCAGTTTCATGTCCACACACTATCGGATTTGTAGGGGTAACACACTTAAGTTATGTATGATTTATGTCTATATTGGTAGGTACGGATCAACAAGGATTATCATCGAAACGGTGTTTCTTCGTGATATATTACTGCTATCGATCAAGTTACTCACTTGAGAGACCCTCTTGATAGTACGACTATCGATCCTATAACCCGATCTCCCAAAGACATGAGACCGGTAAAATAGAAAACCTATCAAGATCATAAATTTTCCTTGAGCATTCCACTTGATCTAGATTATGAAAATCTTGACTCTCTCAAGATTATATATATCGGAGATAATTTATAATGAGGAAATTAGATGTCCCAGAGTAACAGAAATAGTTTATATTACTGCTGGAATTTATTTCAGTTTTTTATGAGAGAGAAAATAAAGTTGCACGTTTTCTGCAGCAAGTGCAAGGGCCATGAGATGTCCTGGGATATCAGAAATATATTTCTGACATCGTTAGATAAGGTCGATGATTTTATCTATAGGGGTCACAGGATTCCAGAAGAGTTTTGGGCAAAACCCGAGAAGGGGGAAGTGTTAGAGGGGGGTGGGATTGCCCCCATGGCCGCATCCACCATGTGGAGGCTTCCAGGTGGTCCCCAGGGCATCACACATAGGTGCATTGCTCCTCCCTTATTTTTACCATGTTTAATTTAAGAGATAAAAAAGACAAAAGGGAAAAAGAGGGAGTTGGACTCCACATATGAGACCAATCCTATTCCTCCTAGGAGGGTGGTGCAGCCACTCTTGTGGTGCAGTCACCTCTTGGTGGAATTAGGGATGGACTCCTCACTCCCAAGGAAGGTCTCCCCCCTCCTCCACTATCCGGGGGCTACCCCCAGGTAGGGTCATGCTTGGTGTGAAATGATGTCCAAGGAGTGGACCAAGTCAAAACTGACCGAGATAAGTGCCCTACCGGCATGTGGTGACCGACATAAGCATATGTCGATATGTGTTATCTTGTTCATTATATTGCAGGTCAGTATTCTCCCAGGTTATCTGAGTTATACTTGGGGAAAATGGGTTAGGGGGAGAAACTGTTATCTCGGACGAGAGTCAATGGAGCAGGTGAATCCCGAAGATCTTGGAGACGTACAGGCGTGCGGTTCAACTTACTAGGAGGGTAACACGGAGCGTACAAGGAAAAGTGCAGAGGTATGGGCGAGGCCATGTCATGTCTCTGACAAAGGGGACATGGCACACAGTACATACCAGAGAGAATACTTTCAGTCCCTTGCTGGACGGCGTGCGATATGCCACAGTGCCTTCCGCCTAACTTTTGTACTCTCTGTCAGTGGCCACCGGTATATAAGGTGGCCACACCCCTCCTGCGCGAGGGACGGATTCAGAGAGAGGGAAGAGACTTAGTGATATTGAGAGATATAGAACCCCTTCTTCCTCCTCTAGTTTTTTTTGACACATTAGAGTGGGGAAAAAACCCCATTTTGTCAAAAAATTCTATTATATATGAAATATTTACATTGAGTGTTCATACAATATCATAAAGTGTCAATCCATTGGGACATTCCATCTTTAAGAGATGGTTTGGCTTTGTGTCTGGCTAGGGTAAAGTTTTCCTTAAAAAAGGAAATACATAATTGAATGTCTTTTGAGATCCCATCAAAGATGATTTTATTTCTATGATTCCAAATGGTACATGAGCCAATAATGAGGATTTCCTTGAAACATATGATTTTATACTTAAGTCTTCCCGATTGCATTAATATCATGTGGTCTTCCACATTTTCCCATTCAAATCCAATAATATCCCAGAATTCCTTACTGACAGAGCACCCAAATAATAGATGGTGAAGGTCCTCATCTTGATCATTATCACATAGCACACATTTCTTGGTTGGGATTTGGATTTTCTTTCAGTTGAGTAAGTCACGAGTATTCAGTCTATCTTGTATCAATAGCCAGAATAAAAATGTATGTTTTGGAAGTGCACATGATTTCCATATCCATTGGAATGGCTTAGGAGCTGTGGGGAAGGGCCTAAGCAGTTTGTATGTTTTGCTACTTTTGTATGTAGCAACAGTTCCTCGCACATTCCATGTATCCATCACATGATTGTGGGATTGTAGAGATAACTTCTGGGTGAAGTTGTTGTATTGTTGCATGGCAATATCAGATAGAGGGGTATGAAATAGATCATAGATATCTTCATTAGTGTTGCATTCAATAGCTTCTTTCAGTGAAATTTTATCATGCTTAGCATAGGAGCAGAGTTGAGGATATTGTCTAACAAAGGTAGTATCTTCCCACGGTCCTCTCCATAATCCAATAGTGTCCCCAATACCAGGCTTGCATTAAAATGTTCCAGGAACTTATCCAATAGAGAGAGACAGTCTTTCCACCAAAAGGAGCCACAAGGTCCATTAGTCTGGGGCAATTTTCCTCCTTGATAATGTGCTTGCCATACCAAGTTGCCCCATGGGATATCTTTCTTATTATTCCTCCTCTATCTAGGAGAGCTTGAGGAGCACATTTGTAACTCGGTTACCCACTAATATAGAAGCAGACAAGCAGGAGTAGGGGCTTTACCTCCTCACGAGCGCCCTGAACCTAGGTATATCGGTGTGTTTGTTGTTCCCCGTGTGTGCTTCTCAGCGTGCTATCTCTCCCCGGATACCAACAGCGTCCATCAGCCCCAACCTTAAGCCATCCCATGACATCTACCGTGATCCCACCACGACATTTGGTGCCCACCATGGGGCCAGCTGCGGAGCTGGCTAGAGTTACTATCCGTATGGGATCACTTTTTCCCTCGGGCGAGCGCGTGGTCTGTGGCCTTGTACATAGATTCGACTCACTCAACTTCGTTAGCGACAACGTGGGCAACTTCGGCGGAAAACCGCTGCCAGCGGGTGGCTTCTTCATCGGCTTCGGTGCTCATCTAGTCTACGTCGCCACTGAGGCCATCCGCGTGTATCCCGAAACGGTGCACGTGGCCGCGGTTCCTCCTACGGTCTGTGCAGTCCGCAGTCGGCGTTTCACTCGCCCGTGGACTACGTAGAGGTTATGATGACCTTGCCAGCTGCAAATGCTGGGAAATGTGCAGGTGGTGATACTGATGCTGGTGTCAAGGCAACCCGGCTAGCGCACAAGCCCATGGAGAAACCCGAGAATCTGTTGGGTTATGTAGGTCCTTCTGCTGCGACCGCAAGGCCCGGTCCTTTTCAGGACATAATTGAGAAGTTGGCTGTGCTGGTGGCTACAGGTACGGATCCGGCACTGGTGCAAGCCCAGCTGGAGGAGCAGCGGTAGAACATCCTCAACGAGGCGGTCAAGATGTCTCGTGCCAAGCAAGAATTCAACCTTGATCTCCGTGACTATAACAAGGCTCATGGTTTTACTCCCGTTGGAAACAATCCTAGCCACGTAGATGATGTGTGTAACCCAGGTAGAGATCTCGGTGCCGAGTTAGATAGAGATGGTAAAGCTTGAACTAGTAAATCTGCTAGTGTTATGTCGGCTGGTAGACCTAAATATAGCTCGCCTGCTAAGAATCTTAAGGCTGCAGAGGCAGCATCAGCCGAGTTACCCAACTTATCTAGAGAGGCTCGCCGTAGGCAGCAGGACCGGGTAAATGAGTTAGTCTTTTAGGCTAACCGGCAAAATTAGGCCTTTCATAAGGCAAATCCCGGTGCAGGTGCATCTCAAGTGGTTCATTCCCATGGCGGTAAATCTAGTGGACATGCCTCTTCGCCACATTTCGGTGAAGGGCAAGCCCGGGGTGTGAATTCCGGCAAGCACAAGCAACTTCAGGTTTATGATCCGGCCGGTGCCGGAAAGAGATTAGTAGTTCAGCCCAATGTCGGTCCAGCTAATGTTGTTCAAGGCGGTCGTGGCGCCAGCCGAATCCAACCCGCTGGACATGATCGTAACCGGGATATCCCAACTCGGTATCCGGCACCAAACCAAGCTCAGCAGCAGCATGGTGCCAGACATGCCTTTAAGCAATAGGGTAATATTCCTGCGGATAATCGGTATGATGAGGGTTACTCGGTGATGGAGAAGGCTAGGTATCCGAGATATGAGCAAGTGATGAATGAGGGAGCACTCGCTGGTCGATTAGGACCTCGGGTGCTGCCGACACATGATGGTCATTACAAGCTTGACAAGATTTATATTTCTGAGATGTTGGAGGAGCAAGGACCTCCTGGACCTCCATGCTTTGGACCCCGGATCATGAGGGAGCCACCAGTCCCAAAATTCTAGCTTTCCCAGCGTACGAAGACATATGACGGCAGCACCAAGCCAGAAGATAGTTTGAATGACTATGTCACTGTAGTGCATATTGCTGGTGGAAACTACCGTTGGGTGGTGCGATATGTGCCACAAATGTTGGAGGGCCCAGCCCGAATCTGGCTGAATAACTTGGCAGTAGATAGCATTGATTGTTGGTTGGATTTCGAGGATGCCTTCGTCAGCAAATTCACTAGCACGTACCGGAGGCCGAATCGTCCTCAACAACTCTCCATGTGTTGGCAGAGAGAATATGAAATCGACTGGGAGTACTTGACCAGATGGAGTACATTGAAGAACACTTGTAAAGGAGTGATTGAGTCGCAGGCTATAGCATGGTTTTCCCAAGGGTGCTCACATGGCACTATGTTCTGGTAAAACTTGCAGAGGGATATACCAACCACTCTGGCCGAGACAATCAATATCGCGGATATGTACGCATTGGGTGATCCGACTCAGCATTTGCTAACCTCGGTGGAACTGAGTAAACGTTACTCGAGAAATGATGGTCCCGGTTCCTCAAGGAGGAATGATCGCCAAGATTTCCGAGGTAAGAGAAGAGATGAAAGGCCGGATTTCCGATATGGGTCAAACCATGTCGCTGCGGTTGATCCAGATCAGCCTGATACCGGCAACAACCAACGCGAGAAGAACAGTTGGCCCTAGTGGGGGCAGAACCAGAGTAACAAGAAGATGTGGGTGGATCAGAAGAAACCCTGGGATGATCAGCATAGATTCACCTTCGAGATGATGAGAGATGGGCCATGCAGTTATCACACCCGGCAGCCTAGCACGCCGGCTAATCACACAACCCGACAATATGATACGTCATAAACGTATCCTTATTTTCTGATGTTCCATGTTGTTTTCATGCCATATGCTACATGTTTTCTTTACACTTTATGTCATTTTTATCGATTTCCTGGAACTAACCTATTGACAAGATGCCACAGAGTCAGTTCCTGTTTTCTGCTGTTTTTAGTTTCAGAAAAGTTGTTCTGGAAATATTCTCGGAATTAGAAAATTCGAAGCACGGAAGTCTTAGAATTCCCGAAGGTTCCATGGAGCCCCGAAGAGACCCGGAGGGGGGGCCACACCATGAGGCAGCGTGCCCCCTAGTTGCGACAGGAGGTGACGTGGGCCTCTCGGGACCCAACGCCATTGCCATTTCATCTATATATTCCTCCCGATGCGTGAAACCTAAAAATATACCACTTTTCCACGAAAAACACCCGAGACCGCCGTCATCGTCAACCCGAGATCAGGAGAGTTCTGGATTTCTCCCGGCACCCTGCCGGGAGGGAAAATCATCATCGGAGGTCTCTACACCACCATTCCCGCCTCCGGAGTGATGCGTGAGTAGTTCATCCTTGGACTACAGGTCCATAGCAGTAGATAGATGGTTGTCCTCTCATATTTATGCCTCATGTTTAGATCCCGTGAGCTGCCCTACATGATCGAGATCATCTTATTGTAATGCTACATGTTGTGTTTGCTGGGATCCGATGATTATTGAATGCCATGTCTCTTGATTATCAATCTATCATGTTGTCTTCATTTGTATGTTATTTATGTTCTTGCATGCTCTCCGTTGTTAGTAGATGATGTGGCCAAGTAGATGCTAGTGACTCCAAGAGGGAGTATTTATGCTTGATAGTGGGTTCATGCCTCCTTTGCATATGTGCTCGAGTGACAGAAACGTGACGGATGGAGGATGTGTTGTTGCCATTAGGGAGAAAACAATGATGTTTACATTGTTCACATTACACACTTTGCTTAGTACGATTATCTGTTGCTTGCAACTTAATACCTAACGTTTGTTCGGATGATATTCGGACGGTGGATTATTAGTACAAGATGCAGTTGGACGACGGTCTATGTATTTTGTTGTAATGCCCGTATGAATCTCATAGTAATTATCATGTCATGCATGTTTCATTAGCTATTAATTGCCCAGTTGTAATTTGATCACCACGCATGTTACCTATCTTTTATGGAGAGACACCACTAGTGAACTGTGGACCCCGGTCCATTTTCTCATACTAGTAATACAACCACTACTTCCATTGTTTTCACACTGCTACTGTTGTTTTCATATTGTTCTCATACTGTTTTCCACACCATACATTTAACCTCTTTGTTACCAGCAAAACCGGTGAGATTGACAACCTCATTGCTTCGTTTGGGCAAAGTGAATTGATTGTGTTGTGTAGGTTCCACGTTGCTACTGCACCGGTAGTGCGCCCTGCCACCTCAGCTGCATCAACCTTTGGAAGTTGTTTTTTCCTCCTACTGGTCGATTCAACCTTGGTTTCTTTTCTGAGGAAAACTTCCTGATGTGCGCATCAAACATTCCTCTTGGGGTCTCCCAACGAGTGCAAGACCTGCACCATAAAGCACATCTCTGGCGCCGTTGCTGGGGAGGAAGAGAATTTCTACAAGGGGAGTCTCTCACTTCCAATCTCTTTACTTTATTTTAGTTTTTCTTAGTTTATTTTATTTTGTCTTGTTTGCTTCTCTTTATCAAAAACACAAAAAATAGTTCTTATTCTAGTTGTTGTTTTTATCCTGTTTTTAATCTTGCTAAAATGACTACCCCTAAGAACACTAAGTTGTGTGACTATGCTAGCACCAACAACAATGATTTCATTAGCACACCTATTGCTCCACCTGCTCCTACTGCTGATTTTTATGAGATAAAGCCTCCCTTTTAAATATTGTTAAGAGAGAGCAATTTTATGGTGTTAGTACTGATGATGATGCTGCCCATCTTAATAATTTCGTTGAACTATGTGAGATGCAAAAGTATAAAGATGTAGATGGAGATATTATTAAACTGAAATTGTTTCCTTACTCTTTGAGAGGAAGATCTAAAGAATGGTTGCTATCTTTTCCTAGAAATAGTATTGATTCTTGGACTAAGTGTAAAGATGCTTTCATTAGAAAATATTTTCCTCCTGCTAAGATTATATCTTTAAGAAGTAGCATTATGAATTTCAAGCAACTTGATAATGAGCATGTTGCAAAATCTTGGGAAAGAATGAAATCTTTAGTAAAGAATTGCCCCACTCATGGACTGACTACTTGGATGATCATCCAAACCTTTTATGCAGGTCTGAATTTTTCTTCAAGAAACCTTATGGATTCAGCTGCTGGAGGAACCTTTATGTCCATTACTTTGGAGGCAGCAACAAAGCTTCTTAATGATATGATGGTAAATTATTCTGAATGGCACATTGAGAGAGCTACAGCAGGTAAGAAGTTAAATTCTGTTGAAGAAACCTCCTCTTTGAGTGATAGACTTGATGCTATTATGTCTATGCTTGTGAATGGCCATGATCCTATTGATCCAAACAATGTTCCTTTAGCCTCTTTGGTTGCTCAAGAAGAGCATGTTGATGTGAACTTCATTAAAAATAATAATTTCAACAACAATGCTTATAGGAATAATTTTTAGTAGCAACAATTATAGGCCATATCCTATTAACAGTGGTAATAATGATAGAACTGGAATGTCTAATGAAAGAATTTTAGAAGTTTAAAGAGCCACTAAAGACTTTATGCAAAAGCAATATGAGCAAAATAAATTATTTACTAAGACCATGGAGGGACAATCTGTTATGCTAAAAAATATCAGTTATCAACTTGAGAGTTTAAATAGAGAAATATCTGGTTTGCAAGTTAAAATTGCTCGTGCTGAAAATTCTATTTCATCCATGTCTGAAGCACAATCTTCTTTGATCAATAGAATGACTGCTAAAACTGAAACTATAGATGAGAATCCTTTTGCTGCTACAAATTCCATTCAAATTCGAATTTGATGACAATGTTACGATGTTAGCTGAAATGCATGCTAGATGGGAACGAGAAGATGAAATAGCTAGAAAGAATAATATAGCTAATGTTTTCACCATTACCAGCACTAGTAAAACTGAAACTTATCATGCTAGTAAACCTTCTACTATCAATGGTAAATTAATTGGTGTTGGCAATACTCCCACTTCTGCTATTAAAAGTGCAAAATTGCCTGAAATTGCTAAAAATGTTCCTCATAAAAGTGCTGAAATTTTTAGAAACATGGGAGACAATCGTTCCATTACCTTTGATAAAAATGATCTTGACTTTGATGATTGCAACATAACTGAAGTGATTAAGTTCCTACAAAAGCTTGCTAGTTGTCCTAATGCTAGTACTATGAATATGGCTTTCACAAAACATATTACAAATGATGTCATGCAAAACTTTGGGGAGAGTTGATGATGTTCTTATTATGGTTGATAATAACCTTGTCCCCGTTGATTTTGTTGTTATGAATATTGAATGCAATGCTTCTTGTCCAATTGTTTTGGGAAGACCTTTTCTTAGAACTGTTGGTGCTGTTATTGATATGAAATAGGGGAATATTAAATATCAATTCCCACTCAAGAAAGGTATGGAACACTTTTCTAGAAAGATAATAAAGTTTCCTTTTGATGCTATTATTCAAACAAATTACAATTTGGATGTTTTTTCACTTGAAAACAGTTGATTCCACTTTTCTGGGCCTAGCTAAAAGGCGTTAAAGAAAATCACTTATTGAGAGATAACCCATGGTTTTACTTTTGCTTTGTTTTTCTGTCTTTTCTTTGAGTAAAGGGGTTGTATACTTCTTTAGAAACTCCTTTGTATCTTTATTTTCATGTATTAGTTTTGCAAGTAAAGTTTCTAGCGAAAGTTGGAGTTGGTTTTGGATTTCTGCGCAGGAAAAAGATTTCTGCTGTCCACCGTACAAAATTGTATAAATTCCAGGAAGATCAAAATGACCTGAAATTTTTTGTGCTTATTCCTCAGCTAATTACGAAACTTTTTCGTTCTTTATGTTATTCGATATGAGAAACTTAAGTTCCCCGGAAAAAATCGTCTTTACAGAATTTTCTGGTTTTGGCAGATTCTGCCATTTTTCTTGCATTTGCTATTTTACTATGTCAAGTGGATTTATTTACTTCACGTAACATCAGTGGCTGTATCTAATGTTTAAAAGTATCAATAGCACGTGTGCCCATGCAGAACCCATGGATTTTTTTATTGTTGCACTAACCCTCTAATACGAATTACTTTGAGTGTGGTGTGAAGAAAGTTTTCAAGGGTCAAGAGAAGAGGGTGATATAATGTGATCAAGAACAATGCAAGTTCATAGCTTGGGGATTCCCCCATGGTTCATCCCAGAAAATTCTAAGAAGACTCAAGCGTCTTAGCTTGGGGATGCCCAAGGCATCCTCTTCTTCATCAACAATTTATCAGGTCACTTCTAGTGAAACTGTATTTTTATTCGGTCACAACATATGAAATTTACTTGGAGCGTCTGTTTGTGTTTTATTTTGTTTTACTTGATGCAATAATATTGTTGGAACCTAGCATTCTTTGTGTGGGATAGAGACACACTCCGCTTTTTCGTATGAATACTCGTTATGCTCGTATTCTTAGTTTTTCTTCTAGTTGCTACATAATTCCTTTTTTAGCTCATGTTTTTCTTGCATCTCTTATTCAGAGCTGTTAGTTTTAGTAGAGTTGTGTTAGTAATACATTTTTTCATTGTTGTATCTCTTGGATAGTTTTTGTTTAGTATGAATTGCTTGGTGTTGGAAAGCAGTAGTACAATTTTCGTGCTTATAGCGGTGCAAATAGAAGCTTGTATAGACTGTGGCTAGACTTTTTCATGTCATGCTAGCTGTTATTTTTATTCTAAATCCTAGTGGTTATTTTTGTACAATGATTTGTCTCAAATATCTGAGAGTGTTTAATGTGCCTCAGAAAGAATCATGAGTTGTTCTTGTCATATTGAAGCATAAATTTGTGATATTCTCCTTTGAATGTTTTATTTGGTTGACTTGGCGCATGCTTACACCATATTTATGAATACAAACGAGTCACTTATAGACTCTATGATAATTTAGTTTTTGAACTTGTAGTACCACTTATGCTTTGATTAATGATGTTTTGTTCGCTATGCATGATTATGGCCATTATGCTCTCTTGATTTGTCGCTCCCAGTCTTCTGCTAGCCTCCACATGTACTGAGTATGAGCTCTACTCATGTATCCAACTCCCAAAAAACAAAGTTTGCCAAATGTGTCCACCATACCTACCTATTTGTGGTATTTAACTGCCACTCCAAAGTAAATTGCTCATGTGTTACCTTTAAAACCTTCAAAATTACTCCTGTTTTGTGCTCATGTTTTAGCTCATGAGGACGTCAATAGAGAATAATTATCTCACTTTTTGATTGGACTTTCACACCATGGACTAGTGGCTTCATCCAATTGATAGAAGAGCTGGCAGCGGGGTGCCCAGCCCCAAATTAATACAACAAATTCTCTTCACTATTTTTGCCCTTGATTTATCAGTCAGAGCATAATTGTGTAAACAAAAGAGAAAGAGGGATGACCTTGTATCCAGATGTGTCCTTCTATGGGAGCCGCTCTTGTGACGTCTAGTTGGCTTGTGACGTATTGTATTTTCTGTTTACCATTTGTTGACATAAGCATACACCTCTCTAAAAAATGTTTTAAAAAATACCTTTATTTAACAAAATAAAAAGCTCTAGCACATGAGTGATCCATGCTTCCCTTTGTGAAGGGCCTTTCTTTTACTTTTATGTTGAGTCTCCATCTTCTAACTTTATGCACAGTTGAGAGAGCATAGTTTCCATTCTGAGTTTAATGTGCATTTGTCTCAGAAACATTATTAATTGATTCATGATATGTTATTATTTTATCTTAAATTATTTGTTATAGTCTTCCACTTGAACTTTGAAGGTGTCCTGGCATTTATGTTTTCCCCACTCTTAAGGACAAGGGAAATATCACTTTGATATGTTTTCTCTATGCTTGAAATAAACGTATAATTTTTGAGTGTATTATTATTCACGATCTTTTATTTGTGTTACTTCTCATGATGCAAGGTGATTTCTATGTTTCATTGTTAGAATTATATCTATGATGCTTGTGTTAAAGTTCTATGATCTCAGCTATGCTTATGCTTTTACAATTTAGATAGCATGTCACCTCAGAAATTATGTGTTTTTATCGTTTACCTACTCGAGGACGAGTAGAAACTAATCTTGGGGATGTTGATACGTCATAAACATATCCTTAATTTCTGATGTTCCATGTTGTTTTCATGCCATATGCTACATGTTTTCCTTACACTTTATCTCATTTTTATTGATTTCCTGGGACTAACCTACTGACCAGATGCCATAGAGCTAGTTCCCGTTTTTTTTTTGCTGTTTTTAGTTTCAAAAAAGTTGTTCTGGAAATATTCTCGGAATTGGAAAATTTGAGGCCCAAAGGGGGGACACACCGTTGCCATCATCAACCTGAGATCGGGAGGGTTTTGGAGTTCTCCCCGGCACCCTGCCGGGAGGGAAAATCATCACCGGAGGGTTCTACACCACCATGCCCGCCTTTGGAGTGATGCGTGAGTAGTTCATCCTTGGACTACGGGTCCATAGCAGTAGCTAGATGGTTGTCCTATCATCTTTATGCCTCATGTCTAGATCTTGTGAGCTGCCCTACATGATCGAGATCATCTTATTGTAATGCTACATGTTGTGTTTGATGGGTTCCGATGATTATTGAATGCTATGTCTCTTGATTATCAATCTATCATGTTGTCTTCATGTGTATGTTATTTATAATCTTGCATGCTCTCCGTTGTTAGTAGATGCTCTGGCCAATTAGATGCTCGTGACTCCAAGAGGGAGTATTTATGCTCGATAGTGAGTTTATGCCTCCTTTGCACCTGTGCTCGAGTGACCGAAACATGACGGATGGAGGATGTGGCATTGCCATTAGGGAGAAAAAAAATGATGTTTACATTGTTTACATTACACACTTTCCTTACTGCGATTATCTGTTGCTTGCAACTTAATAACCAACATTTGTTCGGATGATATTCGAAGGGTGGATTGTTAGTCATAGATGCAGTTGGATGACGGTCTATGTATCTTGTTGTAATGCCCGCAGAAATCTAATAGTAATCATCATGTCATGCATGTTTCATTATCTATCAATTGTACAGCTGTAATTTGTTCACATGTATGTTAGCAATATTTTAGGGAGAGACACCACTAGTGAACTATGGACCCCGGTCCATTTTCTTATACTGATAATACAACCACTACTTCCACAGTTTTCACACTGCTACTGTTGTTTTCATATTGTTCTCATATTGTTTTCCGCACCATACATTAAACTCTTTGTTATCAGCAAAACCGGTGAGATTGACAACCTCACTTCTTCGTTGGGGCAAAGTGAATTGATCGTGTTGTGTAGGTTCCACGTTGTTGCTGAACCGGTAGTGCGCCCTGCCACCTCAGCTGCATCAACCTTCGGAAGTTGCTTTTTCCTCCTACTGGTCGACTCAACCTTGGTTTCTTTTCTGAGGCAAACTTGCTGTTGCGCTCATCAAACCTTCCTCTTGGGGTCTGATACGTCCATTTTACATCACAGTTTTATATTGTTATTTTCTGTTATTCATCGATATATTTCATGTTATGATGCATCACTTGTGTTATTTTATCTTATTTTGCATGTTTTATAATTTTTGGAGAATAAACACCGGGACCAGAAATCTGATGGAAAAAGCACCGTCAAGATACCCTATTTCAGAAGATCAGAAGAAGAGGGGGATACCATACGAGTCTTAGAAGTTCCTAGGAGGAAGTCAGCCAGAAGGGCACCCAGAGGGGGCCACATGGGGCCCACACCACCAGGCAGCGCACCCCCTGTCTGCGCCTAGGGGTGGTCTAGCCCCCTTGCCCACTCCTGGGTGCCCCCTTTCGCTTACTTGACCACCAGGGAACCCTAAGCCCCAGAACATCATCGAAGAATTATTCCGCCGCCGCCTCGAGGCGGAAAACAACAGAGAGAGAAAAGCTCTCTAGCAGGGAAAATCTGCCTGGGAAATGCCTCCCCGGAGAGGGGGAATCATCGTCATCGTCACCGTCATTGCTCTGGGCATCATCAAGATCGTCATCGTCATCATCATCACGACCAACATAATCACCCTCATCATCCACCTTCATCCCTCTGTAACAATTAGGGGTCTTTATCGTTGCTCTTGACTAAATCTCTCTCCCGGTGTGGATTATGTTAGTAGTTGATGCTTGTGAGATTTATCGGTGTTTACACTTTATGACCAGATTTTTATTATCCATTATATCACCTCTGATCATGATCCATATGATATCTTATGAGTAGTTCATTTAGTTCTTGAGGACATGCGAGAAGTCATGATGTTAGTAGTCTCGTGGTTCGGTATTTAAGTTGTGGTTCTATTCTTGTAGTGGTTTCATGTGAAAATCGACTACATGATACTTCACCTTTATGGGCCTAAGAGGGAGTGTAAGATCCCGGAGTTTTAAGGCTGTGGTTAGATTTATCTTAATTATACCCCCGTTAGGAAACCAATGCACGAGGGAGTGTAAGATCCCGGAGTTTTAAGGCTGTGGTTAGATTTATCTTAATTATTTTCTTGTATTTGCGGATGCTTACGAGGCGTATAATCACAAGTATGTATTAGTCCTAGTTGGGCGGTGCATTAGCATAGGTTCACCCACACAACACTTTACGAACCAATAAATATTAGTCAACCGTATGAAGCGAAAGCACTTGACGAAATTTACATGTGTCCTCGAGAACGTTTGGTAATCATAAGTAGAACAATCGGCTTGTCCTTTGCTCTCAAAAGGATTGGGACACTCGCTGCAATATTATTTACTTCATTTTATTTACCCGTACTTTATTTATCTGCTATATCAAAAACCACCAAAAACCCGTTTTCTAGTATTTATAGTTAATTCTCCATCGAACCTGCTTGTCAACACCTTCTTCTCCTCCTTGAGTTCAACACTCTTATTTATTTAAAGGACTACGATACACCCCCTATACTTGTGGGTCATCAAGACTATTTTTTGGCGCCATTGCCGGGGAGTGAAGTGCTATTGGTAAGTGGAATTGGTAAGAGAAACTTTTACCGTGAGTGTTGTTTTTATTTCTGTCTGCTGTTTTATTTCATTATGGAGAATACTTTTGGTTCTATGTTTAGGGGTACTTCTGCCGTTACTGCTAGGGTAGTAGGTAACGCGTTATCTGCTGAATTAGATCCTTATAAAATACCTATGAAAATTGTTGGACGTGTTATGGATAACTGCTATTATGGTGATGGAATTGTCCATCCTGGTGATCATTTGCTCTTTGTACATGAATTATGCGAGTTATTCAGGTGTGTAGGTATTACAATGGATCAAGTTAAAATGAAATTATTTTCTTTATCGCTGAAAGGAAGAGCTGCTGAATGGTTCAAATTGCTGAAGAATGGTGAATCTATTGGATGGGAGGAAATTGTTCCTCTCTTTTATTCTGAATTCTATCCTCCTAGTGAGATTCATAAAGGCGGAATCAAATGTATAATTTCTGGCCTCATGATGGAGAGAGTATTGCCCAAGCGTGGGGGAGAATGAAGGTATTAATGCTCAAATGTCCTGTTCATGAGCTCCCGAGCAATATTGTTATCAATAATTTTTATGCAAGGCTTTCTCTTCATGATAAGGATTTATTGGATGCTTCTTGTTCTGGATCATTAACATGTATGAAGGAAGAAGCTAAATGGGATCTTCTTGACCGTATTCAAGAAAACACTGAAGGATGGGAGAATGACAAAGGTAGAATGTCAGGTATAAATTATGATTATGAATGCATTAAATCTTTTATAGGAACTGATGATTTCTATAATGTTATTGCTATTTGTGGTCTTGATTCTCAATTCTTTGCAAACTGTCTTAAAGCTTTTGCCTCCTATCTTGATATTCCTAAAAAGGAGTGTCACAAGTACCATGCACCTTATAAAGATATTGTTCCTGCTAGTAATGTAGAAGTGCATGCTGTTAATCCTGCTATTTTTTAGCCTTATATTGAAAAAATGCCTTTCCATGCTAAGGTGAAAGAACACTCTATTGTAGCTAGTCTGGTTAATAAGAGCATTAAGAAATCTATTGAACCTGATGAAAAAATAATTGTTGAACCTGCTGTAGCAATAGTGAAAGATCTTATCTACGGAAACGTAGAGGATGGACATATTGTCTTTTGTGAGGATGCTTCTAATATTGTCTCACATCCCAATAGACGTAAGAAAACTAGTGTTCCTGTGCTTTCTGTTAAGATTGGTGATCATTGCTATTATGGTTTCTATGACATTGGTGCAAGTTCTAGTGATATTCCTTATGAGCTTTATTAAGAAATTATGCATGAAATTGGTTCTTGTGAGCTTGAAGATATTGATGTGGTTATTCAGCTTGCTGATAGAGAAACTGTCTGTCCGATTGGTATTGTTAGAGATGTGGAAGTTTTACGTGGTAAAACTAAATATCCCACTGATTTTCTATTACTTGGTAAGGCTGCTAGTAAAACTTGTCCTATTATTTTTGGTATATCTTTCTTGAACACTTGTGGTTCTATTATAGATTGTAAGAGGGAGAAGGTATTGACTAAATTTGATGGAAAATCTTACAAGTTCAATTTCTCGAAATTTGCTAGAGCACCTTATGAATCTGAATTGCCTAATGAGAATTTTAGAGTTGAACATCTTGCCTCTATTGCTCTTGCCCCTAAAAATGCTTTGCAGAAATATATGGAGGACCGTGAAAGTAAGGCCCTTATGGAAGGGAGAAATGATATTGACGATATTCTTCTTCGTCAACCGGTGATACTGAAACATAATTTACCCGTGGAGGACTTAGGTACCACATTACAACCCAAGGAGGATCCTGTTTTTGATTTAAAACCTTTGCCTGATGATCTTAAATATGCTTATATTGATGATAAGAAATAATATCCTGTTATTATTAGTGCTAAACTTTTAGGTGAAGAAGAGGAAAGATTATTGGGATATTGAAGAAACACCGTGGAGCTATTGGATATACTCTTGATGATTTGAAGGGGATTTGTCCCTCTATATGTCAGCATGTTATTAATATTGAACCTAATGCAAAGCCAGTAGTTGAACATCAACACCGTTTAATTCCTAAGATGAAGGAAGTGGTAAGAAATGAGGTATTAAAACTTCTTGATGCTGGTATTATTTTTCCTATTGCTGATAGTAGATGGGTGAGCCTTGTGCCTTGTGTCCCTAAGAAGGGAGGAATGACTGTTGTGCCTAATGAAAATAATGAGCTTATTCCTCAGAGAGTAGTGGTTGGTTATAGATTGTGCATTGATTTTAGGAAAGGTAACAAGGTTACTAAGAAAGATCATTATCCTTTGCCTTTTATTGATCAAATGTTAGAGAGGTTGTCTAAGAAAACTCATTTTTGCTTTCTTGATGGTGATTTTGGGTTTTCTCAAATTGCTGTTAGGAAGCAAGATCAAGAGAAAACAACCTTTACTTTTCATTATGGTACTTATGCTTATAGACGTATGCCATTTGGTTTGTGTAATGCTCCTGCTACTTTTCAAAGATGCTTGTCTGCTATTTTTCATGGTTCTTGTGAAGAAATTGTGGAAGTATTCATGGACGATTTCTCCGTCTATGGGACTTCTTTTGATAATTGCTTGCACAACCTTGATAAAGTTTACAGAGACGTGAGGAAACTAATCTTGTTCATAATTGGGAGAAATGCCACTTTATGGCGAATGAAGGAATTGTTCTTGGACAGAAAATTTCTGAAAGAGGTATTGAAGTTGACAGAGCTAAAGTGGAAGCCATAGAAAAAATGCCCTGTCCCAGGGATGTTAAAGGTATTCGTAGTGTTCTTGGTCATGCTGGTTTTTATAGGAGGTTTATTAAAGATTTCTCTAAAATATCAAAGCCTCTTACTAATCTTCTTAAAAAATATGTACCATTTGTTTTTGATGATGACTGTAAGGAGGGTTTTGAAACTTTAAAGAAGCCTTTAACTACTGCTCCTATTGTTCAACCACCTGACTGGAATTTACCTTTTGAAATTATGTGTGATGCTAGTGATTTTGCTGTAGGTGTTGTTCTTGGACAGCGAGTAGATAAGAAGTTGAATGTTATTCATTATGCTAGTAATGCCCTTGATGCTGCTCAAAATAATTATGCTACTACTGAAAAAGAGTTCTTAACTATGGTTTTTGCTTGTGATAAGTTTAGACCTTATATTGTTGACTCAAAATTTACTATTCTTACTAATCATGTTGCGATTAGATACCTTATGGAAAAGAAAGATGCTAAGCCTAGGCTTATTAGATGGGTGTTGCTTTTACAAGAGTTTGATTTGCATATTGTGGATAGGAAGGGTGCAGAAAATCCTGTTGCTGATAACTTGTCTAGATTGAAAAACATTCCTTTTGACCCTATTCCTGTTATTGATAGTTTTCTAAATGAACAGTTGGCTGCAATAAAGGTAAAATCCCAAGATAGTCCTTGGTATGGTGATTATGCTAACTTTATTGTTTCAAAGTATTTGCCTCCAACATTTACAGCTCAACAAAGAAGAAAATTCTTCTATGATTTGAGGCATTATTTTTGGGATGACCCACACTTATACAAAGAAGAGTAGTTGGTATATGAGAAGATGTGTTCCAGATCATGAACAACATGAAATATTGAAAAAGTGCCATGGTAGTGCTTATGGAGGACATCACGCTAGGGATAGAACCGCATAGAAGGTTCTACAATCAGGTTTCTATTGGCCTACTCTCTTTAAATATGCACATAAATTTATTTTATCTTGTGATGAATGTCAAAGAGTTGGTAATATTTCTAGACGTAATGAAATTCCTATGAGTTATTCTCTTGTTATTGAACCTTTTGATTGTTGGGGATTTGACTTTATGGGTCCTTTTCCTCCTTCAAATGGTTACACTCATATTCTTGTTGATGTTGATTATGTTACTAAGCGGGTAGAAGCTATACCTACAAAAGTGCTGATGGTGAGACCTCTTTAAAAATGCTTAAAGATGTTATTTTCCCTAGGTTTGGTATGCATGGATATCTTATGACTGATGGAGGTTCTCATTTTATTCATGGTGGTTTTAGAAAAACCCTTGATAAATATGAAGTTAATCATAGAATTGCCTCAACATATCATCCTCAAACCAGTGGGCAAGTAGAATTATCTAATAGACAAATTAAATCTATCTTGCAAAAGACTGTTAATAAATCTAGGAAAAATTGGTCTGATAAGTTGAGTGATGTTTTATGGGCTTATAGAACTGCTTATAAAAACCCTATGGGTATGTCTCCTTATAAAATGGTTTATGGAAAAGCTTATCACTTGCCTTTAAAATTAGAACATAAAGCTTATTGGGCAGTGAAAGAACTTAATAAAGATTTTAAGCTTGCCGGTAAGAAAAGAATGCTTGATTTGAATCATCTAGATGAATGGAGATGTGAAGCTTATGAAAATGCTAGACTCTTTAAAGAGAAAGTTAAACAATGGCATGATAGGAGAATTCTTAAAAGAGAGTTTCATGTTGGTGAAAAATTTCTATTGTATCGGTCTCGTCTCACATTTTTTGCAGGAAAATTACTCTCGAGATGGGAAGGCCCTTATGTTATTTAAGAAGTGTATTGGTTGGGTGCAATCAAAATTGCTTCCCTCAAGGATAACACTACACAAGTGGTAAATGGGCAAAGACTCAAACTTTATATTTCCGGGGATTCTTATGAGGAAGATGTTGATGTTATTCAAGTTATGACTCCGGAGAAGTTCATTAGAGGGAAGATTCCAGAATCTACAGAGTCCGTTTTGGAATAGGTAACAGTTCTGTTAATAAAAAGTTTGCGGATTACTTCCCAAGTTATAAATTATTGGTTTTTGGAAAATATGAAAAATACCGAGCCGAAGAAGAGTAGGAGGGCACCATACCATGCATGGGCGCGGGCCCACCCTTGGCCGCGCCTGGCTATGGTATGGGCGCCCCGGAGCCCCTCTCCGACTCGTTTTCGACCTGGACTTTCCTTTCGCTATGCATGTTTCTGATACTTAACCCCCTGGACCCCCCGAGGTCCGTAAATTGTTTTCTCATCGTGTTTCTATTTCGACCTGTTTCTACCATATCTGTTTTCAGTTTTAGAAGCATCATGGCCTCTCCCAACAACAACAAGGGGAAGGATCCAATGGAAGATGATCTCCAAGGTCCCAAGCGCAAGAACATGGATCGGGGCGTCAAGATAGAAGCAAAGAGGACGTCATCAAGCAGTGTTTCTTCTTGTAGCATGCAGGGATCAAGACCATCAGTTCCAGGCCTTAGTCCCATCCCCGGAGTAGAGAAAGCTCTTCGAGTTGCATATGAGTTATGTGAATGTTATCGAGCTTTAAGGATATAGGTAGAGATTCTTCAAAAGGAGAACGACAGATTTTGTGAGATGCTGAAGCGTTTTCATGACTTGCTTGAGAAGAGTGCATCACCACCACCACCGAAGAATTAATTTGTCATTGGTATTGGCATCCCCTTGGCTTGTTCCAAGCTTGGGGGAGTGCCGCGGTATCACACCTTTATCTTTCACCTTTTTTACCTTTTAGTAGAGTCATATCATGAGTAGAGAAAATATCATATAGTATGGTTTGCAGTATGGAAGTATCACTCTTTAGTTGGTTATCTTTGTATCCCTTGGTTTGAGTTGCCGTAATGAAATATTAATGAGAAGTTTCATCATCTACTTGCTCTACTTTATTTTAGTTTGCAATGTTTCTTATATGGTTGATCTTGTTATTAGTATTGGTATCAATGTTGGACTTTCAAGTTAATCTAGTTGGTTTTCGCAAACTTAGCGTTGGTCAGTAGCAACAATTCATTGGTACTTAAGTAGAAAAGAGGGAGTTGCATGTAGATATATTGTTCCATGATCTTTCTTTCTTGTTAGCTCATAAGCTTAGTATTCTCAAGTAAGATTGTTTGTACCTTCAAGGAAGATTCCATGATTGGCTTTATCATATATGTATTTGTTTGTTTTACCTCAAATCTTATGCTTGCTACCCAACCTTGCTAGCCAAAAACCTGTATAGAGAGGGAATGCTTCTCGTCTCCAAACCTTGAGCCCCAAAACCTTGCCATTTGTGTCCACCATACCTACCTATATGTGGTATTTCACCGCCACTCCAAGTAAATTGCTTGTGTGCTACTTTTAAAACCTTAAAAATTACACCTGCTTTGTGCCCCTGTCTTAGCTCATGAGGACGCAAATAGAGGATCTTTATCTCACGTTGATTGGATTTCACACCATGGACTACTGGCTTCATCCGCTTATACAAATGCTAGAAGAGCTGGCAGCGGGGTTCCCAACCCCAAATAATAATACAAATTATCTTCACTATTTTTTCCCCTTATTTATCAGTCAAGGCATAATTGTGTAAACAAAAGAGAAAGAGGGACGACCTTCTATACCAGTTGCGTCCTTCAATGGGAGCCGCTCTTGCGAAGTCTAATTCTCTTGTGACATACTGTATTTTCTGTTTGCCATTCGTTGACATAAGCATACACCTCTCTAAAAATTAAACACTCCTCCATGGTATGTGATTGGTGCCCGGCACCCGAGGATTCAGTTAGCCATGGTTTGTGTAAGAAAGGTTGGGAGGAGTGTCAACCATTTGATACCTATGTTTTACAAAATAAAAGCTCTAACACATGAGTGATCCATGCTTCCCTCTGCGAATGGCCTATCTTTTACCTTTATGTTGACTCAGTAAACCTACTCCTTTCTGTCTTAAGCAAGCATTTGAGTTGTTGTGATCCATCCAACTATATGTTGATTTACTCAATCATGTTCTTTATTCTTCCTTGTTTGTACAAATGCTCTCATCTATTTGAATACCACTTCGAAAGTTGCCAATGTATGCAAAGAAATTGTTATAATTGAGCACTATAAACTCTGTAATATAAGCTCTAGTATGAAGACTCTGATCGAAAGACAAGTACACTGTTAACTGTTCTCTGAACAAGAACGAAGTTTGCCTTTACCAATTTTTATTTCCTTTTGAACCTTTATTGTGATTTCCTCTACTAGTTTCAAGCTTGATTATATGAGAGGAAGTTGATGTCTAAAATGACTTTTTCTTTGTTATATGTGATGCCTCTTGTCCGTATTTTATTTATCGACACCTCACTCCATAAATATGTGGTCATGTTTACTGAGTTATTTTTTATATTGTTATTTTTTATATGAGAGGAAGCTTGGGTACAACTGAGGTCTAAGCTTGGAGGGAGTTGATACGTCCATTTGGCACCACTATTTTATATTGTTATTTTTTGTTATTCATCTATGTATTTCATGTTATGATGCATCACTTATGTTATTTTATCTTATTTTGCATGTTTTATTACTTTTGGAGAATAAACACCGGGACCAGAAAATCTGATGGAAAAAGCACCATCAAGATACCCTATGTCAGAAGATCAGAAGAAGAGGGGGGATACCGGAGGAGTCTTAGAAGTTCCTAGGAGGAAGTCATCTAGAAGGGCACCCGGAGGGGGGCCACCTGGGCCCACACCACCAGGCGGCGCGCCCCTGGCCTCGCCTGGGGGTGGTCTGGCCCCCTGGCCCACTCCTGGGTGCCCCCTTTCGCGTACTTGACCCCGAGGGAACCCTAAGACCAGAACATCATCAAATAATTATTCCGCCGCTGCCTTGGGGCGGAAAACAACAGAGAGAGAAAGATCTCCGACAGGGAGAAATCTGCCGGGGAAATTCCTCCCTAGAGAGGGGGAATCATCGCCATCGTCACCGTCATCGTCATCATCATCACCACCAGCACCATTACCCTCATCATCCACCTTCATCCCGCTGTAACAATTATGGGTCTTTATCGTTGCTCTTCACTAGATCTCTCTCCCGGTGTGGATTACTTGTTAGTAGTTGATACTTGTGAGATTTATCGGTGTTTACACTTTATGACCAAATTGTTATTATCCATTATATCACCTCTGATCATGATCCATATGATGTCTTGTGAGTAGTTTGTTTAGTTCTTGAGGACATGGGAGAAGTCATGATGTTAGTAGTTGAATTATGTTGAAGTAATATCTCGTGGTTCGGTATTTAAGTTGTGGTGCTATTCTTCTAGTGGTGTCATGTGAACGTCAACTACATGATATTCACCTTTATGGTCCTAGGAGGATGCATTGTGTATTTGGCTACTAATTGTGGGGTTGCCGGAGTGACAAAAACCTAAACCCTCGTTAGGAAACCAATGCACGAGGGAGTGTAGGATCCCGGAGTATTAAGGTTGTGGTTCGATTTATCTTAATTACTTTCTTGTATTTGCGAATGCTTACGAGGGGTATAATCACAAGTATGTATTAGTCCTAGTTGGGCGGTGCATTAGCATAGGTTTACCCACACAACACTTCACGTACCAATAAATATTAGTCAACCGTGTCCGTATGAAGCGAAAGCACTTGACGAAATTCCCATGTGTCCTCGAGAACGTTTGGTAATCATAAGTAGAACAACCGGCTTGTCCTTTTCTCTCAAAAGGATTGGACCACTCGCTGCAGTATTATTTACTACACTTTATTTACTTGCACTTTATTTATCTGCTATATCAAAAACCACCAAAAACCCGTTTGCTAGTGTTTACAGTGAATTGTCCATCCAACCTTCTTGTCAACACCTTGTTCTCCTTGTTGGGTTCAACACTCTTATTTATCGAAAGATTTACGATACACCCCCTATACTTGTGGGTCATCAGGTCTCCCAACAAGTGCAAGACTTGCACCATCACAATGCAGCTGGTATGACCGGACCAAGAGCGAGGGTGGGCATCCCTTGCCTCCTCCTCCACCTCTGCCACTCACGGGTACAAACACTCAAGTCCTGAATGCAACCTCGAGGCCTGCAGATAACTGTAGAAGGCCAGAGAATGTGAATCAAGTGGTTCAGGGAGCCAACAACAACAACAACTACTACTACTACTACTACTACAACAATGTCGGTGGCAGAGGCCGAAATGAGTATCAAGAGCATCATCAGAGCTACATGGTGTTCGTGATTGAACTTGATGACAAGCAGAGCAAGCAACAGAGAGCAATGGAGGTCAATGTAGTAATGACGGTTGTGCCAAAGCTTATGTACAGGTATGAGGAGGAGATCATCTAGAACTTGGGGGGTCACCCCAAGGTTATGCCTAACCCGGGAGGTTATGCTCTGGTAGTGGACCCGACATTCATTGGGCCGACATCAACATCAAGTTTACCCGGGTTCTCAATGATAATGGGAGCAGCATCAACATCATGTACCGAGATACAATGATCAAACTCGGTATCAAAGAGAACATGATTCAGCCGAGCCGGACTACCTTCCATGGTATTGTGTCGGGTGTATCTTGTGCACCAATGGGCAAAGTCTGGGTTGAAGTATTGTTTGGCACCCGAGATAACTTGCACACCGAGAGCCTGCAGTTCGAGGTAGTTGACCTCGAAATCCCTTATCATGCCTTAATCGGCAGACCGACATTGGCCAAATTCATGGCCTCTACTCATGTGGGCTATCTGAAGATGAAGCTGACGGGTCCTAATGACATAACCATCATCTCGGGTGACTACAAGCGTTGTATGGAGTGTGCTTCAGCCGGATCTCGCGTGGCCGAGTCTCTGGTCATTGTTGCGGAGAAGAAGAAAAACCATGAGGTGGTGGCATTGGCTCAGTGTGCACAACTCGGTATGCCGGGTATGAATAACCCGCATCAGAGTGCCACATTCTAGGCCTCCAAGGAGATCAAGAAGGTGAAGATTGACCCGGAATTCCCCGAGCGTGTCGCCATCATTGGTTCCGGGTTAGAGGACAAATAGAAAAGTGAGCTCATCCACTTCCTCCATGAGAATCGGGATATCTTTGCATGGTCGAATCAGGACCTGCCAGGTGTTCCGATGGAGTTGGTTGAGCACTTGCTGCATGTGAGGCCGGATGCTAATTCGGTAAAGAAACCTCTGCGGCGCTTCGCTGCATAGAGAATAAAAACTATTGGTGATCAGATCACAATGTTGCTTGCAAGTGGCTTTATCATGGAGGTTCTGCACCCGGACTGGTTGGCTAACCCGGTCCTGGTAGAGAAGAAGAAGGATGACCCAAATGTGACCATAGTGTGGCGAATATGTATTGATTACACAAATCTGAACAAGGCATGTCTTAAAGATCCATCCGCTTCCTCAGATCGATCAGGTGATTGATTCCACTGTAGGGTGTGAGTTGTTATCATTTGTAGATGTGTATTTTGGTTTCCACCAGATAGCTTTGAACCCCCTGGATCAAATAAAAATTGCCTTTATTACCCCGTACGGGGCTTATTGCTATCGTGTTATGAACTTTGGCTTGAGAAACGTCGGTGCAACTTATCAGAGGTGCTTGCAGAAATGCTTGCATGAGCAAATTGGCAAGAATGTGCAGGTATATGTTCGACCACATTGTCATCAAGACCAAGGAGAAAAACAGTCTCTTGGGTGATCTCCGAGAAACATTTGCAAACCTGAGGAGATTCTGGTTGAAGCTAAACCCGGCCAAATTTACATTTGGTGTGCCGGCAGGCAAACTACTCGGTTTCCTCGTGTCTAGCCGAGGTATCGAGGCCAAACCCTCCAAGATCAGTGCTATAGAAAGCATGAACCTGCCGAGATGTCTGAAAGATGTGGAGAGATTCACTGGTTGTATGGTATCCTTAAGTCGGTTTATTGGGAGAATAGAGGAAAAGGCTTTTCCCTAATATCAATTGATGAACAAGACATACAAATTTGTTTGGACCCCACAAGCTGACTCGGCATTCCGAGACCCGAAGAAGATGTTTAGTTCTGCACCAATATTGGCATCTCCACTACCCAAAGAGCCGATGTTGCTCTATGTTGTAGCTACCAACCGAGTTGTTAGTGTTGTGGTTGTGGTAGAGCTATAAGAGGAAGGAAAAACAGTGCAAAGGCCAGTATAATATCTCAGCGAGGTGATCTCCAACTCCAAGAAAAATTACCCTCATTATCAGAAGATGACATATGGCGTCTATATGGCGGCGAAGAAACTCAAGCACTATTTCCAAGAACATCCAATGATGGTGGTGAGTACTGCACCTATCTCTGAGGTCATTGGGAACAAGGATGCAAGTGGTCGGGTGGCCAAGTGGGCCATTGAGCTAGCCTCTTATACACCTCTGTATTCAACAAGAGATTCAATCAAGTCTCAAGTGCTGGCTGATTTTCTGGTTGACTGGGCCGAGATGCCGTATGAGCGACCATTGTCGGAATCTAATTTCTGGAAGATGCATTTCGGTGGCTCCAAGGTGAAAGAGGGTATCGGTGCCGGTGTGGTGCTCACCTCACCCAAGCAGGATCAGCTAAAGTATGTATTGCAAATCCATTTTTGCTGCATCCAATAATGTGGCCGAGTATGAGGCTCTAGTGCATGGACTTAAAGTGGCCAAGAAGATTGGAATTCGGAGAATAGTGTGTTATGGTGACTCGGAACTTGTGATTCAGCAAACATCTGACAATTAGGATGCTTTAGATTCCAACATGGCATCACGCGTATAGGTTCCATGTCCAGAATATCTCCAGATACTTCAATGGCTGCGAGTTTCACCATGTACACCAAGCAGAAAATGAGGCTACCGACATACTGTCCAAGTTCGGCTCGTTCCGGCAGGCTATCCCGGCTGGAATTTCATTGGAACATGTTCGGAAGCCATCCATCAAGCCCTCCCCTGAGTCCGAGTCAATTTTTGTCCCGGTAAATCCAGAATCTGAAGCTGTCCCAATGGAGGTAGATGTGGGGTGCCTCTTGGAGAACCCGGGGACTTCATGGGAGAACTCGGGGACTGCGATTGAAAACTCGGGGACTGCCCTGGCAAACTCGAGGACTTCTGCAGAACCCGGGGACTTATTCAGCTTATCTCTTTATGCCAGATGCATCAATGTCGGTTGAAGCTATGGAGATTGATGAACCTATCTTTGCTCCTCGTCCTGTGCCACTCTGGGCACAACCGATAATGTCCTACCTGGTGGATGGTACCCTTCCGAGTAATGAGGTCTTGGCTAGGCAGATACAGAGAAGATCCAAGGGCTATACCATCATCAACAATGAGTTGTACAAGAGAAGTGTGATACGTCATAAATGTATCCTTAATTTCTGATGTTCCATGTTGTTTTCATGTTGTTTCCCACATGTTTTCCTTACACTTTATGTCATTTTTATCGATTTCTCGAGACTAACCTATTGACAAGATGCCACAGAGCCAGTTCCTATTTTCTGCTGTTTTAGTTTCAGAAAAGTTGTTCTGCAAATATGCTCGAAATTGGACGATTCGAAAGCTAGAAGTCTTAGAAGTCGCGGAAGCATCCAGAAGTCCCGAAGAGCCCCGGAGGGGGGCCACAGGGTGGCCACACCATAGGGTGGTGCCACCACCCCCTGGGCGCGCCACCAGGTGGTGTGGGGCCCCTGGCCACCCCCTGGCATCGCCCTTTCGCCTATATATACTCCCCGATGCATAAACCCTAGAAAAATCGACCTGTTACATAGAATACATCTGTAGCTCCGTTGCCACCGCCGACAAGTTTCGGGGGACAGATCTCTGTTCTGGCACCCTGCCGGGACGGGGAAGTGCCCCCGGAACCCATCTCCATCGACTCCACCGACATATCCATCGATGTTGTTGTCTCCTATGACGAGGAGGGAGTAGTTCTCCCCCGGGGCTGAGGGCTCTACTGGTAGCTATGTGTTTCATCTCTCTCTCCCATGGTGTGATCTATATGTGATCGTGAGCTTTGTAATCTAGTTGAATTCATAGATATTATTCTTCATCTATTGTGCTATTCAAGTGGTTTTTGTTATGAGATCTCCGTAAACACTTTGATCACAGTGTAAAGGTGAAAGTGTATGCACCATATGGTTTAACCTTATATTTAAATTTTGTGTTGGATAACCCTATGAAATTGTGGTGTTTGCGTGGAACCATCTGGGTCCCATGGTGATAGCATGGGGGTTACTTGGTTGGGAAAGTGTTTACTCTGAGGAGTGTTGTTAAAGCCCTACGCATGGATTGGTGTTGTTATTCGACCAAAGAGTGGTTAAGAGTAGCTTAGTGAGAGAAGATATCTAGTTATTCATTTATGTGATCATTGTTGAGAGTGTCCTCTACTGAAAGTAGGATCCCTAGGCCTTATTTCCAAGCATTGAAACACTGTTTTCCGCCTGCTCTGCTACATGTTTTCTTGCTGCCATTTTTATTTCAGATTGCTATTATCACTTATTATCATCCATATTACTTCAATTTTACTCTCTCTCTCTTCGCTGAACTAGTGCACCTATATACCTGACAAGTATATTGGGTGTGTTGGGGACAGAAGAGACTTCTTGTATCTTGATTGCAGGTTTGCTTGAGAGGGATATGTTTGACCTCTACCTCCCTAAGTTCGATAAACCTTTGGTAATCCACTTAAGGGAAACTTGCTGCTGTTCTACAAACCTCTGCACTTGGAGGCCCAACACTGTCTACAAGAATAGAAGCGTGCGTAGACATCAAAGTGTCACATGCATGCTTTGGCGCTTTGTCGAACCACAAGAGGGGCATGAGATCCTCCGGGATATCCACCAAGGAGAATGTGGCTATCATGCATTCTCGAGAGTTCTAGTAAAGAAGGCATTTTGGCATGGGTTCTATTAGCTCAATGCCTTGCAGCAGGCAGAAGATATTGTCCGGAAGTGCAATGGGTGCCAGAGATATGCCAACAAGACTCATATGCCGGCTTCAGAACTCATGACTATTCCTATCACCCGACCATTCGTTGTCTGGTGCTTGGATATGGTGGGGCCATTCAAGCCAGACCGAGGTAACATGACTCACATGCTGGTCATGGTGGACAAGTTCACCAAGTGGATAGAGGTGCAGTCAATCAGAAAGTGTGATGGACACACATCTGTATCATTCCTGAAGGATATAATCTTGAGATATGGCTACCCACATGGTATTATCTCAGATAACAGAACCAACTTTCGCTGAAGGAGATTTTTCTCGGTTCTGCAGAGAGAAGAGGATTAGTCTCGACATTGCGTCAGTCGCACATCAGAAATCTAATGGGCAAGTTGAAAGAGCCAATGGGATGGTTCTTTCTAGGATAAAACCCCGGTTGATTGAACCTCTGCAGCGGACTCCGGTTTGTTGGCTGGATGAGCCATCCGCAGTGCTGTGGAGTCTAAGGACTACTCCGAATCGCTCCACTGGCTACACGCCATTCTTCCTTGTGTATGGAGCAAAAGCGGTTCTCCCAACCGACATAGAGCATGACTCGCCAAGAGTGACTCTGTATAGAGAGGCAGAGATAAAAGAGGCTCGAGAAAATGATGTTGATTTTCTCGAAGAAGCACGACAGTTGGCATTGTCCAGATCAGTTGTGTATCAGCAGAATCTCAGGCGCTATCATAGCTGGAAAGTGAATCCTCGAGTGTTTCGAGAAGGAGACATGGGGCTTAGGCTTGTTCAGCGCAAAGCCGGGATGCACAAGCTATCTCCCCCATGGGAAGGGCCATTCATTGTGAGAAAGGCTCTGCACAATGATGCCTATTATCTTATAGATGCTCAGGAACAAGAGAAGAACAAGATGGACGGATCCATAGAGGAAACTAAATGCCCCCAGAATGTGGCTCTCCTTCGTCTTTTTCGTTATTAAGGACGCAATATATGTATATCTCTACCGAGTTATGAAATTTTGGCACGCCGAGGATGAACCCGGGGACTGCCTTTGGCTAACCCTTTTTGTGTGTATTTACTTTCTGTTTTTATGTCGGTTGGCTATGTTGGAATTTTCTATGTCAACCTAGTATTGTGTCTAAACCTAAGAGCCGACTGTTCGACTAAGCTGCTGTTCGAAACTCGGCTCTATGGCTAGCAAGAGAACAAGCTAAGGGTCAATTTACACATGAAGAACGGCTAAGGAAAGAAAAAGCTAGCGAGTCGACATAAGTTTGTTATCTCTTTTTCGGCTAAGTGTGGAATCATTCTAATTCCTATCTCGGAGTTGTGAGTACTGTAAGATCGATTTTTGAACTCTTGTGACTCGACTGTCAAAAAACCACAAGTGGTAGGCAAGAGCAAAGATGAAAAAACTTAGTCGACATGATAATGAACTCGGGGATTTGTCTTAGAACAATCTGACATTTAGCCAGATTTGTTCAAACTGCAATTAACTTAGATTGTTAAAAGACCTAAAAGTATTCATTACATCTCCACCCGGCATCCCGGGGATTTAACGAATTGAAATGTTTCAAGTAAAACTAGGCAGCAGTGTTGGAAGGCGTCGGATCAACTGGAGCATTGTTGCCTGAAGTGCCGGTGGGCGGAGTAGGATCTGTGTCGGTGCCTGTCTGGGTAGCAGTCTCGGCGGCGACCTTGGTCGTGGCTTCGGTCTCGGTGGTGACCTCAGTCGTGGCTCCAGACCCGGCTTTGGCAGCCAGATCGGTTTCGATCTCGATCACTTCGTCGACCTCCACTTACGAGTCTTCCTCCTCCTTGGATTCATCGTCTGCATCTTATGATTCTTCGCCCGCTGGAGCCTCGATGAATGGTCCGATCTTAGCATATGAGGCGAGTCTGTAAGCAGCAGCCTTGCGGAGCTTGACGTGATCCGGGTCTTTGGTCCACTTCGACCCGATGCGCATGGTTTTGAGCACTTCAAGATCAATACCCTCATACCAGGATAGAAGGAAAGTTAAGACCTCATCAGCTCCAGCTCGGGCAGAAGAGGAGCGCCACTCTCGGAGCCTCTTCCCACCGCTCAGTGACTGCAAGGAGGCACTCGCAACCTGGCTAGAGGACCTTGTAGACTCGGATGGCCGTGTGGAGCAAATCAATGCCAATGGTTTTGAGCGGCACGATCCAGGACTTGAGTGCTGCCAAGTGCTCTTCATGGGTCATTTCTTCAGTCAAATGCACCCGGCTTTGATCCTCCTATCTAGGGCCTTCTTGATGTAGTTGCAAGCAGCAATCTCGGAGTGGGGGGAGTTTTATACAAAGAAGGCTATCCGAGTTAATCAACATAAGTTCGAATGTCGGTATCCAAAGGTGGAAGAAACGGGGAAGAGGGGAAATACTCACTTTTCATCTCCATGTTAATCCTCCCGAGATCCGACAACCACTTTTCTGTGTCGGATTTCAGTACGTCCAACTCGGTTTTAAGCGAAGTGGCACATGACTCGAATTCCGAGGACTTGTCCTTCAACTGCTGGATCTCTTCCTCCTGGCGGGTTTTCTCATTAGAGGTGGCTTTCTCCGTCTCAGCCTTTTTCTTCTTGGCCTCAGCAAGCTCGGCCTTCAGCTGAGTTACTTCATCTTGTTCTGCCTGAAGCTCGGTTTTGAATTTATTCTCGCAGTCGTTTAGCTGCTGGGCTGACTCCGACAGGGTGAATCAGTCTTGGTGCTGCTCGGCAAAGGCCTTATGCTCGCCTGCACCGAGATAACAATGTCAGCAAGCAATCAAATACATGAATGCAAACTACAAGTGAAGAAAATGACTTACTCTCAAGTACCGAGATTCTGGTCACCGACTTGACCACCTGCTGCTCCAGCACAACTATATGTGCCAAAAGAGGAAATAAGTTAACAAATCGATGAAATAAAAAGCATACACGATATCTCGGTGGCAAAACTCGTACCTTTGCCTAACATATTCGTCTGCAAGCGCTGGTTATGGCCACTGAGATCCCGGTGCTCAAAGAGGAGCTTTTGGAATAGTTTTGCTCGGGTCTTAGTGCAAACCTGAAAAGAAGCAATGTTAGTGATAAAGTTGTAAAGATTCACGCCGAATAATCTTAACTCGGTTGAGTATCAATTACTTGACCCGAATCTTGGGGATTGGGTGGATATGCATATATCTCGGAGGCTAAAAGCTGAATACTCGGCGTGTTATGCGAAAACTCAGAAAGTATGAAGAAGTAAGAGGTACTTACCCGAGATGTTATCTCGGCATCCCTGGCCGCGGTCTTCAAGGTGTACATCTTGTGAGCAAGAGTGCTTGACCCAGGAGGAGGAGCGCTGGTCACTTCGCCGATGTCGGCGCTGTTCCACTCTAGGCGATAATGAGCCACGGAGCCCAAACGCTTCCCAGCGAAGGTGTCGGGTATAAACCCGACATTGTCTAGCCCAACTTCCAAACTGGGCGAGGCAACGCCTAGCCCCTGATGCGCAACAACTTGCATCTCGGGATTAATATTTATACCGGTAATAGAGGTCTTCTTCAGCGTAGAGCTTTTCTTCGGCACAAAGGCTTTCTTCGGTCGGGGCTCTTCGGCTAGCCCCTTCCCCGTGTCTTGCGCCGAAACTTTCTATTTTGTCGCGGGGGCTTGCCTTGGCTGCGAGGGAGGAATTGGTGCCAGCTGGGACGATGGTGGTTGCTGTGTCGGAGGAGGCGTTGGTGGTTGTGGCTGTTGCGAGGGTTTTTGTTGAGATTGTTGTGCTGGTGGGGCCTATGGTTGCTACTGTGGCTTTAGTTTCTCCGGAGCTTCAAGAATCTCGTTGTTCTCTTCCCCGGTGCTCATGTTGCTAGCACCGAGGTCTTCTTCTATCTCGGGAGCCGGCGTCTCCGGCATATTCATAGGCTGGACATCCGGAATGCTTTGCTCTTCGTCAAGATAACCTTCTCGTCCCGGAAGTAGGATCACTGGAACTTGTGCAGGAGGCGGGCTCATCATGGATGAGCTCTAGCCTCCGACATCACCTTGAACCGAGGCTGAAGGTGTCGGCATCAACGAGAACATGGAGGGTGCGCTCTGGGAAATCTCCAGAGGTTCGCTACAAAAGGAAAGAAAACCGAGTTAACTCGGACAAAAGAGGAAGAAGTGAAAAGTGCAAAGGGGCTATATCTCGGAGAAGTCGCGTACCCTTCCGAGGTTGTCCTAACTTTGGACTTGCGCGGCCTATTCGCGGGCTTCTTCTCGATCTTCTTGGAGGTGGGGCCTGATGTCTTGGTCCCGGCTCGCTTCCTGGTCTCGAGAGGGCCCGCCGTCGCCACTGGCGACACGTCCAAAACCTGCTCGTCCGGGTAAGGTGATGTCGGCGGCAGGGGAAACGCGTAAGCAAGCGGCAAATGTTCAAGTACTGATTGCTAATGTTGGGAACCCCAAGAGGAGAATGTGATGAGTACATCGGTAGGAGTTTTCCCCTTAGTTAAAAACCTGGGTTATCAATCCAGTAGGAGAAAGAGAATCTTTGGAAGGTTGATGCCACTGACGGTGGTGCTGGCGCTTCACCTGTGTCAGCAACAACGTGGAACCTGCACACAACACAATCAAAATACTTTGCCCCAACGGTACAGTCAGGTTTTCAATCTCACCGATCTTGTTGAAAACAAAGGTTAGACATATAGTGTGGAAAAACAGTGTATGCTTGCAGAAAGTAAAGAGAGCAGGAAATTGTTGTGGGTTGTTTAACAGTGTGGAAAAATGGACCGGGGCTCGTAGTTTCACTAGTGGTGTCTCTCCATAAAAGATAGCATGTTGGGTGAACAAATTATAGCTAGGCAATTGACAAATAAAGGTTGCACCGTGGTGCACAATATGACATGAAGATTACTATGTTATTTAGTGCGGGCATTACAACAAGATACATAGGACGACATCCATCTGCATCTATGACTAATAATCCACCCTCAGGTTATCATCCGACCCCCCTCAGGTATTAAGTTGCAAGCAACAGATAATTGCATTAAACCAAGTGTGTAATGTAAGCAATGATTATGCACATGTGCACTCTCACCGCTGTTTTCTCCCTAATGGCAACAACACATCCTCCCCCTTTACGTTTCTGTCACTCGAGCAAGGCAACAAGGAGGCATGAACCCACTATCGAGCATAAATACTCCCTCTTGGAGTCACTAACAATTACTTGGCCATAATAACCACTAGCAACGGAGAGCATGCAAGATCACAAATAACACATGCAAATAAAGACTATAATCAACTTGGCATAAGGTCAATATTCATCGGATCCCAGCAAACACAACACAGAGAATTACATAAGATCAATCTCGATCATGATAGACAGCTCACGAGATCTAAACATGGAGGCATATGAGGAGAAGACAACCATCTAGCTACAGCTACAAACCCGTAGTCCAAGGATGAACTACTCACGCATCACTCCGGAGGCAGGCATGGTTATGAAGAGGCCTCCGGTGATGATATCATCTCCGGCAGGGTGCCGGAAACAGTTTCAGAACCCACCTGATCTAGGGTTGACGGTGACGGCGGCTGCAGAACATTTTCGGGGATTTTGATCGGGTATTTAGGGTTTTCCATCCAGGGGGCTTAAATAGGCGAAAGGGCGAAGGCGGTGGCGCTCCAGGGGGCCCACACCCCTAGCAGGCGCGGCCAGGGGGCTGCGCCACTCTATGGAGTGGCCCCCCTGCTGCCCCTCTCCGGCTCCTCTTCGGTCATCTGGATGTTTACGGGAAAAATAGGACTTCCGTGCTTCGAATTTTCCAATTCCGAGAATATTTCCAGAACAACTTTTTTGAAACTAAAAAACAGCAGAAAACAGGGAACTTGCTCTGTGGCATCTTGTTAATAGGTTAGTCCGGAAAACGTATAAAAATGACATAAAGAAGGGAGAAAACATGTAGAAATTGGCAAAATATGATCATGGAGCATCATTAATTCGGGATACGTTCATGACGTATCAAGTACCTATATAATTTCAACATCATCATCATCGTCATCTTCCTCGGGCCAATCCCGGATGGAGCCTGAGACTCGAGACTTACTGCAACTGCATCAATGCCGGCATCGAGGATGGGAAAGTTGTCCTCATCGTCAAGGTCTTCGACGTCATCGGCGGCGCGGTCCTCTGTCCAAGTAAGAGATGGGAATTCACCGTCCTCGGTCCTCTGGCGGGTGAATCTCTACAAAGATGCAAGTCAAAGCATAAGTACATGGAAATGAACAAAGTAAATGTGCCGACATAAAGTAATCTCGGTAAAGTCCGGGTTTACTTACTTCTGGCGCCCAGTGAGTCCTGCTGTAGGGCTCGAATCACCAATCCCAATCATTAGTTAGCTGGGTCTGGGCTATGGCCTTCACCCTCGTCCGGACTGCGCCTTAGTGAGTTCCACGGTCGAGATCCAGGTCTAGTCCCGGGATCCTCTCATGTGGCAAATCTTGTGTGTGCGGCGCTGGAGTGGTAGAACCTAATGGCTTATGAAGCTGGCGAGCAGATCGTCCGCCGTAAGCCTGGAGTCCTTCAGAGAGAGGAGAACTCGGTGGATCTGATTGACCTCGGGAACTCTATCCCAAGGGTGGTGTTTCCAGTTTATCATCGCCACTGGGGGTCGATGTTGAACTTCGGTAGCCGTATCATGTCTGTGTCGGTGGACTTCTTGATGCAAAGGAAGGAGCGGATCCATTTCCGGCATGACTCCAGACCCCGGATTCTGGGAAACGCAGATTTCCGACGGGGGATCACCGTGGCGGCGCTGCATTGTGTCATCTCCTTGGGGGCGTCCGGATTCTCTGTATCCGGGATCACCTGTCTGCGGAACTGAAAGTACTTGCTCCAGATATCTATCATGGGCCAGAGGCTGAGATACCTCTCGGAGAAGGAAATATAGGAAGATAGGGTGGTAATGGCATTGGCTGGGAGATGATGGGGTTGTAACTCGAATCTCTCAAAGAACTCGTGCATAAAGTCGGAGAGAGGGTGACCGAACCCGCGCTCGAAGTGGGCGATGAAGACGACATACTCATCGGGTTCTGGGGTGGGGATGACTTCACCGCCAAGGAGCCGACATTCGACCCCGTCCGGGATCCGGCGAGTGTCACGCAGCCATTTGATCTCGGAATCTAGCACTTGAGATCCCTCCCAAGTGGCTCGTGTGGACTCCTCCTCATAGTATTCCTCTTCCTGCTCCACCATAACGATTTGGTGAGAAGCCATGGCGGAGGAGGGTGACTCCGGCGTCTCCGAAGAGCTCTACTAAGAGAACGGCGGAGAACCACGGCGGAGTAGATCCAATCTAGTGGTGAAGAACGGTAGCGGAGAGGAAGAGCCCAACGTTGATGTTCAAGACCACGAACTCGAGGGCGATGGCGGTGGTGCATTGCTTGGTTTTGGAGAGGGGCACACACAGTTCTGCGGTGGCGGAGATTGGTTCGATGACGTTCCAACATGGTGCAACGCAAGGGCTCAGCGGTCTCCACGCTCTGATGGCCAAGCGTAGCGCTGCGCGCGGTGGTGCGGCGATGCGCACGAGGTTCTGTGCGTGCGAGAGGAGGAGAGAAAGGGGGCAAATGGCGATGGAGAGGAGTAGATTCTCCCCGCACCCGTATTTATATCAACGGGGAACGAAGCGACATAAAGATCACTCGTGGGCAATAACCGTGTGTGCCACGACCGCGTAAAAATGGGTAACTGCACCCATGTTTACGCACGGAAGTAACTGCGTGGTGTGGCACAGTTAATCCCGGGCATCCTGGAGAATCCACTCGAGTGTCTGGGTGGATTGGACACCGCGCGGGGCCCAAAGCGCAGGCGTGGCGTGCGCGTGGTGTGTGTGTAGTCGTGCACCTGAATCAAGGGGACGCGCAACTGTTCTCCGCCACGTGCCGCAGGCATAACGCGGAGGAAATGAGGCGTCTTCATCTCGTAGCAGTTGGGCTTGAACCAAGAAGATAAAAAGGCTAAATGCTGAGTCTCGGAGCAAACATGACTCGACACAAGTTGTGTGGGAGATTTGGTGGAATCCTTGGCGCTGATCGTGGATCAGTTCCGAGATTGAAGTTGGGACCGACATAAGTGGTATTTCGGTTAAACATTGTGGAGTTATAGTTTAAGTTGCTACGGCCCATCATCCGGGTCTACTGGACCATACCAGCTTTGGGGACTAATGTCGGGGGGCTACCCCCGGTAGGGTCATGCTTGGTGTGAAATGATGTCCAAGGAGTGGACCAAGTCAAACCTGACTGAGATAAGTGCCCTACCAGCATCTGGTGACCGACATAAGCATATGTCGGTATGTGTTATCTTGTTCATTATCTTGCATATGAGTATTATCCCAGATTATCCGAGTTATACTTGGGGAAACCGGGTTAGGGGAAGAATCCGTTATCCCGGACGAGAGTCAATGGAGCAGGTGAATCCCGAAGATCCCGGAGACATACAGGCGTGCGGTTCAACTTAATAGGTGGGTGACACAAAGCGTACAAGAAAATAGTGCATAGGTATGGGCGAGGCCATGCCATGTCTCTGACAGAGGGGACATGGCACACAGTACATACCAGAGAGGAGACTTTTGGCCCCATGCCGGACGGCATGCGATATGCCACATTGCCTTCCGCCTAACCTTTGTACTCTCTATCAGTGGCCACCGGTATGTAAGGTGGCCACACCCGTCCTGCGCGAGGGATGGATCCAGGGAGAGGGAAGATACTTAGTGATATTGAGAGGGATAGAACTCCTTTTTCCTCTTCTAGCTAGGAGATCTTGAGGGCCTGGGGATTATTAATATGGAATTACAAATAATGCTCTCCTACTGAGATATCTGCACAAATTCTATAACCATTATGATACTCCATGGGTTACCCTTGTATGGAATTTATATGACAACTCACCACCTCATGCTCAGTGCAAGAGAGGTTCATTCTGGTGGAGAGATATCTTCAATCTCATCCCTCTATACCGCAGTATTGCACGTTTCTATATTGGAAATGGTGTTAACACTTTGTTCTGGAAAATCATTGGTGGGGTGATACCACTCTGTGTGACCGATGGCCTAGATTATTCTCATTTGTTCTTAATGAGGATACATCTGTGGCTCAGATGTACACTTCTCACAGCCTTAATGATACCTTTTCTCTGCCACTATCAGTACAAGCATTTGGGGAATATCAACTGGCATCAGCGAAGCTTCTTCAGCTGAATATTGAGCCTGCTACCCAGGATCAGGTGCATTATATTTGGGGAAATGGCCTCTATAGCTCTGCACAATTCTATAAGTTTCTATTTGCACGTGTACCTTGTCATCATCTTATTCAAGCCATATGGAGTTCCAAATGCCTTCCCTAAGCTGAAGGTATTCTTATGGCTCATGTTCAACGATCGTTTGACCACCAGAGAGCTTATGCGCCGTCGGCATTGGCAGCTCAATGAGGGCTATTCATGTGTCCTCTGTGATAGAGATATATGTGAATCCATCGGTCACCTCTTCTTTGAATGCAAATTTACATTGGATTGTGGGGAGCGATTGGCATTAGATGGGATCTCACTAAGCCCATCCTGGATAGGATCACCACAACTATGACACTATTTTCTGGACCGTGCTTCATGGAGATTATGGCATGTGCTGCATGGAATATTTGGAAGGCTCGAAATGATCAGATCTTTCAGCTTAAGGAGGCCACATTTCTTAGATGGCATGTTAGATTTTGCTCTGATGTTATGCTTCATCAATTTAGAGTCAATGATTCCATTAAGGAATACCTCATTTCTTGGATTAGATCTCTAGTCACATAAGATGTATAGTGGTTTATCCTTTTTACCTCCTTGAACCACCCATTGTAATTTCCCTTGTACTTTCTGGAGGCTTTTTCCCTCCTATATAATTTTGAAAATCTAACCGTAGGGATTTTTTCCTACTGTACAATCTTCAAAAAAAAAGAGAGATTGAGGAGCACATTTGTAACTCGGTTACCCACTAATATAGAAGCAGACAAGTAGGAGTAGGGGCTTTACCTCCACACGAGGGCCCTGAACCTGGGTATATTGGTGTGTTTGTTGTTCCCTGTGTGTGCTTCTTAGCGCGCTATCCCTCCCCGGATACCAACAACGTCCATCGGTCCCAACCTTAAGCCATCCCATGGCATCTTCCGTGATCCCACCACGACATCCACCTATAAGAATACCCCAAGACTCAAGGAAAAAACCTATCAATTTGACTGTCAAACCTCTCTCTCTCTCTCTCTCTCTCTCTCTAGTAGAATTAGATGGTCTAATTAGATACCTTGTAATTGAATTAGACCTTCTTATAATTGGGGTTTTGATGTGTCCTCTCCCAATTCGATCTAGCTTCTTATTGATCTCTCTCTCTCTCTCTCTCTCATGTGTTGAGAACTCCACCTTCTTATACACATGTGGTGTCTAGTCCTAAATGGTGAAGCGTTGCAGAACTGGTCCCGACGTATGTGTGCGAACTCTCAGCGGGGTAACATGTTAGACTCTCACTCTGGTGGATCAAGATGTTGGATACAGCGTGAGGATCTTCTACAGGCTTCATCGACATCTTTCACAAAGAGCTCTTCTGCTTCTACGGTGTCTGGTACACGATTTCGAGACTAGATCTGGGAATTATTATTCACTTGTATCTTCATAGATAGATCATGACGGTTGTATAGCATGCATGATAATTTTTTTTAAAATTCTCATACACGCAACCCAGTAATTACAACCTCGTTTACTTGTTTCTCATCATCACTTGCTCGTGGTTAATTTTTTCTTTTTGTAATTTCAACCACTCGATTCGTTAATTTTATTGTTTTAAACAAGATGGGAAGCTTGACAACCTTCCTGGATAGTTGGGAACAAAAGGGAGTTTGTGTTTTGTGAATAGGTTCACGCTCGACGCACCACGGTCACCTCGATGATCGTCATTGAAGTCATGTTGGATTGATAAGTTTGGTTTCTAACTTACAAAATTTGCTGCTACGATACATCATACCTTCTGCTTGGAGTTCCCCAGCGGGTGCGTGATCCACGCCGACAATCAATGTCTCGAGCAAGATTCCAGGTGTCAGACTACATGCAGGCGTCAGGTTCGTTTGAGGAGTGGTGCGACCTGGATCGGCGAGGGGGAGGGGGAAAGCTAGACATCACCAGAGAGAAGTCGCAGCGGGACGAGCGAATGGCAGTGGAGAACGATAGTGCCGAGCGAGCAGATCAATCTGGTGGAGACACGGGTTCACACGGAAATTCGGGGATAGATTGGGTTGTGATGGAGTTAATGGGCACTTTCTTTCGTGAGAGGCCACATAACCGTGTTCCGACACTTTCCCCTCCCTCCCGGACCGCACGCACAGGCGGTTCTAGAGGGCCAACCCTAGCCGCCAGAGACCTCCGCCCGCGAGCATGCCTGGCCGGCGGTAGCCTGGCCGCCGCTACCGCCGGCGGTGGCGGCAGGGCCTGGCTGTCAAAGTCGGAGGGCGAGGTCGGCGAGCCCAGACGGGCCCCTTTGCACCGAGGGGTGGAGTCACGCGGGCGACGCGAGGTCGGCCCATGGTGCGGCGGGGGAGTGGATGAGCCTATGGAGAACCGCAGCAGGGGCACGGCGCGGCGTGGCGGCGCCTCCGGATTGTGCTAGTGCGAGAGTGGAGGCGGCGGGTTCTAGCTCCCATGGTGGTGGCGGCGCTATGGAGTTCGGTCAGGTGGCGCAGACTCCTGGAGTGCGGCTGCCGAGTCAACTTGGGCGTGGGGCGGCGGCTGCCCACCTGGAGGCGCTGGTGCATAAGGGGGCGACAATGTGGGCTCGATTGGGCCTGGCGGGGTCAGATCTAGGCCCTAGAGCCATGGTCGTGGCAGCTGTCTGGAGTGAGACAGTTGTTGCGCGCGTGCAGCCTGTCCGGTGGAGACGGAGGTGCCTGAGGTGTTCTCTCTCCGGTCAGGGGGTGGGAGGCGAACTCCGCGGTGCAGGTGTTGGTGGACCGCGATGTTACAACTAGAACGGCAAGGTTCTGCGGCGGCAGCGCTGCGAGCAACTCGGACGGTGGCCCCTGACCGGCGTTGTGGGTGGGAGGCGTGTGGCAAAAACGGACGGAAGTCCTGGCCGTTTGTCGGTGTCGGCAGCGATGGCGCCCGTGGGCGTCGTTCCCTCCTTGGAGGCGTTGCTGAGAAGACACAAACCTCGCCCCCCGTGACTGTTTGGTAGATGGCTCTAGGTGAAAGCCTAGGTTCGGTGGGATCGGCACAGTGGCGGCGTCCTCGACGTGGTCCCTCCGTTGGGAGCACTGTGTTTGGAGGCATGGCCTGGAGGTTCCTGGTTGCGCTCCTCCGGTGCTTGCAGTTGTCCAAGATTGTTCTTCAGAGGCGCCATGTACGTCGTCGCCGGGAGTCCAGGGTGATGCATTTCGCTGGACTGACCAAGTCCCATCATTTGCTTGTCGTATCCTCCTTTGGCATTATGCGCTGATGATGCGTCGACAAATGAAGTATAGTGGAGTTGTTGATCTTCGGAGACGATCGGTGTCGGTTGAGACGCGACTCTGTAGCTCATTTTAGGACAGCCACTTCTTGCGTGTAGTTGTAATGTTTGTGGTGGCTGTCTTTGGATGTGCCCGGGAGTGGAGTTGTGCTACGCTCGTTGTTCGCAGAGAGTGGTAGCCGTCTTGTATTCAAACTTCTGCCTGAAAATATGGTACGTCTTTGGCGTGTCTTCGACAAAGAGAGCCCACATAACCGTTTAATGGAAGGGGAGATGGGTCTATTCCCAAGTGGTCCGTTGATTTTGTTCATATCGGACTTGGGTAGGTAGTATTTACCTTCTTGTTAACACGAGATGTATTGGTCGCTACAGATCATTTAATTGGACTGATTGGAACGGGTATACTTGATGATATAAATCACTTGACGATCTATGATTTCGTTTGATTTCGTATTTATAGACATTGATAAGATCAGTTGATTTAGTAGCACCTTAGGATTGACATATATAGCTCTAATGTTAATGGCGAGGTTCGAACGATAAAATGGTTGAAGTGTATATCTAGTTACTCGATGACGAGGAAAGCCTTTCGCTCGCCACTACTACGAAAATCGCTTTTACTTTCTTTTTCTCTAACTCTCTTAAGACGTTTCAGTTCGCTAGGTCTTGCATAAGCTGGATGGTATTGCATACGTAATATCCCGTACGTGTGCATGTCTGACGCATCCCTGTAAATCTTTTATTCATTTTAAATAAGTAAAAAATGACACTGACTGCCAGCAGAGGAACCTCCATAATGCACCAGAGCATATATGTGTCTGGTGAGCAAATCTACCTACTTGCCAAAACAGAAAACAAAAATCTGCATACTGTACTGCATGTCCCAGCCCACCTGCTTCAGATGCATGATTGAATAATTAACAATGACGTACTGTGTACACTTTGCATCTGCGTGCACTAGTATGAAATCAACGATGGCACGCTTGCATCGGCATGCTCCATTCCTGAAATTAAATCGATATTTTCAATACATGCTCGTGATCCACGAGCGCTCACCGGTCACTTTTTGTTATTCATTGGATCAATGATCAATGACCCAACGGATCTCGATTTGTTAGTTTATGAGTTGGGTCGGTGTCCTGTCAAGCGCGACACCAGTGATTGAAGTTTAGCACATTGAATACTACTACATCAGGGCTTTATTATCGCAACATTCTGTATACTGAAGGATGAGATTTTATATATGGAAGGATGAGGTTGGACTGTATCCTCCCGATCTATACTTGTCTTCATGGTGTGTCTACAGTGGGTTTGCTCTGGTGCATTGGTCTTGTGGGGTCTTAGCACGACGAATTTCCGGTATTTTTTTAAAATAATTTTTTTCTATTAAATTCTGAAAATAATACGTAAATTTGATTTTTTTTATAAAATATTACCCAATTGGGGTTGACAAAACCGATTAGTATCTACTGGGATTGGCAAGCAGAATTAGTACCTATTGGGATTAGCAAACCCAATTAGTACCTATTAGTACCTAATTAACATCTGATTAGCCTCTTCTAGTTAGCTTGAATTATGCCCGACATATGCTAACTAGGATCCAGTCGGGCTTGCCAACCCCGATAGGTGCTAATCAGGCTTGCCAACCACAATAGGTACTAATCGGGTTTTCTAACCCCAATAGGTACTAATCGGGCTTGGCAACCTCGACTGGGTACTAATCGGGCTTGCCAACCTCGACAGGGTACTAATTGGGCTTGCCAGCCCCAACTGGGTAATATTTTTTAAAATTATCAAATTCGCGTATTATTTTCAGAATTTCAAAACAAATGTATTATTTTAAAAAATTAGCGAATTTCCGGTTGTCTACGCGTTTTGTGATTTTTTTTCTAAGAGGGTTTATACCCTATTCATAAAAAAAGAGGGTTTATACCCTATTGTATGCCTATAAGTAACACGGCTAGTATTATTAGACCCATTGAGTTACCAGTCCAATTTTGACCATGCATTTAACAAATAAAATATGATTTTGCTAAATCTCAGTCGATCGAGATTTTCTAAAGTCTCGGTCACTTTTGAGAAAAGTGCAATTACAGTTAAAAAAAAGTGCAACGGGTTTAAGTTGCACATTTCTGCGCAGAAAAATGCAATTGCATTTTTATTGAACCGCGGTTGCACTTTTCTGAATTGAATGAGACTTAAGAAAAAATCCGGCGACTGGGACATAGGCAATCCCAACAAAATATAAAGTATATGTTATGAAAACTTTATCATTGGATTAATATTTGAAAGAACTTTTCAAGGATGTAATTTTTCTGACAGCAAAATATGCTTTGTTTGTTATTAATTTATAATTACCGTTAAAGTTAAGCTCAAACTTTGTTGGGCCTTCTATATAATACCGAAAGAAGGTAATGCTAATTAGGTAGTCAGGTCCCCTCAAAAAAAAAAATTAGGTAGTCAGGTCGTGTATCCCAAATAAATACTGCTGAGGGAGATCTCCCAATCGACAGATTTGTGCTGCTGCCTCGTGTGTGCAAACAAAGATCTCAGAACTTTTTGCAGCCGAACGCAGGGAATTTCACAGATGCCCTACGGCATGGTCTCCGGCAATGGCGAGCCGGTGCCGCAGCTTCAGTCGAGGAACGTGTGCGTCGTGGGGGCTGGCATGGCCGGTCTGGCGGCGGCGCGCGAGCTGCGTCGCGAGGGCCACGCCGTGACTGTGCTGGAGCAGTGCGGCGACGTCGGCGGACAGTGGCTGTACGACCCAAGTACCGACGGCGGCGACCTGTTAGAATCCGCGGCGGAGCCTGTGAGCGTGCACAGCAGCATGTACGCCTCTCTCCGGCTTATCAGCGGGCGCGAGGCGATGGGCTTCTCCGACTTCCAGTTCGTGCCCAGGCCCGGCCGTGACGCGCGCAGCTTTCCCGGCCACCGGGAGGTTTACTGCTTCCTCCGGGACTTCTGCGACGCGTTCGGCCTCACCGACGCCATCAGGCTCAACACCAGGGTCATCCGCGTCGCCATGGCGCCGCCACCGGCGACGACGCGCCAATGGGCAGTGAGATCCGTCACAGGTGAGACGGTGACGGAGGAGGTGTTCGACGCCGTGGTGGTGGCCAATGGCCACTACTCGCAGCCAAGGTTGCCGAGCATCAGAGGCATGGGGGAGTGGACGCGGCGGCAGCTGCATAGCCACTCGTACAGGGTGCCGGAGCCGTTCCGTGGCGAGGTGGTGGTGATGGTCGGGTGCGGGGACAGCGGCAGGGACATCGCGCTCGACCTCCGTCGCGTCGCCAGGGAGGTGCATCTCTCCGCCAACACGTCCCCCTCTTCCGAGTCGGCCACCACGCCGGCCATGTCCAGGATGCTGGCCAACCACGCCAACCTGCACCTCCACCCGCAGATCGAACGCCTGCACGCGGACGGCCGCGTGGTGTTCGTCGACGGATCCTGCGTCGTCGCCGACTCCGTCATCTACTGCACCGGGTACGTCTACTCGTTCCCGTTCCTGGACACTGGCGGGGCGGTCACGGTCGACGCCGACGACAACGTGGTGGGCCCGCTGTTCGAGCACGTCTTCCCGCCGTCCCTGGCGCCGTCGCTCTCCTTTGTCGGCCTGCCGGTGAGGGTGCTCGCGCCGTGGTACTTCGAGGCGCAGGGTAAGTGGGTCGCGCAGGTGCTCTCCGGTCGCCGCGCGCTGCCGTCGGAGGAGGAGATGGCGCGGTCCGTCGAGGAGCACTACCGCACACGAGAGGCTGCCGGCGTGCCCAGGAAGTCCACGCACGACATCGCCGGCGTCGAGCCCGAGGTGCGCGGCGCACGTGCATACATTACATTTTGCCATTATTTCATCGATCGATCCATGATTTTCTTGGTCATCGTGGTCTTGTCAGAAACTGTACGAGTTTGGGGGCAAGTACGGCGACTATGCGCGCATCGAGGACTGGAAGATCGAGCTCATCGCATTCGACATTGCGAGGATGAACGACGACGTTGAGACCTACCGTGAGCTTGACCGTACGGGCATCAGCGACAACGTCCGGAGAGGCCTCCAGAGATGGCTCGGCGGCCCATCTGATCAGACTCCAGAAGATCATCAAACTACGGATGTTGCTGCAGTCGATGATGCACAGGACATGCCGGCTAAGCTCGTTCTGGATGTTGCTGAAGTCGATACACAGGACATGACTGAAGAGCACCGTGCATGCCTAGCCGGAATTCCTGCCTAGATCGTACGTCTGATTTTCTGTGTGATTAATTTGTTCCAACTACAATTTCTTCTAAATTGGAACTATAAATTTCCGAATTCATGCCTAAGTAACATAAACATAAATTCAAAAGTAGCTCGATGATGAATGCACGGCTAGTTGTTGTTACTTTTATTACTCCCTCAGATCCGTATTTAGTCTCGTAAGGTTGGGTAGAAATGGTATGTATGTAGTACTACTCCCTCCGATACTCTTTTTTCGGATCGGAGGGAGTACTATTTGCTAGTTAATTCATCGCCTAGTTATTTGCCTCTTGGGTCAACTGTTCTTTTATCCATGGTTGCAAAAACAAAAGAAACTTTTATTTTGTTGAATTATCTGCCAAATCATCTTGGAGATTGAAAGTGTAAAAACATAACAAAATTACATGCCTCATGGAAGCAAATTAAATCGTGGTTTAGTACAAATCTTTTTGTTGAGTGTATTGAATTTTTCATAATGACCTTCCGCTCCGTTACAGTGAATTACCAATGACGTTTGGATCCGCAACCTGTTTTGCAAGACTATAGAGTCTCATACTAATTTCCAAGATTGCCTCTTCACCTCTTTGTCTCCTTGTATGGCATTTCCTGGTTAGTTGGTTGTGCCTGCAGATGGTTTCATACATACCCAACTGCCTCAACAGTCGACATGTCTATCTAACCCCACGTGCATTTTTTTTTCAAAATAGATCTTTCTCCTTTTCGCTCCTGTCATTTCCCAACTCCAAGAAATAGAGTTGTTGATACCTCCGATAAAGCAAGCCAAGATCTTTGATCGCTTACAACCATCGAAAGATGTCCTTAACATATTTCCAATGTCTATTGGTAGACTTAGAATTGTACCTAGAAGGTAAATTGACAGCGAATACAATGTCCAGCCGTGTAGAATTCATACATGAGTGCACAATTGCACTCAAATAGGAGAATTCTAATATGAGAAATCCACCCCCCCCCCCTCTTCCTTAGACGTGAATGGGTCCTTGTCTTAATCATTGGAGACTTAGATGGATATGCCATGTCAAATTTAAATCTTTCCAACACCTTTTGGGTGTAGGCACATTGGTGCACTAAGACCCCATCAGGGGAATGTTCAAGTTGTAACCTAGGCAGAACATGGTTTTGTGTAAATCCTTCATATCGATTTCCGACAACACGTAGGAACTCGCTTCCTCGGTATTTTCTGGTGTACCGATTATGTTTAAATCGTCCATGTACATCGGGATGATACAGAAACAATCTTGTGATCTCCATAAAAAACACATGGGAAATTTTCATTGCTCGTGTATAAACTTCTATTTTCTCTATCTTAAACGATTATACCGCATCCTACATGATTGTTTGAGTCCATACATCGACTTGTTAAGCTGAACACTGTATAAACTTCTATTTTCTCTATCTTGATTCAGAACAACGATACCTTCATGTATATGTTTGAATCTAAATTACCATGTAGGTAAGAGGTGACAACTATCAAAGTTGGCGTGAACGATGCATTTGATCTCTGCATCGGTTGCATGTTTATATAGGGGCAAAGCCACCGAACCATGTACAAAGATATTAGGGGGTGGATGTATACCTAACCAAAACCACCTTATAGATTCGGTGACAATTGGTTTACAAGGATAAGCACAAATCTATCTAACATCCCCCTTAATCAAAACTTGTACAAGTTTAGATTACTCTTAAACCTTTCTAAATCTCTATGTGGTAATGCCTTGGTGAACCCATATGCATTTTGGTCCTTTGTGGAGATAAACCGTATATCAAGTAACTTGTTTGCAACCCGTTCTCTCACAAAATGAAAATCAATCTCTATGTGTTTGGTCCGTGCATGTAACACAGGATTGGCAGACAGATACATAGCTCCCATATTATCACACCATAAACAAGGGACCTCATTCAATTTAATACCTAGTTCTTTAAGAAGAGTCTCAACCCATATAACTTCTGCTGTTGCATTTGCTAAGGACTTGTATTCAGCTTCAGTACTGGATCTTGATACAGTGGCCTGTTTCCTAGCACTCCATGATATAAGATTAGGACCAAAGAAAATAGCAAAGCCACCAGTTGATCTCCTGTCATCAATACACCCTGCCCAATCAGCATCTGAGAAGACACTGACAAGAGTAGAGGTTGAACTTCTGAAAGTAAGACCAGTAGTGAGAGTATTTTTGCATAACGTAATATTCTCTTAACCGCAGTCCAATGCACTGTAGTATGAGCATGAAGAAATTGACAGACTTTGATAACAGAAAAAGAAATATCAGGTCTTGTAAGTGTCACATACTATAAACCACCAACTATACTTCTGTATCTAGTACTGTCATCCAAGCCAAGAGGATCTCCTTCGTGAGCTGATAATTTTTCTACATCAGATAGTGGTGTAACCGAGGGTTTGCAGTGTTTCATTCCAACTTTTGCTAGTAATTCCAAGGCATATTTTTCTTGAGTAAGAACTAAACCATCATTAATCTTCCTTACTTCAATGCCCAAAAAGAAATGAAGATCTCCAAGATCTTTAATAGCAAAGTGTCTGTTTAATTCATCTACTAAACTCACAATTGCTTGATTTGATGAACTTGTGACTATAATATCATCTACATAGACAAGAATAAACACCATGATACCTGACTGATCATAAATAAAGAGAGATGTATCTCCTTGTGATGGCTTGAAACCTAAGTGTTGAAGTTTGGTGCTCAAACGAGAATACCATGCTCTCGGCGCCTGTTTGAGACCATACAAGGCCTTATCAAGCTTACAGATGTGGTGGGGTTTATTAGCATCTTCATACCCAGGAGGTTGCTTCATGTATACTTCCTCTTCCAGAACACCATTAAAGAACGCATTCTTGACATCGAGTTGCCTAATGTGCCAGCTCCTGGAGACAGAAATAGCCAGAACAAGACTTATAGTAGCAGCTTTAACAACTGGGCTGAAAGTGTCCTCATAATCTATACCATAACGTTGTTTAAATCCTTTAGCTGCCAAACAAGCTTTATAACGATCAATAGAGCCATCAACATTTCTTTTAATCCTGTAGACCCATTTGCAATCAATAATATTACTGTTACCATGTTGTGGTGGTACTAGATGCCACGTATCATTTTTTTGAAGAGCAGAGTATTTATCATCCATTGCCTTGCGCCACTCAGGATGATCAAGTGCCTCAGCCAAGTTGTTTGGTTCACCTATAACACACAAGAAATATACCGAACACAACCATCAGTTATAATTTTCGGATTAGTGATTCCTTTTTGCAATCTGATGCTTTTTGCAGGGGTGCTGCAGGATCTCCAATCACAGAAGATCCCGGCGCCTGGGAACTGTGTTGTCCCGTATCCGCCTTGGACGCACCACGGCGAGAGCGCGGTTGCCGCGTGACAGGAGGGGGGCCGTCCGTGCGCGCTGAAGCGGCGACAGACCGACCACGCGGTGCGAGGGTCGAGGAGGTATCCAGCGTGGCGCGCGGTGATTCGTCCCGCACGGGAGACGAGAGATGTGGCGCGCCGCTGCTCGTGTCGGGTAAGGCAGCGGTCTGCTGCGTGGCGCGAGGTGGTTCGTCCCGCGTGGAGGACGCGGAGGGTGAGGTCGCATCAGGTTCTGCATGCGCGTCAGGTTGTGCATGCTCATCATTGGAGACAAGATCGTCTTCGGAATCAGCGCCGTGATCAGCATCGGGATCAGCACCCGATATAGAATCCCCCTCGGATCCGGTGTTGTCGTTTTCTGACATGAAATCAGAGGTGATTTCTTCACCGTTTTGGTTCATTTCTTCACCAAAAACTGTTGTATTTTCTTCTGGAATCTGCACACCACTAATAGAAATAGATTGTGAGGTATCATTATTCAGTGGTTCATCGTCATTCTCAAACCCATTGTGTGGGACCAAGTGTTTAGGAAGGAGAAGAATTTCCTTTGTAAGAAGGGCTCCAACATTCGGATGCAAAGCAGCAAAAGGAAGAATTTCTTCATCGAAAACAACATCCCTGGAAATGTATATCCTACCGGTTGTAATGTCTAAGCACTTGACACCTTTATGCCGTGGACTATACCCAAGGAAGGCACATTGCTTAGATCGAAAAGATAGTTTCCTATTATTATAGGGGCGCAAATTTGGCCAGCAAGCACAACCAAAGACTCGAAGAGAATTGTAGTTTGGTTTGACTCCTAGTAGTTTTTCCGAGGGACTAATGTTGTTGATGATTTTACTTGGCATGAGATTAATTAGATAGGTGGCAGTGAGGAATGCCTCATCCCAAAATTTCGAAGGCATGGATGCATGGGCTAAAAGAGCAAGACCAACTTCTACTATATGACGATGTTTTCTTTCTGCCGACCCATTTTGTTGATGTGCATGTCGACAAGAAACATGGTGTGATATCCCAAGTGTTTGGAAAAAGGGGTTTAATTTCTCATACTCTCCACCCCAATCTGTTTGCATGGTGATAATTTTTCTTCCAAACTTTCGTTCAACAAGATTCATGAAGTTGTCAAAAACATCAAAAACATCTGATTTCTTTTTGAGCAAATATATCCATGTAAATTTGCTAAAGTCGTCAGTGAAGCTAACATAGTAATTGTGGCGCCCTACAGAAGTAGTTGCAGGACCCCAAACATTAGAAAAAACTTGTTGCAAAGGAAATTTGGATACACTAGTAGAAGTGGGATATGGTAATTTATGACATTTTGCTCTTTGACAAGAATCACTAATATTCTCAAAACTAGAATCCGTAGAATATGGGAGACAAAATATATTCAGAATGTGTTGAACAACTATTTTATTTGGATGTCCTAGGCGACTATGCCACCTTGAAGAGGTGGGCTTGGTGGCGGCACAAGCTTGCTTGATCTTGGATGATGATGAGATAATGGGATAGAGGCCACCTTCACATGGTCCCCTAAGAAGTCTCCTGGTTGCCCGATCCTTAATCAAAAAATGCCAAGGGTGAAACTCGAGAAAGATATCATTGTTAATAGCAAGTTTGTGAACTGAAAGTAAATTATTTGTTGCACTAGGGATGTGGAGGATATTTTTGAGTTGGATATCATAGTTGGGGGTATGAATTTATGAATTACCAATGTGACTAATATGCATACCTTCACCATTAGCGGTGTGGATCTTGTCATTGCCATGATATCTATCACGGATCATCAGTTTCTCCAAGTTGACGGTGATGTGATCGGTTTCTCCGGTGTCTGTATACCAATTGATATCAACACCGTAGTTGTAGGCGGCGTTGGCACCCTTATCTTCTCTGTTGCGGTTGTTGCGTCCGTTGTAGTTGCTCTCCTCGTAGCGCCACAAGCACCCGTTGGCTGGATGCCGTGCTTCTTGCAGATTTGGCAGTCGATGTCCTGATATGGCGAGGGAGAGCGACCGCCGGAACCGCGTCCACGTCCACCGAATCCTCCATGGTGACCATGGTCACTGCGGTGAACACCACAAGGGCGCTCGTAGGTTTGCCCACGACGCTCATTGTAAGGTTCGCCCCAGAACTACCGTTCAAGGACACCTTCGATATGCATACATTCACGATCCTAGATCACACTAGTCGTGAACAACATATCAAGGTGGTACACAGATACAATATCCATTACACGGTTTGCATAAAACCCTTACAAAGAGACATGGTCACATGACCAAGTCTACACAACTGCCACGCAGGGCAAACACACAACACACACAGCGGAAGACCAGACTCTCAAACGTAGTAGAGCCCAAGTCACGACTTAACCTACATGCTGCTGACCGGGAGACGGTCCTAGTTCGCAATGCCATCAGCTCCATACTCCTCCTCGTTGATCTCCTTCTGAGCCTCCTTCTCGATGTCTGGCAAGTTGATACCAGGGACGAAACCAATATGAGTACATTTGAATGTACTCAGCAAGACATCCATCATGTAGCTTACCCAAAATGCAAGTATGCTTATATAGTGGAGTAGGTAGGCTATACATAGGGTTCACTATCCGTGATATATGAAAGATATATCATAGTTGATTTTGAAAATCTCTGTATCTTCGTTGAAGAAGATACTTCAAAAGAAAATAGTATAGTTTTCTTTCTCTTGTAGATATCACATGTATAAGAGGTTTTATAAACTCATTTTGTAAAAGAAGGTTTTCTCTTTGCAAAACTTTTTGTAAAAACAACTTCTGGCTTTTCATCAATGGTAACTCCACAATACAAGATTTGCTCCTTTCAGAACTTCACAAGTCCAACTCCTTTTTGAAAACTCCTTTTTGAAAACATTGACACAATCCTAGCTACATGGCCATTCAACTGTCCATATCCGAGGACGCGGCAACTTCGAAATAGTTGTACTTTGCAGAGGTGTACACATCCACCAGATCCAGTATATCCGCCGTGAACAACCACGGACTGTAACAACAGTATGTAAACATCAGATAACTGATCCTAACCATCCACTATGTTCAAGCTAGAATATGTCTATCTCTTCAGTCGAGTTTTCCGACATCACCGGCACTAGGCTAATCCCCACCAAGACAGGATGCCCCAACTGTTGCGACCGGGGGGTAACTTAATCCCTCACTTTGTATGTCACATGTTTCATAACTTGGCGACAATCGGTTCGAGGGCTCGACGACCCTTATAGCAAATTGAGATAGAACACACACTTACAAGAACAAATTTCAATTTAAACCCCGTGCCCATGTTGGGGTAAAGTGGCAGTACGGTAAATATTGTCCGACGAAGACTAGGTTATGTGTCATTTTTGTAAAACACCATTTTTCCAAAAATGACCACTTCCACATGCCTCCGGTGAATAAGGCTCAGCCTTTTCTCCGGGTTTTCCATAAAAGACTTTGTTTGTCAAAAATATAGTTTTGGGTTGTCCACTTAGGGACTAATACTTTTGATGGTAATAAATACCATATGGTGGCTATGGGCTTGGTAACACCAAGTATCAACTACTGGAGTAGTATATATAATAGTAGTAGTAGTCACTCAAAAATAGTTTTTGGAAATCAAGGTTTTGTAAAACTTTTCAAAAGTAAAACATTCATGATAGATAATGATAAGTGTAGTAACAGCAAGCATCAGGATGGCTTGCCTTAAAACTCTTAGTGTCCCTGGCCTTGAAGTAGTTCGAACTTGACGCACAGCTCCACAACTGCTTCTTTGTCTTCTTCTTTTTCTAGCGTCGTGAAAGAATAATAGACACACACTCAGAACTAAAGACCAAACAACTAAACTAAACAATACATATAGCAAGAAAACTTATACTAGCGCAATCACTCAAACGTTACCGAGAAAACTATCTCACAACTCTCAGGGTACAAAACTATCGTCCAAACAAACATATGGTTGAGAAACCATATCCCATATCTTACATACCATATATGGAGTGGGTGTACCACTCTCATAATAAGATATTCAAGAAGCTAAAAATATAGCTTGTGGGCACAAAAGGTGAGGTTACTAAAATAATAACAATCAATGAGAGCAATACTCATGGCAGTGGGTATTAACAACACACAAGCAAATCATCACCAAACAAGATCACTAATAAAATAAGGCCTAGATAACAAGATGCTACTAAGCACAATAACAACACTAGCACAACAAATAACATAAGTATAATACTCATGCTAAGGCAATCACTCAGACAATTTCCAAACAGCAAACAATCACATCACAGATGAATAGACTAGTTATAGATTATGCTTATGTCTACTTAAAGTTATGGAATCCACCAATCATGAAAATTTAACAAACAACCAGTAGCTAAAACCAATGATAACAAGTCATAAAAATAATCTAAAACACAATCATCACTCAAGATAACACTCCTATCAAATAATCATAAAAACAGGACTGCATTTAGCATACTAGTATGGAAAATTCTACACAAGCATACTATAATAATAATGGTATTTTACAACTAAAGCACAAGCAACTAAAGAATTCATGGAATCATAATAGAAGCAATAAATTCCTAAATATGCTAGAATAAATCATACACTCATAAAATAAAAGATACCAATACCAGAGCAAAACCACAATTTCTAGTGGTGACACTAGTTCAACACTAGAGAAGCAAACAATGCTACAATGATGCTTAATTCTAAACAAGCAAGTCATGAACATAAATATACCTACTAACAGTACACAAACCTTACACATGCTAGTAATAACAAACATCAAGATAATTCTATGAAACAACCATTAAGCAGGCGTAAACCAATTCTAGTAATACATGCTTTTCTAAACAAGTAGCTAGCAAGAAAAACAAGTATAAACCACACAACCAGTAGCTATGCACACAATGAAAAGTTAACCAAACCTTTTCAAAAATCCAAACACTCAATTAAAAATTATTCACAATTAATCTATCAATCACAAGGAGATTATTCTATTAGCAAACAATTCAATTTAAGCAATCAATAGGGAAACATTTCTTAACATGATACCCCTAAGGAATATTATGCTAACAAATGAATCACACCTAAACATACTAGTGTTCACAAAGAAGAAATAAACTTTTCACTTTCATAAGTGAAACAAACAATATATCTTCCATGGTGGAAAATAACAATCAATCATATAATAAAACATGTTATTTTCACACACATGTATGGTTGGGCATTTTCATCCTCAACCAAGATGCAATGGGACCAGTGGGTTATGGGCCCACTAATACCAAGGCAAAAGAGGTACAAAGCCTCTGGTGACTCATGAAAAATTTAGTATGAAAAAAATAAATAACACACGGCTATTCATTCTAGTGAAACAAATAACAAAAATTGCACATGCTTTACTATAAATTATCATGCAAGCTAACAGAGGCAATAACATCAAAATAACAGTACAAAAATGGTACTGGACTCATAGCAAACATAGCACAAAATTTAGTCAATCAAGCACACAAAGATCTAGCTCACACAATAATCAAAAATAATAAAACTAGAAATCAACAAATGCTATTCCTACTTCTATTTGACTTTCCAAACATGCACACACTTTCTAACGTAGATGTACTGCAAGATAACAATCTAATAGCAAGTGATAACAACTCTATACATGCTAGGAAACAAGATTTAAACAATCACACAATTCATTTCCAACAAATACACACATATAAACAAAAACAGAAAAGCTGCTGCATCTAGTTTTTCTCACCAAAAATAATCTAGGGCTCCAAAAATCAATATAAGCTAGGATTAGATAGATCTAGTCAATATCAAACTCATCCAGTTGGATTTACTTCAAAAATCATTTTTGAAGTCACTCTAAAAATCATAGAAGAGCCTACTGAACATTTACCAAAATGGATGGCATTTCCATTTGGTACCTCACCTTGATGTGAGGCCAAGTCCTATGGATATATCTATTGAAGAGCTATCCAAAACATTTTATTTTGTACCTTTTAGTTATATATTAAAAAAATTATGTTCAAAACATGTTCATAGGCTCTCTGTTGCAAAACAGTCATTGTGAGAAAAATATGGCCCAAAACTTAGATCTACCATTTTTTATGTGGTTATGATAACATAATGTTAGGTTCATGATTTTAGGTAGATTTTATTTTGCACGTTTGGTCTTTTTCACAGATCCAAAGTGACCAAGCAAGTTTTTGTTAAATTTAAAAAGGAAAAACAATCAGTCACACGGGCTGGGTTCTCTGCGGCGCGGCCCAGCTAGGCGGGCAGCGCGGCCCAACGCAAGCCAGGCGTGCGCGGCGGCGCGGGAAAGGTGGCCGTTCAAGCGTGGCCGTGGATCGAGGATCCAACGGCGCACGGTCGTCTTCCTCACATCTCTTCGTCTCTCTCTCTCTCTCTCTCGCGACGACCGGCGACAACGAAAGCACGACGGATCACCGTGGGGACTCGGGGAGGGCTGGCGCAGGCTCGGTGAGGTTCCAGAGGTCACGGGGCATCGAGGGGCGCGAAGTTTGGCGACGGGCGCGGTCTCAGGCGGTGGCGCGGGACAGGGCGTCGACGGCGGCGGCGTCCCTTCAAGCGAGAGGCCACGGGGGCTAGTCAGGGTGGGTCAGTGGAACACGGGGATTTGATCCAAGATAGTGGGGAGGGAGGAGAAGGCTCGGGTCGAGCAGAACTACCTCGAGGCCGTGGTGGTCACCGGCGGCGAGTTCACGGGCTCGAGGGTTTCCAGGGGCTAGGGCTGAGCTCTACTTCGACTTGGGGAGGTGTGGTGAGAGTGAGAGAGTGCAGTGGAGCAAGGGGAGGGGCTAGTGTGACTTGTACCCGAGGGGATAAGGGCAAGGGAAATATTGGGCTCTCGGGTGCATGCCAAGTAATGGCATGAGCTAGCCAGGGGGGTTTTTCGTCACTCCACAACTTGACCTGGTTGTCCAAGGCCATGACCACGAAAGGGCAAGTCCAATACTTGGTTTTGGAGGCAAGGGGAGGGCAAGGGCAAGTCAAATGTTCAAGGGTATGGGCTCCCATACCATTCCACGTCACCCTCTTCTCTCTCATGTTTTCCTTCATGTCCAAGGCTTCTAGAAGCTGAGAAATGCATCATGGTTCGAGTGGGTACTGAGATCAACACATTAGGCATGGTCACACTTCCAAAATTGCAAATAAACACAAAGAAAACAATTTTGCAAAAGTCTATCTCACACTGTTCACAAAATTCAGAAAATTCAGAAAATTCAGTTTAGACTTAGAAAAATTTCTAAGTGTTGGAAACAGATGAAAAGTTCAAAAAGTTGGGGTTGTTTTCAAGGTTCAAATGATTCCCAAAATTTGTTTTCAAAGTAGGAACTTGTTAACCATGTTATAAAATTTCAGAAACATCTTTTGAAAACAATTTTGAAATAGTTTAAGGCCATGAATACAATGTGGAAAAATGTATACTTTGTGTTTTTCTTTGTTTTCCAAACATGTCTTTTTCTGTCTTAATTTTATACCACAAAGACAACAATCAAAAGATAATTTTTATTAATCCAAAAATAAAACCAAGCTTATGTATTTGTAGTACATATACCAAGTATCAAATAAAAGTCAAGAAACATAAAATAGCATTTTATAGCCTAGTGAAAACAAAGGTTGAAAACAAGTACTTGGCTATATTTTCAGGGATTGTTTTCTATAGAAAACTTAAAGGAAAACTTTCATAAATCATTTTGAAATTTTGTTTTCTTGGATCTAACAAAGTTAAAAGTTCACTTTAAGATGAAAGCAAGAATGATCCAAGTCTTGGAATAAAAATCCACTCAAGTAATATTAGGAAAACATCAGGGAAAAATATCAGAAAAAATAATAGAATTGTTTTCAGGAAATTTTTTTGTATTGGTTTTTATCAAGAAACAAAACTTGTGTTGCAAATATGATTAAGATCATAAACACATGTTAGTTCAAACAATCATGTTGTTAAAAAAAAATTGGCCCTAATTTTTGTCTTCTTGAGCACAGTACAAGATTCCAAAAACTGGGGTGTGACACTCATCATTCCCATGATCATGGAAACGACCACAGGTTTCATCACGCTCGCGGTTGGCGTCGTTGTAGTAGTGCCCGCGATTGTTGTCGTTGTAGAAGCGATTGCGATTGTTGTCGGTGTAGGCGCGGCCATGGTTGTTGGTGTAGTCGTCACGCGATCTCGGCGTGCGGCGTTGACGGATGACTCGAAGCCACGGTGGCCACCGCCCGTCAGCCTCTGCTGACGCATGTCATAGGCGGAGATCATGGCGTGAAGTTCGCTGACGGAGCAGATTGCCATGACGTTGACAGATGATACGAGCGAGGTGTAATCTTCACTGAGCCCATTGAGGATGAACTCCACCAGCTCGTCCTCATCGATGGTGCGACCTGCAGCAACTAATTCAGTAGCAAAGCCTCTCATCTTACCAATATATTTGTCAGCTGTCATATTCTCCTTCTTGGTGTTGGCGAGTTCTCCGCGTAGGTGTCTGACGTTGGCCTTGGAACGCGATGCAAAGATGGAGACGATGAGATCCCACACCTCGGATGCGTGTTCTAGCCCGACGGTTTGAGCCAGGATTTCAACGGACAGGGAATTGAGTAGGCAACTTAACACATGTTGATCCTTCAGAATCCAGCTCTCATACGCCGGATTAGGAGTTGATACTTCCTTGTCGTCCTTCCTCTCGATCAGGAACTCCGGTGGCTCCTTCTCCTTTCTCTCAAGCAAACCGATCACCCACGCTCCTCGCAGGGTCGGCATAACCTAAGCTTTCCAAAGGAGGTAGTTGGTTCTCTTGAGTTTTTCGGTGGGTGGTGTACCTAGTGGCTGGGTTGCATTGGTGGCAGAGGAGGAGGCCATGGCGATGGGTTTTGTTTTCGATAGATGGGTTCTTGCTCAGGTGTTTGAGGGTGATTGGGTGTTTGGGTTTTGGGAATTGTAGATTGGTTTGTGGTGTTTGGGTAGGTGTTCTTGATCTGGATGGTAGATCGGTTTCTTGGTGGGTTTTCTTGGGTATTGGGGTGTTCTAGGGTTTTGCTAACTCGATGCCGCAGAAGAGTTCCGCTCTTATACCATATTAAATTTGGCGTGAACGATGCATTTGATCTCTGCATCGGTTGCATGTTTATATAGGGGCAAAGCCACCGAACCATGTACAGAGAAATTAGGGGGCGGATATACCTAACCAAAACCACCTTATAGATTCGGTGACAATTGGTTTATAAGGATAAGCACAAATCTATTTAACAACAACATCCATATGTTTAATTTTTAAGTTCATGTTTACTGTCATCGAGATCAAATATGTAAATGTAATTTCATCCATGACAGGGGAATAAGTTCCCTCAAAGTTGACATCTGGTCGCTAGGAGAAATTTTGAGGAACGAGCCTTGCTTTATACCTTACTACCTTATTATTTTTTTTGTTCCTTTATTGAATAAAAACCGGCCATCAAATAATCGGACACAGCTTCGACATCCCAGAGGAGGTCCAATTAGGGGTGGCGAACACGTATTTGATTTATGCCGGAGATGCTCTTGGCCTATTTTCGAATAGCTCCGCCGCTTCAGATGTCAATGTTTTGTGTGGCGAGTATCACACGCGCGGGCGGCCGCTATGGAATCGACAGATGTGACACTACCTTCAATCACCGACGCACTGACGTGGTTGCAATAATTGGCGACGTTGGTGACGAAAAGTTGATTGAAGCCACCGAATCTTACGAAGTGGACACTTCCGCTCCATGGAGAAGACCGTGGTTCTGTACCCTGGCCTCGCCGTGAGCCACTTCGTCCCCATGATGCACCTCGCCGGCACCCTCATCGAGCACGGCTACGCCGTCTCCGTCGCGCTAATAGACCCCGCCGTCAACACGGACGTATCCTTCGGCGCCGTCGTCGCCCGCGCCGCGGCCACCATGCCGTCCGTCCGCTTCCACACGCTCCCGCTCGTCGAGGACACGCGCACGCTGATCCCGGACGCGCAGTTCATCCTGAGGTACCTCGACGTCGTCGGCCGCCACAATGACGGCCTCCGCGACCTCCTCCTCTCCATGCGCGTCCACGCGGTCGTCGTCGACTCGCTGTCTGTCGAGGCGCTCGGCGTCACCAAGGGGCTCGAGATCCCCAGCTACACCCTCTTCACCTCCAACGCCGCCGCCCTCGCCGTCTACGTCCAGCTCCCTTCCATCCTCGCGGAGGGCGGGACGAGCTTCAAGGAGCTAGGAGACGAGCCTATCCAGTTCTTCGGCCTCCCGCCCATTCCTGCCTCTCACCTGTTCGGCGAAATGCTGGAGGACCCGGAGAGCGAAGTGTTCAAGGCGACCGTGGCGTCGCTGTACGGGATCCCGGAGGCCGATGGCGTCCTGGTGAACACGTTCGAGTCGCTGGACGCTCGGGCGCTGGCCGCTCTAGGGGACCCTCGGTGCCTCCCTGGCCGGACCATGCCGCCCGTGTACTGCGTCGGGCCGTTCGTGGGTGGTGTCGGTGGCGAGGTGACAAAACAGCGGCATGACTGCCTCGCGTGGCTCGACGGGCAGCCGGACCACAGCGTTGTGTTCCTCTGCTTTGGGAGCGCGTGGTGCCACCCGGAGGAGCAGCTAAAGGAGATCGCCGTCGGCCTGGAAAAGTCCGGGCACCGGTTCCTGTGGGTCGTGCGAACCCCAGCATCCAGCAACGACCTCGACGCTGTCCTGCCGGACGGGTTCCTGGACCGCACAGGCGGCCGCGGCCTCGTGGTCAAGCAGTGGGCGCCGCAGGCCGACGTGCTCCGCCACAGGGCCACCGGCGCGTTCGTGACGCACTGCGGCTGGAACTCAGTGCTGGAAGGCGTGACCGCGGGCGTGCCGATGCTGTGCTGGCCGCTGTACGCGGAGCAGAAGATAAACAAGCTTCTCATGGTTGGTGAGATGGGGGTCGCCGCGGAGATGGCCGGGTGGCAGCGTGGGCTGGTCGAGGCCGGCGAGGTGGAGGGCAAGGTGAGGCTGATCATGGGCTCCGAGGAGGGCAGGGTGATCAGGGCGCGCGTGGCGGCGCACAAGGAGGCCGCCGCAGCGGCCTGGAAGGACGGCGGATCGTCGAGCGCGGCGTTCGGCCGGTTCTTGTCGGACATGGACGGCCGGCAGGCTCGGGCTCGCGGCGAAGATGCGTGAGCTTTGCGTACGGTACATGTCGCGTCCGTAAGGAAGTGCATAGTATACGTCTACAAGCTTGGGAATTGGCACGCGGTACATGTCACGGTAAGCAACTCATCCATAGCCGTAGGTGTGGCATTATTGGAAACTGATGTGACTGCGTGGCACCTCGATCTCGATCTGAAATCCATAAGAACTGAATTCCGTAAAAAATCCCAAAAATTCCTTTGCGCTCCATTGTCCACTCCAAAGTATATTTGCATCCACCCCAAACTCTTGCAAAGAATTCTTTGTCTTTCTTGTGTTGCAGTCTTCAATCCCATGTTTTTTTTTTCTCGTTTCTGTCTTTTTTTTTGCATTCATGCAAATCGAAGAGTGTAAAGTCATTTTCACTCATGAGCTCTAGTGCTCTCTTTGTTTTGAAAAATTCTGGATGTAGCCCACGATGTAGCCTACAAATTTGAAACAACACATCGGAAAATTATTTGCATTATGGGCTACACAAAAATAACAAAAATCTTTTAAAAATGATATTTGAAACACTTTACTCAGATTTGAATATTTATCATATTTGTGTAGCTCAAATAGAATGTATTTGAAATTTAATTTTTTCACGTCCGTGTAATACGTCATTAAGAACTTCTAAGTTTTTATTTGAAACTTTAAATATATTTTTGTTTTTTTAAATATAGGGAGCACCAGAACTCGTGAGCAAGAAATCTCAACTTGAAGAAGAGCCCCTTTCATATCACCGTCCTTTTATATAGCAATCTCACATGTGCATAGCACAATTTTCTCTATGTTTGTTTACATGCTCGTGCAAAATGCTAAAATGTGTTCAAACGGAGTTTAAAATTTCTTGTATGAGGTATTTCGGTAAAAATTTTGCTAAATGGTGGTAATTATTATCCCAAACACACAGAAATTGTGTGAAAAGTGAAATCCACTCTTTATTTTTAAAGGAGTTTAAAAATATATATGATTAATATTTTGAAACAGAAACGATGCCCTCTTTTATTTTCTTCCTAGTTTCATGTAAAGCTCACTATTTCAGTAATTATGTAGTTTTATTATGTGCAATAATAAAAGTTGTTGTTGCACAGAAACAAAAAAATTATTTGCAGCAAATGCAATAAAAACAAACATACAAAGTTGTGTGACCGACTCTGATGTGTCTTCGTTTCGCATGGTGCTCAACAACTACGGCTAACATTAGATCATCTCCATCCATTTGGCCACCTCAGGGCGATTTTGGGCGAAAAATAGCGCCGTTTGGGTTGTGGGGGATGGGGCGCCGACGCTATTTTCGGCCTTGGGGGAGGCGAAAATTCATGATGTAATCTCGCCGGTGATCACGGAGCACACCACATTTTCATCAACACGTTCCTATGTTGTTTGTGCGCTTGACCACACTACGACGCGGCGCCGCTAATCTTGTACGTTTGAATACCGTGTAGGTGTTACAGTGCGGCACTAGTTCGTGGGATAATAGATCTCATTGCTATTAGACAAGTCTAATTGGAGGGACCAAATTTGTGAATTTCAACATCGACCTGGTCATCGACAAAATTGCCTCTCTCTCGGATATGTTGTTGGTTATGCACTTTTTTTTTTGCGTAGCGCGTTTCCCAACAATTGCTACATTTGAAACCTCTGGAAAGAAATTGTATCACGACAGTAAATTTTTGTGTGGGAAAGAATGTTCATAGTAAAAACTTGCTTCTCCGTGATGAAATTGGTTCCTGGGATCGAAACACTATATGGGATGGAATTTAAAAGCTATTGGAGTTAGTAACGTAAAGTGAAAACAGGTTCTTGTTTAGACACGCGTTTAAGCACAGAAGAATTTGTAATAGAGTGAATTTCACCTTTTACACTTCACTTATAAATTTGTGACACTAATTAGCAAATCTAGTAAAAAAATCGTTTAGATTATCTATTTTAAAACATCTGGATCCTCTTTTTCTAATACATTTGTAGGTTAAGGTGTGAGATGATGAATGACACTAAAAAAATACGAGAACAACGATGAAAAATAGAACAAACGGTGAATAAAATGATGAACATTATCGTCGATCTCGTCCTCCGATATTTACATATTTTAAGGCACCATGTAGTTTTAGGATGCGGTTTTATTCTGAAGAAACATGCCGAAATGCTAAAATGATGTAAAAACAAGTTCAGAATTTAGAGTTGTGTGGTAAAAGGTGGAATTCACTTTTCGTAATAAATGTAATAAATAGGTACATATAGTGGTGAGGGAGAACTCCCGATCTATATAGAGTTGTGCTGCTGCCTTTGTGGTAGCTTACTGTGTGTGCAAGCAAATATCTGAGAGCTTTTGCAGTTGAACAGAGAGAATTTCAGAGATGACATCGGGCACGGGCGACGGCGAGCCAGTGCCACAGCTTCAGTCGAGGAACGTGTGCGTGGTGGGTGCTGGCATGGCAGGTCTTGCGGCTGCGCGCGAGCTGCGTCGCGAGGGCCACGCCGTGACTGTGATGGAGCAGTGCGGCGACGTCGGCGGACAGTGGCTGTACGACCCAAATACCGACGGCGGCGACCTACTCGAGTCCGCGGCAGCGCCGGTGAGCGTGCACAGCAGCATCTACGCCTCTCTCCGGCTTCTCAACTCGCGCGAGGCGATGGGCTTCTCTGACTTCCAGTTCGTGCCCAGGCCCGGGCCCGGCCGCGACGCGCGCAGCTTCCCCGGCCACCGCGAGGTTTACTGGTACCTCCGGGACTTCTGCGACGCGTTCGGCCTCAGCGACGCCGTCAGGCTCAACACCAGGGTCATCCGCGTCGCTACGGCGCCGCCGGCTACGTCGACGCGACGATGGGCGGTGAGATCCGTCACGGGCGAGACGGTGGCGGATGAGGTGTTCGACGCCGTGGTGGTGGCCACGGGCCACTACTCGCAGCCGAGGCTGCCGAGCATCAGAGGCATGGGGGAGTGGACGCGGCGGCAGCTGCACAGCCACTCGTACAGGGTGCCGGAGCCGTTCCGCGACGCGGTGGTGGTGTTGGTCGGGTGCGGGGATAGTGGCAGGGACATCGCGCTCGACCTCTGCCCCGTGGCCAAGGAAGTGCATCTCTCCGCCAACTCGGCCACCACGCCGGCCATGTCCAGGATGCTGGCCAACCACGCCAACCTGCACCTCCACCCGCAGATCGAGCGCCTCCACGCGGACGGCCGCGTGGTGTTCGTCGACGGTTTCTGCGTCGTCGCCGACGCCGTCGTCTACTGCACGGGGTACGCCTACTCGTTCCCGTTCCTGGACACGGGCGGGGCGGTGACGGTCGACGTGGACAACAACCGCGTGGTGTGCCCGCTGTTCGAGCACGTCTTCCCGCCGTCCCTGGCGCCGTCGCTGTCCTTTGTCGGCGTGCCGGTGAGGGTGATCCCGCCGTGGTACTTCGAGGCGCAGGGGAAGTGGATCGCGCAGGTGCTCTCCGGTCGCCGCGCGCTGCCGCCGGAGGAGGAGATGGCGCGATCCGTGGAGGAGCACTACCGGTCCCGGGAGGCCGCCGGCGTGCCCAGGAAGTGCACCCACGACATCGGCGGCGTCGAACCCCAGGTGCGCGGCGCACATACGCACGTACATTTTGCCATTCTTTCATTGGTCGATCCATGATTTGGTCACCCGTCATCGTCCTCTTGCCAGAAACTGTACGAGTTTGGGGGCAAGTACAGTGACTACACGCGCATCGAGGACTGGAAGATAGAGATGATCGCGTCCGACATTGCGAGCATGAAGGAGGACGCTGAGACCTACCGCGACCGTGACCGTTCTGTCGGCATGAGCGACAACGTCCGAAGGGGCCTCGAGAGATGGCTCGGCGGCCCATCTGCTAGGACTCGAGGAGATCTTCAAAGTATGGATGTTGCTCAAGCCGATGCACAGGACATGCCGCCTGAGCTCAATCTTGACTGAAGACCACCATGCGATACACGCCCACATGGAATTCCTGCCTGGACCGTACGTTTGATTTTGTGTGTGATTATTTGTTCGAACTGCAATTTCTACTTTTTAGAAACTAGGCATCACATATGCCCTATTTTAAATTAATAAAGCAAGTAGGGGCTCAAATATGCTGAGACATACAACTTCGCCAAACAGATAAAAGTAAGGGTCCGGCCACCCCACAACGGACCGGTAACAGGACTAAAGCATGCGCTGGAAGCAGCAAGCGGAAGATGGTCTTGAACCCGGCAGCCATCTGCCTCTCCTTGTTAGGCTCCTTTGCTTTTAGTAGTATTATGTGAGTACTCTCATGTTTGCTTGCCGTATCATAAATAGTATTTTTTTTAAAGCATGTTTTGTATGGTGTTTGTTGGGAGAAAGAAAACTGCCGCTTGAAATAGAATTTATAACAGTGCTAGTAGAAACTTGTATAGACTGTGGCTAGAACTTTTTCATTCCATGCTAAATGTTATTTTAGTTTTAAACCCTTGTGGTTATTGAGTAGCATGATTAGCCTCAAATAGCTGAGAGTGTTTAATATGTATTGAAAGATTCATGAGTTGTTCTTGTCATATTAAAGCATCAATATATGGTATTCTCTTTCGAATGATTTATTTGGTTGACTTGGCGCATGCTCACACTATGTTTATGACTACAAACAAGTCACGAATAGCCTCCATGACCACTTAGTTTTTGAACTTGTGATACTTATTATGTTTTAATTAATGATGCTTATGTCGTTATGCATGATTATGACTCTTATGCTCTCTTGATTTGTCGCTGCCAGTCTTTTGCTAGCCTCCACCTATACTGAGTATGAGCTCTACTCGTGCATTCAAACTCGCTTAAGCCAAAGTTTTTCCCATTGTGTCCACCATACCAACCTACATGTGGTATTTAACTGTAATTCCAAAGTAAATTGCTCATGTATTACCTTTAAAACCTTCAAAATTACTCATACTTTATGTTCCTGTTTTTTCTCATGAGGACGTAAATAGAGAATCTTTATCTCACTTGTTGATTGGATTTCACACCCTGAACTAGTGGCTTCATCCGCTTATCCAAATGATAGAAGAGCTGGCAGCGGGGTGCCCAGCCCCAAATTAATGCATACAAATTCTCTTCACTATTTTTGCCACTGATTTATCAGTCCAAGCATAATTGTGTAAACAAAAAATAAAGAGGTATGACCTTCCATACCAGTTGCGTCCTTCACCATGGGAGTCGCTCTTGTGAATCCAGTTGACTTGTGACGTATTGTATTTTCTATTTACCATTCGTTGACATTAGCATACAGCTTCCAAAATATAGACACTCCTCCACGGTATGTGATTGTTGGTAGGCACCCGAGGATTCGGTTAGCCATGGTTTGTGAAAGATGGATGGGAGGAGTGTCAAACTTTTAATGCCTCTGTTTAATAAAATAAAAGCTCTAGCACATGAGTGATCCTGCTTCCCTCTGCGAAGGGTCTTTCTTTTACTTTTATGTTGAGTCTCCATCTTCTAACTTTATGCACAGTTGAGAGAGCATTTTTGCCATTCTGAGTTCTATGTGCATTTGTCCCATAAGCATCAATAATTACTTCATGATGTGATATTATTTGTTCTTAAATTATTTGTTCTAGTCTTCCTCTTGAACTTTGAAGGTGTCCTGGCATTTATGTTTTGCCCCACTCTTAAGGACTCTCGAAATATCACTTTGCCATGCTTTTTCTATACCTGAAACAAACGTTTACCTTTCTTTGCATTATTATTCATGATCATTTATTTGAGTTACTCTTCGTGATGCAAAGTAATTGCTATGATTTATTATTAAAGTTTTATTTATCATATTTGTGTTTAAAGTTTTATGATCTCAGCGTGCATATGCTTTTACATTAAATTGATCAAGTTTGTGTTAGTAGCATGTGACCTCAGAAATTATTGTTTTATCGTTTACCTACTCGAGGACGAGTAGGAACTAAGCTTGGGGATGCTTGATACGTCATAAACGTATCCCTAATTTCTGATGCTCCATGATCATATTATGCCAATTGCGACATGTTTTCTCCCTTCTTTATGTCATTTTCATCGATTTTCTGGACTAACCTATTAACAAGATGCCACAGAGCCAGTTCCCTGTTTTCTGCTGTTTTTTAGTTTCAGAAAAGTTGTTCTGGAAATATTCTCGGAATTGGAAAATTCGAAGCCTGGAAGTCCTCTCGTTGCTGGAACCGAGAGCACTGGCGATTGCTTTCTTTCTGACCTCTTCAGCCGAGAAATTCCATACCTTCCACCGACTTCTTTTGTGTGTGGCCTTTTCCCCGGAAGCATCTAGAAGACCGAAGAGGAGCCGGAGAGGGGCAGCAGGGGGGCACACCATAGGGTGGCGCGGCCCCCCTGGCCGCGCCAGCTATGGATGTGGGCCCCTCCGGCCTCCACTGCCTTCGCCCTTTCGCCTATTTAATCCCCCCGGATGGAAAACCCTAAACACCTCATCAAAATCCCCAAAAAAGTTCCGCAGCCTCCGTCACCGTCAACCCCAGATCAGGGGGGTTCTGAAGTTGTTTCCGGCACCCTACCGGAGAGGAGATCATCACCGGAGGCTTCTCCATCACCATGCCTGCCTCCGGAGTGATGCGTCAGTAGTTCATCCTTGGACTACGGGTTCGTAGCTGTAGCTAGATGGTTGTCTTCTCCTCATATGCCTCCATGTTTAGATCTCGTGAGCTGCCTATCATGATCGAGATTGATCCTATGTAATTCTATGTGCTGTGTTTGTTGGGATCCGATGAATATTGACCTTATGCCAAGTTGATTATAGTCTTTATTTTCATATGTTATTTGTGATCTTGCATGCTCTCCGTTGCTAGTGGTTATTCTGGCCAAGTAGTTGCTAGTGACTCCAAGAGGGAGTATTTATGCTTGATAGTGGGTTCATGCCTCCTTGTTGCCTTGCTCGAGTGACAGAAATTTGAAGGGTGAGGATGTGTTGTTTCCATTAGGGAGAAAACAGCGGTGAGAGTGCCCGCGTGCATAATCATTGCTTACATTACACACTTTGTTTAATGCAATTATCTGTTGCTTGCAACGTAATACCTAAGGGGGTTCGGATGATAACCTGAGGGTGGATTATTAGTCATAGATGCAGATGGATGTCGGTCTATGTATCTTGTTGTAATGCCCGCACTAAATATCATAGTAATCTTCATGTCATATTGTGCATTACGGTGTAACCTTTATTTGTCAATTGCCCAGCTGTAATTTGTTCACCCAGCATGCTATCTTTTATGGAGAGACACCACTAGTGAAACTACGAACCCCGGTCCATTTTCCACACTGTTAAACAAACCACAACAATTTCCTGCTTTCTTCACTTTCTGCAAGCATACACTGTTTTCCACACTATACGTCTAATCTTTATTTTCAGCAAGACCGGTGAGATTGACAACCTCACTGTACCGTTGGGGCAAAGTATTTTGGTTGAGTTGTGTGCAGGTTCCACGTTGTTCCTGACACCGGTGAAGCGCCAGCACCACCGTCAGTGGCATAAACCTTCCGAAGATTCTCTTTCTCCTATTGGATTGATAACCCTGGTTCTTAACTAAGTGAAAACTTCCTACCGTTGTGCTCATCACACCCTCCTCTTGGGGTATCCCAATGAGTCCAAGATCTGCACCATCAGAATGCAGAATCATCTAATGGAAAACTCTAGAGCTATTCATAATTTACATAGTATTATTGAGAGAACATCTAATGATGTTAAAATTCTTGTTAAACATTTTCATATGGTTGAAACTCAAATTGATCAACTTACTAAAGTGCAAAAAGATTTCTAGCTAATGCTTCTAGAGAAAAACATGTTTATGAAATAATTACTAGAAGTGGTGTTTCTACTCAGGATTTCTTGTATCCTGATGGTTATCCTAAAAGAATTGAACAAGATTCTCAACAACCTAAAAAAATAGTACTTCTTCTAAGCAAAAGAAGAACAAACATAAAACCGTTGTAGAATCTCCTGAACCTGCTAAAGATCCTAATAGTATATCTATTTCTGATGCTGAAACTGAAAGTGGTAATGATAAAAGTGATGCTTCTGATAAAGGAGAACTTGAAGTTGAACCTGGTAAGCAAACTAAAACTGCAAAGTACACTAAGGAGGATTTCGTTGCTAATAAACATGGTAAAGAAAGAGAACCTTGGGTACAAAAACCAATGCCTTTTCCTAATAAGAAACTTAAATCAAAGGAAGAAGAACAATAAAATAAATTCTGTGAGTGGATGAAACCTTTGTTTTTGTAAATTCCTTTGACGGATGCTGTTAAACTGCCTCCTTATTCAAAATATATGAAAGATATTGTCTCTAATAAAAGGTAGATTCCTAATGAGGAAATTTCCACTATGCTTGCTAATTACTGTTTTAATGGTAAGGTTCCAAAGAAGCTTGGAGATCCTGGTATACCCACCATTCCATGTTCCAATTAAAATAATTATGATAGAACTGCTCTATGTGACTTGGGAGCAGGAGTTAGTGTCATGCCTTTCTCTCTTTATAAGAGACTCTCTCTGGAAAAATTAATACACACTAATATATCCTTGCAAATGGCTGATAAATCTACTGCTATTCTTGTTGGTATATGTGAGAATGTTCATGTTCAAGTGGCTAATAATTGTATGATATTAACTCACTTTGTTGTGTTGGAAATGCCTGAAGATGATAATATGTCTATTATTCTTGGGAGACCTTTTCTTAACACTGCATGGGTGTTATTGATTGCAACCAAGGAAAAGTAACTTTTAATGTTAATGATAAAGAGTATATAGTTTATTTTCCCAAGAATATTGATAGAAGATATGATTTAAATTCAATTGAAAATATTGAGACCATCAAGATTGGAGAATTCTATTGTCCTATTCCAGTGCAACCAAAAGAATATGAAATTATTATGATTGGTACTATGTCTATCAAATTTGAGGTAACATAATCATTTAAGTTATATACAAAGTTTTTTCTTCATAAAAATTGTTTTGATAACAAGACTTGATCAACCTTGTTAACAAAGTGATTTGAAATGAAGAAAACAATGTTTTCACTTTGTTTTCACCATACCCATCTTTGTTTTCACCATGCTACACATTTTTTCATCATCCATACCTTTGTTTCCATCATCCATACTTTTGTTTTCGCAGTGATTTCTTTTGTTTTCATCATGTGATGTTTGTTTTCACCACCCATAACTTTATTTTCACCACTTCCACCTTTGTTTTTACTGGGTATTCACACATTAAAATGTCTTAGAACATGTGTAGAATTGGTTTTAGTTCTATTTTTCAACATTCCATAATTGTTTTCCTGGTTTATAATTAATTATTAAATTCTAAAAATACCTCGAAAATAAAGTTTCTCGAAATATTCCAGAAAAATTATAATAAATTTCTACGTAAAAAATGAGGCAGAGAGGCACCTAGGACACCCCAAGGGGACCCACCATGCATGCACACCACGGGGTGGCACGGCCAGCACATGGTGTGGGGCCCCCTGGCCCCCACTAGTTCTCTCCCCTGCCAAAGATTCCTCTCTCTCACCCCAAACTCAAAACATTTCATGGAACTCGAGTCCTTCTTGTTCTTCCTCGAGATTTTTCGATCTCTTTGCTTAGACTACATTTGATGCTAAAATTTGGTGCATTTGCTCTCCGGTATGTGACTCCTCCGATTATCCAAGTAGAATTTTGTTTAGTGGATGTGACGCCCCGAGATCGGGCACTATGCAGATTTCAGCATTCCCGCCAAAATCCACATAATAACCGATTCCAGGTTGCCACTTGTGATAACATTACAACAGTTCACGAATATTCCGCAACAACAACAGAAGAGATATATACAAGGCGACTTAAATGAGTCAAGGATACAACTGATACAATACAAAGATCCAAATGACAGCGGAAGAAACAACATAGTGTCCGACTATGGACAAGATACAAATTGGACTAAGAGTCCTGAAGATAACCGATGGCGTCCAATCCCTGCCCAGGCCAAGCCGGAAGGATTCCCAAACTAACATCGTCAGACTTCAAACCTGTTGACTGCAATGTGGAATATGCAGCCACGAAATGGATTCGTCGGTCAGTACTATTAAGTACTGGCAAGTGGATAAACCATACTCACAAGATACTAGCGTAACCAATCATCACAAGATACAAATACTTTGGGTACAACGGAAGGAAGGGATTATTGCAAAGAAGCGGCAGCGGGCGGCACTAACTAACTACAGAGACGCGCTACAACATCCGGCTAAAAGAAAGGGATAAGATAGCGCGACAAAACCAACTACAACTACTCACCAAACAATACCCATCCAATGTTACCCCTTACTAAGGAAGCGACCCAAGGAAAACTCACACGGTTGATTAAGGTGACATTCATTTTTATAGTGGAGGTAATCTATATTACTAGTCAAGTTATCATCGTTAAGTGTAAGTTGTCTGAGTACTTGTTAGCCAGCACTTTCACCAAGTCATCCATAACCGCGGACAACACGGCTTCTCGAGAAGATTTAACCCTGTAGGGATGCACCAATTTGGCCGTACACGTAAGAATGACCCGCCAGGTGGGGAGCAAACCCACCAAGCAGGCCACTCAACACAACCCAACTCTTCTTCGCATCAAGCCCAAAGAACCCCGTGCAATTGAGCGCACGGCTAATCAAGCCCCATGAAGAAAAGGGGACCCTCATAGCACTCTAAGAACGTGTCTCCCTAAATGCCGACTACAAAAGTTTCACCCTGGCGCCAAGGGTTCGCACCTTCATATGCATGCGGCAAATGGAAAACCCGAACTAAATGAGGCGATTTGGACGAGATGCGAATCGAATCAGAATTGCGGGGGGCGCCCATACTCGCTTCCCACATGCGGTTAGCGCGCTCATCATGGATCGGAGGACAATACCCTTTTCCTAATTAAGTTCGACACTAGCAGGCCTCAAAACCACGCCGGGCCTCCTGCCGGTGCCTTATCATCAAATTATTATTACCCAATACATTAACATGAAGTTGATTGAGTTGAAACCCAACTATCAAACTAAACAGGTGATAAGACGGACAACAAGACTTGAGCGCAAACAACACTAAGCATGCAACTACGACACGAGGGCCAACAAGGTAAACAAACAACAGTTAATAGGAAGTGGAAGGAAGGCTATATCATGGTTGCAAGGTAAACATATGATATGATCGAGACACAAGCATCGAATCATAAGGCTAGCATAAGGGTAACGGACGAATCGGTAACAAGTGATAAAAGGCAGCCATAGGTAGCAAGTGAGTATACTTGCTTGGAATCCAGCAAGTAGAGGTACATCCGCAGAACTTGTCGTTGCTCACATCATCTCAACGTCCTATCCGCGAAGAAGCAACGAACTAGAACAAACACCGGATGCAACAATTACTACTACGGCAAAGATCCAGCATGATCCTATTTTATATGCATGACAAGTTAAAGGGTGCATCAAAGATAAACTAGTTGACATGGTAAACATATTTAAATGGGCCCATATGCAATTTGGATTGCATATGGAAAAGCCCATGAATTAATGTTGCATTAAATGATCTACGAATAACCATCATGTGGAAGTTGATTAGAATGATGCATGGATGATGAAAACAATAAGAAAACAACAATAGCTTCAGTTTGATATGTTGTTTACCAAGTTTGGAATTTTATTTATTAAGTTATGAACTTTGCCATTTTAAATGATTTAAACAAACATTTGTTGTTTTCACCAATTTTAAATGTTCAAAACAGATAACAAAATTTATGTTTGGAAAGAACACAAAATTTTAGATGTAATACATATTTCATTCGGTGAATTTGGATTTTAGATGAGCAAGTTATTAAATTGACAATTTTAAATGCATTAATTAAGAAATAGTTGTTTTCAGCACTTTAATTTATTCAAAATAGAAAACAAAGTTCATATTTGGAAAGCTTATTCAATTTTGCATGGAAACCATATTTTACATGTTGGAATTGGATTTGAATTTCCCAAGTTATGAATTTGACCAAATTGAAAAGAGTTGTTTAAATTTGAATTTTTGAAACCATTTGAAATGTTCAAAACAGTATACAAATGGTTTAAACATGTAGAGAATTTAATTTAGCATGGAATACATATTAAAAATGTTGAATTTGGAATTTGTATGCCCAAGTTATTAAGGTTTGAAGTTTGGATGTAAATATGTAATTTATTTTAATGGCCAGGGACGTGTTTGTGATGAAAACAGAGGTTGGAGGGGCTCGGGTGCAAAACTGGGAAGGACAGGGGCCTCGGTGCAAAACTTCAGATCCAGATCTGGATCTGGGAAGTTTGTCACCGATGCTCGTCCCAGCCCGAGCGGCTGACGAGCGGGGCCTGCGCCACGCGGCTGCTGACAAGGCGCGAGTGGAGCCGAGATGGCACGGGAGGCAGCTGACGGGTGGGCCCCACCTGTCAGCGTGCAAGGTAAAAGGGGTTTATTCCTGCGCGGGGGAGGGCTCGAACCCGCGACGCGCGCGGTGCACCGTGAGGCTCTGACCACTGGGCTACTGCGCCGATTGTGTTAGCGAACGGGCGTAGATGCTTTTGAGGTGCATACGGACTTAACTGAAACTCCGAACTGACATTCAGAGTTTCAGGCGAGAGAGGCCGGCCGAACGGCGTCGAATTCGCCGGGAAAACGCTCGGCTCGATGGCAGGCGGGTAGAGAAAGGGGGAGAGGAAGGAAGAGCCTCACCGCGGGGAAGGCTTGGGCGACGTAGACGGCTCGGGGAGGGTTCAGCCTGACGGAGACGACGGTGGCGACGGGCGCGCGCCGGGGTGAAAGGGTCGACGGTGTGGCGGTCTGGAGAGCTCCCCGTGCCATCCGAGGTGACGAGGGCGTAGAGGGAGGTCCCCCATTTCCATTCCCGCGGGGAACGGGGCCCGACGGCGAGCGCAACCACGGCGCCCTTGCCCACAACTTCCGGCCATGGCTTGGTTCAGAAAAAGAAAAACAGAAGGAGGGGGGAGAACAGAGGAGAAGCAGGAGGGGAACGGCGGCGCTAGAGAGGAGGAAGGGGGAAGAGGAACTAGGGTTCCAAGAGGAGCAGGGAGGCGGCTTTATGCCGTGGGGAAGGAGGGGAGCAGGTGAGGGAGAGGGGACCAGGAGGGTGGTCACGCCCTCCTCGTGGTTCTGTACGGAGGGAAGAAGGAGGGGGTAACGGGCTAGAAAGAAAGGGGGGAGGTGGGCTGGCTGTGTGGGCCTCGGGGTGGTAGGTGGGCCGGTTGGCCTGCCTCCCCCAGAGGTTCTCTTTTTATTATTTTCTTTCCTCTTTTTTTTCCTGAAATAGAAAAGGTAAGAAAAGAGAGGGGTTTTGATGGGTTAAAAACATGAACTCAATTTTTAATGGATTAACCACTTCAAATGCCCAAGTGCATGCTATTTAGTTTTTTGAAAAATTTCAAATTGTGACATTTATTTGAATTTGAACATTGAATTTACAATTAGGGTGTTAATAAAGGGGATTTTATTAACAAGCAATGTAATTGATTCAAATTCAAAACTACTGAAACCAAATTGAGTTGTTTAGTTTGCAATTTTTAATTGGAAACACTGGACATGTTTGAAAGTTTTAATTGGTTTGAACTTTTTAAGTTGTTTTGAAAACAAGGTGCAATGCATAGGATGCATGATGCTATGCAAAAAGAAAAAACAACCAAATCTAGTTGGGGGGGGGGGGAAATCCCCCGGTTGTTACAGTGGAGTATTTCTTGAGTATTTTGGTACTGTAGGTGACAGCTTGTGTGAGTTTGCATGCTTGATTTAATTTGAAATAATATAGTTTTGATGCATGTTTAGCTCTCCTACAAGTCTCTATAGTAGTTTCCACCATATACTTGCTTGAAACCAATTTTTGTGATGCTTGTTAAAAATTTCAGAAATGGACAACAACAACTTTGGAGAAATTTTCAAGAGTGATGCACCTAGGAGGGAAAGGCCCTCGCGCTCATCTACTCTAGTGAGACCATCCTACAATGAGGACCCCATTGCACCAAGTATCGATAATTCAGGACACGATGGAATTGCTAACCCATCTAGTTTCCCTTGTTATACATTTTTGAGGAGTGCAGGTACACTTGATGACTTCTTGATGCTGATTGATAGGGTTGGTTTAACTAACTACATGAATGATGAAGGTACCCAATATGCCATTCTGACAAAAACTTTTGTTGAGAGTTTTAAATTCCATAACTCACAATATGGCCCATCTATTGCATTTAAGATCTATGGTAGCCCTTTTTCCCTGCCTTTGGAGAATTTTTGCATCATTATAAGTATCAACGCCTCTAGGACATCGTGTACGTTTCAGGAGAGACCTGTTGATTTGATGAAGCTCTATCGAGGAGTTTCCAATGATGATGACCGCACAGCTCGGCACGAAAAGATAAGGAATATCCAACTTCCTACTATCAGATATTTCACTTACTATCTTGCTACTAGTGTCCTTGGTAGGGAGAACACTAGCAATATTTCAAACTGTCATCTTGCTTTCCTTGTTGATGCACTTAACTGTAGCGATAAGTATAACCTTGGTTATATCATTGCTCGCCGCCTAGCTGCTAAAGGACCCATTTATGGGGGCATTATTGCTACGCGTATAGTAACTGCTCTAGGCCTTTCTATTGATCCCAATAATGAATTGATAGCTCCTTATAGACTTAATCTTGTTTCCATGAAGGCTCATCATTTTATTACTGCCAACTCTACTACTCAACATCTAGTATATAGAGTTTTATTTACTGACGGAGATGAAAGGGAAGTTACTTTGCCGCAGTCTGTTTTGTTCAAAGTTGATAGGATGCCATGGTCGTGCTCGAAGGGGGAGCTAGAAGAGTAGCTGCGCTTGATTGAGTTCCATAATCAGCAAATGAGGTAGAATGCACCTTCCACGGACTACACCGCGCAGTACACCGGGGCATCCTCGACCTCATATCTGTAGGATGGACCATCCTCGTCTCACTATGGGGGCGCCACTTCATGGCCCGCTTGGGATTGATCTCTACTTAGGCCAAAAGCCTAAGCTTGGGGGAGGTATACCGGCATCACACTCATATCATATCATGTTTCTGTCGGTTTTTTGTATATCCATGTTTTCGTTTCTTTCACTTATTTTTGTTTCTTTCGCTTCTTTTTGTTCTTTACCTTCTTTTTGTTTCTTTCGTTTTTGCTTCTTTCGTTTCTTTTTGTTTTTATTGTTTTGTTATTGCTTTCCAAAACACAAAAAGACCAAAAATATTTATGTTTTTTCTCTTTATTTGTTTCTTTAGTTTCTTTCATTGGTTTGCTTTGTTTTCTATTTCGTTTTAATATTCAAAAATCCAAAAAGATTTTGCTTGTTTGCTTGTTTTCCTTCCGTTCTTGTTTTAAATTCAAAAACCCAAAAATATTTGTTGTTCTTTTTTGGTTTTGTAAAGTTTGTTGCAGAGTTCATAGGTATTCCGGGTCTCCTTGGAGTTTGGTTATCAATTTATACGATCCGTCCACACAAGTGAAGAACAATAATGATGATTTACGACAATTCAAGTTGTGGTAAGAGGCTGGTATGAACTCTATTTGTTTTCATTTTTGTACATATACTCATCCATGTGGACATGCTTAGTTCGTTCGTGTAAGGTGTATGTTATTTAATGAATGCTTAGTAGTTCGTGCTCTCTCATGTTTAGTTCCAACTTACTAATATTAGATAGCATGTCGTATAAATGTTTGCCTCATTGCTTTATTCATAGAAGGGTATGACATTGTGGCGTTTCCCTCTGAATGTTTCACTTGACTTGACTTGGCACATGTTCACGCATGCTATGACTGAAAACAAAAACTCAATTAAGCCGCGACGATTTAAGCATGCTTATGACAGTTATTGCTCTCTTGATTGTCGCTCCCAGTCTATTGCTAGCCTTCACCTGTACTGAGTATGAGCTCTACTCGTGTATCCAACTCCCAAAAAACCAAATTTTGCCAGATGTGTCCACCATGCCTACCTATATGTGGTATTTCACCGCCACTCCAAAGTAAATTGCTCATGTGTTATCTTTAAAACTTTCAAAATTATTCCTATTTTGTGCCCGTGTTTTAGCTCATGAGGACATAAATAGAGAATCTTTATCTCACTTGTTGATTGGACTTCACACCATGTACTAGTGGCTTCATCCGCTTATCCAATTGCTAGAAGACCTGGCAGTGGGGTGCCCAGCCCCAAACTTAATTACAATAAATTCTCTTCACTATTTTTGCCCCTGATTTATCAGTCAAAGCAAAATTGTGTAAACAAAAGAGAAAGAGGGATGACCTTCTACCCATTTGCGTCTTCTATGGGAGCCGCTCTTGTGAAGTCTAGTTGGCTTGTGATGTACTGTATTTTTAGTTTACCATTCGTTGGCATAACCATACACCTCTCTAAAAAATGTTTTCAATACTTCTGTTTAACAAAATAAAAAGCTCTAGCAGATGAATGATCCCTGCTTCCCTCTACGAAGGGCCTTTCTTTTACTTTTATGTTGAGTCTTCACCTTCTCACTTTATGCACTTTCTTGATACCATAGTTGTCATTCTTAGTGTAATGTGCTTGTCCTAGAATACGGTTAATTGCGGTATAATCTTGATGCTTTTATCTTTGATATGTTTACTTCTAGTCTTCACTTGAACTTCAGAGGTGCCCTCGCATTTATGTTTTGCTCCGTTATTAAGGGCAAGCGAGATACCACTTTATCATACCCTATTATGAACATTGCAATCATGTGAATCGATATACTTCATGTTGTGTTTTTATTAGTGTGTTGAAATCAACTATTAGGTGACTTTATTTTGCATACTTCTTATTATGAATTGCCTAAGCACTTGATCATATAGTGAGAATATTTACATCATATGAAACAAATGTGTTCGTAAAAGTTCTTTTATCGCACTCAGTTGTTAACTGAATTACTTGAAGGCAAGCAATAAGCTAAGCTTGGGGAGTTGATACATCCAAAACGTATATCCTTTTCCGAAAACTTTTGCTATTGTTTCCCTCTAAACTTGTGAGTTTTTTATGCAACTAACACGGACTAACGTTGTTTTCAGCAGAATTACCCTCGTGTCTTGTTTTTGTGCAGAAAAAACAACTTTCGGGAAATTCCACAAAAAAGATCCCAATGACCTTATGTCACCCGAAGACCACTGGAGCCAGAAGGAGACCCGGAGGGGGGAAAGGAGGGGCTAACACCATGCCTGGGCGCGCCCTTCTAGGCCGCCGCCAGGTGGTGTGAGGGCCCTAGGCACCCCCTCGGGCTCCCCTTTTGACTACATAACCCCCATAACCCTAAAACAACATGGGGTTCTTCATATTCTAGAGAAACACACCCAAGCGCCGCCACCACCTCGAAACCCAATTCGGGGATCAAAAGTTCCCTTTCTGGCACCCTGCATGATTCCCCGTCCATGTGTGAGTAATCCCCGATGTAGGCTAATAGGGATGTAAGGGATTGGATGATATCGTTCATGTAATAATGCCACATTGTTAGGGAATAGTGCCTAGTATTCGTTCTTAGTGCTATATATCGTTGTTGCAACTTGTTATTCTTAATGCTTGTCACTAGAGCCCGAGTGCCATTATCTCATATCTAAACATGTTATTGTTTCATGAGTATAATTATGTTTCTTGATCATATCTGCAAGTTTTTTACACATGTTGTTGTCCGGAACCCGAGAGCCCGAAGTGAAAATAATCGGGACAACCGAAGGGGATGACTGTGATGTGAGGATCACATATGTTCATGGAGTGTTAATGCTTTGCTCCGGTGCTTTATTAAAAGGAGCACCTTAATTACCAGTAGTTTCCCTTGAGGCCCCGGTGCAAACGGGCTGGTAGGACAAAAGATGTTGGGCAAGTTTCTCATTGCGAGCACGTAACTATATTGGAACACAGGCTTATGGTTTTCCTAGAACTTGGATGTTTTATTATGATCTATATGTGATGGGGGGATAGTAACCCGGTATGCCAACTCCAAGGTGTAACCCGGCCCAAAGGACGCCGCGCGGGATCCGGCTAAGGATAAAGAAACTTCTGGAAGGCCCAAAGTTTGTAGGCCTCGTAACCCGGATTGTGGGTTGCGGTAAGGAAAGCTAGGGTTTGTAAGCAGAGTTCGGATAGGACTCAAGCTGCGCCTTGGAGGGCAAGCCAGGGGGGTACGGGTACTTTATAAACCGGCCCCCAGGCTTAGCTTGACAGAGATTCACGACATAATCATATCACCTATTATCGAGTATCCAGTATAACCCGAGAGCCATATTCGAGACTCGGCGAGTTGAGAGCCGATTCCTAGATCGCTTATCATCATGTTCTCTTTCGAGCTAAACCCTCTCCCAAATACCTGTGTCGACTTGCCCCAAGATCAGTTACCTCTGGTAACATCTGCCGTGATCATCCCACGACAGTTGGCGCCCACCGTGGGGCCTGCGTCCAAAGGTGTTTACATCACGGGAGAAGCTCGGAAAAGCATGAGGAACCTCGTCGTTGGAGAGATCTACGACGACCACAAAGGAGAGAAGATGGTGGACGACTCCGGATGGGGGCCAGAATCGGATCGCCTCGAATCCGGATCTGTCGTTACAATCGGCCGGATCAGCGTCTTCATCGGTATGGTATGTTCCTCTGGCTCGGCTCCTGACTATGTTGGATCTGATTCTGTGTCAGGGGAGGATGCTTGCGCCCAGTCAGGTAGAGAAGAATCAGTTGGAGCAACAGACCAGATTGAAGAATCCATCGCGCAGTGGGAACAGCCGGAGGAGCCGGCATGGGCCCCGCATGACCCGGACAATGGAAAAGATGATACTGAATCTATCAGGGACCTGCTGGAAGAACGTTACGGAGAAGACAACAGCGGAGAAGAACAGCATGAACTCACATCAGGCGTAATACGCCGAGCGGCGGTCTATACGGCTCCAGCAGCTAACCTTAATCAAGGAAACATGACCACGGCTCCGGTCGGGGCGGCTCAGGCATTGGCGCAGCGACAGGACGCGGCTAACGGAAACCCGATCCCGGCCCGGGTCGACGGAGAGTCGGCATCAGTGACTAGCCGTGCGGCGGACGAGGAGTTGCACGCGAATACATTCGGATTCCTGGGAAACTGGACACCGGGGGCGGGTCCGTCAAACCCGCGCCACCCGGCCTTGTTCGACAATAATCTGATCCTAGACCCCACGGTCCTCGCTACGGTTATCACTCCAGAAAACACAGCTGAACGTGTCAGGGACCTGGATGTGGCTCGCCGCGCGTTGGAACAGCAAAGAAGGCAAGTGGAAGCAGAGAAACAAGGGATGGCTACGCGTCAGCGCGAGCTGGATGCATTGGAAACCCGGCTCCGAGAGGAAACATCTAGAGTACACCAGAGAACTCAAACTAGACTACCGGCCACGGGTGGGGTCCTTAACCCGGCGGCCTTGTTTATTACGCCTCAGGACCAACCGATCCCAGCTGTAAACCAGGGAACTGCGCCTCAGCCGGCGACAGCGGAAACCCGCGCGGCAAACGTGCAGGCCGGGTTACCCCCGCCACGAACCGGAGTCACAACCGGCATCGAGTTGCCACCGCATCCGCCGTCACGGTTTCGCACACCAGCAGGCCACTACAACAATCCTATGGACAACGTGTATGCAGCAACACTTGCATTGAACCAAATCCCGGTAGGAGAATCGCCCCATGCAGAAAGGACCCGGCAAGCGATCGATCTACTGCACACTGCGGTGGCACAGCAGGCCAATTACCCGGACCACAGAAGCGGGATGCATGGGACGCCATACGCCAGTCAACTACAAGGGAATATTCAAGCAAACTCGGCGCGGCGGAGGGAAGAGCAGCAGCAAATGCCGCCTCCTCCCCGTGTTCCAGCAGCATCGGTAGCGCAGGCCGTTGTGGATAACTCCAGGGCTCGGAGAGCTGGGGCCGGGTCTGCTGCACATGGGTTGCCTGCAGCACCGCGCCCCGCTACGCCCCCGGCTGGATCGCACACTCCCCGAGTAAGGCCAGTCTCAACCGTCCTCGCAGGGCCCAAGTGTCTCTCGGATGACATCAGAGCTGAACCTTACCCGGAAAAGTTCAAAGAGCCGGGAAAAGTAGTGAACTATGAACCGACCATGGATCCGGAAACCTGGTTGAGTAGTTATGAGATGGCAATGTCAATCCGCAATGCATCCGAGAATCTTCAAGCCAAGTTCATGTACTTGATGATGTCAGAAGGAGCAGCAAAGTTATGGTTTACCAACCTGCCAGAAAGATCGATCAAGTCCTGGGAAGAACTAAAGACCGCGTTCGTCAAGCACTTTCACGGAACGTGCAGAAAGCTATTCACTATTGATGATTTAGAGCGATGCGTTCAGAAAAAGGGAGAATCAGCACGCAGTTGGGTACGCCGGGTTATGGAGATACTTCACTCATCCACAGAAATTCAGCCCAAAGATGCGCTACAAGCTATGGCAAAAACATGCAAGTATATTCCTTTAGTACAAAAGTTAACTCGCATGAAGTCCAGTAGGAATGCATCGGAGGTTACAATGGGAGAATTAATGGATGCGTGCAACAAACACGCTGCAACAGACACTACAGAGGAAGAAGTTGATGACAAGAAAGCGAAGGTGAACACCAGTAATAGCGGAAGAACCGGCAATGGATCAGCACCGAGCAATAACGGAAATAGTCAGAACAAGCGCCCATTTGAAGGAGGATCCGAGTTTGTAGCTAATACTGAAGCCGGGTCTTCGAGACCCAGATCTGAAGGGAATTTTAATACCGGAAATCATAATGGGGGACATTATCAGGGACCTCCGAGGCCGGGCAACAGTTGGGATATATTCAGGATGGCGTGCCCGAAGCACAGCAGGAACGGCAAGCCGGCTAATCACTCCTTGGAGCAATGCGCCGACTTACAGAGATGGAAGAATGAGGAAGTAAACAGAGCCATGCGAGGAGCGGGTCGGGGAGGAGGCCCGGGTCCAGGTGGAAATTTGGGCAACGGTCCACCCCCAGCCGGTAACCCGGCAGCAGGAAATCCGGGCAACAATCAAGGGGGAGCGGGAGGTTTTCAGGCTAACCCCAAACAGTTGGGTCAATATCATGTGCACACTACTGGAGGCTCTAACAAGGATAAAAAGATACTGAAACAAGCGGTCAATTCAGTCTCTTCCGCTGTTCCGAGGTATTTGAGGTGGTCAGAACAGGAGGTAACTTGGAGCAGAAGGGATCATCCGGACAGAGTTGATCACCCGGGAGTTTTAGCCTTGGTAGTGGCACCACAGGTCAATGGGTATGAACTGAAAAAAGTCTTGATGGATGGAGGAAGTAGCATCAATATCCTGTACTGGGAAACTTTTCTGCGCATGGGCCTCAAAGAATCTCAACTGCAAAAGAGTACAACAGTTTTTCACGGGATAGTGCCGGGTCATTCAGCGTGCCCTGAAGGAAAAATGGCGTTGGAGGTAGCTTTTGGGGAATCAAAGGACAATTATCGGGTTGAGTGGCTTACCTTTGAGGTGGTTAAGTTGCGCAGTCCCTATCACGCATTGTTTGAAAGGCCGGCTTATGCCAAGTTCATGGCAAGGCCGTGTTATGTGTATCTACAGCTGAAAATCCCGGGTCCTAAGAAGACCATTACCATACACGGAAATCGAGATATAGCAGCTGAATGCGACGAAGGAGATGCAGCAATGGCTGAGCAAGCTTGTAGGAAAGAGGAGCTCAAGCATTACCGATCGCAGGCAAACCCGGAGGAAAGGGCAACATCAAAAAGGCCGACCTCTGAAGGGGATAAAGCAAAAACTAGGACAGAACAAGATCACAAGATGGTGGCCTTCGTCAGGAGCGGTCCTTCCAAGCTCCCTGGCGTAGAAGAGGAAAGCACATCGCTATCTACAACTAGCCGCGCTACAAGAACGACATACCCGGATTGGCTAACAAACCCGGTACTCATTATGAAAGGGACTAACGAATGGAGAATGTGCATCGGCCGTGCCAGCCTGGGGCCGATTCTCGAGAAGAACTAAAGCAGTGTAACGGCCAGCAGGTTTCATACGCGCTCTTTTCCTACCCAGGGTACCTAAGGGGACTGGGAGGTTTTTAATGAGGCGGCCTGCTGGCACAAACTTTTTCGTATCAATAAAAGAGATGGTTTTCAAGTCTTATCATGGTCTTTGCTTCAAGTACAAGTAAGTGATATTTGTTATTATCAATGCATCAGTATCATCAAAATACATTGCACGTACATGAGTTTTTGGGAATTGAACTGCTTAAGTAGTAGTCACAAACCCAGAGACCTGGCCTTGATGCCTATGAGTTATGAGGGCCGATTACTTGCAAGACGAGTACGGCTGCAATCTTATAACCGGACGAAGGAGCCAAATTTCTTGGTTATTCTTACTTAAGCTCGATGTGAATCGCACCAAAGTGGCATGATCTGTTCGCTTACGATTACAATCAAACCATGCAGCCCAATGGGACTTTCTTGACCATGTTTTTCGTATAGATGTAACAACATGGTATCCACGCGAAAGCCGGCTTACAGTATAAGATAATCAAAAGGGTCATCTAAACCACAAGTCTATGCAGAGTACAAGGCTAAATAGCCGGAAACTCAACAAGTATCAAGCATGACTTCAGTATTTACGTGAATGGCTATTGGTTTTCGGATTAGTAGAGAGCAGCTTGTCATCTGAAAAAGGCCACACCCCCCTGGCTCGTACTTTGGGTCATGGGGACTGGGGACTTCGAAACAGAAACAAGCTGTTTATCTACTAAAGCTCGAAAAAACCTTGGCTTCCGAGTCTTGGGGACTTAAAGAAAAGTCCGCTTATCAAAGCCCGCGATACTCGGTTAACCGAGCCTCGAAAAGGGAATCAAAAGCAACCGGGTATCGAGAATAAGCTTAAGAGTAAAACAAGGGTCGAGATTATCAAAAGCCGGGAAAGGCACAAAGTTATCATGAGTAAAAGTACAAAGTGACAGCACCAGTATCAATGGCGCAACAAGCGCATCATCAAAATCATACCAGTTTTTAAAATACAGAATACAAGACATCATCCTACTCGGCATCCTGGGAATGATCTTCCGGGTCTTGGTCTTGGACCTGCTCCTTAGCCTTTCCAGCAGCATTACCCGGACTTTCCACATCAGGACGGACAGGCGGAGGAACAGCTGGCGTAGAGGTAGACGGCCTTAGGCCTAACTCGGCCTCTCTCTTAGCAGCTTCTTCTTTCCTCCTGGCCAGGTCAGTCGCCCATTTTTCCAGCATATCAAGGGGAGGGGGTGCCTCCACCAAAATGGTTTTGCCTTCAGTGTCGTACGAGCTCATGATCGTGTCCAGTTCCATCTTATCGGCCAAGGCAGTAGCCGAGTGGCGTACGGAGGATTGTATAACTTTGAAATCCTTGGGCGTAAACTTGGAGCCGTCAGCCTTGAATTCTGGGAACCCGGATATTACCTTTGCCGGGTCAAGCTTAGGAAAATAAGCTTTCGCCAGCGTAAAGGCCCGGGTCATACCGACTCGGCAAGATGAGCGCTTCCATATGTCAATCCATCCAGGCACTGTTGAAAACGCTTACATAAGGTTTTCTTCGCCTGGGTATACCTCGGAAGGCCATTTCACGGCATCCAATAAAAGCTTTGTGCCGGCGAAAAATGTTCGGAGCACAGTCTTTAGCGTTTTAGTCATGGCAACGGCATCGTCCTCTGGAGCAGCAAGGTTAGCACCTGTAATTGAAATAAAAGAAAGCATATCAGTAATCTTGATTATTATAACGATAAGATAGAGGCATGTAAGTTAATCGCGAACAAAAACTTACTTAGCAAGATGCGATAAGTGTCCGCAACCTGGTTCGACAAGTTTTTCAGTGTAGATTGGGCAGCATTGTATTTCTTCTTGTATCTGGAGACATCTTTTTTCAAAGTCTTCACCTCCGCCTCAAGGGTTTCTCTGCGCTTTACTTCAGCAAGCAGGAGCTGCTCGGTCTTGAGTAATACCTCATCGGACCGAGTAATTTCCGCCTGCAAGGAACGAGTAAAACTGTAAGTCAGATATCATGACAAGCCGAGTATTGTATGAAGTACCGAGCACAACTTCAGCAAGTTATGCTCCGAACTTGGGGACTGGGTGTGTAGTAAGGAATATCAAATAATGTTACCTGATGTGCTGCGGCCATACGCTCCAAGATATTTCCCTCTGAAGCCTTCATTGACAGGAGAGCACTCATCAACTGGTTAAAATCATTGTTATCCGAGTTAGAAGGCTCGGGGGCGCGGAAATTTGGAGAAGAAGTTTTCTTCGTAACAGGAGACGGCACCTGGGTCATCCGAATGTCGGAGTTTGGCCATCCTCCCGCGCCCGCAGCTGCGCCTTTTTCCTTCTCGCTTGCGTGCAAGGCTATTGGATACCCGGCTTCTTGCCTAGCCGGGTTCGTTGGTGATGCTTGCTCATCACCAGCTGTGGTGAATGCATCGTCAGTCGGTTTATTCTTACCCCGGTCCTCAACTTCCATGTCTTCCTGGTCGCTAACAACGACCGTGGCTCTATAGAAAGTGCAAAGGTGCAGTTAGCGCATAAGTCATGAAAAGGGCGATAAAAGTTTGGCATAACATCAGGAAAAGAACTTTACCCGGGGTTCACCGCGAAGTCCGAGGGGAAGCCGCTGCTGGACCCGGAAGATACTGAAAAATACCAAAGCAAGGTGTGAGATTACTTTGTGAGGGAATGTTTGGGAAAGATTCTTGTGTATGGTGAATACCAGTATGTCGAACTGGAGGCGATGAAGTACCCGGGTTAAGGGTCTCGTTACCCGGATTGTTCCGGGTCACTCTACGTTTGGGCGCAGGTGGCTCCTTCAGTTATGACCCAAGGGATGATGACAGGGTTAGCTCGTGAATGATATCACGGGAACGCAAATTAAGCACAAGGAAATGAAATGAAACCTGGAAAACGATTCCTTGGGGTTTTCTTTTGGATCCGGCTTTAATTGCTGGCTCCGGTTCATCTTCATCACTAGCAGACTCCACCTTGCCGTCCGTTTCTTCCTCCTCGTCTTGGTCTTCTTGTTCTGAAAGTAATCAAGATTATAGTGTGGAAATGAGAAGTAGGGCATGACGTATTCAAGGGGACTAAGTATGTGCCTTCGTCCGAGTTAACGGCATCCCCTTCTTCTTCCGGGTCTCCGGAGTTAGGAGGAGTATCTGCCTTCCAGAAGTCACTGTCGGCCTGAGGTGGAGACACCAGAGCAAGGATTAACAGTTGTATCAAGAGGAACGAATAAAATTAAAACTTGTTAGAATTAGGTCCTTACCGCGGGGGCCGGGTTCTCGAGGGTGAAAGGTTCTAATCCGGCTATGTTCCGGATCACCTCGAGCTTTTCCGTCAGAAAGCCCTTGATTGTTTTGTTGGCATCGCTAGGAGCGAAATTGCTGGTGGAGTATCGGATCGGGTCCGTGGTTTGCCCCGAGTATTCGCACATCAGTTTTGTGCGAATGGAGTTGGGTTGGATGCGGAAATCGACCCAAGTCTTCACCAGGTTAAGCCCGATGAGGCCTTGGGCAGAAAGGATGGAGATTCTGGCTAATAGGGGTAGAATTTCTTCTCTTTCCGGGTCAGGGGCAAACCCATTGAAGGCTTCGGAAATATCAAGTTGACCCTCCGAGTAACCCGGCAACTTCTTTTCGCCGGGTGGGGAGGTGTCATGGCAGTAAAAGTATGAGAGCTGCCAGTGCTTTACGTGGGAGTTGAGGGTGAGAGGAGGCATTAAGGAGTTCTTGCGGCGTTGGATGGAAACCCCGCCGCAAGTAAGAAGTGCACCGTCGCCGCTTTCGCGGCACGGTTTGCACTGGAAGAGTTCGACGAAGAGGGCCAGACTTGGCGGAGTGCACAAGTAAGACTCGGAAAGAACGATAAAATGAGTGATGTTTAAAACGGAGTTGGGTCCTATGTCGAAGATGCGAAGGCCATAATGGCTTAAAACGTCGCGAAAGAAAGGATGACCCGGAGGCCGGAAGCCCCGGGTCACATGTTCAACAAAGCATATTACCTCGTTTTCTGCCGGAGTAGGCCGAGTTTCGTTACCCGGCACCCTCCAGTGGATAATTTCTTGAGGGGGGAGAACCCCTAGCTCGACCAATTCTTCTAATTTGGCCTTGGTGACCGAAGATCGCGCCCAGTTGGCGGATATGGAGTTTGTGGTCTTGGCTTTGACTGGCTGCTTTCCCTGCTTCTTGGGTGCCATGGGGTTAACCTGTAAAACATCAGGTAGAAAAACATGAGAAACGAGACTCGGAAACTGTCAGTTGGCCGAGTAATGATAAGAGGTATTGAGGCAACTTGGAAGATAAATGTTATCCGGGTATTGTTCTGCGAAGCGCGGTGCAAATTGTCCGGGTATCATGCGTTCTTATAAAAAATTATGGAGGCTAATGTATGGATAAGTGTTTAGGAGAAATAGATGGTTGTCCGTGCATCTATCGCGAGTAAATGAACTGGAAAGGGAGGATTTTCCGGGTGACAGAAGCAAGGGCGGAAATTTTAAGCGGCTCGAGCCTAGATTGGGAATTCCATTTCTAGATTTACGGCGAAATTAATGATCACTGGTGGTAGAAGAGTGAACTGAAGTCTAGATCTTATCTATTGGATGGGTTAGGACGGATGCTAGCAACCTAATTCGGTGCACCCCGAGAAATCGCCGGCGGGTCGATTCAGATCCAATTTGAGGCAAAACCAAGAAATTGCAAGGGCAGATTAATGAGTGCCGGAGACTTACTGGAGGAGGTTGAAATGAAGCCTTGCGGAGGCAAATAGCGCAGGCCTGGTGCCCTTTCGCGACTCTTGGCGGACCGGTCGGGTGTCTGGCGGCGGATCTCGGCGGCGGGGCTGAGCGCGCTGTGGCAGAGCGCAGCCGGCGACAAATGGGCTCCGGTGATGCGCGCGGGGTTCCCGTAATGGCGCTCTGCGGGTTTGGGTACGGAGGAAGAGGAATGAGGAAAGGTGAGACGTTGGGGTTAGGGTTACCCCTAAGGACCTATTTATAATGGTTCGGGTGGAAAAACTAAGTCCAACGGGCGGGACCCGGAAATTGCGGGGTAACGGCTATCTATTCAAAGTTTACGGGAGGTGCATCGAGTGTTGAGCAAGAGATCCTGGCAAAAAAGAGAAAGGGATACTTTCCGTGGTATCAGGATTAATTATCGAGAAAAGTGTAGAGTCGTGGAGTTTTTATTAAGACTTAGACCTGGAAAATTAGGAGAAGCATTTGGAGGAGAGCCGGGTTATTGCATGGTCACCATGGAGTTGGACCCAGCCGTTTATCAAAGCATTGTAACCCGGCCTCCATACGCTTGAGCGTTTGATATTTTTGCAGGGGATAGCCAGCGCTTCAAGGAAGAATCCAGGAAGCCCAAGCTATCCTGGGGACTACTGATGGGGGGATAGTAACCCGGTATGCCAACTCCAAGGTGTAACCCGGCCCAAAGGACGCCGCGCGGGATCCGGCTAAGGATAAAGAAACTTCTGGAAGGCCCAAAGTTTGTAGGCCTCGTAACCCGGATTGTGGGTTGCGGTAAGGAAAGCTAGGGTTTGTAAGCAGATTTCGGATAGGACTCAAGCTGCGCCTTGGAGGGCAAGCCAGGGGGGGTACGGGTACTTTATAAACCGGCCCCCAGGCTTAGCTTGATAGAGATTCACGACATAATCATATCACCTATTATCGAGTATCCAGTATAACCCGAGAGCCATATTCGAGACTCGGCGAGTTGAGAGCCGATTCCTAGATCGCTTATCATCATGTTCTCTTTCGAGCTAAACCCTCTCCCAAATACCTGTGTCGACTTGCCCCAAGATCAGTTACCTCTGGTAACATCTGCCGTGATCATCCCACGACAATATGCAATTCCCATGTTATTATTGTTACATGAACTATCTCATGCGTGCAACGCCCGTTCATCCATTCTTTATTCCTACGGTACTTTAATCTTGTTGTTTTCATGATTGCTACTTTTGTTACTATTTTACTCCTTCTGTTATTTCACTATTGTTGCTGCTATAAAACTGTTACCACTAATAAATTGCTGCGAGAAAGTCTACTTTCAGGTACAGCTGAATTGACAACTCATCTGTTAAGGCTTATAAATATTGTGTGGCTCCCTTTGTGTCTAATCAATAAATTTGTGTTTTACTTCCCTCGAAGACTGTTGCGATCATCTATACTTGTGGGTTATCAGCAAGAAGCCAAAGGAAGACGTGCAGCCTAGGAGGAACTTTCATACTCCACACAATAGGGGTGTGAACTAGAACAATCCCTCTATAATTGACAAGAGCATAAGAATATCTAACACTATACTCCCGACATGATTCAAACATCTCAATGGGGGTATCTACTTCATCTTTCAGAGTAATAGTACTCATCAGCTGACACAACTCTTCCTATTGATGCCACACTTCAGGAGAAACATTCCTCCTAAAGGTGAGCCTAAGTTCACTATCCTGATAAGCTTGGGAAACTGAGATATCTTGTTCATTAGAGATTTCAAAAAGGTTCCAAAACCAAACAGCCAAGCAGTAGTTGCCTATCCAAACATCAATCCAAAATTTAATATTCCTACCATTCCCAATTTTCCATCTAAAGCCACACTTAGCAGCCCTAGCATCCCACATAACCCCCTTCCAAAAGGGAGAGCACATTGTGGGAACAAAGGATAAAATGTTGGGATCAGGAATATCTTTAAAATAAACAATTTTCCTCTAGATTTTATTGTCATCCCTATGATACCTCTTCACCCATAAAGCCAACAGACAGAGATTAAAATCCCCTAGATTTTGAACACCAAGACCCCCGAAATCCTTTTTTAAGGACACCAAGTCCAAGTTAGCTAGGTGATATTTCTTATTTCCATCTGAAATACTCCACATGAAGTGAGCCATTTGAGAATTAATGGAATGAATAGCCCATTTAGGAAATTTGATGAAAGACATGAGACAGCGTGGAATGCTAGCAATACAGGCCTTTAACAAAAAAAGAGCCTACTCTGATAGTTCAGAAGTTTCCCTCTCCAGCCAGCAAACATCTTAAAAGTTTTATCAGTGACATGTTGGAGATCTTCCTTCCTAAGCATTGAGAAATTTAGAGGGACACCTAAATATTTATAAGGGAACCCGTCTACTTTACAAAAAAATACCTGAGCAAAAATATTCATGTATTCCATGTCAACATGTATCCCCATTAGATCAGTTTTATGATAATTAATCCTCATCCATGACATTTTTTCAAAGAAGGCAAGCAACCATTTCAAATTCCTAGAAAATCAAGATTTGCATCAAGGTAAAGGATGGTATCATCCACATATTGGAGACTGCTGACACCCCCAGGAACTACTTGAGGAAGCGGGCCCTGGATCAATCCAACACTAGTTGCTTTAGAAAGCATTTTTTAGAATACATCAACAACAAGATTGAACAAAATGGGAGGACTAGGTTCTCCCTGTTTCAAACCTTTACCTACTTTAAAGTAGTAACTATTTTCAACATTGACCCTGATACATAGTGACCCTCCAACAAGGAGGTTTTTTATCCAAGACCTAATAATAGGCCCAAAACCCCTAGACAGGACCATATTATCCAGAAAGCCCCAATCTACTCTATCATAGTCTTTTTCATAGTCCAATTTAAGGACCAGAGCAGAATCTCCCCTAGTGTGTGAAACATGACTTAATTCTTGTGCACACACCACACTTTCAATAATAAACCTCACTTTGATGAAAGCAGTTTGGTTATTAGATATAAGCCTACTGGCCACCTGGGAAAGCCAATTGCTCAGAGCTTTGGATGTAATCTTCAAGATACAGTTTCCTAAACTAATGAGTCTAAATTTATTCAAGTCCCTGTTATCAGGTTCTTTGGGGATAAGAGTGAAAATTGCATGATTAAGTCTAGCAACAGACAACCTACCGAACTCAAAGTCCTTGACCAATGCCATAAATTCATATTTAATCAAATCCCAGAATTTTTTGATAAAAGAGAAAGGAGAACCCATCTAGGCCAGGGGCACCACTAGCACAGGAGCTAAAGAATGCCTCCTTGATTTCTTCAACAAAAAAGGGGTTTTGAAGAAGAGCATTTTCCTCTGAAACTAAATCAGATGGGTCCCAAAATTCAAGGCCCAAGGAGATATTAGTTCTAGGCTCAGCAGCAAACAGAGTTTTGTAAAATCTCATGGCAACTTTGAGGATATCATAAGTACTCTCCACAAGGCCCATAGGACCATCCAGAACAGTAATTTGCTTCTTCCTCCTTCTCTGATTAGCAATTGCATGGAAATAAGAGGTATTCCTATCCCATTCCTTGATGAATCTATCCCTAGACCTTTGACAAGCTTTAGTCTCTTCAATTTTAGGATTTTATCAAGATCAAACCTAATATGTTTAAGTCTGTTATTCTCCTCTGTAGAAAGGAGACATGATTCAGAAAAGGTATCTAGAATGTCAAATTCTTGGATAAGGTCAACTTTGATCTTCTTGTTAGCAGCATCAATATTGTTGATCCAACCTTTACAATGCCTCCTTAACAACCTCAATTTGAATTGCGACCTGTCAACAGGGGTGGGAAAGTTGCAAGCAATATTCCAGACCCTATGTACCATTGCTGAGAAATCAGGATAGTCCAACCACCATTTTTCAAATCTGAATAGTCTGGGGGACAAGGAATTGCCTGACCCAGAGTCTATTAGGAAAGGAGTATGATCACTCACAGGTTTAGGTAAGTCCTTCACTATAGTGAGAGGGAACCTAGCTTCCAAATCAGTACTAGCTAGGATCCTATCCAGGGTATCCATAATAGGATTATCCTGATTATTAGACCAAGTATAGATTCTATTGGCAGGCTTAAATTCCATAAGGGCCCACCTTTTGATCCAATCATTGAATAACAAGGTGAGCTTCACATTAACCACCCCATTACTTTTTTCATGGACACCTCTTACTAGATTAAAGTCTCCACCCAAGAGATTAGGGAGAGAACACTTTTTCATAACATCATGGAGTTCAGCAATGAACTGCATTTTAAGATCATGGTAGGGGGTGTGATGGCTCCCAAGTGCAGGAGATCAATTGTAGTACTTTTCGAATTAGAAAGGTTGTCGAACCCACGAGGAGCAGAAGGAACTGGTAAGTAGAATAGCAAAGGAATAATAAAAGCAACAGGTGTTTTTGTGTTTTAATTGTGTAGTGCAAGTAAAGTAAAATGCGGAAAGTAAATTGCAGCAAGTAGTAGGTCTCAATGAGAGACAAAGCCCAATCCTCTAATGCGCAAGAGGACAAGCTCAAGTGTGTGTGTTTGTGTCTTATATGTGGAAAACGTTCCCGAGGGCTGCACGGATTTAGCTGGCATAGTGATTCATTGCATAACATGTTTGTATATCTTGTCTAGTTTTAATCTTCTTCGGACGGAGCCACAAATAGGAATAGCTAAATAAATAAACTATCACCCCTTATGATGGATCACGTGGCCAATTAAATGACAGCACGAGAATTATTAAGACATGATGTCCCACCATAGCCTTATGCTCTAAGGTCCCCGATACAAGTACCCTCATAATGCAATTCAACGACTCTGTCTCAAGTTCCTGTCGCCTAAAGACATCATCACGTCACTACACTACGGTGTTCTCCTATGAGCCCATGTAGGTGAAGTGTTGTACAGTCGACGTTCGTACAACACCATCATAGAATCACATAAAAGATAAATACTAGACCAAATAACAACTCATCTCATGTAACAAATCATTGCCAATTCATCCTATGCCCTCAGGAACATGCGGGAACTACTCACAACGTGCAAACATGATCATGTATGGTGACATATGTGGTACAACACAATCTGAAACAATGGATCCACCACCAAATAATGACAAGTACTCAATCCCAAACATGCAACGGAGTACAATAACACGTATCTAGGGTGTAGCAATGATCAAACTATGAGGGGAACGGAGTGGATCACGGTGATGGTGATGGTGGAGATGCAGGTGCTAGTGAGGATGGTGATGGAGATGCCTCCTCCCACGCCAAGGAGGAGATGGGGATGAAGATGGGGATGATTCCCCCTTCTCCGGAGCTCCGGAGCAGCAGGATCTGTCTCCCCCGCGGAGAGTTTCGAGAGTTTCGTCGCCCTGGCGGCTCCGTCTCGTCTCGGGAAAATTAGGGTGTTGGTTTTCGGGGAAGACGGAGTCGTCAGCAAAAAGACCTCGGGGAGGAGGTGTTGTGGGCCCATTTGGGGGCCCCACACGCGGCCAGGGAATCTGGCCGCGTGGGCTACCCCCTTTTGGGCCTCCTGGCCCTCCTCCTTTGTGTCTTGTGCCCACGGCCTTTCTCCCGAAGAAAAACTGACAGGGTTTCTTTCCTTTCGCAATTTGGATACCTGTAGCTCCTGAAACATCAAAAACATGAAAACAGGTGTTTTCTGACACCCAGAAATTAAATACCAAAAATAGGGACTTTGTAGGAAAGTCCCATAAAATCATCTAAAACATGCAAAATAATGACATAACATTGATAAAACATCCCAATAATGCCTATATGGAGGGTATAAATGATGATATAAAATGCACGTATCAGGGTGCTATATACTACCACCAATTGCCAAGTGAAATTTTCAATATTATATCTAACTATGACAGAAATGGAAAACTCAAGACAAGAATCACTAATCACAACAAACCTATCTTTTTAAATCCCACAAGAATACCACCGGTAGTATTTTTTGCAGTAAGGGAGAGCAAAGAAAATTCACAAGGACCAGATATATAGTTCAAGCAGTGATCGGAATGACCTCTTTTTTTTCCTAAATACCAGCAAAATCAAGTTTATGTTTAATAATAAATTCAGCTAAAGCTTGTTTGCGGCCAGGTCGCCGTGTACTTCTACTATTCCATATACCTCATATCATTAGAGATGTTAGGTTTAGATTTTTTTGTTGATCACAAGCGTCCAAGGACTAATAGTATCATCATATCTCAATTCGGGCATTGCTCAAGATTGAATAGTTTGGGCATTTCCCAGTAATTCATTTGTTTGCAGCACCTTTTCATATTCCATATACATGTTAACTGGCGATGTCTCCTCCTCCACTTTGTTATACTCCCAGTTGCTGGCTGAAATCATAAATAATAAATGCCAATTGCTGGAAGATAAAAGAACATCACCGTTTATTGCCACTCCTGCACAATGTCCTCTTACCTCATCTTTTCGTTGATACCTAAATTCAGAACAAAAGTTATGCAAGATCGAAAAGTAGGATATGATTTCAGTTTTTCATCAATTAAGGGACCGCAAAATTCAGCTTTATGATGACTTTTAGTTATGAATCAATCCACCGAAATCCTGAAGAGACTAATACATCTTTGTACAGAACTTCTATGGCTAGAAAATAAGAAATATAATCCATAAAATCACTTTGAATTCACATCCATCAAGGTACCACTGTGGTACCTTGATGGATGTGATACGGAAAATTTGACCGGCAGGCAGCATGAACCCGTGTGTACCCCATTTAACGGTTGGCACTTGGTGGGATTTCTCGTCGGCATCGGATCGAGAAGAAGGGCAGCCGCAGCAGTCAAGGAAGGTGGACGTCTTGACCACCCGCAACCATGGGATGGGGTGGCGGTCCTCCGTTGGCGTCCTCTGCGTGGGATCGCGTGGAACAGTGCATCTGCCTCCAGTGTCATTGGTGCCGGCGGCAAGCGAGGAAGTCAGGCGGCGAGCAAGGAAGTCAGAGGATGGTAGATCACAGCAGGACTGGTGTGGCATGACGGGGGCCTCTCCGCCTCACCGGGAGCTAGGGCGCCGGCGGATGTTGGCTAGCGATGTGGTTAGGGCACGTGCGGGGATGGGGAAGGGTCATGATGATCCCGTTAATTGTGGTATTTTTCTTTCCGGTTTTAAAAAGTCGAGTGCAGGACGACTGGCAGAGTTTTCGTCCGCCTGCCTGCGAAAATTGCTAGAGATAGTTTCTACAAGGGTTAGTTTTAATTTGGGCCGTTAGATCTAATTATGTGTGGCTAATCCTGAGGTTGTATTTGGTCCTTACTGTTCTGTATACGTTTGATGGGTGCATTTAGCTGTATTTGGTCCTTACTGTTCTGTATACGTTTGATGGGTGCATTTAGCAAAGAATATGTTTGATCTTTTAATAGTAGTAGAGATGTGTACATTTGATGGGTGCATTTAGCAAAGAATATGTTTGCTCTTTTAATAGTAGTAGACAAACCTCTCTCTAGAATACGCTATCCGTAAGGTTTAAGATGCAAACAAAAGGAAAACTGCAAGATTTAAACGAGAATATACGAGATTAATGTTGTTAGTATCTTGTACAGTATCGTTCGTCTGCCCAATATATTGCGAGAGATAGATGGTTTCCGTGGCTCCCGCAGATATACGCCGACCGTACAACGCAGCGTCCGGCCATGGGAGACACCGTGGTTCTGAACCCGGGGCTCGGCGTGGGGCACCTGGTGCCCATGGTGGAGCTGGCCAAGCTCTTCCTGCGCCGCGGCTTCGCCGTCACCGTCGTCGTCAACGGACCGCCAGGCCGCAAGGAGACGGACACCTCGGCCGCGGTCGCGCGCGCCGCGGCGGCCAACCCGTCCGTCCACTTCCACGTGCTACCGACGCCGCCGGACGTAGACACCGACGGCACGGCGCCGGACGCGGCCGAGGAGCCTAACCCTTTCGTGCTCCTCCGCCGCATGAACGCGCCGTTCCGCGACTACCTCCGCTCGGTGCTCCCCTCGGTGCGCGCCCTCGTCCTCGACATGTTCTGCTTCTGCGTGGACGCCGTCGACGTCGCTGCCGAGCTTGGCCTGCCGGCCTACGTCTTCTACACCGGCAGCGCCAGCAGCCTCGCTGTCAATCTTCACCTCCCGCACATGCAGGCCCAGATCGGTGCGACCAGCTTCGGGGAGATCGGCGACGCGCCGCTCTCCTTCCCGGGCAACCGTCCCTTCAAGCCCACCGAGCTCCCCAAGCTCGCCCTCGACCGGGACAACGAGGTGTACCGGAGCTTCCTGCACGCGTTCGAGCGGATCCCGGAGTCTTCCCAAGGCGTCGTCGTCAACACGTTCGAGTGGCTCGAGACCAGGGCGCTGCGCGCGCTCCGGGACGGCGAGTGCGTCCCCGGCCGCGCCACGCCGCCCGTGTACTGCGTCGGGCCGATGGTCTCGTCCGGCGGGAGCGGCGACGGCGAGAAGAAACAGCACGAGTGCCTGGCGTGGCTGGACGCGCAGCCGGAGAAGAGCGTTGTGTTCCTCTGCTTCGGGAGCATGGGCACCTTCCCCAAGCGGCAGCTGGAGGAGATGGCCGTCGGGCTGGAGCGATCTGGGCAGAGGTTCCTGTGGGTGGTGCAGACCCCGCGCGGCGACTCCGGCGGGCCGGACATGCTCGCCGGCGCGCCCGCGGAGGCGGACCTCGCCGCGCTGCTGCCGGAGGGGTTCCTGGAGAGGACCGGCGGCCGAGGGCTCGTGGTCAGGTCGTGGGCTCCGCAGGCGGACGTGCTGCGCCACCGCGCGACGGGCGCCTTCGTGACGCACTGCGGGTGGAACTCTACGCTGGAGGCGATCGTGTCCGGGCTGCCGATGGTGTGCTGGCCGCTGTACGCGGAGCAGAGGCAGAACAAGGTGTTCATCGTGGAGGAGATGGGCGCCGGCGTGGAGATGGCCGGGTACGACGGGGAGGTGGTGGCCGCAGCGGAGGTGGAGGCGAAGGTTAGGCTGGTGATGGAGTCCGAGGGCGGGCGGGCGCTGCGGGAGCGGGCCATGGCGGCCAACGAGAAGGCGTGCGAGGCGCTGAGCGAAGCTGGAGCGTCCAACGCCGCGTTTGATGAGTTCTTGAAAGATTTTTAGGGTCTTGCATGCTTAGATCAATGCTACTAGTCTTAGTACACAATAGCTTTGTGAAATCGTGTTATGTGTTTCGATGGTGCCTGCTCCTTGTTCATGGATATGTCGCTTTGCACAAAACAAACAATCTGCTTTAATTAATGATGAGGACCCATGACGTCAACCTTAAATTTGTTCTGTTTTCATCCGATAGCCATTGGAGCATTGCATTGTTCTGCATGATCCATGTTTAAGGGCACCTCCAGCCGTTGCGCCTCCCAGGGCACAAAACGTCGTCGTTATGGGGCCGCCGCGGCACCAAACGGCGTTAATCTGGAACCTGGGAGGGCAGATTTCCCAGTCGCCTTCCGAGCCCAACTTTCGGCCCAAAAAACCCGAGATTTGAAATTCAGCGCATTTTATTGATTCACGCAAATTTCATACATTTCGACGCAGAGTTAAACTAAAACATAGAAATTTTTATTGATTCGACGCAAATTTAGATTTCCTCGTCAAATTTTCAGATTTTCTCGTCCAATGCCAATGAGATTTCCAACATAAAGTCGGTTGATCGTGTTAAAATCAACAAGTATAAGGCTCAAGTTCGTGAACTTGACGGTGATGCTGGTGAGGATGAAGCCAGTGCATCATCAAGCACCGCTTGTCCCGAGTTTCGCTTTCCCACATAAGGCTATGTCGTGTTCTTTGAAAAGATATCAAGTGATGAAGAAGGTTCTTCCTCTAGTGAAGGCGCCTCCGAGTGATAGTTTCGTAGAGGTAGTATATTTGGTTGCTCGTGGGTTTTGTATGGTTGAATGCCTCGCGCTATCTTTGATTCTTATTGGCATCTAAAACTTAATAATCTTTGATTCTTATTGGATTTCATGTGGTTACGCTTATGAAACTTATTTATCCTTTCGTTCTATGTGAGGCTATGTATGTTGGATTACTTGTGAACCTAGTCTGCTGATCATTGATCAAGTTATGTGTGTGACTACAATTTGTTACCATTCATCCAAGTGTTCATTTCTCAAGACCTTTTTTTCAAATTTACTCTTGCAAGCATTATACACAAATGTTATCTCATTGTTTGCATTTGAATTTTGCACCATTGTACAAATTTAGAACCCGACTCCAAGTAAAATGCTTGGAATATAAATATTCTGCATAGATGATTCAGGTTTTATAAAAAATAAAAGGAATTGCAAATTGGTGTGTAAATGAAAAGGTGGCCGGACAGTCCGGATGCATGTCTGCGTACTATCTATTGACAGTCCCTATACATGTATAGTTGGTCGGACAGTCTGGCTTACTATCTAGGTCCTCTCTGTTGGAGGGTCGAACTGTCTGACCTGGACTGTCCGGATTTGTTTTCGGTTCTATGTCCTCACGTTTAAAAAGTAAAATGTTTCTCCCAGTAAATGATACATCTCTTCAACCATGTTTCTCCAATATTCGTACAATAGATTAACACAACAAAATAAATATTGGTATAAAAATGGTTTTGCCAAATCGCGGACACGTATCATAATTGGGAATCACACATGTTTATGCATTTATAGTAATTTAACAACCTTCTACTGAAAAATTATATAATTTTTCACTACAACCACCAATCTTCAATGTAAAATTTGTTTCTCGCAGCCGATGAACGACCGTGCATTCCTAATTTTCTTCAGCCACCATATTACTGCATAAGAAGACATGAACAAATGATGAGAAAGTATATCAATCAACCTACCTGTCGAGACATTGTAGTAGTTTTCATAGACGGGGGTGCCATGAGACTACGGTAGAGACGTGGGGTAACGGGATAGCGTAGTAACACAGAACACAGGATTTTACCCAGGTTCGGTACGTCGCGACAGTACGACGTGCCTACTCCTGCACTTCTCACTAATTGGGACTAAAGCCCGTAAACAGGGTTACAATGTGAGGGTTCTAGATCTAAACTACTCGACGAGGATGAGCTTCTCGGCGAGTTGGCGTAGAGCTTCTCTGTTATCTCTCCTTCGTTGGTTGTTTTGTTTATCTCCCGTCCGGCTTTATATAATAGCCGGATTAGGGCTTACAGAAATAGGAAACCTAGAAAACTACGGTAACTTGTAACTTGGAAAGCAAGGAATCCGTCTTCTCCTCCAAGCCAGATCACATGGGCTGTGATCCGGGTTCTTCTAGAATCCGGCTTCTGCGCGTCGGATTACTGGGCCGCCTAATGGACCTAAGCCCACTACCACTTAGGCCACCCTGGTAACCCGGCACTTGCCTACCATCTTCTATACCCCTATTTGGCATATATCCGACAGTAGCCCCCAAGAAAGATCAAAACTCTGATTCTCCGCCGTTCGCCAAATATTCTTTGCCCGAGAAATATTGATTCAGCAGTCTTGATTCTTCTTATTCTTATTTTGAAAAAGATGGTGGCATGAAACTCGGAATCCTGAAAATCCGGCTTTTCTCTCACGATCCTTCGCGGAGAAGAAACTTCCTACGTCAGCGCACTCAACCACGCTGACGTAAGCGACGTTTGAGGTTTACTCGGAAAAAACCCAGAAACATATCTCTGACAGATTCTCGCGGGAAACGAGGAGATAACCATCATTACCCCGTCGTTTCATTTCCCGGATTTTCCGGCGAGTGACACGCGGCAAACATACAACGGTCAAAATAGCCGTTGGCGCGTATCTTGACGGATTTCTAGCTATAAATAGCCATCCTCGTCCTCAACGAAAACCTTCCGCACTCTCACCGCTCTCGCCATTGACGCGCACAAGCTCCCAAGCGACGCACTGTCCCGAGCACTCCTCACCTCCAAGCCCCGGAAACGAACCGCGCCGCCCGAAAATGGCAGGCTCACCGTCTTCGCCCACTCGCGCCGCCATCAACGACATCATCAGCGACCTAGATCCCCAAGTTGGGTCACCCAAGCACGCCGGCGACGAGCCGGAGAAATCCGCGGCCTCCGCGGCGGGCGGAGAAAATCTTTCCGCCGCCGCGGACATTGCAGGCGCTAGCTCCGCCGCCTCCCCGCCGTTCGCCCCTGAAACGGCGGAGGAGAAGATCCAGCTCGTCGGTGACGAGCTCGCCGCCGCAGAAGCGGCCACCGCCTCCATCACCGGAGCAGATGAAGAGGCGGAATCTGCAGGCAACTGGGTTACCTGCAGCATTCCCCCGGCTCTTCTTCCAAACTTGGAGAAAGAGGGCCTGATCCTCCAAGGGAAATGGCGGCTCCCCGAAGACGAGAACGAGCCGGCGCCAAGAGATGGCGAAAGGGTTCTCCTTTCTTCCCACCTTCTAAGAGGTATGGGGCTCCCCCCTTCCGCTTTTTTCCTCCAAGTCCTTTCTCACTACAACATCCAACCCCACAACCTGCCACCCAACTCCATTCTTTATTTGGCCGGGTTCCAGGCCCTATTCGAGGGTTACTTAGGTTTAGAGCCTAGGTTAGACTTCTGGATGTATTGTTTCGGAGTTAAGCGGAACTCCTCGGAGGGCGCACTTCCGACTTGCGGGACCATCTCCTTTACTCTTTGGAGGTTTAGGGAAGATTGGTTCCCCAAGATCAAGACATCAGAATCCGTCAAATTTTGGACGGGTTCTTTATTTTATCATCCCGATGTGCCTTTTCCAAAAAAGGCCATCGGGGTTCCACCTTTTGCCAACACCGCCGCTGTTCCCCAAGAGAATTGGGGAACAAAAGCCGTCCAAGTCCTGCCGCCTGATCTACTAAGGATCAAGCGGCGCATCGCCAAGCTTACCTCCTTGGATCCGCCTCTAACCGGCATGGACACGGTTCTATGCTGGCTGACTAGGCAAATTCAGCCATTGGCCAACCACAGTGGCCGTCTCCTATGCGAATACACGGGAGTCAAGGATCCGATGCGGACAACCACCAAAGATTGGCCCGCAAAGGAGCTTCGATGGCGCATCAACCAGTTGGTCGCATCACGCGACCAATACGAAGCGAGTCGGCCAATGTATACGGCCGACAATCCGGTTCCCAAGGTAATTTTTCAGTCATTTGGGTATAGTTTTATTTTTTCTCGGATTTTCTAGCTTCTGATTCTGATCTTGTTTGTCCGACAGTTCGCGGATCTTCCAGATTCGGAATTGGTCTCCGAGGCTGAGCTGGACGCGCTGCGCACCGCCGCTACAGGTGGACGCAAGCGCAAGAAGATTATTTCCTCTGAGGAAATTATCGACCTTGACGGAATCCCCGTCGCCACTTCCAGGTTCTTTCATCTGGATTCTTTTTCTTTCATGAGAACTTTTCATCCCTCTTCCGTGTTTTAACTTTTCCGGGTTTTTTGTTTTTTAGCCTACCTCCCTCCAGCCTAAAGCCGAAGAAGCTCAAGAAACACAAAGTTGTTTCCAGCCGAGGCAGCCAACCTTCTCCCGCCGTTGCCTCGGACACACCGTCCTCGATGGCGGAAGAGCACGCTGCAGCCCCCACGACCAGGCCGTCAGAGCCCAGCCAGCCCGTTGTGTCGGACACGGACACGAGGGAAAGGGCGGCTCCAGAGGTGGAGAAATTTTCTCGGACTTTCGACGAAGAAATTCCCACCTTTGACAAGGACTTCAAGATTATCAATGACGGCCTAAGCGCGGCCGGAACTGCTTTTGCGGAATACGCAAAGGAGTTCAAGGAAAACTTGGCGGGTTTGCACCGAATGAGCCAGGTATGTAACTCTAGCCCCCAAGCATTAAACAAAATTGCATGCCTGTTTTGCTTTGATGCTTTTTGTAACCATTCTTTTCCTTGCTATGTTGCAGCAAACCGCCGAAACCATAAACATGGAAGTTTTCAACAAACTCACCATCAAGAATAAGGAGGTTAGAAATCTCCTCTCTATTCTTGAGGAGAGAGAGGCGGAACTGGCATCGTCTCAGCTCGCTTTGTCGGAAACATCAGGTACACATTTTTCCTCTGAGGTTTTGCGATTCAATTTTTTGTCTAAGTACTTATTCCGGAAATTTTTTAAACCCGGAATTTTCTTTGCTTTCCAGCTGCTTTGGCTAAGGCCAAGCAAATAGCTGAAGATGCCGGCAATGCCGAGAATCTCCGAAAGGAGAATTTGGAGCTTCACAAGCATCTTGTGAAGGCCCAAAAGGATCTGGAGGCCAGCAACTTGGCCCTTGGAGTTGCCAACTCCAAGGCTTCTGAACAGGCGGAGAAGGATAAATCCACTATTCAGGATTTAGAAAATGCTCTGAACCTTCGCCTGGAGGAAATCTCCGAGATCGACAAGCTTATCGGTAATTTTCCGTTACCTTTTTTATCTTGTTTTTCTTCTCTGTTTTTTGCCTAACACTTTTGATTGTTTTGTCGGAAAAAACAGGAGATATCCCAGATGGTACCCGGCTTGAAGGGATCCAAGCCTTTGGGAAGATGTGGACTTCAATCCGTGCTGCTGGAATGCAGCTGGTGAACAAGTTTCTTCCCGCAAGGACTGGGGAGTTCTCGGAGGTTGAAAAACTTCCGGGAGCCATCATGGAGGTGGCGGAATCCAGGGATTCTATCCTGCGTTCCGCTGCACGGGGTGGTGCACGTATGGCACTCGGCCTTATGCGCATGCACTACCCCGGTGCTAAATCTTGGCGCGTGGCGTCCGGTGTCCCTCAAGGATACACGGACACTCAACGAAATACCATCTTTGATGAAATCAAAGGCCACGCCACCCAGATTGCCTCCATGGTAAATATTTCTGTTAATTATCCAGAAGAGGAGATCCCTCCAATCCCCGAGGACGACAGCGGCGAGGAGGAATCAGATGCTTGAAGGGCTACCTTTGACCTGGATAGTAAAAATAGACAATAGGAGCATTATTGTTCTTTTAATGTAATCCAAAATGTAATGCTTCTGTTTGTATGAAATGAAAAATTCCGCCTTTTGCAATTTTTAATTATGAAATTTTTTGCAAGGTTTTTCGGATGTTATTATTCCTTTATCTTCTAAGTTCTCTGGCATATATGTTTTAACTGTCCTTAGTGTTTGAAATGGCTCAAATAGCAATATGAATCGTCACGCCGAGTAACTGGGAGTAACCAATCAGTTTAAACTCGGAAACATGGACCATGCTAAAGGCATTTTTACTAACTAGCTCCAGTAACCCAACACATACGCAATCAGATAATGCTTAGAGAAACAAGGAATTTTTTGACCGAAACTTGGGCACGCAGGCAATTCAAGTTTCCTTTAGCCGTTAGCAGGCTGAAAAACATTCAGTTTCTTAACGCCGAGTACGCATGCACAATTCGGGTTAACATTGAGTATTTTGTAAGATCATTGGGAAATAGAGAAGGTGGAAACATGCTTTTACTATAATGAACTTGTAAAAAACATGGATACCAGAAATCCAACAACTTTATTTCATGATCTCAAAAGATGTTTACATAGATATTGAACTAAGTATAGAAGAGACATAACTGCTATGTACTCCAAAGCTTTGCTATCCACTTGACTTTGTCGGATGTCTTCATCAACTTGTATAGTGTTAGGATTTTAGCCCCCAGCCGACTAATAAATCTGCTAACGGCAGCTGCGGAATCCGTCAATCTTTGGACATCTTTGACGCAGGTAGGTTTTGTGATGTTCAAGATTGCCTTGATTTTTTCCGGGTTAACTTCTATTCCTCTGTGAGAAACGATGAAACCCAGAAGTTTTCCTGAGGGAACCCCGAATACGCACTTAGATGGATTCAACTTCATCTTGTAGGTGCGTAAGTTTTCGAAAGTTTCTCGCAAATCCTCAAGGAGTGTATCTTTTTCCTTGGTTATGACAGCAATATCGTCCACATAAACATGGACATTTTTTCCAATCTGACTATGCAAACAACGTTGCATGCAACGCTGGTAGGTTGCACCTGCGTTCTTCAGGCCAAACGGCATGGTTACGTAATAATACGTCCCGTATGGGGTTATGAAAGAAGTCTTAATTTGATCTTCCTTTTTCATGCGTATTTGGTGGTACCCGGAGTATGCATCCAAAAAGCACAAAAGCTCAGAGCCTGCTGTGGCGTCTATTATTTGATCGATTCGCGGTAATGCGAACCTATCTTTCGGACACAATTTGTTCAAGCCAGTGTAATCTATACACATTCTAAGAGCAGTAGTGTCTTTCTTCGGTACTAATACCGGATTTGCGGACCAGTCAGTATGGATGTCGGATATATACCGAATAGGGGTATAGAAGATGGTAGACAAAAGTGCCGGACTACCAGGGTGGCCCAAGCGGTAGTGGGCTTAGGTCCATTGGGCGGCCCAGTAGGCCGACGCGCAGAAGCCGGATTCTAGAAGAACCCGGATCACGGCCCGCGTGATCTGGCTTGGAGAAGAAGACGGATTCCTTACCGTCCAAGTTACCAGTTAAAACGTAGTCTTCTAGGTTTCCTAATCTGTAAGCCCTAGTCCGGCTATTATATAAAGCCGGACAGAGGATAGATTTCATAAGTTCTAAGTTGAATAAGCTCTAAGTTCTAGGTTATCTCGCCGAGAAGCTGATCCTCGCCGAGTAAAGCTAGATCTATTCCCTCACACTGTAACCCAGAATTACGGGCTTTAGTCCCTTATAGTGAGAAAGGCAGGAGTAGGTACGCCGTACTGTCGCGACGTACCGAACCTGGGTAAAATCCCGTGTTCTGTGTTACTACGCCGTTCCGTTACCCCACGTCTCTACCGTAGTCTCATGGCACCCCAGTCTATGAAAACTACTACGATGTCTCGACAGTTGGCGCCCACCGTGGGGCAGACGACGTCAGGCGTGAAGTTCCGATCTGGGATATTAGGCGGAATCGGAAGATCGATCACTGTCGGAAGCTTGGAATTCGACAACGACGTCGGGCGCTTCCTCGACAACGGATCCTACATCCCGGCGCAAAACCATCTGGTAAGTGCCTGCGTTTTACCGATTGGATCTGCAAATATCTTTATCGGATTAACCGCGGAAGCAATGGGGTTTTGCGGTAAAAGCAATTATCTCCCACCCGCCCTATACCCAGTCGAAGACGACTATGATGCCGGATTTTGCTCAGATCGCCGACAAAACAGTGATACCCACTTTATCGGCATGGTGCAATCCGAGATCGCCGAAAACACGGATGACGGAAATCCCGTGCAAGAGGCAGACAACAATACACCCGTCCCAGAGACGGAAGAACCAATACCCGTCACAGAGACGGAAGATCCGACATCTGTCAACCAGACGATGAACTCGGAAACAGAATCCGTGCTCGCCGCCATTGAGGCGAGATTGGAGTCGGAAACCGGATCGGATAATTTCTCCGAAGACGAAGATGACGATGCCTTCGTACGAAAAGTTAAATCCTTTCAAGAGGGATTCCATGAAGTGCTAATGGCAAAACCAGCCGATACAAAGGGTGCCGATAGCCAGGAAAGCCCTAAAACCCCTCCGCCAGAGGAAGAGAGGGAAGACGGAGAAACCTCTCCGATATTTCCTAATGTTAAGGAGATGACAGAGGATGAACCTGTCAAAAAACCTCCATCTTCCAAGAAAAAGCACCGTGCTTCCAAAAAACTCCAGTACAAACTCCGGAAGAAACAGTTAGCTGATCTCGCTGACGAAAACCTGGAAGTTGGAGATGTTAGTGGCACAAAACCTGCGGAAAAGAAATCTAAGGAAATCACTGCTCCGCCAATGACAGAACTGGAAGAGCAAGAACTATTACAAACTCCAGTGGGACCCAATGAACCCCCTGAGATGCTGGAAGCCAGGAGACAAGCTTTCCAACGGCAACAGCAACAACTGCTTAGATCTCGGCAACACCTCCAACAAACCCATAATGACATCAAAATTATGAAGCAAGAAATTGAGGAGTACGAGAGAAAGCACAGATCTGTCTTAAAACCTACAAGGTTACCCGGAATTACAAAACCGGAAGAGCTGCCGCCGAAAGAAAGGTTCTATAACCCATCTTGGCAAAAGCAGCTAAACGGCAAAGATGCCAAGGGTGAACCAATATACAAAACCGCAGCTGAAAACGCGGAAGCAGCGTTCGCCATCCTGAACAATGATCTGTATTCTAACGGGGAAAAACTCCAAGGGGTGTATGCTTTCCTAGGAAAAGCATTACAGCAGCAACAGCGAGGACAAGAGCGATCAGGGAGGCTGCATGATAATTCCGCCCTCTGCAAAACTGTTACTTGCGCTGCTGGAGCACCTGGACCGGAAGAACCAGGAGATTCGGACAAAAAAGAGGATCCGAGAAAAGACAAGAAAAACCCCGACAACCGGGACGCAGCGTCTAGAACCGGACCTCATCTCCCGAAAGATGGATATAAACCACACGATCGGGAAGACAAACACCGGAATGACGGCAAAATAATGCCACCTCCGAGAAACCCAGCCGAAAAAGCTGGAAGATACGATACACCTCACAGGCGTGAAAGATCTCGGACACCGCCCAAAGATAAGGAAAGGTACAGGAGCAGGACTCCACCTAATCCCAGAGGGCGTGACAACGGAAGAGATAGAGATAACCTCGGAAAAACGCGTCCGCGTAACAATGGAAAAGAAAGGAGTAGATCCCCTTCTGTCCATTCAGCCGGGAGATATTCTGCGCATATTGACAGAGCAGAAAAGGATGATCTATACTTTGGTCCTAAGTGTTTCACTGACAGGATCCGAAGGATAACCCTGCATTCTGGCTTTGCCAAAGTTGGTCCAACCTACCAAAAATATACCGGCAGTACAAACCCGGATACCTGGCTTTCAGATTATTACACAGCCGTCCAGATCAACAACGGGACAGACCTGGAAGCTGTCAAGTTCCTTCCCCTAATGTTGCTAGACGGAGCCAGAGATTGGATTAATGGTTTACCATCAAGAACTGTCGACAGTTGGGATGATATGGCGAGAGTATTCACTCAGCATTTTCGAGGAACATACAAACGCCCAAATAGCATCAACCAGCTGAACCGTTGCACCCAATTTGAAGACGAACCATACGTGGATTTCATCTCCAGATGGACTGCAATGAAGAATAGTTGCTCTGGGGTAACTGACGTACAAGCAATGCATGCTTTCGTCAATGGCCTAAAACCCGGACTCGTACCGTTCATGGTTGGCTCTAAAAAGCACAAAGATCTCGGGTCTATGCTTACAACCGCTAATGAGCATGCTGCAGCCGAAGACGACATCAGAGCAAGAGGAGGCAACATTGAGTCACTAATACTGGCCAAGAAAACACCTCGTTCTGATAAAAAAGCAACCCCGGAGTCAACAACAAAGCCCAAGGAGGTTAACTTAGCCTTTGGAGGAGAAAAAGGGAACAAGTGGAAAGGCCGCAGTCCGGATCCCATCAATTACACTCCTGAAGAATGGGAGAGAATTAAGTCGGAACCCTGCGTCCACCACTCCCAATTTGGCAAACCTACCCATACAAACGCGCAATGCCGGCTAAATAAGCATATGAAAGGCAATGCAGGATCCGGGAATAAGGGGAAGGGCTCCAAGAGGAAGCCCGCCAGACAAAAGCCAGAAGCTGACAAAGAAGACAGTGAATCGGACACTGATAACAAAATCCAGGAACAACAGCGGCAAGGCGAACCCAAATTTCCGAGAGTTGATGGAGAAGCAATGTTAACTTTCCTAGCAACTCCATCAGCAAAGGTGGCCAAAAGAACACTCCGGGAGATAAACGCAGTCATTCCTGCAACCCCGAAATTCTTGAAGTATTCCAACACACCAATAATCTGGGATCAGTCTGATCATCCCGGAAATATCCCTGAACCCGGCACACAAGCTCTTGTTGTAAGCCCTATTGTTCAAAACACTAGGCTAAGAAGAGTGCTGATGGACGGAGGATCCAGCATCAACATAATGTACCTAGATACATTGAAACACTTGAAGATATCCGAGTCCCAGCTCAATTACAGCAATATACGCTTCCATGGTATTGTTCCTGGCAGGCAAGCACGCTCACTAGGAGAAATTTCCCTAGATGTCACCTTCGGAGATAAAGATCACTTCCGACAGGAAAAAGTATCCTTCGAAGTTGTGCCGTTCGAGAGCGTGTATCACGCAATACTCGGACGTCCGGCTTTCGCCAAGTTTATGGCAAGATCTTGCTACATCTACAACAAGCTGAAGATGCCAGGACCCAAAGGAGGAGTAATCACCATTGCCGGTGATTTCAAGCTGGCAAACGAGTTGGAGAAGCAAAACGCCCTTTGCGCTCAAAGAGTTATAGCTCAGGAAGAACTAAAGGAGTTAGCCAAGGAGGTATCGCCGAAAGAAATGCCGGCAGGGAAAGAAACTCGGAAGCCAACAGATAGCTTCAAGGCATCCGAGAATACAAGACAGGTAATCCTAGATCCCAAAGATCCGACAAAATTCGTCGTTGTAGGGACTGGGATGACCAACAAATAGGAAGGCGAGCTCATCAAGTTCCTCCGTGAGAACTGGGATATTTTTGCCTGGTGTCCAGCTGACATGCCAGGCGTACCCAGGGAACTTGCTGAGCACCAACTCAAGGTTATTCCCGGATCAAAACCCGTCAAACAAGGTCTCCGTCGATTTGACGGAAGAAGACGGAAGGCTATTGGCAAGGAAATTATCCGGCTTTTAGCAGCGGATTTCATCAAGGAGGTAATCCATACTGACTGGTCCGCAAATCCGGTATTAGTACCGAAGAAAGACACAACTGCACTCAGAATGTGTATAGATTACACAGGATTGAACAAGTTATGTCCGAAAGATAGGTTTGCGCTGCCGCGAATCGATCAAATAATAGATGCCACTGCAGGCTCTGAGCTTTTATGCTTTTTGGATGCATACTCCGGGTACCACCAAATACGCATGAAAAAGGAAGATCAAATCAAGACTTCTTTTATAACCCCGTACGGGACGTATTACTACGTAACCATGCCTTTTGGCCTGAAGAACGCAGGTGCAACCTACCAGCGTTGCATGCAACGTTGTTTGCATAGTCAGATTGGAAAAAAACGTCCATGTTTACGTGGACGATATTGCTGTCGTAACCAAGGAAAAAGATTCACTCCTTGAGGATTTGCGAGAAACTTTCGATAACTTGCGCACCTATCAGATGAAGTTGAATCCATCTAAGTGTGTATTCGGGGTTCCCTCAAGTAAACTTCCGGGTTTCATCACTTCTCATAGAGGAAAAGAAACAAACTCGGAAAAGATCAAAGTAATCTCGGACATTTCAAATCCTACGCATGGGAAAGGTGTTCAAGAATTGCTGGGTTATGCCACAGCCGTGAAAAGATCTATTAATTGGCTGGGGGCTAAAACCCTTGAAATCTACAAGTTGCTGGAGAAATTCGACAAAGTCAAGTGGATTACAGAAGCTTGGAAGCGCCTTACAAGTTATGTCCCCTTCTGTACTTAGTTCAAATCTATGTAAACATCTTTTGAGATCATGAAATAAAGTTGTCGGAATGCTGTCATCCATATTTCTTATAAGTGCAAAGTGTTTCCGCCTCATCTATTTCCCAATGATCTTACAAATTTCTCAATGTTAACCCGAATTGTGCTTGCGTACTCGGCGTTACTTAACTGAATGATTTTTCAGCCTTTTAACGGCTAAAGGAAACTTGAATTGCCTGCGAGCCCAAGTTTCACTTAAAACTTTCCTTGTTTCTCTAAGTCTTATCTGATCGTGCGTATGCTGGGTTACTGGAACTAGTTAGTAAAAATGCCTTTAGCACGATTCATGTTTTCGAGTTTCAAAACTGCTTGGTTCGTCCCCAGTTACTCGGCATAACGATTCATAATGCTATTTGAGCCATTTCAAACACTAAGGACAGTTAAAGCATATACACCAGAGAACTTAGAAGATAAAGGAATGGTAAAATTCAAACAACTTGCAAAGTAATTTCATAGTTTAAACTGCAAAAGGCGGAGTTTTCATTAATACATAAGAAGCATTACATTTTGGATTACAAATGAAAGAACAGTAATGCTCCTATTGTCTACATCTTCTATCCAGGTTCCAGGTAAACCCTTCAAGAATCCGACTCCTCCTCGCTGCTTTCTTCATCGGGAATCGGAGGAGCTTCTTCTTATGGATAGTGGACGCCGACATTTACCATGGCGGCAATCTGGGTGGCGTGGCCCTTAACTTCACCAAAGATGGTGGATCGTTGCGCATCCGTGTATCCCTGAGGGACACCGGTGGCCACACGCCAGGATTTGGCACTAGGGTAGTGCATGCGCATAAGGCCTAAGGCCATGCGCGCACCACCCCGTGCAGCGGAGCGGAGAACGGACTCCTTGGACTCCGCCACCTCCATGATGATACCCGGAAGTTTTTCAGCTTCCGAGCATTCCCCAGATTTTTCGGGAAGAAACTTGCCTACTAACTGCGTTGCAGCAGCCTTCACCAAGTTCCATGTCTCCCCGAAAGCTCGGATGCCTGCAGCCCGAGTGCCATCTGGGGTGTCTCCTGGTTGATCCAATAAAACATACAAAAGGGTTAAGAAGACAAACAGAGAAAAACAAAACATGGAAAGATGAGGGCAAGGGTAAGAAATTTACCGATTAGTTTATCGATCTCGGAAACTTCCTCCAGGCGAAGGTTCAGAGCTTCAGTCAAATCCTGAATGGTGGATTTGTCTTTCTCCGCCTGTTCGGAAGCCTTGGAGTTAGCCACTCCAAGGGCCAGATTGCTGGCTTCCAGGTCTTGCTGAGCCTTCACAAGATTCTTGTGAAGCTCAATGTTTTCGTTGCGGAGAATCTCGGCGTTGCCGGAATCTTCCGCTGCTTGTTTAGCTTCAGCTAAAGCAGCTGAAAAGCAAGGGAAAATCCGAGTTGATCAATTTCCTCGGGAAAAAACTTAGACAAAGTCTTAAATCGGAAATTTCAAAACGAAAAAGCCTACCTTTCGTTTCCGTCAAAGCGAGCTGAGATGATTCCAGCTCCGCCTCTCTCTCCTCAAGAATAGAAAGAAGATTTCGAACTTCTTTATTCTTGATAGTGAGCTTCCTGAAAACTTCAAGGTTTATGGCCTCGGAGGTTTGCTGAAACACAGCAAGGAAAAGTATGGTTAATAAAAACATCAAAGCAAAAAAGCACGCATTTTGTTTAATGCTTGGGGGCTAGAGTTACATACCTGGCTCAAACGCTGCAAACCTGCCAAGTTTTCTTGGAATCCTTTTGCGTATTCTGCAAAATGGTTCCCGGCTGCGTCCAAGCCTTCATTGATCGCCTTGAAATCCTTGTCGAAGGTGGGGATTTCCTCGTCAAAAGTCCGAGAAGATTCCCCCACTTTCGGGGCCGCCCTTTCCCTCGTGTCCGACTCGGACACAACGGGCTGGCTGGGCTCTGGGGGCTTGGTGGTGGTGGTGGTGGCAGTAAGTTCTTCCGCCATTGACTGCGGCGTATCCGGGGCGACGGCGGGAGATGGTTGGCTGCCTCGGTTGGAAGCAGCTTTGAGCTTCTTCAACTTCCTCGGCTTCAAGGTGGAGGGGGGCAAGCTAAAAACCAAAATCCGGATAAAAGTCAAAACACCGAAGATGGATGAAAAAAGCTCCCATGAAAGAAAAATCCAGAAGAACTAACCTGGACGTGGCAACGGGGATTCCGTCAAGATCGATAATTTCCTCAGAGGAAACTATCTTCTTACGCTTGCGGCCACCAGTAGTAGCGGTGCGCAGCGCGTCCAGCTCAGCCTCGGAGGCTAACTCCGAGTCTGGAAGATCCGCAAGCTGTCGGAAAAAACTAATCAAAACCAAAAGGTAGATTATCCAAGAATTGAAGTTGTACCCAAATGACGGGAATTTTACCTTGGGAGCGGGGTTGTTGGCCGTGTACATTGGCCGACTCTCCGCGTACTGGTCGCGTGATGCGACCAATTGATTGATGCGCCGCTTAAGCTCTTTCGGGGCCCAATCCTTGTCGGTTGTCCGCATAGGATCTTTGGCCCCCGAGTACCCGCACAAAAGGCGGCCTTCATGGTTCGCCAACGGCTGGATCCGCCTGTTCAGCCAGCAGATGACCGTGTCCATACCCGTCAAAGGTGGCTTTGAGGAGGTGAGCTTGGCGATGCGTCTCTTGATCCTTAGTAGATCAGGAGGCAGAACCTGGACGGCCTCTGTCACCCAGTTATCCTGGGGAACAGCGGCGGAGTTTACAAAAGGTGGAACCCCGACGGCCTTTTTAGGAAAGGGCACGTCGGGGTGATAGAAGAAAGAGCCCGTCCAAAATTTGACGGACTCGGAAGTTTTTATCTTGGGGAACCAATCCTCTCGGAATCTCCGAAGAGTAAAGGAAATGGTCCCGCAAGTGGGGAGAGCACCCTCCACAGAGTTGCGTTTTACCCCAAAACAATACATCCAGAAATCTAACCTAGGCTCTATTCCTAGGTAACCCTCAAACAAGGCCTGAAAGCCGGCCATGTATAGAATAGAGTTGGGAGGGAGATTATGTGGTTGGATGTTATAGTGGGATAAAACTTGGAGAAAAAAGGAAGAGGGTGGAAGCCCCATACCTCGCAGAAGGTGGGAGGTAAGGAGCACTCTTTCGTTCTCCTGGGGCGTAGGCTCGGTCTCCTCTTCCGGGACCCGCCACTTCTTCTTCAGCACCAGGCCCTCCTTCTCCAAGTTAGGAAGAAGAGCCGGAGGAATACTGCAGGCACTCCAGTTGCCTGCAGTTTCCTCTTCTTCGTCTCCACCGGCGGCGGCAGCGGACGCGGCCCTCGCGGCGGCGAGCTGCTCGTCAAGGAGCTCTACTTTCTCCTCCACCGTTTCGGGAGCGAACGGTGGAGTCGATTTGGTGCTGGACCCCGCAACATCTGCGGTGGCGGAAGCATTTCCTCCGCCGCCCGCCGCGGACGCCATGTTCTTCTCTGGCTCGCCGCCGGCGTGCTTGGGCGACCCAACTTGGGGATCTAGATCGCCCAGAAGTTCGTCGATGGAGGCGCGGGCCGGTGATGATTTCGGGGACGCCATCGTGCTTGGTGGTGCTGGTGCGCTCCGGCGTAGCAAGGGCTCGTCGGGGCAGGGACTAGCTTTCGCTCTCGAGCTTGCGTTCGTACCAATGGTGAAGGCAGTGAGGGAAGTGAAGAAGATTGCCGATGGGCTCGAGGACGGCTATTTATAGCTGGAAATCGTTTAGATACGTGCCAACGGCTCTTTTGACCGTTGGATGTTCGACGCGTGTCGCTCGCCGGAAAATCCGGGAAACGGAACGACAGAGGAATGATGGCTATCTCCTCGTTTCTCGTGAGAATCTGTCAGAGATACGTTGCAGGGTTTTCCCGCGTGAAACCAAGCGGCGCTTGCGTCAGCATGATTAAAGCGCTGATGTCACGTTTTCCTTTTCCGCGAAGGATCGCGAGAAGAAAAGCCGGATTTTCATAGTTCCGAGTTTTATGTTACCATCTCCTTTGAAAGGAAAGAAGAAAGAATCAAGACTGCTGAATCAAGTTTCCCGGACAAAATGTATTTGACGAAAGGCGGAGTTTCAGAGTTTTGATCCTTCCTGGGGGCTACTGTCGGATATATACCGAATAGGGGTATAGAAGATGGTAGACAAAAGTGCCGGACTACCAGGGTGGCCCAAGCGGTAGTGGGCTTAGGTCCATTGGGCGGCCCAGTAGGCCGACGCGCAGAAGCCGGATTCTAGAAGAACCCGGATCACGGCCCGCGTGATCTGGCTTGGAGAAGAAGACGGATTCCTTACCGTCCAAGTTACCAGTTAAAACGTAGTCTTCTAGGTTTCCTAATCTGTAAGCCCTAGTCCGGCTATTATATAAAGCCGGACAGAGGATAGATTTCATAAGTTCTAAGTTGAATAAGCTCTAAGTTCTAGGTTATCTCGCCGAGAAGCTGATCCTCGCCGAGTAAAGCTAGATCTATTCCCTCACACTGTAACCCAGAATTACGGGCTTTAGTCCCTTATAGTGAGAAAGGCAGGAGTAGGTACGCCGTACTGTCGCGACGTACCGAACCTGGGTAAAATCCCGTGTTCTGTGTTACTACGCCGTTCCGTTACCCCACGTCTCTACCGTAGTCTCATGGCACCCCAGTCTATGAAAACTACTACGATGTCTCGACAATGGATCACTTCCTTGATGAAATCCGCTGCTAAAAGCCGGATAATTTCCTTGCCAATAGCCTTCCGTCTTCTTCCGTCAAATCGACGGAGACCTTGTTTGACGGGTTTTGATCCAGGAATAACCTTAAGTTGGTGCTCAGCAAGTTCCCTGGGTACACCTGGCATGTCAGCTGGACACCAGGCAAAAATATCCCAGTTCTCACGGAGGAACTTGATGAGCTCGCCTTCCTATTTGTCAGTCATCCCAGTCCCTACGGCGACAAATTTTGTCGGATCTTTGGGATCTAGGATTACCTGTCTTGTATTCTCGGATGCCTTGAAGCTGTCTGTTGGCTTCCGAGTTTCTTTTCCTGCCGGCATTTCTGACGGCGATACCTCCTTGGCTAATTCCTTCAGTTCTTCCTTTGCTATGACTCTCTGAGCGCAAAGGGCGTTTTCTTTCTCCAACTCGTTTGTCAGCTTGAAATCACCAGCTATAGTGATTACTCCTCCTTTGGGTCCTGGCATCTTGAGCTTGTTATAAATATAACAGGATCTTGCCATGAATTTGGCGAAAGCTGGACGTGCGAGTATTGCGTGATACACGCTTTCGAACGGCACTACTTCGAAGGATACTTTTTCCTGCCGGAAGTGATCTTTATCTCCGAAGGTGACATCTAGGGAAATTTCTCCTAGGGATCGTGCTTGCCTGCCAGGGACGATACCATGGAAGCGTATGTTGCTGTAGTTGAGCTGAGACTCGGAAATCTTCAGATGCTTCAGTGTATCCAGGTACATTATGTTAATGCTGGACCCTCCATCCATCAGCACTCTTCTTAGCCTAGTATTTTGAACAATAGGACTTACAACAAGATCTTGTGTGCCGGGTTCAGGGATATTTCCGGGATGATCAGACTGATCCCAGATTATCGGTGTGTTGGAGTACTTCAAGAATTTCGGGGTTGCCGGAACAACCGCGTTTATTTCTCGAAGTGTTCTTTTTGCCACCTTTGCTGACGGGGTTGCTAAGAAAGTTAGCATTGCTTCTCCATCAACTCTCGGAAACTTGGGTTCGCCTTTACGCTGTTGTTCCTGGATTTTTTCGTCAGTGTCCGATTCACTGTCTTCTTTGTCAGCTTCTGGTTTTTGTTTGGCGGGTTTCCTTTTGGAGCCCTTCCCCTTGCCTCCGGCTCCTGCACTGCCTTTCATGTGCTTATTCAGCCGGCATTGCGCGTTTGTATGGGTGGGTTTCCCAAATTGCGAGTGGTGAACGCAAGGTTCTGACTTAATCCTTTCCCACTCCTCTGGAGTGTAATTGATTGGATCTGGGTTGCGTCATTTCCACTTGTTTCCCTTTTCTCCTCCAAAGGCTATGTTCACCTCTTTGGGCTTCGTCGTTGTTTCTGGAGTGGCTTTTTTGTCAGAACGAGGGGTTTTCTTGGCGAGTATCAATGATTCAATATTGCCTCCTCTTGCTCTGATGTCATCCTCGGCTGCGGCATGCTCATTGGCGGTTGTAAGCATGGATCCGAGATCCTTGTGCTTTTTGGAACCAACCATGAACGGTACGAGTCCAGGTTTTAGGCCATTGACGAAAGCATGCATTGCTTGTACGTCAGTTACTCCAGAGCAACTATTCTTCATTGCTGTCCATCTGGAGATGAAATCCACGTATGGTACATCCTCAAATTGCGTGCAACGGTTTAGCTGGTTGATGCTATTCGGGCGTTTGTATGTTCCCCGGAAATGCTGAGTAAATACTCTAGCCATATCGTCCCAGCTGTCGACTGTTCGTGACGGTAATCCATTGATCCAATCTCTGGCTCCGTCCAGCAGCATTAGGGGAAGGAACTTGACAGCTTCCAAGTCTGTCCCATTGTTGATCTGGACGGCTGTATAGTAATCCGAGAGCCAGGTATCCGGGTTTGTGCTGCCGGTGTATTTCTGGTACGTTGGACCGACCTTGGCAAAGCCAGAATGCAGCGTTATTCTTCGGATCCTGACGGTAAAACATTTAGGACCAAAGTATAGATCATTTTTTTCTGCTCTGTCAATGTGTGCAGAATATCTTCCGGCTGAATGAACAGAAGGGGACCTGCTCCTTTCTCTTCCATTGTTGCGCGAACGCGCTTTTCCGGGATTGTTTCTATCTCTTCCGTGATCACGCCCTTTTGGATTAGGCGGAGTTCTACTCCTGTGCCTTTCTTTGTCCTTAGGCGGTGTCCGGGATCTCTCACGCCTGTGAGGTATATCGTATCTTCCAGCTTTCTCAGCTGGGTTTCTCGGAGGTGGCATTATTTTGCCGTCCTTCCGGTGTTTGTCTTCCCGATCATGGGGTTTATACCCATCTTTCGGGAGATGGGATCCGGTCCTAGATGCTGCATCCCGGTTGTCGGGGTTTTTCTTGTCTTTTCTCGGATCCCCTTTTTTATCTTTTGAGTTGTCTGAATCCCCAGGTTCTTCCGGTCCAGGTGCTCCAGCAGCGCAAGTAGCTGTCTTGCATAGGGCGGAGTTATCGTGCAGCCTCCCTGATCGCTCTTGGGCGCGCTGTTGTTGTTGCAATGCTTTTCCTAGGAAAGCATACACCCCTTGGAGTTTTTCCCCGTTGGAATACAGATCGTTGTTAAGAATCGCGAACGCTGCTTCCGCGTTTTCTGCTGCGGTCTTGTATATTGGTTCGCCCTTGGCATCTTTGTCGTTTACCTGCTTTTGCCAAGACGGGTTATGGAACCTTTCTTTTGGCGGCAGTTCTTCCGGTCTTGCGATTCCGGGTAACCTAGTAGGTTTTAACGCGGATCTATTCTTTCTCTCGTACTCCTCTATTTCTTCCTTCATGACCTTGATGTCATTATGGGTTTGTTGGAGATGTTGCCGAGATCTGAGTAGATGTTGCTGTTGCCGTTGGAAAGCTTGTCTCCTGGCTTCCAGCATCTCAGGGGGTTCGTCTGGTCCCACTGGTGTTTGCAATAGCTCTTGCTCTTCTTGTTCCGTCATTGGCGGAGCAGTGATTTCTTTGGATTTCTTCTCCGCAGTCTTTGTTCCGCTAACATCTCCAACTTCCAGGTTTTCATCAGCGAGATCGGCTGGTTTTTTCTTCCGGATTTTGTATTGGAGTTTTTTAGCACCACGGTGCTTTTTCTTGGAAGAGGGAGGTTTTTTGGCAGGCTCATCTTCTGTCATCTCCTTGACACTGGGGAATACCGGAGATGTTTCTCCGTCTTCTCTCTCTTCCTCTGGCGGAGGGGTTTTAGGGCTTTCCTGGCTGCCGGCGTCCGTGGTATCAGCAGGTTTCGCCATTAGAACTTCGTGGAATCCCTCTTGAAAGGACTTAACCTTTCTTACAAAGGCGTCCTCATCTTCATCTTCGGAGTCGAAGTTATCTGATCCGGTTTCCGACTCCAATCTCGCCTCAATGGCGGCAAGCACGGATTCTGCTTCCGAGTTCATCGTCTTGTTGACGGATGTCGGATCTTCCGCCTCTGTGACGGGTGTTTGATCTTCCGTCTCCGTGATGGGTGCGTTGTTGTCTGCCTCTTGCACGGGATTTCCGTCATCCATGTTTTCGGCGATTTCGGATTGCACCATGCCGATAAAGTGTGTATCACTTTTTTGTCGGCGATCTGAGCAGAATCCGGCATCGTAGTCATCTTCGACTGGGTATAGGGCGGGTGGGATAAATTTGCTTCCACCGCAAAACCCCATTGCTTCTGCAGTTAGCCCGATAAAGATGTTAGCAGATCCTATCGGTAACACGCAGGCACTTACCAGGTGGTTTTGCGCCGGTATGTAGCATCCGTTGTCGAGGAAGCGCCCGACGTCGTTGTCGAACTCCAAGCTTCCGATAGTGATTGATCTTCCGATTCCGCCAAGTATCCCAGATCGGAATCTTACGCCTGACGTCGTTTGCCCCACGGTGGGCGCCAACTGTCGAGACATCGTAGTAGTTTTCATAGACGGGGGTGCCATGAGACTACGGTAGAGACGTGGGGTAACGGGATAGCGTAGTAACACAGATCACAGGATTTTACCCAGGTTCGGTACGTCGCGATAGTACGACGTGCCTACTCCTGCACTTCTCACTAATTGGGACTAAAGCCCGTAAACAGGGTTACAATGTGAGGGTTCTAGATCTAAACTACTCGACGAGGATGAGCTTCTCGGCGAGTTGGCGTAGAGCTTCTCTGTTATCTCTCCTTCGTTGGTTGTTTTGTTTATCTCCCGTCCGGCTTTATATAATAGCCAGATTAGGGCTTACAGAAATAGGAAACCTAGAAAACTACGGTAACTTGTAACTTGGAAAGCAAGCAATCCGTCTTCTCCTCCAAGCCAGATCACATGGGCTGTGATCCGGGTTCTTCTAGAATCCGGTTTCTGCGCGTCGGATTACTGGGCCGCCTAATGGACCTAAGCCCACTACCACTTAGGCCACCCTGGTAACCCGGCACTTGACCTACCATCTTCTATACCCCTACTTGGCATATACCCCTAATGGACCTAAGTAAAACATTCTACAACTTTTACCTCGAATGTCGAGGGCATTGGTTGCTGAGTTTGTTTTGTCCTGAAGCTTTGCATGCACTGCAAATCTGGGTTCTTTTTCTCCCGTCCAAACCTAATGGTCTACCATTTTTTATCGTGGGAAGGTTCTCCTTTGCTGGATCGTCTAATGTGTTTTGTTTACGTGCTCCTTTGGTGGAAACTTTTATAGGATCACCAACAATAGCTGCATTTCCTTCACAGCTCTGTGCAACTTCATTGATGAAGCTTATGAGACCATTCCCTCTATTCTCATTCACTTGTTTGTTCGATATTATTTCCTGCATATATTCTTTCGTCGTCTCGAACAACAACGGGTCATTGCAAGCCACATTAAAAGCTTTTGCCCCTACCATACTCAGCTCACTATATCGTCTTTGCTCCTCTGCCCCGAATCAGCCCTATCCAGACATATCATTTGTGCGCCTCCCGGGCAAGCCATGCTTGCTTTTTTTGAGAGGCGTCGAAGAACTAAACAACTTGGTTTAACAAATAATTTAAATTCCTTCAAGAAAAATAGGATATGCTTGTAAGCCATCCCCTTACGAACCATCCTTTGATAGTTGCAGTCTATAATTTCTTCAGAGTTCCTAGGGGTATAGACGGTATAGACCACGTTAAACGTGTACTTGCTGTTATTTTTCCATTTTACGATAAATTGTCGACCGTCCTTTCCCACAAGCTCATCAAAAATCTCTAGACCGTCAATATTTTTAAGATCATCTTGTAACATGTAGAAGTTCGCCGGAGTAAAGGCAAGGCAACAGACTTCTCAATTTCCTTCCAATCAGTAATGGCCACCGGTAAATACTGTGAAGCCACACAGTTATCTTTCGCCTCCTTCTCACAGATGCGAACAATGGGATTTTCATAGTGTAAAATCATATCAACTAGGCTCATAGCAAAGTCAAGGTGAAGGCATGAGTTCAAACTTTCACTCCTTTGGTTGCTTCGCATACCAAGGAAAAATCCATCAGACAGATACAAGGCGGCCCACAATCTCTTCTTCTTGTACATCCCATCAAGCCAGACTTTGGTTAAATCTGTCTTCCATCTCCGAACAAACGCGTTCCATCTCTCCTCGAAGGTGGCCTCTGAAGTGGCATGGTATAAAAGCGATCAAAACTCCTTTAATGACTTAGGGTTAAGGTGTCTCGTCATATTGTTGTTGACATGCCACCCACAAAGACGGTGAAACACACCAGTAAAAACTTCCCAAAATTCTTTCATCATTGATGCGTCCCCATTAGTGATCATTGACTTTGGCTTCTTCTGACACATTACACTCAGAAATGTTCGAAGCAGCCAACCATACGTACGTGCTTTCTCGTCAGATACGATGGCGCACCCGAATACCGTAGTCTTAAGGTGATTGTTCAGACCCACAAAAGGAATGAAGACATTGCATATCGATTCATCTTGTAAGTACTATCAAACACCACGACATCCCCATAATCTACATAGTCCTGGAGTGACTGAGAATCACACCAAAACATGCATTTCAGACGTCCTTTCGCATCTACCTAGTAGTCAAAAAATAAATTAGTGTCATTCTTATTCCTCCTCTCCATAATGCCAATGGCTATGGCAGCATCACCCGTTTGAATCAGCTTCCTCTTCTATCTGTTACACATGCATATCTTTACTCATGAAGCCTACTTTTTTTTGTATCTAACACCATTTCTGCTAATGAATGTCCTTATAATAGCGTTCTTTCTAAACCCGGATGCTAGCAATGCTAAGAACTCAGATCTCTGAAAATCTTTGATCTTTCTATGAGACCGAAGAAATGGGACTTCATCTGGTCTAGCTAGAATATGATTGTGCTTGTCGTCAAACCTTGAAACACACCAAACATTAACCCCACGGGATCTATCACGCTTCAGGACGAGTTGCGCTTTGCAGTCGCACCGAGACTAGGGTCTTAGCATGCGGGTGCGACCATCTGATGCGCGTGTAACACACGTTCGTTGGGAGACCCCAATAGGAAGGTATGAAGAGCACATTAGCAAGTTTCCCTCAGAAAGAAACCAAGATTGAATCGACCAGTAGGAGAAATAAATCAATTTCGAAGATTGATGCAGCTGAGGTGGGAGGGCGCACTACCGGTTCAGAAGCAACGTGGAACCTACACAACACAATCAAATCACTTTACCCCAACGAAGCAGTGGGGTTGTCAATCTCACCGGTTTTGCTCAACACAACGAGGTTAAATGTACCGTATAGAAAATAATATTTGTTTGCAGTAGATGAAACAAAACAGTGATGGAAGTAGTAAAACAGTAACAGAAGTATGAAAACAGAGATTGCAGTGGTTGTATTATCAGTATAAGGAAAATGAACCGGGGTCCACAGTTCACTAGAGGTGTCACTCCCAAGACAGATAGATAGCATGTGTGGTAAACAAATTACAACTGGGCAATTGACAGATATAAAGGTTGCACCGTAGTGCATATGCATGACATGGTGATTACTATGTGATTCATGCGGGCATTACAACAAAATACATACACCGTCATCCAAGTTTATCTATGACTAATAATCCACCCTCAGAATGTCATCCGAGCAAATCTTGGGTATTAAGTTGCAACCAACAGATAATCGCAGTAAGCAAAGTGTGTAATATAAACAATAACATCTTCCATAGACAAAGCATTGTTGTTTTCTCCCTAATGGCAACATCACATCCCCCACACGTTTACGTTTCTGTCACTCGAGCGTGAGTGAAAGGAAGGCATGAACCCACTATCGAGCATAAATACTCCCTCTTGGAGTTACTAGCATCTACTTGGCTAGAGCATCTACTAACAACGGAGAGCATGCAAGATCATAAATAACATACACATGAAAAGAACATGATAGATTGATAATCACGAGACATAGCATTCAATATTCATCGGATCCTAACAAACACAACATGTAGCATTACAACGAGATGATCTTGATCATGTAGGACAGGTCACAAGATCTAAACGTGAGGCATAAAGAGGAGATAACAACCATCTAGCTACTGCTATGGACCCTTAGTCCAAGGATGAACTACTCACGCATCATTCTGGAGGCGGGCATGGTGGTGTAGAGCCCTCCGGTGATGATTCCCCCTCCCGGCAGGGTGCCGGGGAAAGCTCCAGAACCCTCCTGAACTAGGGTTGACGATGACGGCGGCTGCAGATTTTTTTGGTGGAAAGGTTCGGGTGTTTAGGGTTAACCCTTCGAGGAGACTAAATAGATGAGAGGGCAACATCGGTGGGCGAGCAGGGGGCCACACCACCCCTGGGCGCGGCTAGGGGGACCCGCGCCCACCCATGGTGTGGGAACCCCTCTGCCCCTCTCCGATTCTTTTTTGGACTCTATGGATCCTCCGGGAATTCTAAGACTTCTGAGTTTCGAATCGTCCAATTCCGAAAATATTTCTAGAACAACTTTTCTGAAACTAAAAACAGCAGAAAACATGAACTGGCTCTGTGGCATCTTGTCAATAGGTTAGTCCCAGGAAATCGATAAAAATGGCATAAAGTGTAAAGGAAACATGTAGCATATGACATGAAAACAACATGGAACATAAGAAATCATGGATACGTTTACGACATATCACCATCCATGGTCAAGAACTTTTCTTGTCGTTTCTCCGCTCTGGAGCACAAATACCGCTTGAAGCGTACTTCACCTAAGGGACCTTGCCCTCTTTTCACCGTGTCCTTTCTTATGCTGAAACCACGATCATTGGCACATGTGTTGTACTACACGTAAGCCGCATGTTCAAAAGGAAAGGTCATGCCTAACATTTTCCGGCAACTATTCATTTTTTTTCTTCCTTATCAAACTCAACGTCCATGTTCGATTTCCCATCATATTCATACACACATTGTAATCATCAGTTATCACCTACACCCAAAAACAGTTTCATTGCTTGTATTAATTGATTCCCATGAATAAATTAACAACATACTTTACTCTTTTTTTCTGAGTGCAGTTTTCAAGTTCTAGTGCTTCTTTCTTATCTTCATCATATCCAAAGTCCATGTCAGAATCGCCGTAATATTCATCCTCATTGTGAGCACCGGTTACTAACTACACAATTAAAAACAAATACATATAAGATGTCATTTCACTGATTGCTTCGCATACAATAAATATTGAGCATACATCGAACATGTTTTCTTAGTATGATAGCTCGGGGTCGTTCTCCTCGCTATGAACACCAAAATTCATCTGCACAATAAGGAAATGTAAGTTGCCATGTCGTTCATAGCCATAAAAAATATTTAATATACATGTGACACACATTATCATCGTTGGCTCTGCTCCCACCAAAGAGGTCATCCCAGTGAGGTTGATTTTGATATGATGACATAGATTCATCATCCGAACTATAAGAGTGATTGCGAGTGTATCCGTTTTCATTGTTAATCATACTTTCGCTATCGTACCCCATACCCTCGGAGACTGCAAAACCAAGGAAAAAAATTATATAAACAGTTAGTGTATGAAAATAAACCATGTGTGTGGACAACAAAATCCGGACAGTCCGGAATACTAAGAACCGAACACTCAAGACTACAATAACTAGTCTGGCCCGAACAGATTGAGGGCTCCCCCAAGTTGAGATCTGCATACGCGATCTTGTGGTCTTGTGGTCATCTCCGGCTACGGGAAAGACAGCCGCAACCGCAATCTTTCGGTGATATCCAGCTGTGGAGAAGACAGCCACGACCGCGATCTTCCGATGATCTCCGTTTGTGTGGAAGACAACCACGGATGCCTTGGGATGTTGAGCTCGTACGTTGGCTTTCCGGTGATCGCTAGAGCAGGAGAGGGTGGAAATGGCAGGAGGACGCTCGAGCCGCCGGCAACCAGACTAGAGGGGCGTGGTCCAGTTAGGGTACAACGACGTTAGGGCATATGGTGATCCACATCGATCGTGCGGGAGCGATCTATGTATGGCAATACGTATGGGTATACCGGGCTGGACATGGGTAATGCGGGCCAGGGATTTAATTGATTAAATTAACTCGCTAATGGGGAAAATTAAGCTTGAGTTGGGGGGGGGGGGGGTACGGAAGCATTGCCTCCAAAATGTAATTAAAATGAGAACAGAAAATGTTGCTTTTGTGATGAGGAAACAATTCAACATATTTTTTCTTATGCCCTCGTGTTTTTTTTCTCCTATACATTTGAGCTATGAGGAATGTTGTGGTTTGAAGTGGTTGTCCTCCCTCTTCAAACACAACATTCCTCCTAGCTCGACAATGTTGTACACAATTTGGATGTTGAACATGGCCACGAGTTTGATAGCCATATTCTTTTGGTGAAAATGTAGAGAGAGAAAAAACGAAGTTCCCGTCAATTGTCACATCACACGACACACCCGCGACTTTCCATCTCCCTCTCGTCACTATGGCAGCATGTGAAGTTCTTCCTCCGTCCCAAAAAGATGTCTCAACTTTGTCTAAATTTGCATATATCTACGCACTAAAACATGTCTAGATACATGCAAGTTTGGATAAAGTTGAGACATCTTTTTTGGGACGGAGTAAGTACTTCAGAGCGCCATTAATGGCGTCTGTGCACTATACAGACATGAAAGTCAGCGATGAATTCGATGATCCGTGTGGCGTGTGCCTGCATCTTTGGGAAGTAACCTGAACCATTTGTCACGTTAGCCGGTGGGACGCAACATGCATGCAACGCAAGTTGGGAAGTGATGAGGTGTGCATCTTTATACAACGTTATTATTCTTTCCTTGTTCTGAGCAGGCAAAAATAGTAATGGATTTCGATCTCCACACATTATGTACAAACCACAGTTCAAATTAAGAAGAGCGAGGACCTCGCTACAATAAGAATTACAGCATCATATGTGACAGCAACCGTATGTGTAAACAAACATCATCACCGAACAAAAGAATGCTTTGTTATTCTCTCGTGGCACAGCAAACACAACGACACAGGCTTTAGCTTCCGGCCCCCCAGTCTAAGACTCAAAACACTAGCAATAACCTACGCTAATTACAACAAAAGAGAAAGAAAAAAAAAAGAATTCGAACTGTACTCCCTGTCTGCTTTCCCATCTCTGTGTATAATTACAAAGTTAGAACAAACTTGTGGCCTGACAACTCAGCTGCATCCAAATATACAGTTACCTAGCCTTGTGCCCATATGGTGGCCTTTCACATCACGCTGCATACGTAGTCCAAACCATAAACCGTGTTCAGGAGATCAACATCTTTGTATAGGAGATCTTATATGTATGTACTGGTAACTGAGTACAATCCATTGTACTTCTGAATCCATGCTTGATCTGTTATGTATGTACTGCCAGCTGATCCCCGATTTATCGTTCTCGGTGCTCTTACTGTATCTGAGTATCTTGAGCAAGTGTGTCCACTGGTAACTGGCTGTAGGTGCACCGTGAAAGCACTAGAGGCTTCTCACCCTTTGCTCTCCCAAGTCCAGTGTGCAACAAGCAAAAACGATATACATAAAACACAATCCTGTGTGATTTTTCCTATTGTGATATACTGGGCTTTCAGAAATGCTCCTTGTGGAATTCAAATTTCGCTGTGCCTTTGTTATTGAACTCGTGGCAAAGTGTGCTTAGTTCCTGCGCCAGAACTGGAGCTCCGCAATAAAATACACCTGCAAGCAACAACAGGCGTTATCTTCTTTAAAATAATCAAATTGTATAAGTTCATACTCAAATTGCTTAGCCAGCCAGAATTTTGCTATCATCTTGCTGTATTGCATCTTGTCAAAGAAAATTGCTTTTAGCTCACCAGCTCCAGATAGCTCATTTTACAAAAAAAATATCAAAAACTGCGTTTTTAAATCTCAAAAAATATAATATATGAGTACATATAGATGTCTAGCGAGTTCGACTAAATTTGTGTCGAAATGTCTTTTCATCTTTGATCTACACAAAACAAGCCGTGTGTGAAACAAAATCGAGTATTTGTTTTTGGCCTTTTTACAGTCACAATTTTGTGATTTTTTTATAGCCCAAAACATGACCTATTTGACGAAACATTGCAGGTATGTAGAGCACAATTGTATGTATCCATGAAAAATTAAAGATATTTTTGAAACATACAAACATTTATTTATTTATTTTTAATAAACTATAAGCTCCCTAGACTGGAACACAGGAGCCAAAATGAGGCTCTAATAATCTCAAGCCCCTTTTTTATCGCGTCTACCAATTCACAGCTAGAAGCATGAGAATACAGACATTAATTGTATTGGAAACATGAACAGTAACTTACCTATCTTAGCATAAGGATGTTTGGCGGCTACTTTAGATAGTACCCTCTTGAAATTCGGTCTTGCAAAATGTGTCCGGACCTGCAAAATCAGTAAATAGTGATCCCATGAATCAGCTTGGCAAACGCGAGAACCTTTTCTATTGCAATCTCACCCTAATAATATAGCAAAATTCAGACATCAACACTGCAAATATCAAGACTATGTCACAAGACTAATTGGTGTGTTAGAACTCATAACTTACTCGAGTTCCAGAGACTACATCAAGACCGTTCTTGGCATGGTTGAGAGCTTGCAGCATTGTGATGAGCGCTGAACGAGCATCCCCTTCCTCGTAAACACTTGTGAGATAGTTGTGCATCTCAATGATATTCTAGTATGGAAAAAGACAGCTGTAAGAGCTAAATCGTGAACGAACAATGTCACTTCAAAAAAAAAAATCGCTGATAGTTACCTTTTGATCTAGTTCAGCAATCTCATTCATGACTCCTTTAAACCAATCAAAAGAGCCTTGTTCACGTGTCACCCAGTAAAAGTAAGCATTTGTTGTCTTAAAAACCCTCTTTGGTTTTGACGTAATCCTCATAAGAGTGTCAAGATCAACGTGTGCATTATTGCGTCCGATTGGTGGGTAAAGATCAGTTGAAGCTTCCTGCAAACATAGGTTGAAGGATTACATTAATTGGTGTAGTTTACCATAGTATTAGTAAAATATATCAAAATAGATGGATAAATAACCCACATAAAAGAAAATATAATAAATTGTTATTATAGTTCTTATTGTAGTGAAGGTATAAGGAAGAATACAATTGTAAATAGGATAAACATTGCAGTCTAGTCTGTCATGCTTTTATTACAAACATATTTGCAATAGAGAGCTTAAAGGAATCAATTATAGTCCTTATTCTAGGGTATAAGAAGATCTGCTTACATCCTCTTCCTCCATTTTGATGATGTTGTTGATCAAATCTTTTAATATGCTGATGAAAGGAGTTGCACCAATTCCTAATCCAACAAGTAGTAAAATATCATACTTGCTATAGTCTTGCGCAGGAGAACCGTACGGTCCATCAATCAAAAGTTTCGGTAAACTGCAATTTGAAAATAATATTATCAAGTCCCCAATTGCACAAACATATTATTGCTAGTGAATAGGAAGGATAAACATACGGTTTTTTGGTTGTCTCGTCTGCTCTAAGGAGGCCACTTTTTCCATTCATAGGTACCTCACAAGCTGCTGAGAATACACGCTTAAGCTCTCGTGTCCAGTCACCAAGTTGTCGAACATGGATACTCAGATAAGCGTCCCCTGGTGCCGAAGTTATCGAGAAGGGGTGCCTGAAAGGGGTATAGAGGTATTTAACATTGAATGGAGTATAACAGGTACCTACTCTACAAATAAACCGTACATTAAACAATTAGATAGTGTAAAAGAGGATTTTTTTTTCAACTGTAATTCATTTACTAGAGACATGTACCATTCAAATGGTGAAACAGCTGGACACTGAACAAACATATACTGCCCGCTCTTGTAACGGAATGTTGGAGGCTTAGACATTTGCAATGTCAAAACATTACCAGGATATATGGCCACCTGAAAAGCAAGTATGTCAACGCACCGAACATGGAAACATACTAACTCAAATTTCAATATTATGTGGGCTGACCTTCAACAATCGGACAGCGTAACTGCCAGACCTGAAGAACCTCAAAGTCCTCTCCCCTACATACAAACCAACAGGAACTGCAAGATACATCCATGTCTGCAAAAGAGATTAGGTGTTTTACAGGATTATTCAGGTAAAGAGATTAAAGGAGAAGAAAAGATATAAACTAACCGTTCTTTTATACCAAGTAAGGATAAGGTATAGACGCTCTCCATGAATAACAAGTGATATGTAGACAATGATGAACAGATGATGAGAGTACCAGAAGGCATTGAAGCCAGTTAGCTTGTCAAATGGTTTTGGAAGCTTCACCAGGCTACGGCGGAACCACCTGGTTGCTAGAGTAAAAGCGATGAGCATACAGACAACCATAATAACTCCAGTTACGCCCTCCACTCCTTTGACTAGCGTCAAATATGTTGGCTGAGTATCCCCGAAGTACTGTCTCAGTGGGGCATACTTGGCAGGTGACGAATCTATGAGCCGTGGAAAATCACATATAAGATGGTTTCCTGCATGAAGGATAACACCAAACACAATTGCCACCGCAATGGTCTGCATTACGACACAAGAAAATGTTCATTGTTAGCCATAACCCTGGTCTGGTTGGATGCAAATATGTCATTATGTGTCCATATTAGCATAGCATAAGAAATTGTGATAACGGAAACATTATTTGCCACTAATGATCACATTATACGCCTGGATTATTTGTGTCTATATTAAACTATTTTCATTTTGTGCATTCAAATGAAAATGAGCTAGAGCGCAGATTGTCCCCATGTTAGTTCACTAGCCACTTATTTAGCTGACAATTCCCCATGAGCGGGATTTATATTGACATTGCCCAACAGTTACTAACAGATGATTGCTATCGTCTAATAAGGCCCATCTGACTTCTGCATGGTGCCAGCAAGATTTCAGCTTCTCTTGTGCTCCCTAATTTAGTAGGGTGCAGACCTTATGTACTACTACCTCCGTATCAAAATATAAGATGTTTTAGCATTTTCTAGACTACACGCATCTTAGACGTGTTTTAGTGTGTAGGTTCATGTGCATTTTACACTAAAACACATCTAGATATGTGTAGTCTAGAAAACGTTAAAACATCTTACATTTTGATATGGAGGGAGTATATGTGACCAACGTTGCTTGCATGACTAGCTTGTGCTGCTTGTGTAAGTCAAATACTATTGATGGAAAACAAGGTCTATCCCATGAGTTCATTTAAAACAACTAAGATAACATGCATTAGTAAAGATGATTTTGACATGATTAAATTAACAACTATTCTAAATATATTTGTTGATTCAAATTCATAACCAATCTTCTAAACTGCATTGACACGGCAAAACAATTATTCTGTACTCAGGAAGAAAGCTTTCAGACAGAAAGCGTGGAGGAGGTATCTATTAATTAAGCTCTATTGTGGTGTAACCAAGTCCCCTTCATAGTGTTGAACATATACAACAAGTCAATCCCACATGTAGGAACCATCAACCATGCGAGGGACCATGTATTTAACCAATTTTCTTGCATCACGTATATTCAGATCAACCACCCAGCTCTACAGAAACTAGGTATATAAATAACGGAAGTACGTACAGATATCTTATCCAACTCAAATACATTACAAATCCTGGGCATGTTAGCAACATAAGATAATGCAGAAAATTATAAGAAAGTAGGACATGGCTTAATCATGCAGGTCGACAAACAATGATAAAGACAATGATGATAATTAACCTTATGGAAGTTGATGTTGTCATCGAACGGTAATGCCCGTGCAGCTCTTGTATTCCGCAGCCAAGTGATGGTGTTGCGGCATACAGGTAGGAGAATGAGTGCCATGTTCAGCTTAAGGGTCTCAGCAGCCCCCTTTGCAATTGTTACACAGTAGCCCATCACATGAAAGACATACCGGTTACGGTACTGTAAAAATTTCCAAATGAACAATCCAGCCATTATTCCGATCCACAGTGCAAGTACCCAGAGGCGTTTCCAATTGTCCTCCAGATAGTAGCTTAATTTGCTGCTCATTTTTCGGATTGGGCTCCTTTTCCTTAGGCCAGCAAGGTTCTGGCTCAGTGCCTGGCTTGTGTAGCTCAAGGCCTGGCTATAGTTCACATATGTATCCTTCTGCAATAGCAACGTCTCCAACTGCCAGAGCTGCAATGACAATCACAAGTAGTGTTTTTTAAGGTGTCAAAAAATTACACTCTCTCAGTGTATGTAAGGTGTAAGCACATTAAGTAAAAAAGAATATTCCCTCACAAAAAGTAAAAAAAGAATATGGCCTCAAGAAACACTAGAGTATTTTCCTACAATAGTTGCCGGTAAATCCATCAATTAGGCCAATTCATAAAAGCAAACATATATAATAATGAGCACTCAAAATGATTTTAAAAGCACAGAAACATATCACTTTTACTCTGACCACCATAATATCAGATACTCCCTCCATGCCAAAATGTAGTGCATACTAGTTCTAGTGAAAGTCAAGCTTCGTAAAGTTTGACCAAGTAGATAAAAAAATATATCAACATCTACAACATGAAATTAATAATATTAGAACCATCATATACTTTCATATTGTATGTGTTTGATACTTTGAAATTGTTTTCTATAAACTTGGTCAAAGTTTGCAAGGTTTGAAATTGAGCAAAACTAACATTTTGGCATAGAGTAAGTAATTAACTGCAGTGGAGTTAACAATCACATGTGTAAAATCTTTAGTTATACTTCTCAGATACAGGGTAGGTTAACAGTGCACATCAGTCAATGAACTGAAAGTCAAATAAGCCACCAAACTGCATAAGGGCCCTACAAAATTTTAATTGCATATGGTGGCACACATGGCTCCCATATGAGTGCACTGTAGCTGCTAAAATCTTTTGGAACATGCATGCAATAACTCCATCCTAAAAAAGAGGAGTGTATTGAACATACACCTGTACAAGTGGTACACTTGGACAGTCTCCAAAAAACAAACAAAGGCAGCCTAACAACAACGCATACGCACATAAGAATTAAGAAATTTAAATGGAGCTTCTGCACTTTTTCTAAATGGCACAAACAGTGCGGCTGCTGCAGTATTTGATGTGGATGCAACTACTGTGTCTGCTAAAGTAAGAAAAATAACACTTGGGCCCTAGTGAAAGGTCAACAGTAATTCTAACCCTGATGGCCGGATGATATCAGAACAAAAATCTTATAAAAAATGATACTGGACACAGGGCCTTCTAGGGCAATTTGACCGAATGTCGTTGTCTGTCTCGCAAATGCAACATCAGGTGGATGGTGGATAGACTTTGACTATGAAAAGCTTTATCTAAATATAACCAAAATCATCTGAGAAAATGAGGGGCACAGGCCCTGCAACAGCCTCCGTTCTTGATAGGATAAAGAATTTCATTATTGTAAGATTTCAGGGTGGATGGTAAAAATAAATTATATATTTCTTGCTAGGATTCAGCATCATGCTGTTGGATCCACAATACGGAAAATCTCAGTTCAAGAAAGCAAATCATCATAAGATTTGACTGAACTACACAAGATCTTATGCTATACATCTTTAATATAATTAGTTAATATTCTAGTTTTGAGAGTTGGGACTGGTAGATGTTGGTTCCAGTAGCACAGACTTGGTGTCTTTGTGTTCATCATAGTTTTGAAAGTAGTAACTAACTATTGGTTGGTTGTGTCAATTTTCATTATAATTAAACATGCACAATAAATACAACACGTTTGGTACGTCTACTATATTGATGTTGCTTAAAACAAAACCCCTTAGTGAACCAACCTATATGACTTCAAACACAAGTTACTAATGAGGTCTCTTTACTGAAGACCTAAGGGCTCCAGGCCCCTGGTTTCTTCCATATTACAAATAACTGCAGTTTTACAGAGGATGGAACGGAGACAGAGCTCTAGAAACTACACGGGAGCAAAGCATTGAGAGAAACACATTGGGTACTTGCATCCAAGACTGACCAATCAATTAAGATGGTTATTGGTACAACCTTGGGTATGCGAAACCGATATGTGGAATACGACAAGAAAGCAATATAGACGCGTAACTAGGATATTTGCTGGAGGACATCAGTGACAGCATTTGACTCGCAGGAATAGTTCATTTCCGGAAATAAAAATAAAACAGAGCTGTGCTTTTCTGCAATAGTAGTGTTGCTATCTTGACAGCCAAAAATTTAAAGGAGACCAGAGGATAGTGATGGCATGATGGGAAGCCAAAAAAGAATCTATATTTAGTTTACCTCAATGTAGCCAAGGCCCTCCGGGTCAAGTTCCTCCATGATCAAGGCCGCGTATTCTTCTGCTTGCTCCTTAAGCCTCGACAGTTTATTAGCAGACGCACTTAGCATGATGATCTGGAAGAAAGCAAATTGCCACCCTTTAATTATCAGAAGTATCCTTTTCACACCTTGCAAAAGTAAGATAAACAAACAAACAACCTGGCAATGCCTTTACAGAATGAGACATGAACGAGAATTATAAGCCACAAGTGCCCCCCTCTGAAGCAGATTATAATAATTCATTAATCAGCCTGACCTGACGTAAATGCCCTCACCAACTACAACGTTCTGGTCTATGGACTTCCATCGCCATCCATGTAGTAAATTTACGCACGCAGCAAGCAGCATCCCTTCCATGTTCTAGAACAAACTACTATTCAGTATCTATGAAAGTTTGGTGTGCGGCGACCGGCCAGAGACGATGCTTTCACTGCCAGTTTGCGCTGGGGCGGACGTTGATTGATTAGTCGGCAGTATTTCCCAAGCCACCGATTTCATTTCTTTTGCGAGAATCCAGGAACGCAAAACTTGTAGACAACCAGCAAACAAGGACATGGATACAGAGGCGGGGAAACGGACAGCTCAATCATCAAAATGCTCCCAAATAATCCAACCGAAATACACCCCAAACAAAAATAAAAAATTGTACTGTGCTATACAATTGTAGAAATACTAGCAACCAAGCGAAAAGGAAGCAGACGCATGAGCATGAAGCAGAACAGTGGTTTACCTCTTTCACCTCCGCCTCGGTGATATGGCCGTCCGCGTCCTTATCCACCCTGATTAAATCGTACAGTACCGAAATGGAGGAAGAGGCACATTAGCGAATTGATTTTGGGAGGGAGTGTGGGACAGTGGTGAGTCGCATACATGTCGAAGAAGATCTGGAGGCGCGAGTCAAAGCTGTTGTCGGTGATCTGCTGCCAGATCTCGCGCAGCTCGTCCTTGTTGATGTGGTCCACCTGCATCTGCCGGCGGCGGCTGAGCGTGTCGAAGAGCTCCATGGCGAACTCCTTGGACTCCGTCATCCCTGCGCGCCAGACCAAATGCGGGTGGTAGGGGATTCATCAGACGAAGGAAAGCGAAGTGGGCTGAGGGGTCGTTGCTTGGGTTGGATTTGAGCAAGCGAAGCTCAGCGAACCTATGCATTGCGGGAAGTCGGTGCGGGAGAGGTATCCGTCGTGGGCGAGGCGGTCGAAGTTGCGCTGGACCTCGATCCACGCCTGGTTGCTGGCCTTGTTGTTGCCGCTGATGAAGCGGAGGCCGCGGATCGCGCGCTGGGCGCCGGACTTGGTGCGGTCGAGCTGCGCGCGCTGGCGGCGCTCGGCGCGGGCGGCCAGCGCGGACTCGATGCCCGTGGACGGCCCAGCGGCGGCGGCGGAGGCAGAGGCCGAGGAGGGCTCGCTCCCTGCGGCGACGAGATTCGCGCGGCTGCCGGTGCGCGTGAAGATTTTGGTGAGGTCCTGCGAGAACTGCTTGGCCTGCTTGGCGCGGGACTTGGCCCCGGCCTTGAGCTCCTGCGAGAACTGCAGCAGCCGGTGCGAGGAGGTCCGCATGATCGCGGGCGACCGCGACCGCGGCGCCGCCAGGGACGGCGACGCGCCCGTGGAGGCGGAGGCGGAGGCCGCGCCCGAGGCCGCCGCGGCAGCGGCCGGCTCGACGCTGCGCAGCACAATGGTGTCGTCCTCCTGCAGGTCGAGCGTGACCTCGACGAGCTCCTCGCCGTCGTCGGAGCTGCGGTCGGAGCCGCGCGGGGAGGAGCCGGTGCTGAGGGAGCGCGGCGTGGTGGCGCCCGAGCCGCCCCACCGCGGGCGGCCCGGGGTGCCGCCGCCAGGGCCGGGGCCGCGCATCATTCCTTCCACACGCACACGATACTGCGGTCGCGTCGCGGCTGCTTCCGCCCGACACAGCTGCGACCCACCAAACTGGTTTGACGAATTTGGGGTAGGAGGAGGCGAGAGAGGGAGGGAGGGAGAGATATAGCTCACGCAACAGTCCAAGGGACGGCGACCTAATACGCGCTTAGCTTAAGCTTGTTAAGCTACTCATCGTCACTACTCTGCGTGATGGGTGCGCGCGCGTGTGTGTGGAGGACGGCGCGCCCTCGTGTCGTCGACGGGCGAGTCCAAGCCGGAGAAAAAGATGAGACAAAAGGCTCTACCGGTATTACTGTCCCGGACGACAAGCCGCCGTGGAAGATGGACTTATTTACCGCGACGCCAGCTACCGATATGAAAGCTGCAGCAATCTCGGAAAATAAAAAGGATTAGTGCTCCTACAGCTAGCTAACCGCTATGTTTTCCGCGTATTTCATGCGATTCCCGGAGGATTCGAATGGGGAAATCCGGCGCCACAAAACGGCTTCTAGTTGTAATTTAAGAAGAGAGCTCGCACTCTCCGGGTTTTTCTATTAGTACGTAGTAGATAGAAACCACAGTCGGGTGTTTTATCTGCTACAAAAGGAACAAAAGAGAAAGTAAGAAAAAAACTAGACAGTCAAGAACATCTTCTACCGGCTGCTTAAACGGGAAAGATTATGTTTTTAATTTGTCCATTTAAGCAACGGTTCGGGCAGCGAGAACATGTCCAAATGGTGGTGAACCCAATGGGCTGCTCATTTCAGGAAATTGTCCGTCGATAAATTTGGGACGGGGCAACAAATGGTTAGATAGCTTGGGGGGCACCGATCGCCGGAGCTAAGTCCTCGTCGGAGAGGATGGCGTAGTCCGGCTCCTGATATAGGTGCGCCGGCAAGCCTGCTGGGTGGAGGGGTTGGCGGCTGCGCGCGGTGGGGTGCCTGCTCCAGCTTGGGGGCACGGTCATGGTTGGGGCTCAGCGTTGGGTGGGTGACGTGGGGTTATCACAGCAGTAGTCATTGGAGGATGACAAGTAAGTTCGTACGATTTGTGCGACTTAGGGGTCGTCGATATCGAAATCGAGGCGAGTAAACACGATGTATCCAGATTAAGCCCCTCGACGCGAGGTGAAGACCTACTCCGGCCATGCTTCTATCTTTCTATCATCAATGAGGTCTTGATTAGAATGAGTGCTCTAAGCGAGTTCTCTACCGAGATCTAACTTGTCCTCTACTTGGTCTCTCGAGTACTCTTATATACATGATGACTCGCAGGGCCTTACAAGACTCTAGGTGTAGTTCTACTTGAACTCGAGGTCCAACTGTTATGTATTTCCTAATTACAACATGGTATGGGACCGCACTGCCTTTTAGAAGATCCATCCGTGTTTCGCAAGCCATGAAGGGTTGCCTTCCCGCGGGTCATACTTCTCTGCGGGTCCATCTGTAGATATTTCCCCAACATTAACCCCCGAGTTTAGCTGGGGCATAACTTCAACTTCTTGTCTTGTTGTCTTCTCTTCTTCCCTCGGAGTCACAAGCAGCTTCTCCAAGGTAAACTAACCCTTGTCTCCTGGTAGTATATAGTGGCAAGTTGTCTCCGAATTTTTCAACTCAACGCTTTGGCAAGTTGAGTCATTTCCCTAATTCCCATAGAAATCTCAACCGATGTACTTATATCACGGGAGAAGGCGTATGTTAATATATGTTCCTTAACTTCCCTTCGAAACCACCATTCTCCCTTACTTCCTCTAAGCGCTGAGCAATTGTTCTTCTTCAAGCATCTATGAAGAAAATTTAGAAGCCTTGGCAAAATAAGGACGGATCCCACCTAAAGTCGTGTGTCATTGGAGAGCTCCTTCTGATGAGACGGTTCCTACTTCCTCGGACGATGAGGTATTAGTATTTGTGGATGTCGTGGGTCGTGGATTTACTCCTCTTGGGTCGAAGTTCTGGCGTGAGCTGATGCATCATTACGGGCTTCGCCCTCACGACATCATCGCTTGCTCCTACCTTCACGTAAGCAATTTTGAGATTCTCTGCGCGGATAACTGATACGTTGCAAAAATATCTATACTTTTTGATACTCCATGCTTGTTTTCTACCCAATACCTTTTGTTTTCCACATGTTTTTATCGTTTTCCACATGCTTTCACTGATTAACCTATTGACAAGATGCCCCGGGCCAGTTGATGTTTTCTGTTGTTTTTTGTATTTTAGAAAAGTTCTTAAAGAAATATTATCGGAAAGGGCTGAAAATTCATGGAGATCATTTTTTACCCGTTACGAAAATGGAGTCCAAAGAAGAGTCGGAGGGGAGCCAGGGGTGCTAGGCGCGGACCTACCCTAGGTCGTGCCTGGTGGGACACTGGAGACCCTAGCCACCGCCTCTCGACGCCTCTTCGCCTATAAATTTCCTTTAACACTAAAAACGTCGAAGACAGAGTTATTTTCCACGAAACATACAGAGAGACGTCATCACCTTGAAAGTCCAATCTAGGGCTTCTGCAGCCCTGTTCCAACACCCTGCCGGAGAGGGGAATCGTTATCGAAGGCCTCTACATCGCCATGATCGCCTCCAGACATATGCGTGAGTAGTTCATCTCGGGACTACGGGTCCATAGCAGTAGCTAGATGGTTGTGCTCGCCCCTATGCCTCCATGTTTAGAGTCTCGTGAGCCGACTCACATGGTCGAGACCATCGTTATGTAATTGTGCATGTTGTTGTTTGCTGGGATCCGATGGACCATGAGATTATGAATATTTTGTTCCTGTCAATCTGAGATGCTTCACTTATATTCGTAGAGAGTTTTAATCTTGTGTTGCAATGCTCTCCTGTGTTTATGATTACCGTTGCCACGTAGTTATTTTCAACTCCAAGAGAGCGTTTATATGCTAGATGGTAGGTTAAGGCCTTCCTTACATCTGTGCTCGAGTGACAGAAACATGATGGATGGGGGATGTGTTGTTGCTACTAGGGAGAAAATAGCGGTGCTCTTGTCTACGAACGAGGACCACTGGTTACATTACGTATTGTTCTTAATGCATTTGTCTGTTGCACACAAAGAAATTAATCACTTTGTTGCTGCTACTTAATACTAGAGAGATTTGCCGGATAGCTTTCTTGAGGTGGACTTTTAGATATGGATGCATGCTGCATAGCGATCCATATGCCTTGACGTAATGGCTACAATATTAGAATTCGTGGACTATATCTCATCATAATAGTATTGTTATATGTTCATGATTTGTCAATTGCCCAGCTGTAATTTGTTCACCTAACATGATTGTTTTCTTTGGAGAGACACCACTAGTGAAACTATGGCCCCGGGTCCAATTTTCCTCATATTTGCAACCTTCTTTAAAGCACCTTCATAATCGTTTTCTTGTTGTTCCATTTTCACTCTTATTACTTTTCAAGACTCTACACGTTTAATTCTCTATTTTTCAGCAAAACCGGAAGATTGACAACCTTCCGGAAAGTTGGGGCAAGAGAGAGTTTGTGTTTTTTGTGCAGGTTCCACGCTTGTTGACGCGCCAAACAACAAGCAACCTTCTCCAAGACTACGAAGTCCTACTGGCTCGATAAACCCTGATTCCTTAACTGGGGGGAATTTCCGCTGGACTACATCATACCTTCCACTTGGGGTCTCCCAACGAGCATGTGATTACGTCAGCATCAAGTACTTTTTCTGGCGTCGTTGTCGGGAAATTCTAGATTGCTGCAAGGGGAGTCTCGCACTTCCACTCTCTTTCTTTTGTTTTGTTCTTGATTAGTTTACTTTTGGTTAGTCCTGTTTTCTCTTTATCAAAAACTCAAAAAAATATAGTTCTCTAGTTTCTAGTCTTTTACTTGCTTTAATGTTTTTGTTATGGATGAACCTACTAAAACCTCTATGTTAATGTAGGCTAGAGAATTATATGTAATGTATAAATAATCAAAAGAGGACAAAATCTTGAGAGGTATGTTAAAGAAGTTGAATGAGATTGCTAAACTTTTGCTTGAACTTCATGATATAAATTGTTGCTCTGAACAACATGATAGACATTTCAAATTCCAGTGTCGCTTTAGTAAAGAACCTTTAATTTCAACCTATCAGTGGGTTAATTATATTCATATTGGTGTTGAACAAGTAGAACAATTTGTTATATTTATGGTAGATTCTGAAATAGATTTCTTCATGGCTAGGAATTATGAAACTTGCATTGCTTCAAAAGGACTTAACTTTACCAGCTCTTTCATTCTTAATTATTGTCTAGAAAATTTCAACAATAATGAGTATATCATTGATTATAAACAAAGACTCCTTTCCTCACAAGAAGATACTCACATTTTGCAGTGTTGGAACGCGTAGAGATAAACAAAACTTTTTCCTACGCGGTACTTCCAAGATCTAGCCGAGGTAGAAGGTCACGATGATTACCACTAGACGCGCGGTTGCGGATTTTCGATGAAGCGCGTCGGGGCAGTGCAGTCCACGATCCGATCCAGCCGATCCGATCCCGCGAACGTCGAATTGCTGCACTGGAAAGAGAGAAGGCAGCTGCGGAGGCAGCCGGTAAGGATGCGAAGGATAGCACTCTGAAGCTGTCCGAGATGGAAGGTACGCTTCTAGCCGCGCGGTTCTTGCGTTTTTGTTTACGCCCGCTTCTGCTTTCTTGCGCTAACCTTTTCTACTCTGCAGGGAAACTGAAGGCCCTGGCTGACGAGCACGAGAACTGTCGCACCTTTGTTGCGAATGCCGAGAACACCATCAAGAAACTTGAAGGTAAACCTCCGTCTACTCGGTTTGCCCTTGTGCCTGTTTCCTTTGCTTCTCTGCTAACCGTGCTTTGCTCTTTTCAGAAGATCATAAATTGTTTGTTGAAGAACACCAAGACTGCGTCAAACCTGAAGAAGTGCAGCACCGGCTGTCCGACCAGGCCGTTGAACTGCTGAAGGACCATACTATAGAGATGGAGCAGCTGCAACTCCAGCTGCAGAAAGCCCTCAAAGATGCTCTCGACCTTGGTGCCGAGAGGGACAGAGTTATCGCCGAGAAGGCCAAGGCTGAGACAACTTTCAATGCCAAGATCAAGGCCCTTGAGCAGGAGTGCGAAACACTGAAAAAATCCAATGCTGGGTACTTCTCTCAGTTGAACGGACTCCGCTTGCTCGAGGAGAGGCACATCTCCAATGAGGAGGAGTGGAAAATCCAGTTGCAGCAGCTGCGCCACGAGCTCCACAGTAAGTTTCCTCCTTTCTGCATCTTTTCTTCTCGGTCCTGCCTCTTCTCGGTTCTGCTTCTTCTCGGTTCTCGTGATTGAATTCCTTCCTTGCTTCTACGCAGAAATCTTCCCTGATCTCGTGTCCGCCTGTGCGCCAGCCTTGGCTAAGGCTCGAGCAGCTCGCCTTGAGAAGGGCGAGGCCTCGGATACCAGAGCCGAGATCGAGGACAGCTTGCTGGTGATGAAGGGGCACTTTGAACGCCTAGCCGGCGTGGGCACCGACTTGGTGCGCGTCGGCTTCGCGCTCCACAAGCTGTTCTGGCCTGAAGATGCCGCGCCGACAACGATTGGTGGCCTTGCTCTGAAGCTGCAGAATGTGAAGGCCGAGCTGAAGAAATGGCGCGCCTCGGGAGCTCGGGCGGGTGCTGACTTGATGCTTCTCTGCATCGCCTCCTGGTACGAGAATCTTAACATGGATATCATCCGCGGGAAGCGCAACGATTCCAAGTGGGAGACGGACCCCAGCTGCGTGGCCATGCGCAAGCTGATCGCGTACGAAGTCGCGGAGTGCGCTGAGACGGACGTCTTCATCGACGGCCTCCCCGAGCCCGACACCGAAGTGGAGGAGGACGAGGAAGTGGATGAAGACACAGAGTCCGACTTGGACGGCTTCTTCGATTCGCCTAGAGGCAAGGCCGGGAAGGGGAAGAAAGTCGCCGTCGTGAGTAGCGATGAGGAGGCCGAGCACATCGACACCGCCGCACTCGGCTTCGGCACCTCCTCAGGAGCCACTCTCGACGACACGGTATTCACTCCTGGCCAAGCCTCTGGTGCTTCTTCAACCCCAGGGCCTATCTCGGTGGCCACGGCCACTTCCGACCAGGTAGCCACCGAGCGCGACGTCGAGATGGAAGAGTCCGCCACCGTCCAGTCGGAGGCGGATGCCACCCATGCCAGCGCCGACGAAGAACCCGCAAGGACAACTGCCACCAACTCGGAGGCAGAGGCAACCAGGACCACCACAGAAGATGCAGCTGCCAATGCCAGCGCCGACAACACTGCCTCCTCCACATGATTTTACCTGCACACTTTTTACTTGAACATTTATCAGATCCCCGGGATGTCGGGAGCATATGTATCAGACTTATTTATGCTTTCCTTGCTACTCAATTTTATTTCCACCCGTTATCTTTAATTTAATCATTTTGAGCAGCCCTGGCTCAATGCCGGGTTGCGTTTCCATGCGAGTCCCCGAGTTGCATTTCTTATTCACCCTATCTTTTCATCTCTGCTCTACCCGCAACTTGTTGCTTTTTTGGTATTCGAGTCACAAGAATCGAAGAGTAGGGCTGCAAATACTTAGCCGCTTAGAAACAATCATAGTAACGCAGCCCACCACTTAGCCGAAAAGACGAAACAGAGAACAAAAGTAACAAACACTCTACTCGGTTCCTGCACTTTTTCTTCCTTAGCGATTTTCGTGTGCTTATTGACCTTTTGCTTGTTCTCTTGCTTGCCATGAAGCCGGGTTTCGGACAGCAGCAGAGTCGAAGAGTTGGCATATAGGTTTAGACACAGTACTCAATACGCTTATGAGTTCTGAAGTGAAGCAACCGAATAGACAAAAGGTAAAGCCGAGTAAAAACACTTGGAGCAATTTTGGACGAGGGCAGTCCCCGAGAACAATTTCAGATTGCAGAGTAGAATTTCAACTCGGATAAGAGGGTACATACACATCTTTGCTTACGAATGAAAACGACGGAGTAGAGCTACATTCCAAGGGCGCTTGGTTTCCTCTCCAGATTTATCAGCCCTGTTCGCCTGTGGTGGGCGCACATCTACAAGATAGTAAGCATCGTTGTGCAGCGCTTTGCTCACAATGAAGGGCCCTTCCCATGGAGGAGACAACTTGTGCATCCCGGCTGTGCGCTGCACAAGCCTAAGGACCATGTCTCCTTCTCGGAAAACCCTTGGGCTCGCCTTTCGGCGATGACAACGCCGCAGGTTTTGCTGGTAGATAGCCGAACGTGACAGAGTCAGCTCTCTTGCTTCTTCAAGCAGGTCAACGTCGTTTTATCGAGCTTCTCTCGCCTCCACCTCAGTATAGAGGGCTACTCGGGGGGAGTCATGCTCTAAGTCTATTGGCAACACGGCCTCAGCCCCGTATACCAAGAAGAATGGCGTGTAGCCGGTTGACCGGTTAGGGGTAGTCCTTAGACTCCACAACACCGCTGGCAACTCGTCTAACCAACACCCAGGTGTTTCTCCATCAGCCTTGGCTTGATGCCTGCCAATACCATACCATTTGCTCTTTCAACTTGTCCATTGGAAGCAGGGTGCGCGACTGACGCAACGTCTAGTCGGATATGCTTATCTCTGCAGAACCGCACCATTGCTCCCTCAGCAAAGTTTGTGCCGTTGTCGGTGATGATACTGTGCGGGTAGCCATATCTCAGGATTATGTCCTTCACGAATTTCACAGTTGTGGCTCCATCACACCTCCGAATAGGTTTCACTTCAATCCACTTGGTGAACTTGTCCACCATGACCAAGATGTGAGTCATGTTGCCTCTAGCCGGCTGGAAAGGCCCAACCATGTCCAAGCACCAAACAGCAAAAGGCCAGGTGATAGGAATTGTTTTCAACTCGGAAGCAGGCATGTGAATCTTACTTGCGAACATCTGGCAGCCAGTGCATTTCCTCACGATATCCTCAGCTTGCTGCAGTGCTGTGAGCCAATAGAATCCATGCCGGAAAGCTTTCTGGACAAGCGCCCGAGAAGAAGCGTGGTGCCCGCATTCTCCTTGGTGTATCTCTATCAGGATCTCTTCTCCTTCTGCTGGATCCACACAACGTTGCAGCACGCCAGTGGCACTTCTCTTGTGCAGGACATCTCGGACAATAGTGTAGCCCTTGGATCTTCTCTAAATCTGCCTCGCAGTCACCTCATCTTCAGGTAGAGTGCCGTCCCTTAGAAAGGATAATATGGGCATAGCCCAACTCGGTGTCTCCCGTATGGGAAACACTGGTTCGTCCAGTTCCATTGGGGCAAGCTCTTGTGGTTGCTCAGGAGGAGTGGGAGCACTTCTTTGCAGCCCCGATCGATTGGCGAGAACTTCCTCAATGAATGCGACAGCCTCCGGGTTGAGGGCGGCAGTCCCCGAGTAAGGAGTGGCAGTCCCCGGGTAGGGAGTGGCAGTCCCCGAGTAAGGAGTGGCAGTCCCCGGGTACGGAGTGGCAGTCCCCGAGTAAGGAGTGGCAGTCCCCGGGTACGGAGTGGCAGTCCCCGAGTAGGGAACGGCAGTCCCCGAGTAGGGAACGGCAGTCCCCGAGTAGAGGACGGCAGTCCCCGGGTTTCCTGCAGCACTCTCCCAGTCAATCTCCATTGGATCAGATTCTTCACTTGGCAGAGAAGGGACAAATATAGACTCCGAGTTGGGAGAAGGCTTGATGGATGGCTTCCTCAAATGCTCCAAGGCGATTCCCGCCGGGATGGATTGCCGAGAAGATCCCAACTTGGACAACTCATCTGCTGCTTCGTTCTCTGCTCGGTGAATGTGCTGGAACTCACAACCTTCGAAGAACCCAGTCATAGACTGCACCAGGAAGCGATACGATGCCATGTTGGCATCCAAAGCATCCCAAGTGCCCGAGACTTGCTGCACCACCAGATCTGAATCACCATAGCATATAATGCGCTGCACACCAACCTCATTTGCTACTCGCAAACCATGCACCACTGCCTCGTACTCTGCAACATTGTTGGATGCCTTGAAATGAATTTGCAGCACATACTTGAGTTGATCTCGCTTGGGTGACGTAAGCACGACACCAGCACCAAGGCCTTCTTTCACCTTTGAGCCATCAAAGTGCATCTTCCAGTAATTGGAAACTGGAGCAGAAGGTTCATACTGCACCTCGGCCCAGTCCACAAGAAACTCCGCCAGGATCTGAGACTTGATGGCGTCTCTTCTCGCATACGCGGGAGCATACGCGGCTAGCTCAATCGCCCACTTGGCTACTCTGCCACTTGCCTCCTTGTTGCCCATGATATCCGAGATGGGAGCAGAGCTCACAACTGTGATAGGGTGCTCCTGGAAATAATGCTTCAGCTTCCTGGCGCCCAGGTACACACCATATGTCATCTTTTGGTAATGCGGATAGTTTTGCTTTGAACTGGACAACACTTCACTGAGATAATATACTGGGCGCTGCACACTCTTGCCTTCTTCTTCTCGCTCCACCACAATCACCACGCTGACTACTCGGTTAGTCGCAGCAATGTACAACAGCATTGGTTCCTTGGGTAGCGGACTAGCCAAGATGGGAGCACTAGCCAGCATTGCTTTCAGCTCATTGAATGCCACATCCGCTTGCGGAGTCCAGACAAACTTGTCACTTTTCTTCATCAACTGGTACAGAGGCAGGGCCTTCTCGCCCATTCGACCCAGAAAACGGCTCAGAGATGCCAAACAACCTGTGAACTTCTGCACATCTTTCAGTGATCTCGGTAAAGACATGCTCTCAATAGCTTTTATCTTAGAAGGATTGGCTTCAATGCCCCGACTAGAAACCAGAAAACCGAGTAGCTTTCCAGCCGGTACACCAAAGGTGCACTTACTCGGATTCAGTTTCATTTTGTACTTGCGTAGGTTAGCAAAGGTTTCCTCCAAGTCGGCAAGCAGAGTATGTGTTTTATTCGTTTTGATGACAATGTCATCTACGTACACCTGCACATTCTTGCCGAGCTGGTCGTGCAAGCATTTCTGCATGCATCTCTGATAGGTTGCACCCGCATTCCTCAAGCCAAAACACATGACACGATAGCAATAAGCCCCGTACGGGGTAATGAAAGCAGTCTTTATTTGATCAGCAGGGTTGAGTGCAATCTGGTGAAAACCAGAGTAGGCATCTATGAAGGACAACAGTTCACAACCAGCAGTGGAATCGATCACCTGATCGATGCGAGGTAGCGGGAACGGATCCTTGGGGCATGCCTTGTTCAAGTCGGTGTAGTCGACGCACATGCGCCATGCAGTGGCAGCCTTGGGATCCTCCTTCTTCTTCTCGACCATGACCGGGTTGGCTAGCCAATCCGGATGCAGCACCTCCATGATGAAATTGCTTATCAGCAACTTGGTGATCTGGTCACCAATGGCCTTCCTTCTCTCATCTCCGAAACGGCGCATAGCCTGCTTCACTGGTTTGGCGTCAGGACGCACGTGTAAAGAGTGCTCAACCAACTCCCTCGGGACTCCTGGTAAATCTTCATTGGACCAGGCGAATACATCCCGATTCTCACGGAGGAAGTGGATGAGCTCGCTTTCCTATTTCTCCGCCAACCCGGAGCCAATGATGGCTACGCGGTCGGGGAACTCGGGGTCGACCTGGACCTTCTTTGTCTCCTTGGCAGCTTGGAAAGCAGTACCGTGCTGGGTACTCGGCACACCTTGTGCGCCAGCTTGTGCGGACTGAGCCATGGCCACCACCTCGTACATCTTCTTCTTCTCGGCAGCAATCACCATCGACTCCGCCAACTGGGAGCTAGCAGAGGCACACTCCATGGACTGCTTGTAATCTCCAGAGATGGTGATGATGCCATTGGGACCAGGGATCTTCATCTTCAGATAAGCCACATGTGTAGAGGCCATGAACTTGCTCAGAGCGGGCCTGCCGAGTAGAGCATGATAGGGGCTCTGATGATCCACCACCTCGAACTGCAGGCGCTCTATGCGGCAGTTCTCCCGGGTACCGAATAGCACATCAATCCACACTCGGCCAATCGGGTTGCATGAGATCCCGGGCACAATGCCATGGAAGGTGGTCTTGCTAGGCAGCATCATGTTCTCGGCCAGGCCAAGCTTCTCGAGTGTGTCCTTGTACACAATGTTGATGCTGCTGCCGTTGTCGATTAGCACCTTGCTGAACCTCACGTTCTTCTCGGGACCCAGGAAGGTAGGATCCAGCACCAAGGCATAGCTACCCGGATTGGGCATCACCTTGGGATGATCTGCTCGGGTCCACCTGATCTCCTGGTCACACCAATACATGTAGTGAGGGACAGCAGGAATCACTGCATTGACCTCCATGGCCCGTCTGTGCTGTGATTGCTTGTCGACTGGCTCAGAGGTGAAGATCATGTAGCTCTCATGGTGCTCTTGGTACTGATTGGGGCCATTGCCCCCATTGTTGCCATTGTTATTGTTGCCCTGGTAGTTGTTGTTGTTGCCTCTGTTGTTGTTGTTGCGGTTGTAGTTGTTGTTGTTGTTGCGGTATCTCTCATTGTTGAAGTTCTGGTTGGCTCCTAAAGCCACCTGGTTCACATTCTCTCTTCTCGGGTACACTGGCGGCCGAGCTGCGGGTGCGCGAGTAGGCTGCACATTGGCATTGGCTGCTGGCAGAGGAGGAGGAGGAGGCAAGCCATCACTCTTGATCGCCTCCCACCACTCGCACTGCCGAGTAGTGTGGTTAGCAGGCCTCGAGGGGTGGTGAGTGTGAAAGCTGCATGGGCCATCCTTCATGTCATCGAAGACAAACTTCTTCGGCTGCTCGGAGTTCCCGCTATCCGACTGAGAGGTGCGAAATGGCTTCTTGTTGCCTTGGCCCTGGTTCTGGTTTTGCCCGTAGGCTCCAGCAGGTTTCTGCCTCTGGCTGCCACCAGCTCCAACAGTCACTGCATTCACCTCTTCGGGATCATACCGATTATCTACTCGGCGCTTGTTGCGGAACTCGTTGCGCTTGCTGTTGCTGAAGTTTCTTCTCGGCTCAGAGGAGTCCATCAACGGCTGAGTAGGATCGCCAAGTGCGTACTGATCCGCAATCTTGATGGTCTCCGCCAGAGTGTTCGGCATCTCCCTCTGCAATCTCTGCCACAACATACTGCCATGCCTGCATCCCTGCGCAAACCAAGTGATGGCCTGTGCTTCATTCACACCCTCACAGGTGTTCCTCAATGTGCTCCACCGAGTAAGATACTCGCGGTCCGTCTCGTCTTCTCGCTGCCTGCAAGCTGACAGCTGCTGTGGCCTATTCGGCCTCTTGTATGTGCTCGTGAAGTTGCTGATGAAAGCATCCGAGAAGTCCAGCCAGCAGTTAATGCTGTTCTTGGGCAAATTGTTGAGCCAAGTGCGAGCTGGACCCTCTAGCATCTGCGGCACATAACGCACAGCCCATCTTCTGTTGCCATTCGCGATATGGACCGCGGTGACATAGTCATTGAGCCAATCTTCAGGCTTGGTTCTGCCATTGTAGCTCTTGGTGCCTCTTGCAAGCTGGAAGTTCTTCACGGACGGCTCGTTCATGATGCGCGGGCCAAAGCACTCGGGGCCAGGGGGACATGTGCTCTCCAGCCGCGCCGACAAGCTGATCCGGTCCAACTGATGCCTCGCATCTCCAGGCGCCAGCACGCGCTCACCAACACGGTCATGAATATCATAGCCAGCCATCTCCATAGCCGAGTAGCCATCATCGTACCTGTCCACCTGCACAGCTGCAGGCTGCTCCACCGGGTTGGCGACTGGTGCCACTGGGCGCGGCTGCTGCCTCTGCCGAGTAGGCTGAGCTGCGGGTTGCCGAGAAGAACCTGGACGTGCGGCTTCTCGGGCACGGCTTTGAGCTTGATGGGCTTGAGAGCCTGCTCTTGCAGCGTTGTGTTCCTGCCCGGGCTGCTGCGGCACAGCAACCTGTTTCGCGGCAGCAGCCAGGTCATACACCTGCATTTGCCTGTCTCTGCCCGAGCGCCCGCTGCGGCTCTTCTCGCGGCTGGGATGCGGAGACGAGGCCTGATCGTTAGATCTAGCCGCGTGCGAGTGAACCACCTGCGAAGCTCCAGCACCCGGGTTGGCCTTCCGGAACTCCTCGTTCTGCCTAGCGGCCTCCAACACCAACTCGTTGAGCCTCTCCTGCTGCCTGAGACGCGCTTCGCCGTCCAGGCGAGGCAACTCCGCAGCCACGGCCTCTGCAGCCCTGAGCGTCTTGGCGGGTGTGCTGTACCTTGGCCTTGTGAAGGTGTTCGCGGTGGCGGACTGAGCGGGAACCTCCGCGACCGTTGCCATCTCGACACCCAAGTTGCGCCGCGTAGCGCCTACTCTGCTAGGCCTCCTGGCGACTGGCGTGAATCCGTGAGCCTTGTTGTACTCGAGCTGGTCTAGACTCAGCTCAAGCCTGATCTTGTCCAACTCCGCCTGCTCGGCAAGCAGCTCCTGGCGCTGCCGTTCGAGCTGCTCCCTCACGGCTAGGAGCTCGATGTCGGTGGGAGTGGGCATACCAGGTCGCGTAGCTGACGCGGGAATGACCGTAGACGTGGAAGGCGGCAAGTTGCTCTCCTTCTCGTAGGGCCGGTGAACCCTGCCACCAGCCGGTGCGTCAGTCTCCTCGACGACGGCCGCAGCGCCAGTAGCGGCTGCGCCAGTGTTTGCCGCCAAGCCCGTCACCATCACCTCAGCGCAGTTCGCAGGACGGCACGCGGGCCTTCCGCGAGCAGCGATCACCGCGGGAGGATCCTCCGCGTCATGCACCAGCTCGGGATACGCGCGGTTGGCGACGGTGGCGACGTAGACAAGGTGAGAGCCGAAGAAGATCACCGAACCGCCCTCCGGCATGGCCCTGCCGCCGAAATCGCCGGCGTTGTCGGTGACGAAGTCGAAGGAGCCGAATCTGTGGACAAGGCCACAGACCACGCGCTCCGCTGAAGAAGATCTCGTCCGAACAGAAACTCCAGCCAGCGCCACTGGTAGCCCCACGGTGGGCGCCAACTGTCGTGGTGGTGTCACGGCAGATGCCATGGGATGGCTAAAGATGTGGGAACGAAGGACGCTGGAGGTGCTCGGGGAGGGATCACGCGACGAGTAGCCGCGTGAGGTACGAAGTAGACACTGCAAACAACACGATCTACCCAGGTTCAGGGCCCTCGTGAGGAGGTAAAACCCCTACTCCTGCCTTTCTTTGTATATTTTGGTATCTCTCCGAGTAGCCACAGTACAAAGCTCTTGCTACCGAGTAGCCGCTCTCCTCTAGATGATGAACTAGGTCAAGAACTAGGGTTCCCTCTAGGTCAAGATGTGTTCGATCCTCACGCAGGAGGCGGCGGGGCACCTTATATACATGGTGCCCAGCCGGATACGTCCAAACATGGACAAGTGTCGACATAGTGTGCACATCGTCCTTCTTCCGGGTTCCCGCTGACAGCTTTGGTTCCTAACCTTGGCTGCATCTGGAAAGTCGTTGGGCAAAACAAGGGGACAGACTGGTATCACTGTACCTAAACACAGAGTAGGCCCCCCTTATCCTGCCACGGCCTGCTTCCATGCTGTCACTGTCAGGCAGGCCGGTCCCAGATGAACAGTAGTTCGAATGCTGCCAAGTATGGACCCAGGATACGCGGGATCCTGTGTCAGAACGGCTCCTTTGACTTTCTGGCCCGAGTAGGTTCCCGCCAATTGTTCCCGCCAATTGTACTCGGGCCAACTCCTCTACTCGAAAGGACAGAACTTGATTGATATCTCCTTCTGGTCATCTTGAGGTGAGACCGAGTAGCAGTCGACCGGGTAGCGAGTACCGGGTAGTCGGCTACTCGACCAAACCTCCCTTCTGTGAGACGCCTTTACCACTTGCCTTTACCCTACTCGGGGGTAACCCCCCGACATCAAACCAAAGGACAACTTAATAACTTTATGAATACATTGGGAATTACATCATACATGATTGCCTCTAGGGCATATTCCCAACATGCAGGAGCCTGTGGAAGAAGAAACTGCTGAAACTGGAATCTCATTAGATGAAAAAGAGGAGGAGAGTGATGATCAAAAGGAGGAAGAATGGAGTAGCTACTAATGTCCACCTTCTAATGAGAGTAAGTCTTTAACTCATATATTACTCGATAGCCCTCCATGCTTACCAAAGGAGTATGAGTGCCATATTGGTGAATTTGATGATCCTATGGATTCTTATGAAATACTCATGTTTAATGAAGTTGATACTTGTTACAGAGGTAACAACCTCCAAGACACAGTAGAAAACAAAGAGAAAAAAATGATACTTTTCCTACTGTTATTTATGATATGTGTTGCTATTTTGATAAATCTTATGATAATCCTCTATTGATATTCATGATAATGAGGAAGTTTGCTTAGAAAATTTATATGATAATGCTTTAGATTAAATTTGAGTTAGTATTGAATATTTAAATTAGTTTTTTTTTCACATTTTTTCCACACAGCGAGTCACCGACACATAAAAACAAGCATATACATTATCTATTTGAGCTTCTATTAAACGTTTAAATCAAATTTTATCCGGATTTTTTTTGGAAGTGGTAGCGATATTTCTTCGAGGGACGAAATTACAGTTAGTGGCAGGTTTAAAAATTCTTAAACTAAAATGTATTTCTAAACGGTAGCAGTATTTTTTGGAGAGGGGCGATGTTAATGGTTATTGATCGGTTCTGAAGAACTAAAATACCCCCACCTAGCCACCTGGACGCGAGGTAGTGGATTCGTACGAATCCAGATTAAAGGAAGGCTCACTCTTTCCGGGCTCTCTTGTCGATCAACCGGCTAGCAACGTTGTAAAGCCGACATGAAATGAGCTATAATTCATCTTTTCTTCCTTCTTGACGTGTTCCGCGCTTGCGATCGATCGATCGTCAATTCCCAATTCCCAATTCCGTTGATATTTTTGTAGGGACCGGCAATTAGATTTTGACAAGGATTAAGTAGGGCCCTATTTTAAAGCTTCGCACATGGCCTCAGATTTTACCGGCCCGGACCTGCTCTGCAACTAGCCATGTGGGGCTTTAGTCCTACTCCTCACTCCTTGTGTGCTATGCATGAATGGGTCAAAAGGAACTTTTAGATTTTACAATGGGCTATGGCCTAAGGACTAAGTGCAGAAATACAAAAGAATCACTAAGAGCATCTCCACTTAGAGCCCCCAAAGCCTTTCGGGGAGTCCCCGACGAAAAACGATGCCCACTCGGCCGTCCCAATGGGTCTTCTCGTCCGGACGGGTCCCACTTACCATCCGAAAAAACCAGCCCAACGCCGCCACCCAGGGGTTGCGTTGATAGCTCCGGAAGACTCGCGGATGCCGCCACGTGGGCGCAGTCAAAGGTAGCCCCATTGTGTCAGCCATCAAAGGGAAGTCAAAGCAGCACGGTCCTCGTCTTCACTGCGCCTCGCCTTCTTTCGAGGCGACACAGCGATCCGTCCCGTCGCTCCGCCTTTGCCGCTGAGACGCATCCCGTCGCGCCACGAGGAGGGCGCCACATTTGTCGGAGAAAGCTCGTTTGTCCTAGACAGGATAACTTTCAAAGGTTCGAACACTGGGGGGAAAACACACTTCCTTCTCCTCTAGAGGAGGCTTCGAGAGGGAAGCTTGAGCACGACAACAATTGCGATACGGAGAGTTTACCCAGGTTCAGGCCACTAGTGTGGTGTAAAAACCCTACTCCTGCTTGTCTGATGGATTGCACTGCGGTGACTACAATACCAATGCGAGCTTGTGCTCGAAACAGACTACTTGGGCTCTACGATGGTTCGAGCTCCCTCTCTACAAGGGCCGAGGGTGCACTTCTTATAATGGCGTTTGGACCTCCTTCCCGCTCATTTGGCGGGAAAGGGTTCCCACAAAGTCCCAAAGGGAGGAGCGTCCCGTACTTCTGCGCCTCCTGGGCGGTCTTGGTCGTCGGGGACAGCTCCACCGTCCATGGCATCATGGTGGGGGAGCCCGATTATGCCGCCTCCGTCTTGTAGCGCGGACTCGGTCTTCTTGCACCAAAGAAGAAATCCCGGGGGGCCTCTTTGGCACCCACAGTGTCTTCCCTCGCTTTATACACAAGAACGAAAATTGCGGCCAAAGAGACTTTGCGGCTCTATGGCGCCTCCGTCACTGCTCAGAGGAGCGGTCGTCAGCGGCACATGGGATGTCCCCTCCTGAAGGGAGGTACCCAGGGAAAGGAGCAAGGGCGGAGTGGAGCTCCTCTCCAAGGCATGAGTCCCCGACGCGGAGAAGTCCCCATTAGTTAGACCCACCTGGTGGGTAGTCCCAAAAGGTGTCTCCATCGCCGCGGATGGAGCCCTTGGCTTTGAATTTGCACATTGGGCTGGGCCGCAGTTGTCGCCTCGGGATACCCTGGTATCCAGAGGCCCAACAGTAGCCCCCGGGTCCGTGGGGAACACGTGTCCGGAGGATGCGAGGAGACGCGGGACCACCTGCTGTGGGCCAGGCTTCGGCACGTGGTCACGACCCACGACCTTTCCGAGGTGGTGATAACGGCTCCCTGCGACGTGGGGGGCGCGCTCGTAAAGACTGAACGGAGCGTCCTAGACTCCCTTCTTCCTCTCCATCCGTCCCGAAGACTGCTCATCCTTCAGATTTCCCCATTCCCTTCGAGATCCTCCTTCCCAAATGGCCGATAAGAATTTTTTCCCGTGGCGAAGGGCAAGCAGACTGTCGCGGCGAAGTCTTTGTCGTCGAGGTCGCGCTCGATTCTAGAGTCATCCCGCATCCATGCGGGGTCTTCGCTCGAGAGGGCGCGCCCTTTGGTGGCCTCTTCGACAAACAAGTATGGGGCCACCTCACTTCATGCTGGCTCGGCGCGGCTCAACTCTCTTCCGTCCACCGCCTATGCGTTCTTCTTCCACACCCTTTTCGCCAACTTGATCCCTCCTTTCTCTATCTTCTTTCTCGCCATCTTGGAATGGTACCAGATCCATGCTCTGCACCGCCATCCCAACTCCATTCTGACCTTGGCCATCTTTGCCTTCTGGTTTGAGGCCATGCTCGGCGTCAGGCCCTCTGTCGCTTTCTTTCGTTGCTTCTTCAGTTTACGTGTGACGGGACGAAACTGTTGCGACGGGTGCGTCTCCTTCTGCATCGGCCTGGGGAGGGGAGCTTTGTTCCCCCATTTGGACCACAAGAAGAAGGTGGACGACATGGTCAGCCGCTGGGTGTTCATGGACACCCGCGTCTCCGGCAAATCTTCTTGAAGTGCCTACCGAGAGACCCCGGAAGCATGCCGGTTGGGCCTAGGAAGTCCTCAACGGCTCGGACATGGCTCCCCTTGTGCTACGAATGGAGGAGCAGCGCGAGAGCGGGCTCGAGGCGTCCATGGTCGTCCGTGAGTTTGTTCGCCAGCGGCTGGCGCCCCTTCAAGAGCACGAGCACCTCATGTGCTATTGTGGCGACACATAGGACAGTATGAGGCTCAGCGGCGTCCTCCTCGAGGGCAGCGAGTTGATATGTCCAAAATGTATCTATAATTTTTTATGGTTTCATGCTACTTTAATGGTTTTCATAATTGTTTTTTATATTAAGTTTGTGATTATTTGGACTAACCTACTAATATTTGCAAAAGTGCACAATGTTCTCGTTTTACACTTTGATGTGTACGAATTACCAAAAATAGAAGAAAAAATCTTGTTGGAGTCAAATTGTGACTTTCCTGAAATCTGTCTGAAAACACTTTTTAAAGATTGCCACGTTACGTGTAGAAGACAGCGTCAAACGGAAATCTCACACAAGACAAAATTGTGGGGAATTTCGCGGCGTACGATCTAGACTTAAAATTTGTCTGATTCCGAGTCCGTACGACCGAGATATGCCCCGATTTACCGCAGCCCTAGATAGGATGACGGAAATCAATATATAAAGTGAGGAAACCTAGGTCGTGAGAGACACCCCATACCACGAATTTCCAGCCACCAAAGCCACGTTTTAGTCTCCCCCATGGATCTCATCTCCATGGGGGAGGGCTTCCAAGACCATCAAGGAAGAGGGCTAAGGGGCGGCGCTCTCCCACGATGTCGGCGGTGCAAGGAAGGAGTCTATGCGCCACCGCCGGCGCCGCCCTGCGTTGTCCTCTCCGTTGTCTTCACCGCCATCTCCATCGTCAATTCCTCCTTGTCTACAGTGGTTCATTCTCCCACACACCTCTGTACCGCCCTATGTAAACATGGTGTTTGACGCTATAAATTATTTGCAGATGATCTATTGCATCTATGTCATGTTTGTGTAGATCCCTTTTGTCATATGATTGATTGTTGAATCTCTATGGATGGTTTGAGCTTTATATTAAATTTGTTACAGTCGTATGGTGCTATCATATGTTTATGCGCGCATGAATCACATCATAGGGTTTGTAGTATGTGTAGAAAGGTAGAGGGAGGGCTGCTTGAGTGACAGAAACATGAGACCCAATCTAGTGATTGAAGCGTATGGGATAAAGAGGACCTTTTGATCTTAATGCTATGGTTGGGTATTTTTACCTTAATGTATCTTCTAGTAGTTACGGATGTTTGGTAGAGTTCCAATCATAAGTACTTGCAATCATTGGAAAGTGAGAGCTTGTTAGCTTTGACTCTCCCACATAAAAGAGGAATATCAACCTTGTATTTGACTATTTGATCATGGACAAATCCATCACAATTACCACCATTTTTCCACACTCATGGTACTGTTGGTTTATAGTCATTAAGTGTATTTTATTGCTGCAACAACTAATTTTACTTTCATGTATTTATTATCTCGCAAAACTATCTCATACCCGTATTATTGCTCTAGTATTCTTTCCGAGATAAAGTAAATGTTTAGTATGCGTAGATTTGTATCAGTGGTTGATAGAACTTGAGAAAACATTTATCCTACCTTTAGCTCCTCGTTGGATTCGACACTCTTACTTATCGAAAAGGCTACACACGATCCGCTATACTTGTGGGATATTAGGAGCTCGAGGGGATGATGCAGGATCTTCTCGGTAAGGATTCTCCGCCGCCTCTTCCTCCTTCTTTCATTCCCCTCTACAACCTTGGGGAAGCGGAGCGGGACGCCGTGATCGGGGCCATGCCTCGATTCGACCGGTGGGGACTTTTGTCCGAGGGCGAGATGTCGCGCAAAGAGAATCCCTTCCTCCCGTGCCTTCATGAAGAGAGAGATGCGGAGCTAGCCGAGATGGCGGACTCCGCTCCAACCGACCCGGTTCCTAGACGTGTGTCGAAGAAGTGCCCGCTCGAGGAGATCACATCCACTCAGGCGCGGGAAGCGGGCACCGACTCGTCAGCGGACTCGAGCATTCCTTCCCCGCCTCCCACGCGTTCGGCAGCACCTGGTACTGCCGTGGGCGTCGAGGTGAAGAGGTCGCGCCCCGCGGGTGTTGGTGCAGACGCGACGAGCTCCTCGGAGGCGCACACTCCCGGAACGCATCCGCACGCCGGTAGGCGCGTCCCCTGAGCCTGGGAATACCGGGACAAGTAAGTCTCTCGCTGTGGCAGTTCCTTTTTCTGTTCGCCTTTGATTCTAACTTTGTTCGTGTTGCAGGTCCCCGAAGAGAGCGAAGGTGTCGGAGATGCCCACCCTTCCATCCTTGGGCGCGCAGCCCGCCCCATTGCTCCTGAGGAAAGATGGGTCCCTCCGTGCTCCCTAGTAGCTGAGGAGCTCGAGGACCCCGTCATCCCTTCGACGGAAGGCGGAGTGGGGACGGGCGCGCCGCTCGGAGGTCCTTCTGCTGATGATGACCCGCGGTCTAATCCGGACGTCCTGACCGTGGCCGGCACTGAGGCTCGTCCGATGTCACCTTCGACCACAGCCCCTGATGCCGCCGGATCGGGGCTAACCCCCAAGCCCCCGAGTGTGGTGGTCGAGATGACCCCCATAGTGGAGGATGCTGGAGAAGGAAGGGTTCCCCCCATCGACCAGGGAGTGGGCGTCGGGCTCTCCTTTCCGTTGGCGGGGAGTGGGAGCGATGGGCTCTTCTTCCGCTCCCTTTGAATGTGCGTCGCAGCAGGACTTCGTCGACGCGGTGGAAGAGTGGCTCCGGAACACCCCTCCTGAGGGCCCGGATGGTTCGTTCCTCCCGAACGATTTTTCCGTGACTTGACGGTGGAGGAACGTTGGTCCGCTCGCATCCGCTCCGGCGCTCCTCACGAGCTTTACTCGGGAGGCCCTTGCTCCAAATCGCCAGAGATGTCGTGGATGCGCTCCGGTTCAAGGCGAGGTCACACTCCCACCTCCTCGTCAAAGAGAGCGAGCGCCTGGTTTCGTCAGACAATGCTCTCCTGCTGTGAGAGGGAGAAAGCGGCGCGAGCCGTGCGCTGCCAGAAGTTCAGCGAGGCTACGCGGAAGTGCGAGGCCTCCACCCGTGAGGCGGAAGCACTTCGCAAGGAGGCCAAGCTCGCGCTGGACGCCGTCCGGGATATGCAGGCCCAACTTTGCTCGAAATAGGAGGAGCACCACTTGGCAGTGGACAAGTGGACCCTTGGTGGCGCGGAGCGAGAGAAGGCCCTCGGCCTTCGTGAGGAGGCCCTAGTGCGCCGCGAGGCGGGCGTCTCTTCCCGTGAGTCTGCTGTCTCCCTCAGGGAGGACAAGGTCCATAGTCTCGAGGAGGACGTCAAGAAACGCGAAGGGGAGACTGCCCGCCTTATGGGCGAAGTGAGCGAGGAGCGCGAGTGCCTCCAGAAGATGGAGAACGACCTAAAAGAGGAAAAGGAGAAACAATAGCAACAGGTGGAGCAAGGGATCCAGGCAGGGCGCGAGGCGTACCGCAACGAGCTCGAGGCAGACCTGGGCGGGAAGCAGCTGTCGGGGGCGGCCCAGATCGAGCAAGCACTACCCTTGGAGGCCGATAAGCTTTCGGCAGAGCTCGGTCGGCTTCGCGCATAGCTTGCCGAAGAGCACGGCGCACAGGAGCGCGTCGTTGCCGCGTCCACGGAGTTCCAGTCGGATTTGTTCGCCCTGCGAGAGCGTCTCGCTCCCCTCGGAGAGGGGGTGGCTGAGCGGGAGGAGTTGGTCGGGCCAGCGCTGGAGCTTCAGCGCCAGCTGGAGGAGTCGTTCCAGCGCGCCGTCCAGGCCGCCCATGTGGTTGGCAGGTACAACGCCATATGCGCCCTTCACTTCTTCGCCGATCTTCTGGTCTCGCTGCAGGAAGGCGCCCAGCGCGTGGACGCGGTTCTTGATGCGGAGTGCCGCCAGCTCCTGTCGGAGGCCGCGCCACAACTGTTCTCTAGGCTCTTGATGGTCCAACCAAACTTCAAGTTGAGCGCTCTGGCAGGGAAGGTTCCCTCCGAGCGTGCCGCCTCCCTCTCTGCTCTTGTGAAGGCTGTTGTCGCTGCTTTTGTGAATGCCTTCAACCCGACCGCTCCTGCCGACACAACCCCAACTCCTGGCGCCGGCAACAAGGGTCCTTCGGCCTAGTGCTCTTTTGTGTATCTGCGAGCCTTCTTTTAGGTCCCTGTGAGCTTTTAAATTCCTTGTAAGGAGATATTCCGCACTCTGTTGCTTATTATATCCCTATCTTTTATTCTGCTTCTGGGTGCTTTTGTGTGAGAGTACTTAGCTTTTTGTGACAGTGTCCTTCGAGACACCTTGCTTGTGTCCTTCGTGGTGGGTCTTCATTCGCTCCTTGTGGGGGATCCTTCTGGACTCCGTGTAGAGAGTTGGACGATGTGTGCTTGCTCCTTGGGAGTAAAGCTGCCGCTCCTACCTGCAGTTTGTGCTTCTAGAGAGGTGCGCGTCTGGTTGTTCCTTCGTGAGCATCTCGCGAGGAGAAAACGCAAGGGAATTGGCAAAGTGTTTGTGTGCGGTAGTGACCCGCTCACATACACTGTTCCAGCCCCTGCTCTCGAGAGGAAAAAGACCCTCGCGCGCCTCTTTAAAGAGAGAAGGTATGCATGCTTGGATGTATGTGTATGATTTTTGTTGGATGCAAAATGCAGGCATACCGGCATGCATGGATAGATGGGATTTCTTTGTGAAAGCAACACAATTTTACTACTAGTGTGAGACATTGTTCTCTTACGAAACGCTTGAGGATGTCATGACCTTGTGGTCCTCCAAGAAACACTTGACGTCACCGTGCGGACACGGGACTCACATCGTCATGGGGCTGATACTCGCGCGAGTTCAGGTGCATAGCTCAAGGATGTAGTGGCTTTGTGGCGCCCTTGAGTAACAAAAGTTTGCCCCGCCAGAGCAGGGCTCCACTTGTGTGGGTAGAAGCTCCCGCGACCTTGTGGCCCGCCTGGCGAGAGCTCCATGAGACCCTCACCGAGAGAGGTCCTGGCGCCATTTTTACCGTGGCGTCACGGGGTCCCCTCGAGGGTGCGTCTTCATGGCCCTGTGGGGGCCATGGAAAGAGCATGTGATGAGCGCTCCTCTACTAGGAGGCGCGCTCGCATGGAGAGAAGTGGCAGCCCTCGAGCCTCTAGCGCTTTGGGGGGGGGGGGTCTTCTGGGCGGCAGCCCCCGGGCCTCCAGTGCTCTGGGGTCTTCTGGGCGGCTGCTATCTCATGAGAGGTTAGCAACTTCTTTTTGGGAGCCTCATCGAGGTGTCCCACATCGTGTTCGTCATCCGGGTGGGAGGTCGCCAACCTCCATGTAGGCCCACTCGACGGAGCGCGTCGCATCCTCCACCTCCCCATGGATGGTGATGGCGTCAACAGGCACAGGAAGCTTGGCGAGTTGTACGCGTGGTGCGTCACAGCCGTGAACTTCGCGAGGGCTGGGTACTCGAGGATGGCGTTGTAGGGAAGGGCGATGTGCACGACGTCGAAATTGAGAGTCTCGGTGCGATAGTTCTGGCGAGTGCCGAGCGTGACGACGAGGCACACGTGTCCTAGAGGGACCGTGGTGCCGTCGGTGACGTTGGTGAACGACCCTGTGGGTGCCAGACACTCATAGGGCACCTGGAGTCGCTCGAACATGGGCACTGAGATGACGTTGAGGCTCGCACCCCCGTCGAGTAGGGTCTTGTTGACGGTGATGTTATTGATGGTGGGGGTGCAGACCAGGGGCAGGATTCCCGTGATCCTTATGGACTTGGGGTGGTCACCGATGTCGAAGGAGACCTTGTGGTCTGACCACTTGAGTAGCTTCGCCGCGGCTGTGTCTGAGTGGACAGCGGCGATCCCGCGCGAGATATTCTTGAAGTGGCGGTTAGAGAGGGGAGCTTGTGCCCCGCCAATATTGCAGGCCATGTAGCCCATAGGTTCTTGGTAGCTCCCGTAGTGTTCGTCGCCCCGGCCCTGGTTGCCCTCAGCATGTTGTTGGGTGGCAGCGTTCACCTGAGGCGCGGGTGGGTTGGGACGCTGCAGCTGCTGCGGGGGTGGCTGTTGTAGGGGAGGCTGGCAGCCGCCGTTGTTATAGCCGCATGTGTTGCAATTGTCGTAGCCGTTGTACTGGTTTGGGCCACGCTCCTCCCATTTCCCTCCAGCGCGGCCTTCCCCCTCCCAGGACTGCGCCAGTCGCCGCCTCGAGAGTAGCCCTCCTGGACACCCCTCATGAGGCGGTCTCCCCGCATCCTCTCCAGCTGGAAACAGTCCTTTGTGGCGTGTGAGTGCATGCGGTGGAACTCACAGAAAGGGCGGTTGTCCGCCACGGGTGCGGTGTCGCTGCGGCTTTGCTTGCGTTCTGCCTCGGCAACCAGAAAAGGTTGGCGCTTTCTGTTTGGCGTCCACATCGTCGCCTTGAGACTTTGTCTTTGTCTTGGGGGCCAGCGGCTTGGACTCGTCGGCAGGCGTGCTGTGCCTAAAGAGGCGTCCCTCCTCAGCCTTAGCGCACGTGTCGGCCATGTCCACGAGCTCGACGGCGGAGGTGAGGTCGTCCTTGATGCCGAGCTCTCGAGCATGCGCTCGTTGGTGACCTCTTCCCTGAAGGCAGAGATGACCTTTGCGTCGGCGATGCGGGCGATCTTGTTGCGCGCCTGACTGAAACGCTGCAGGTATAGGCGAAGTGTTTCGCCAGGGCGCTGGCGTATGCCGCGAAGGTCGTTGTAGGAGAGGGGGCGCTCATAGGATCCCTTGGAGTTGGCAACAAGTAGAGACACAACTCCTCAAACGTCCCGATGGAGCCCTCCGGTAGATTCATGAGCCAGATGAGGGCATGACCCTTGAGGGCCATGGGCAGCCAGTTCCCCATGCATTTGTCGTCCCCCTTTGCAGCTGCTATGCTGAGGCAGTAGAGCTGCACGAAGTCGCGGGGAGGGGTAGTGCCGTCGTAGCGAGATGGCAGCGTCAGGTTGAACTTTGGCGGTCAGGAGACCGTGCGAAGTTGCTTGGTGAACGCGAGGGCGCCGCCGACGTAAACCGTGACGCGCGCGTCGAGTTCTGCCGGGCGGTTGGCGTGGCCTGCCTTTGCGAGGTCGCGGATGGTGCGCTGCTCGCGCTCAAGGAAGCGTTTGATCTGAACACGCACATCTGGTGGAGTGCGTAGGATCTTGCAGTTGTTGCTGCTCTTCACAGGCACCTTAGCGGTGGGTTCCTTGTCAGGAAACTTGGTGCGGGGATTGCCTTGCACCGGCGAGGTTACACCGTGAAAAGGGGGCGGCGCGTCATGGGCTGCCGCGCTCCTACGCTGGCCGAAGTCGCCTCCCCGCGGCTCCTGTAGGGGGACGTTTGCGACAGTGGCGAGTTTCTGGAGTCGGGCGAGCCATGCGGCGTGTCCTTCAGGTGCGAGCGGGTGCGTAAGAAGCTCTCTGACCAGCAGCAGAGCTGCTGCGGGAGTAGGTTGCTCCAGGCGTCCCCGCGTTCCTGACGGCGGTGGGGACGCATGCTAAGACGCAGGCGCGTCTTGCTGCGGCGTGTGGAAGGAAGCTTCCTCCTCGGCGCCGTGTTCGCCCTCCACGCCAGTGATGTTGCACTGCGTCGCGTAGTTGTCGTTGTCGTTGCCGGACGGCTCGACCTGCCCCCGGCAGCAAGCGCGCTCGGAGCGGGTGAGGTGTGGGCTGGTCCGGGCGGCAGGGGCCATGGCAACGAGGAAGAGGAGAAGTGCCTTAGCCCCCTACCTGGCACGCCAAATGTCGGAGAAAGCTCATCTGTCATAGACAGGATAGCTTTCAGAGGCTCGAACACTGCAGACCAAACACACTTCCTTCGCCTCTAGAGGAGGCTTCGAGAGGGAAGCTTGAGCACGACAATAATGGCGACACGGAGAGTTACCCAAGTTCAGGCCACTAGTGTGGTGTAAAAACCCTGCTCATGCTTGTCTGATGGATTGCACTGCGGTGACTACGGTACAAATGCGAGCTTTGCTCGGAATAGATTACTTGGGCTCTACGATGGTTCGAGCTCCCTCTCTACAAGGGCCGAGGGCGAACTTCTTATACTGGCATTTGGACCTCCTTCCCGCTCATTTGGCGGGAAAGGGTTCCCACAAAGTGCCAAAGGAAGAAGTGTCCCATACTTCTGCGCCTCCTGCGCGGCCTTGGTCGTCGGGGACAACTCCACCATCCATGGCGTCACGGTGGGGGAGCCCGGTGACGCCGCCTCCGTCTTGTAGCGCGGACTCGGTCTTCTTGCACCAAAGAAGCAATCCCGGGAGGCCTCTTTGGCGCCCACGGTGCCTGTCCTCACTTTGTACACGAGAACGGAAACCGCGGCCAAACAGACTCTGCAGCGTCTCCGTCACTGCCCAGAGGAGCGGTCGTTAGCGGCACATGGGATGTCCCCTCCTGAAAGGAGGTACCCATGGAAAGGAGCAAGCACGGAGTGGAGCTCCTCTCCAAGGCATGAGTCCCCGACACGGAAAAGTCCCCTTTAGTTAGGCCCACCTGGTGGGTAGGCCCAACAAGTGGCTCCATCGCCGCAGATGGAGCCTTTGGCCTTGAAGTTGCACATTGTGCTGGGTCGCAGCTGTCGCCTCGGGATACCCTGGTATCCAGAGGCCCGACAAGGTTTTCCCACGCGACGACGTTAATGCGCGCCGTCTCGCCTGCCTCGCCCATAAAAGCTAGCCGCGCCCGTCCGCCGGTGCCGCATTCCCTCTGAGGCATGCCACACTCCTCTCTCCATTTCTCCCCCAACCTTGCCACACTTCTCTCTCCCAACCTCGCCGCCAATGGCCGACGACGCGCTTGGCGCCAACTACTTCACCAGGAGGAGCCTTCGCAAGGCGCAGACCTAGGCGCTCTACGAGGCATGGTACCCATGCTTGTCGGACATGCGCGCCGCGCATGGGTTCACCCTCGGTGTCGCCGGCGTCCCCATCTTCGACGCGCCTCGCATCTCCGACGCGGAATGGGAGGCTTCCATGTACGCGCACTTCTACAACGCGCTGAGCAACGAGCAGCGCCTCCAGTCGGAGTGCGATCCAGCGAACCCGATCAACATGGAGCGCTACGACCTCCACAGCGAGCGCGTCCAGCGTTGGGACGGGCCCGGCTACACGCCGGTGTTGCCGGAGAAGAACCTCAGGGGACGTCGTCTGTTCTGGAGCGTGCCGAGACATACGCTTGCGCAGTGCTCGAGCGTATTGACCACGGCAACAAGCTGTGCTTCTAGGCTCCTCCGGCCAGCAGGTGGGAGCCGTGCCTCCGGACCGACTCCTCCTCTCGTTCCTCTTCCTCGTCGGCGCCGCGCTCCTCCAACGCCACGCCTTCATCGACGGTGTGTTCGGCATCGCCACACCCGCGTAAGACGAAGCTGGAGCCGGGCGCTATACCAAGCCGTGGGGGGGGGGGGTGGAAAAGCGAGGAGGTGTGTGGGGCGGCGGCACCTCTTGATCCGCAAGAAATAAAATACATTATATGATGGCCTGGCGATGTACTCCTTATAATATATTAGTTTTCTTCAGTACCAAAACTAGTCTTCTGTCTGACATCTTCATTGACTGACTGAATTACCAGGATTCGAGAAAAGTATTCTCGGGGTACCTTTGATTGAGATAGTTGCCCACCGAGCGAAGCCCTGACCTACAACTATGCAAGTCTCAACTGGAGTAGACCCCCCATAGGGTTCGTAGGAGTCAAATAACATTTTCATGCGATTCCTAAGTCTTCTTCAAACTCTCACTACATCCGAAGAGTGTTTCCCAATATGCCTATCCGTGAAAAAGGGAAAGCTCGGTAGACTTTCTGCTCCTGACGCCCTCGTCATAGGCCGTGGCGTCTCCAGCTCTGTCGTGCCGCCACTGCCGCGAAGAAGCCGGAGACGGAGGCGCCGTCATCCACCTACGCCGAGATGCTCACTACCAGCAGGCCCTCGTGACAGAGGACGACCCTGAGGGTGCTGGACCCGCCTTCGAGGCCTAGAGGAACACCCTCGTCGCCCTGCCACTGGCCGCGCGTGCGTTTGGTCCTTCGTGGACGCCGCCGCCATTACCGGCGCCCCCATCCACCACGTCCCATCCTCCTCCTCCTCCTCCGACGACGACGACCACGGCGGCACTGCCAACGACCGCGAAGCGGAGCCGCGCCACGTCGTGAAGGAGTAAGACTAGGACGTCTTCAATGGCGGCTTTTAGTATAGTTTAGTTTAATTCTCGTATAAATGTCATTTATATTTCATTCAAACCTATCTAAAATATCAAAAAAATTGAATGAAATTATATTTCTGTTTAAATTTAAATTTATTTGTGGCAATGACCAGGAAGAGGCCGCCTCCAACAGCGCTTCCCGTCCGGACAGTTCCAAACGTCTCACCCCGACGTCGATCCATACGGCGAATGGGGGCGCCGAGAGGAGGTGCTCTACCGGGAACACCGCTGGTTCCTCGTCTTCTCTAGGATCGCCATCGCCGTGGCCCTCCTCCGAGAGGAGATTCATCTTTTCCCCACCACGATCCACGGCTTGGAGTTGTAGGTGAAAGTTCCAAAGGAAAAGCACGAGTTTACTTACTTAGCACGAGTGCACGGCGGTGAACAGTTTAATTAGAGTGTGGTCGGTCAAAAAGGGAGAGCGGAAATCGACCTTCCCCAACCACCGCCTGGGCCGCCCAATTTGCCACGCGACCGAGAGAGAGAGAGAAACAACGGGCTCTGATGACCTGGCTGCCGAATATCCGTCCGGTGATGCGTGCGCCGAGCCGGCCACGCTTTCCTCTCCTTTTCGCGTGGCTCGCTCGTGCACGTACACCCAGCGTGTGCATGGCGACGCGCGCGTTCGGTACTCGCGCTGTCCGTCCCCGTGCGCTCGCCTCGTCCCAGTCAGCACAAGCATGGCACGACTCCGACGCGCCGCTGTGCGACGCTCCATGAGCGTGAGATCACCACCGCGCGCGGCGAGGCCCAGCTCGCACGGACTGGAGGACAGTGGCGCATGCACTACGGGGAAAGGCCATGATGAGCGCGAACATGGGCTACGGACGGGGAGCAGCGGCGTGGCAGCTAGGCGCCCACAACTGTCGTCTCCCTCCAGCAGGAGATCATTCGCTCCCCGAAACATTCCTGCCCCCCCGACCGGGCCTGCACTAGGTACGTTCGTCGTGACGCACCACCATGGTTATTACCGGGGAGAAAAAAAAACGGCAGTTGCCAACTGACGACCACCACGCGTGCTCAGTGACAGAGTGTGAGTGAGCTAGGCACCCGTCACGGCTATCTGAACCCAAGCAGGCAGGGGAGCGTATTTCCTGTCTCTGTCCTATGAGCAAAGCAATAATGATCAGTTCAGTAATTTTGATTTTTTTCTCCCCCTATGCACGTATTATGACTCTTATTCCTGACCAGTTGCAAAGGCAAGGGCGAAAAACCTCATTACGGAAGAGGCCGAAGGGTGGCAGGCGGCGAAGCTATTTAGGAGACAGTTAGCGCAGGTGGATCGGTAGAGGTGTGGCGAGTAGTCAGAAATGTAATTTCCGATGGGTGGAGTGCGTCCTCGACGCCTGTGTCAACCGCGTTGTTATCTTGGCCATCGGAGTTTCCTTCTATGAAACCGATACGTCTATTCATGACGTATCTAAAGAAAAAAGGGCGAAAAACATGTTCCTGTTCTCGATCCTTTCGCGCCTGTGGCGACAATATGAGGGCGAAATGACGGGGAAATCCGTGTGCTGAACCACGGATGTGACGCGGGTTGTCAGCGCCTCATGATTCGCCGATTCGATGAGGAAATGTTCAACCAACCTCCCCATGATTCGCCAGCTCGTGCCCCAAAGATATTTATATACGTGCGCGTGAGGTGAAATGAAACATGGCGGTTGGGCTTGACAAGCTCAGTCAACGCAGTGCCATGTCAAATCCCGATCTGCTTTATTAAGCAAGCTATGAACGGAAACTACAGCTAAGCTATGCATATTAGTGGAGAAACACCATGAGATATATGGCTCCATTGCCTCTCTGTCAATTGCCTCTTCACGTCTCTTTGCTCATATTTTTTCTGATAATTTTTTAATCAAATGTGTCTTCATGGTTTCCACTTATAACTGCTAATTAATTAACTTGTTAAGCATGGCCTTTTCTCCGAGAATTAAGCAACCGGTTCCTCCGCTTCCGGCTGACCCAACCCATAGAAAAACCGGGTGGATGGATGTTTTCAGAGAGAAGAAATAGCAGCAAACCATGAAACCGCTTCTAGTTCTTGGCAACGTAATGATCGATCAGACGGAACAAGAGATGTTGGGCCGATAAAGCTAGCTAAGCATGTTCCGCCTCTGACTTTGCAAGGCGGAGACCTGGGCCAAAGTCGTGTTGGCATTTCCCACCACGAGAAGTTGCCCAACCAACGATCTCCCACTACTCCTCCTCCATGATCGATCATGCGCAATCCAGCATTAAATGAGAGACTGATCATTGCAGCTTCAGATGATGATTACATCAGTGTGGTGTGGGAGGCCTGAACCCGTACATAAACACACTGTCCTTTGCATTAACATAATTAGATGCTGTTCGTTTGGGTTGCTGACATGCTAATTAAGCTCCACTACGCTGATCCGACGTCACGTGAATATGTGTTGTTACATCACCAAATCTAGAAGCACTCTGAATCATGTCCAAGGAAGGGTGTATCTCAGGCTGCCTTGTCTAAGCATGCTTTATGTTGTTGATACATGTACTATACTGTGCTGCAGTACAGTACCAGTACCGGCCTACCAGCTGGGAACTGACCACCAGCTGAGCGAGTGCGATTTGAGCACTCCACCGCCGAAAATCTCCCGTTGCATCCAGCCAGCACACTGCACCTCGGATGACAACGAACGAACGAACCAAGGATCATCCATGCATGCGAGGCCGAAAACGATGTCCGGAGAAGACGATCGCTTTCGGCCTCGGCATCGGCCTTACCTAACAGTAGTCTGAACCCGAGAGCAACCTGCCCCCGGCTGGAGCCTTCCCTCCCAGATGAAGGAGAAAGCAACGGCAACCCAAGATGGACAACGACACCATCGTGCCAACTGCCCAAAGATGTCTGTGCTTCGAGTCTAGGGTTGCCAAAAGGATAGATACATCAGGGAAAGGGATGAGTTAAAAGCAACGGGGTTACAGGGACAGGCATGTGAAAGGATGTAAACTACTCCGTAGTAACAGAGCTGCTGGGGAGCCGGGCATGGAACGCTGCCTGCAAGAAGTGGACCAGCAGATGTGCAGACAGATTGCTGTCAACATGATCAATTTTGCACACCCACATGACATGACATGCCATAGATCGGCATGACCAGTGGCTATTTAAGGACGGACTGTTCTTCCAAAAGAAGAAGATGCAGCCTATTCTGACAGATGTTCACGAAGACTCCGTGACTTGGGATGAAAGCAGGTATGAAAAGAGTTCGATCATATCTTTTTTTTATATGCTTCAGAAAATGTGCAGACATTGCTCTCATGATGAATTTTGCACACTCACATGATGTGGCTATTTAAGGATTTGTCTGTTCTGCCAAATGAAGATGATGCAGCCTGTTCCACAAATCTTCACAAAGACTACATGCCTTATGATGAAAGCAAGTATGCAAAACTGTCTACGCTAACTGACCAGAACTTCTTTTGACATGCTTCAGGAAATGGGTCGTATTTGGTTGCCATGCCACCTTGGCTTATTATGCACCAGACAGAATAATTAATCCTAAAGGATTTATTTTGACTGTAAACAGAGCACAACTTATCCAAGAAAATGTGCAAGAACTGCAGTACATGTAACCTCTGTTCAACAGGCTATCAGACAGACCAACATAGAATAAAATCTGATGTGATACCCAACAGATGAGCTCATCGCAAAGCTCATAAGCTGAAGGGTAACATTAGAAGTTACTTCTAGATGCAACGGTAACCAGTAGGTTGGAGTGTTGAGGAAGGAACTTTTTTAAAGAATGCTTGCTAGTCCTTCCTTCTTGACAGGCGGCCTGTTCCCGGGGAACGCAGTGCGGGATACATCGACGAGAGCCTTGAAGCTGTATGGCTCATGCATCGACAGCTCAGAAAGTACCTTCCTGTTGAGTTGGACGTTCTCCTTCACCAATCCATGCATGAAGTTGCCATAGTTCACCTGGATGGTCAGTTAAGACAGTACATTAAATACAAGTAGCAAATTAGAAACCCAAGAACTTATAACTATGGTATCTTCTTCTGCTCATAAACATGGCTGATGGTTTCTTTGATATTTTCATTTTAGTATAAGAATGCAAGAAACCCATTTCTCTGAAAAACATCATATGTAAATGGATACATACCCCATGGAGACGTGTGCCGGCATTGATGCGCTCGATCCAGAGAGATCGCATGTCCCTTTTCTTGTTGCGCCGATCCCTGTATGAATATTGCAATGCTTTTTCCACACGCTCCCTGGCTATCCTTATGCAGTTTTTAGCTCGTCCTCTGAATCCCTTAGCTAACTTAAAAATCTTCCCCTTGTTCATCTTCGAGTTCTGGACTCACACTATTTCCTCCCTGTATTCGCATCACCAAAGAAAATATGGACTAATTATGAATTACTGTAATGAGATAGGTGTTCAGACTACAGTACTACACACATATACTTGTGACATTTATTCCCTGGATAGGAAATGCATATAATTGAAAGAATATCAGGTGATAATTTCTGTAATTAGATTCATCAGCAGCTTAAACAACAAGTGGCAGTTAGTTCATCTTCTATTCTGTCTGTAGAAATTATATCTAGATAATGGAATGAATATTTGACGCTTTTGTGAAGCTTGATTCGAGCTGTACAATGTTCAAAAGATCAATTCCATCATCTCTGTACAAAAGGGTCAGTTAGTTTCGCACATAACCTTGCACTATCATAAACTTTAGCCCACTGACCATCTTATGACACCAATTAGTAACCTAACCTATGACACCATATAGTGTGCTCTCACGAACAATCTCAGAAAATGAGCCACCAACACAGAATCCATTTCACAACATAATTTTAGTTTGCCAGTTTCAGACGTTCAGTACCTGTTACATTAACAGAATCTGCCACCAAATGCAGCTAACACAGTTCCCCTCGCTCAAATTACAAGGTAAAATCACTAACCACTGTAAGTATGCAACGAATATGACATCCCCCACACACATAAATTATTCCACTAACATCTCTTACCCTGTAGTTTGCCGGTTATAGTTACAAGGTAAAATCACTAGCCACTCTAAGTTGGCAAGCCTTTGAGATTCTCCGTTGCAAATTTTTGTCGATCCCTCCAGTCTACAGCCTAAACCACAAAAAAAATCAAGCAACAGAGCTGTCCCTAGGATCCAAATCAAAACAATCAAGCATGGAGCTCTGACGAGCTACGAATCCTATCATAAGATCGCGCCTAATCAAAATTCATTAATTCGTTCTGTTACAGATGACCTCCGTCAGAAATCTCGCACGTACTAACGGATTCCCTACCACCTACGGATCTCCAGTGCCTATAACCATACCGATGAGGTTCGTCACAGGAGAACAAGCATCAGACGAAAACCGGAGTCTTGTTGGTGCTATTGGAGTGATTACCTTCCTGGACGGAGACGCTTCCCCGCAGCGAACGATGTCGGCGCTGCTAAATGTCCAGGCCTAGCAGCAAGTAGCGAGCGAGGACGAAGGGCGGTGGCGGTGGCGGCTGCCGGCGGCAAGATGGTTAGGCGGTGCTCTAGGGTAGACTGGTCTCTTGTTCGCACGCGCCGAGTGGGCCGCGTGGTCTTTGGTGGCATGGGTTAGGTGGTCTGTTCTGTGATGGGCTGTACTGCCAGAATTTGTTGAACAGCCCATTTTGTGCGGTAGACTAGATATTAGAGATGTTCACTAAAAAAAGATATTAGAGATAATTCTCTACAAAAACTAGACTAGAGAAGCGTCTAGATATTTATTAAAAAAATGTAAAGATAAGACTCAAAGAGGAATATATTTATTATGTATCATAAATAATTATTTTCACCTAGAATTTTTTTTTTTTTTTTGACAGTGAAAATGTTTTATTTTTCGTAATATTAGAGCGGCATTTCCAAATTTGCGTATGGAGATTGTGCACACGGCACACGTCCAAGATGATAGTATGTTTATTTTTATAAATTCACGATTTTATAAGATTCTCGAAGAGAAAAGATAGCTATGAGTTGCACTCTCCTTCCCAAATTATAAGTTGCATTATAACTCGTTTGGTCAATGTCAGAAACTTTGACCCTTTATATATGATGTATATGGATTGTGTATGTGAGATACTATCACCATATTTATCTTGCAAAATACTTTAAATTTCATATATCCTTTTGTTAAATTGTGTGTCCATGTGATAAATGGAAATCACGATTAAAGTTGTGCACGAAGACTATGAAACGTCAAGGGCGACCTATATCTTCGGAGGAGGGAACAAAAAGAGATTTTTATCCCTTTATGATGTATTTATATAAATTTTGTTACAGAGCTATTCCTTTGAAATGTTTTAGATTAGTATGTGCACATTGCTTCTCTAGAGGATCTTTGTCGTCGATCTCTTCCAAATTTGCCCCTAAAAAAACACTTAGGTTGCGCTTGGTTCACCGTTTATTAGCAGAAACCTCCGCCGAAAATTAGGACGTCCCCACGCCCTGCTCAAAATACGGTGGCCCAACGAAGAAGCTCCAGAAATAATTTCGGCTCCGACCATCCAAGCGAGCCCTTATGTGTATGCTTTGTGTTGGGGACATGTATTTTCATTTCAATGAAGATAAGACTTTATTTATTCGACTCAACTAATAAAGAAAGCAGAATGAACGATGCACTAAGTCTCATCTAAGAGAGGATTATGCTCTATTTTTTACACAAATGGAACCCCCAGAAAAGGGCCCGCGTTCCATTACTTTTCAATAACGGAACAACCATCAACAATCCATGAGTTCAAATCGCTCCTTACAGCCATAAAAGCGGAACAACGGTCCAAAAGATACTTAAAAACCAACTCGCTGCCAGTTAAAACCCAGAAGGGGCCTAACTCGATAGCCAAACTACTAGAGGACTACGAAATTTTTTTAGTAGACAAAGAACCAAGAAACAACTGACACTAAGAACAGACCCAGACTGGGGGCACTGCAGCAACCACCTAGTCGAAAAGGCAAGCAGTACCTGGGACAAAACAAGATCAGTGAGCAACATTTTCTGATTCTTCATTCGCCTCCTCCATTGCCTCATCATTCCCATCTTCAATTCGTCTAATATTGCCAGTCATGTTCTCGGGTACCGAGCTTCTTCCCGGTTCCATCGACACTGCAACTTGAAGTAACATGTTAGCTCCAGCTCGGATATCTTCCTGTTCTTGCGTGGGATGGAGACCTGCCCAGTAATTGAGAAATACACAAATATAACTGATTAGTTCAAAAGGGGACTTGATTAGTTTCTTCTCAAAACAAGCGCGGTTCCTGATCTTCCAAATGGCACATCAGACTGCCACCACACCAGTGATCTGCACGTTTCGGCTGGCATGTAAGTAACAAGGGATCCACCAGAATAACTAGAGGAAGGAGCCAGGTCTATTGTTAGCACCCACCACTGTGCCTATCACAGTCCACACATATTTAGCCGCGTCACAGGTAAAGAACAAATGAGGAATGGATTCTTCCTCATTACAAAACTGGCATTTGTAGCTGCTAATCCATTTTCTCTTCTTCGTATTATCCTTTATTGAAATGGCATCATGCCAAATCAACCAAAGCCAGACTTTGATCAGTGATTGGTACATTGACTTCACAGAGAAAACTCTAGTTTTTGTCCACTTCCACCTGGGAGTATCATTACTGTCATTCAGAGCTATCCCAAACAACTTATTTTGTAGATTCCTCATATCTCCCTGTAGCTCACTTCTTATCCATCTTCTAAAGCTAGGTATCCATCTTGTTCTAGCCATCTCAGCTACTGAAATGCACTTCTCATTGCAGATTCTATTTCAACATACCATCTACCACATGTAGCATTTTCTATTTCCATCAAACACAATTCATTATATATTTCAACACAAACTCTCCAACTAATATATCAATGAAACAAGAGAGTATTAATACTACTCTACTAGAACTAACAACTCAGAATAAGAGATACATGAAAAAGATGAGCTAAAAGGATTTGCAGCAGCTAGAAGAAAACCTAAGAATACGAGCATGGAAGAAAACGAGTATTCAAATGAAAAAGCGGAGCATGTCTCTCTCCCACACAAGAATTCTGGGTTACAACTATGTTCATTGCAGCAAGAAAAAGAAAGAAAAAACAGACGCTCCAAGTAAAGTGCATATGATGTGACCGAATAAAAATATAGTTTCACTAGAAGTGACCTGATAACTTGTTGATGAAGAAGGGGATGCCTTGGGCATCCCCAAGCTTAGACGCTTGAGTCTTCTTGGAATTTGCTAGGATGAACCACGGGGGAATAACCAAGCTTTGGCTTTTCACTCTTCTTGATCACATTATATCACGCTCTTCTCTTGATCCTTGAAAACTTCCTTCACACCAAACTCAAAGTAATTCTCATTAGAGGGTTAGTGCAGAATCAAAAATTCACATGTTCTCCATGAACACAAGAATTATTAATACTTTTTAAACATTAGCTACAGACCACTGATGTTTTGTGGAGCAAAGAAATCCACTCGACATAGTAAAAGAAAGAATGCAAGTAAAAAGGCAGAATCTGGCAATACCTGAACAGTCTGTAAAGACGATTTTTTGGAGGCACTTACGTTGCTCAAATCGAAAAACTCAAAGATAGAAAAGGTTTTGTAAATAGCTGAGGATCAAGCAAAAAAATTTGCAAGTCATTTTGATCTTCCTGTGAATTCCCACGAATTTAACGGTGGACGACAGAAATCGGTTTCCTGCGCAGAAATCCAAATGTAGCTTTAGCTTTCAAAAGAGACTTTACTTGGCACAAAAAATGCGAGAAAATAAAGATATAGAGGAGTTTATACAGAAATAAACAACACCTTGACACAAAGAAAACAGAGAAAAACAATGGAAAAAATAAAACCATGGGCTATCTCCCAAGAAGTGCTTTTCTTTAACGTCTTTCAGCTAGGCATAGAAAGGAAGAAGATTCTCACATAAGAAATATGAATTAAGCAAAAGAGAGCATCAAGAAGCAAGTATAAAACAAATTTAAGTCTAATCCACTTACTATGCATAGGAATCTTGTAAAGAAATAAATTAAAGAAGCTCAAACTATAAATCATGGGAAGGTAGCAAGAACAATTTCAAAACAGTAGTAGCAATAGCAACATCGAATGTAAACGGGATAAGTAACATCGCTAAAAACACCGTAGGCATAGGGATGGATGTACGAGTGTTGCATGAATGATATTAAACATGTAATATAGGTAACAAAGGGAATCACAAATATATAAGAGAGTATCCAAGTCACAAACTATCATAGGCATGTTTCTCGATAATTGTCGTACGTGCTTGCAATAAGAGCTTGCACAACATTTTTTTCCCTACCATACCGTTGCAGGCGGGGCCAAAAAGGAACTAATGGTAATTAAGGTACTTGTTCTACCAAGAACTAGAGCAAAGCATTAACATACGGTGTAAACATGTAATACTCGAACTAGAGTCCATCCCCTCCGATTCCCAACCATGCCACCTTGGGGTCTCGGGTTCCAAACAATAATAAGTGTATACAACTAGTAGATATGATCCAAAACATCAATTATTCTCATGAAAACATAACATGTTCAGCCCTGAAATCATGGCACTCGGGCCCTAAGTGACAAGCATTAAGCATTCCAAGTTGCAACACCGACAATAAACAAGAATAGTGGATACTAGGAATCAAGCCCTAACCATCTCATGATCTATTACATGATGAATCTCATCCAAATCCCTACCACCCCCTCTGCCTATAGCATGGAATTAATCACACATTGGAAGTGGAATCATGGATGGTTGATGGAGAGGTGATGGCGAGAACGATGACGACGATCGCCCTCCAATCCATGTCCCGACAGGGTACCAGAACAGGAATTTATGTCTCATGAACTAGGGTTTCGGGTGTCGATGCAGATTTGTATCATTTTCGGGAAAATCCTTTGGGGGGCCGGAGTTTTTGGGGACAAAGGAGTCTTATGGCCAAAGGGGACCCTGGGGTGGTCCCAGGCCCAAGGGGCCCACCAGGCGCGGCCAGAGGGGGGCCGAGGCCTCCACCCTCCTGGGGGCCTAGTGCCTCTCCTCCAGCTGTACTTCGGGCTCCAGGAGTCTCCCGGGAAAAAATATTTTTCTGATTTTTCTGGAATTTCCTGAGGAAATTGATTTTCTGCACAAAACTAGACATCAAGGGTAATTCTGCTAAAAACAACGTTAGTCCGTGTTAGTTTGATCCAAATCATGCAAATATGTGAGGGAAAACAATAAGAAAAGTGGTTGTAAAAGTAGATACGTTTGAAACGTATCATGGACCACCGAGGAAACAATGATTAAGAGTGCTTAAAAAAAGGTTTGCAATATGAGGAAAATAGGACTAGGGGCCATAAGTTCACTAGTGGTATCTCTCCAAAGAAAACAAACATGTTGTGTGAATAAATTACAGCTGGACAATTGACAAATCATGAACGTATAACAATACTATTATGACAAGATGAAGTTCACAGGTTCTAACATTGTAGGCATACGTCAAAGCATATAGACCTCTATCCAATATGTATCCATAAGTAAAATTCCACCTCAAGAAAGTTATCCAGCAAATCCCTCGGTATTAAGTTGCAGCAACAAACTGATTGCTATGTGTGCAGTGGTTCTCTTCCGTAGACAAGAGCACCGCTGTTTTCTCCCTAGTGGCAACATCACCCCCCCCCGCACGTTTCAGTCAGTCGAGCGCAGACAACAAGGTGGCATGAACCCGCTATCTAGCATATAAATCCTCTCTTGGAGGTGAAAACAACTATCTGGCCAAGGTATTCACATATACCGGAGAGCATTGCAAGACAAGATTAAAAATCTCTAAAAATATAAGTGAAGCATCTCATATTGACATGAACAAAATAATCATAATCTAATGGTTCAACGGATCACAGCAAACACAACATGCACAATTACATAACGGTGGTCTCGATCATGCGATGCAGCTTACGAGACTCTAAATATGGAGGCATACGGGAGAGAACAACCATCTAGCTACTGCTATGGACCCGTAGTCCCGAGATGAACTACTCACGCATCTTTCCGGATGCGATCATGGCGATGTAGAGGCCTCCGGTGATGACCCCCCTATCCGGCAGGGTGCCGGAGCAGGACTCCAGAAGCCCTAGATTAGACTTTTGAGGTGACGATGCCTCTCTATATGTTATTCCAGCAAAAGGCCCTCGACAAATCTATCCTTAGTGCCTATTGTCTGTAAGTATTTATTTTTGTATTTGAGTCTCTAGCTAGCTCACCTCGTTCAATGCATTCATATAATACTCACTCTATTATAATTGCAGAATGAAGTTTCTCGAATGCAAAAGAGGACAAATCTATGACATTGGGTTCATTGACCCATATGTTGTTAATAAAAAAACTCTTGAGCTAGCTCCCAAGGATACAGAAGATAAAATTGTGAAGGCATTAAGGTTTCAAGAACACAAAAGGGAAATATTATTTCCTTACCACTTCGGGTGAGTGTTACTCTCTTGTACACACATTCAGTCTTCCTTACTCGATGTTAAGTGTATAATTGATGAGTTATGTGTGCGTAACTTCCACTTTATTCTGCTAATCTTCCAAGCCGACAAAACAAAGGTACTGGTAATGGACTTTAAACGTAAACCCCTTGAGGTATGGGCGGACATGCAGGAAATGATCCAGCGGTAATTTCAATCGTTATAGCACTATATCGACAACTTTCGTTCATTTTCTGATATCAAGTAATTCATAACTATTTTTATACTTTTTCTTTGTCGGGCAGCGCTTGGGAACGGTCCACAAATAAGGCTAGGGGTGAATGGAGTGCGGAGCTTACATTTAAAATTGTGCAAGTAAGTACTACTAGCTAGATCCGCGCATCCCTTGATTCTAGTTTCAATACCATTATAATACTTGATTATTTTTTTGATTGAAACCATGCTCTAGTAAAGTGCTTGCAACAGAGAGACGGAAATAACTTATGTGGATACCATGTCTGTGAGTTCATTCGTCAGAAGACCTGTGACAAGGGCTGAGATTTAAACAAACTTCATGTATGTCAACCATTAATTTTATCTTATTACCATCTATTGTCTTTACTTAATTTCATTAATATATATTGACCATTCTTCTTTATATTAGATCGAACGGCTGCGGGACGGTCTTCTACCAAGGGACCACGTATGAGCAATTCAAGAGGAAATTACGGGATTCCTAGAAGCAGAGGTCCTAAATGAAAAAAGAGAATACTATCACCCTTACAACGTGCTTGTATGAACTTGATTTTGTAATCGAGTGAGCGTTCATGTAATATGCTCGACATACTTTGGTTTTGTAATATAATTGTTCCTTCTTTGCACTTAATATGCCATGTGTCGGAGATAATTTATCTGTATAGATAAAGGAGTAGGACAAGGAGTGCTACAATGATATCATCAACATAGATCAAGATAAAATAAAAATTGAAAGGAATTAAGTGCAAAACATAAATAAAAAGGAAAACAATAAATAGAAAAAAAACTCTGCCACGACAGAGAAAATGACTCAAATGCTGCCACGGCAGAGGAGGCATTCATCCCGGTTCGTAAGGCCCTGGCCACCTCCCTGCGCTCCCGGCCACGTGGACAACCCCTTTCATCCCGGGTCCTAATACAACCGGGACGAATGACCCTTAAAAACCGGGACTAATAACTCTGTTTCTACTAGTGTGTATTTTTTCTAGGATTTTGTGTGTGTGGATAGGGCATGCTTTTTAATTTCAAGGACGATGGGAATTTATTTATTCGAGCCAAATAATGATAAAAAGAATGACGAGTGCACTAATTCTTGTGTAAGAGAGGCTCATGCCCTATAAAATGGATGGATGGAGTATATATGATAGAAATGGATAAAATTAACTGGCACGACTACATGTGCATTACAAGGTATACGAGGACTATATATCTGCAATTTTAGATACATTTTCACATGAAGCATGCATGGAATCAACGGATACATATGTGGATCAGCTGTTGGTGATCACTGTGACTCCCTGTCATTTTGTAATATAATTGTTCCTTCTTTGCACTTAATATGCCATCTGTCAGAGATAATTTATTTGTGATAGATAAAGGAGTAGGACAAGGAGTGCTACAATGATACCATCAACATAAATCAAGATAAAATAAAAATTGAAAAGGAATTGAGTGCAAAACATAAATAAAAAGGAAAACAATAAATAGAAAAAAAAAACTCTGCCGCGACAGAGAAAATGACTCAAATGCTGCCGCAGCAGAGGAGGCATTGCCACCTCCCTGCGCTCCCAGCCACGTGGACAACCCCATTCATCCCGGGTCCTAATACAACCGGGACGAATGGGGAGAGACATTTGTCCCGACTGCCCCATATCGGTTGGGCAACCGGGACGAATGGCTCTTAAAAACCGGGACAAATAACCCTGTTTCTACTAGTGTGTATTTTTTCTAGGATTTTTTGTGTGTGGATAGGGCATGCTTTTTAATTTCAAGGACGATGGGAATTTATTTATTCGAGCCAAATAATAATAAAAAGAATGATGAGTGCACTAATTTCTTGTGTAAGAGAGGCTAATACCCTATAAAATGGATGGATGGAGTATATATATGATAGAAATGGATAAAATTAACTGGCACGACTACATGTGCATTACAAGGTATACGAGGACTATATATCTGCAATTTTACATACATTTTCACATGCAGCATGCATGGAATCAACGGATACATATGTGGATCAGCTGTTGGTGATCACTGGGACTGTGGGAGGTAGGACAGGGTTTTTTCCTTCTCTTCCCCGAACTGAGTACGCTGGGCTGTATATGTATAGATCAGTGAGTACATTGTACGCGCTTTGCACAGATCAACGGTTAATTTGATTGGTCATATATATTAGAGCTGCGAGAGGAACTGGAGCTGCCTGAGGATGGGGCTGAGGGCCTCCATGAGCTTCTCGCAGGGGTGGTTGTGCACGCCCTCGTACGTGGTCACCACGATGCTCGTGTCCTTGGCCAGCCGCTGCACCTGCTTCTTCACGTTGCACGTGTGGTGCGTGCACCTGTAGTAGCTCCTGAAACAACAACGTACACACACAAAAAAATCGTGTCAAGCATGCATTAATCGTGAAGAAAGAGAAAACTTTGCAATAGACTACGGTACCATTTCCCAATACTATTTCACGAAGCATAACACAAAACTAAACTTTGCAATAGACTTATAAGTACTTCAATTACATTGAGCGTGTCTCGGTATGTTTATCTAATAGGGTCAATCATATTTTGATTGGAAAAACCGGGGATCAAACATACTACCTCCATTTAACAAAATAAGGAGTATATTTTTAGTCAAAAGACAAAGTGGTGTAATTTTTTTTTTGGTGAAAATGTATTTTTAGTCAAAAGACAAAGATGAACACTTACACGATTTAAGAAACATACTATGAAAATATATTCTATGGCGAGTCTATTGATATTGATTTGGTATCCTAAATATTTTTATTTTCTTCTATATGATTAGTCAAACTTACTACGCGTTGACATTTTACATTAAAAATATGCCTTATTTTGAGAAACGGGGGGCGGGGGGGGGAGTATGATCTAGTATTAGGGAACGAAGACCTCGAACATTGTCCGATGCACTTGCAGAGGAGATTGGAAGGAGAAAGAAGCAAGCAACATGTGGCTTCGTTTGTCCGAACCTTGTGTGGTTTCTCTGTATGTTTGAGAACTTTTGGCTTTGTTAATTCAAAGTCGGGTAATAAAGCTTACCTTTTATCTAAAAAAAAATGCTAGGATACGGGCGAGAGGGAAAGGAGAAAATGGTTGGGGGGGGGGGGGGGGGGGGGAGGTAGAAAGTGAGGGAGGAGTTGACCAACATCGACGATGACCTCAATGAAAACAATGCCATGGAAGGGTGGGCGACCAACACTTCGATAAATAATGAGAATCCCCGGCTCTCCCACACACATATTAATGGAAGACCTAAATGTGGCGCATCTAGATCGGACATCACACAACCCGCACCTACATATTATGGAGCTTTGTGCTTGTGGTGGATGCGAGGAAGAAGAGAAGAAATAAGAACAAAACTGAGGTGCATGAAGTCGTGCATATAATAAGATGTGTGTGAGGGAAGGCGGGTTGGGTCCTTCTGTCCATAGATGTAGAGTCCGAACGGTCGTTCAATAGCACTATTCTATTCCAATTCCTCTGATTGTTACTTTAATCCCGAAACTGGTCTTCATGCTTCCGGCGGTCATATAATTCAAATGCAACCTCAAACATGTTCTAAACCACACTACACCTTTTAGCTAACCGACCCCGAGTATGCTGACATGGCCCTTCGGTTTGTGGTAGGCCTAACTATGAACTCTTATTGTCTCTTCCTCCCCATTAATTCAAATATGTCTACTTTCCATTGCCTCTTGTCTCAAGCCTTGTAGTTCTCTCCTACTACCCCAAATCTCGATCTTGATGAAAGTCAAAGTCAAGGATAAGGTCATTGGTGACACATAATAAAACGGGCTATATGCATCAATCGATGCAAAGACCAAGGTATTTCCCCCATGTTCGAAAAAGAATTAGTGACGCCGGATCAAAATAGACGGGGCTAGAACGATAAGCGTCCACTAGCAAAAAGTATAATAGACACGCCCTATGAATCAATGTTGGACTTACTAGTTTTTCTATACATTCATGCGAGAATTGATCATTTGTGGGGATTCATATAGGGACTACTATCCAAAATTGAAGCGCTCAGACATGCATTTGTGGAGAGATCTCACATAATTTGTTTAACTATGATGTAGCTTCTGTGCTGGATCTGTGCTTATTTTTAACTCCCCGAATCGTTTCCTCTCGTTTGCTATGAATTCCTTGTCTTTCGATGCCTTGTTATCTGCCCCGACGCAACACATATATGCATCATAATGCCAAGTAATTAGCTAGGGTGCAATTAAACTATGATGGCATATTTATCCACATCTATGCCCGTGTGGCCTAGCTACCGAAGAATCAATGTTGGACTTACTAGGTTCTTATACATTCATGTCAGAACTGATCATTTGTGGGGAGTGTGCTTTCCAAAATTCAAGTGCCGAGACATGCATTTGTGGGCAGATCACCTACAATTTCTTCTATGATGTAGCTTTAAGATATCTCCTCAATGTCTACAATTTGTTACTCCCTCCGATCCATATTAATAGGTGCTGAAGTGGATGTATCTAGCAATAAAACATGTCTAGATACATCCACTTCACCACCTATTAATATGGATCGGAGGGAGTAATAGATTTCATATGAACTAAGGTTTGAGTGAGAAGTTAATATGGCAATATATACTATTTGTGCTGGATCTATGCTTATTTTTCAACTCCCCGAATCGTTTCTTCTGGGCTTGCTATGAATTCCTTGTCTTTCGATGCCTAGTTTTATCCGCCCCAACGCAAAGCATATATCATATATGCATCATAATGCCAATCAATTAGCTAGGGTGTGCAATTAGTCCATGATATTCATCCATCTATGCCCGTGCGCCTAGCTACCGTACTGCACCGAGCACACAACATATGCTACACTGTCAACACAAAGAACACGCACAACACGTTAATTTCGACACGTATTCATGCATACATCACATGCTAATTAATGTGCAACGTACCACAAGTTCCAGGATGCATGAGAAGCTAGCAAAATATACCTGGGGAAGGCGCTGTTCTTGACGGCCTTCTGGCCGTACTTCCTCCAGCGGTAGCCGTCGTCGAGCACGTCGTTCTCGCTCTTGGTCTGGAACGCGAAGCGCGGCCGGGTGGCCTTCCTCCCACGCGCACCGGTGGGCCTTCCTTTCTTTGGCCTGCTCCCCGCTTACCCCGGCTCCTGCACCACTGCCGCCACCGCCGGCGCTCTCCGTCGCCACGCCGCTCATCATCTCCTCCCCACCCACATCCGCTGGCGCCGCGGTCAACTGCTGCGAGGGCGTCCCGGCGCCCGATCCCAGCGGGAGAAGCAGAGACGCCCAGTCCACCAGCTCGGGGATCGCCGACGACGTCTGCTGCTGCTGCTGGTCCATGAGCGCGGCCTGATCCAGCGGCGGCGGAGGGAAGTACTGCAAGGTCCGAAGCAGCTCGTCGTCCGATTGCTGCAGGTGGTCGTCTACTCCCTCTGGAAAATTGTCCATGCTGGATAACTGGTCGACGACACGTATGCACTTACCTCGCCGGCCGGCAGGATAGAGAGAGGAGCTAGAGGGGATCGATCGGCGACCGGAGAGCTAGTGCAACGGAGGGCGGCGTGATATATGTACAGGCCGATGGTTGCAGCTGCGGGTAGCTGTGACTGGATAGTGAGAGGGAAGAGACGGGAAGGTGGGATCAGGTGGGCAAACCGGGCGTGTGCATGCGCGCGAGATCCGGGAGAGAGCGAGAGGGAGAGCTAGCTCGCTCGCGCAACCGTTTCCCAACTACCTGATCTGTTCGGCTCACCTGCCCCGTCCGCCCCCCGCACGAGCCCACGGATTTTCACCTGTTCGAGACGGAACGTACTACTCTGGCTAACTGCGTTGTCTGACTCTCCTGTGGAGGAGGGGTGCAAATGCGTGCGCACGTACCTCAAAAGTCAAAACAGAATGTCGTCGGGCTGACCCTGCTATGCATGCGATTCGATACGCACTATGCCACTGTGGCCTCCCCTGACGATCTGAGCCTAGAAGCCCGATCGATAACTTAGGCCGGGCCGTGCAGTCCAGGTTTCATCAGCAGGCCGGGTAACTCAACGAAATGTGCCAGTAGTAGTAACTCTTCTGGCAACCAATATTTTTTTGCTACAAAGCCAAGAGAATTCGGCGGATACATATTGCAAACTAATAAGTGCGACCTAACTTGGGCGATCTTCTAAAGAAAAAACACCCTAACTTGGGCTATTGCTGGGCTATCCGCGTGTCCGTCGGGATGGTTTCGCCGTCCCGTTTTGTCTCGCTCGGCCCGTTTTGCCCTGCACTGTTATGGTGCTCATTAATTTTTCATCGCGTGCCCTGCCGTCTGCGTTCTTTTTATACTCTTTCCCTTGCCCTCACACCTCTCGCGCGACTAGAAGCTAGGGTTCCTCCACCCCGCCGCCACCACCGTAAGCCACTCTTGCCACCTCTCGCGTGGCTAGGGTTCCTCCACCCCGCCGCCACCACCATAAGCCACTCTTGCCACCTCTCGCGTGGCTAGGGTTCCTCCACCCCGACGCCACCACCACAAGCCACTCTGACCGCCGCTCGCTCCAAGCGCATTCACCTCGGGTCTTTCCCCAGCTCTTCATCTATCTGTATGTCGCAGGTTTGCGCCTCCATCTCCCTCTACATCGATAACTCTGCACCACATACCTTCTCCCTCTTTTGCGACTCCTTCTCCCTACTTAGAGAAGTTATTTTCCTCTATAGCCTCTTATGCCGAATCGGCTCCCATGGAGGAGGTCCGACTGAGTGGAGTATGGGTACACATCTAGGTTGGATGGGCAGACAGGGAGATGGCGGGAACAGGGAGATGGTCGTTGATGTAGAAGCGCTAGCTCTACCTAGACTACTACGCCGCCGACGGTGGAGGAGGGGGTTGAGGTGGATTCCAGGGAGAAGCGTCTCTCCGAGCGTAACAACAAGCAGGAGCTCCGCGGGGAGATGGTATAATTACATGACCACATTTTTCATGCATGTTTTTCTTGTCTACTATTAATCTATAAATGGATGATAAGACATATATTATGGGTATCTTTGACTAAGTTCATTATTGGATTGTTGGTCATTTTCGTTTCATACGAAAAATGCGATCTCATGCAATTGGCATCTAAAAAAATGTCTACAATTGGTTTGCCTTCATTGCTATTCTCCTTTTCATGACATAACACATTTGGTTCATCTGCTGCACCTACCATTTAAATTTTCTTTCTATAACTGCAAGAAATATGCATATAAACTACATTATTAGGCTATTGTGCTACAACGTAGCAATTACTATTTTTATGGTGACCCTTTTCAATTTTGAAGTCACTTATCCTATCATTATCCCCACCATTTTTTCTTGGTTTTGCAGCTAGTGATTGTGATGTTGAATGGTTTCAAGAGTATCGAGGGGGATAGAATCCATAAAGGTTGACATTATTAGCCACATGTTGGAGTTTAAATTTGTGGAAATAGCATAAATTGGAGATAACATAATCTCACAATGCCCTCTCGTTGGCTGAAGGTTAAGATGATTTGTCTTGCCTTACTAAATGTTACGTGTGCGAGTGATTTTAAATTTACTTGGAGAAGGAGAAGCCTTACATTTAGAGGTACATCTCATAACTCATCAATAAGAACTATCAAGAACTGATCATGTGTATAATTTTTAGTTTCCAAATTGCCTTTACGAAACATCGTACTAAATGCATGAATTAGTTTTTTGTTATGTGATCGATTGACCTTTCTGGGCAGCACCATGGATTCTCTACAACATGCTAATGTATTTATGCAATGTAAAACCACTAACACTGCATTTTATTGTCTGCTTCTCACTACGGGAATTTTCAGTGTTCAAATGGAGGAAAGAAATTTGTATTGAAATTTATCTTTCAGAGCCTTGAGTAAATATGTTATCCATCTACCGCCAAGAACCCATCCAACAGGGCGGTTTGCCATTAAATTCCCCCTTGTTTATTCCATACATTGTTGGTGCCTTGGCATGCACTTCGAGTTGAGATGCTATTTTCTTGTGTTGATAGAGGGTGATAGTTTATTCTCTATAGTATTATGTTATACTTATAGGAAAATGTATCGACAACCATTTTCTCGATCAAATCATGGGTGCAGATGCATTGTTCCTAAGAAATTAAACTGCACCAAAAAGCATTTATGTTTCATGCAGATTAGTGGCCAGGAAGGATGAGTACGGTGGTGGCTCGCGATATATGATGCTGGAGCGACAAGGATTGCATGACTGCTCTTTCATACAAAGGTTTCAGTTCCTATAATCATTTTCCAGCTTATTGTTTTCTCTTATAAGGACCCGATATATGGTTCTTTTCGTTTCTCTTGTTGTGCATATTCAGGTTCTCATCATGTGCTCATACAGTAAGCAACACATGATATTTTCGGCAACTATGCTGGTTCAGTTTGGTTTTCTTTCCTGCAATTGGACGATGTGGATTACTTGTTGCTTATTCAGGAAGAGAATATGTGTTGCACCAGAAATAGTTGCATGTGTAGAAAACTTGGATGTTAAAATTACCATGTAGGAATTTATGGTAAGATTTGTTTCTCTGTTTCGTGTTATTTCTATTGCTTTAGGCTATAATAGTTGAAGTGCAAAATTTACACAAAACTGGACGGTCTCGGCCTCTCGGGCCTTTCGTACCAGCATAGCGAAGATAGTTGTATATTGGTTGTTATGAGCTTTAAGTGAAGACTAGATGGATGTTCATGTATTGCATAACAAGGAATATGTGAGCTTAGCTACTTCTGTTGAGGAAAATGTGTTATATTATTTTGTTCTACTTCCACCCCTCCCCTCCACCTATATAAGCTAGCCCTCCCCTTGGAGGAGCATCCCATGAGATCTAATATCTCTCTCCTTTCTCATGTGTAGAGAACATTGTCTATGTCTCTCCCCCTCTCTCTTAGATATAAATCTACACATACACTTTAAGGCTACCCTCTCATCATCAACACGACATCATGGACGAGGGAGTGCTGACGGGTTGAAGATCTCTATGCGTGAATATATGTGGAGAGATCATATGTTTGATCATGGATCGGGATTCAGCAGTACATTTTAGTGTTAAAATGGAGGAAAGAAAATTCAATTGAAGTTTATCTTTAAGAGCCTTGAGTAAATATGATTATCCATCTACCGCCAAGAACCCATCCAACATGACGTTTTGCCATTCAATTCCCCCTTGTTTAGTCCATACACTGTTGGTGACTTGGCATGCACTTCGAGCTGAGATGTTATTTTCCTATGTTGATAGAGGGTGATAGTATATTCTATATTGTATTATGTTATACATACATGTAAATGTATCTACAACTATTTTCTCAATAAAATCATCGGTACAGATGCATTATACCTAAGAAGTTAAACTACACTAAAATGCATTTTTGTCTCATGCAGATTAGTGGCCAGGAAGGATGAGTACAGAGGTGGCTCGCGGTATAAGAGGCTAGAGCAAAAAAGGCTTGCACGACTGCTCCTTCATACAAAGGTTTCAGTTTCTATAATTATTTTGTAGCTTATTGTTGTCTCTTATAAGGACCAGATATATGGTTCTTTTGGTTTCTCTTATTGTGTATATTCAGGTTCTCATCATGTGTTCATACGGTAAGCAACACATGATATTTTTGGCCATTATGCTGGTTCAATTTTTTTTCCAGCAATTGGATGATGTGGATTTCTTGCTGTTGTATTCAGGAAAAGAATATGTGTTGCACCCGATTTAATTGCATGTGTAGGAAACTTGGATGTTAAAATTACCATGTAGGAATTCATGCCAAGAAATTTTTCTATGTTTCCTAGTTGTTCTATTGTTTCTGTTGTTGTTATTGCTTTAGGCTATAATAGTTGAAGTGCAAAATTTACACAACACTAGACTGTCTCGGCCTTTCGGGCCTTTCATACCAGCATAGCGAAGATAGCTGTATATTGGTTGTTATGAGCTTTCGGTGAATACTAGATGGATGTTCACGTATTGTAGAACAAGGAATATGTGAGCTTAGCTAAGTCTGTTGAGGAAAATGTGTTATATTATTTCCTTCTACTTCCACCCCTCTCCTCCACCTATATAAGCTAGCCCTCCCCATGGAGGAGCACCCCATGAGATCTATTATCTCTCTCCTTTCTCATGTGTAGAGGACATTCTCTCTCTCTCTCTCTATCTTAGATATAATTTACACATACACTTTAAGGCTATCCTCTCATGATCAACATGACGTCATGGACGGAGGAGTGCTCACGGATTGAAGATCTCGATGCGTAAATACATGTAGAGAGATCATATGTTTGATCTTGGATCCGTATTTAGCAGTATTCCTACAACCATGCTTAGTTGTTGGGACATTCTTCTAGTTTCATCAACTTACAGCAACATCCTCGTAACTAGGCTTAGTAGCGATGTACTTGAACAACCTTCATCGACACCTAATTTCTCTACCGTTGTTTGTGAGTACTAAATCTAATCTAACAACTAAATATTTATAGATTGATCTTGGTTGTTACGTCTAAGGAATTTTTTTTTTGTTTTCCATAGGCTTCTCCGGAGTTGGGCATCAGCTAGCGACGGGCTTTCATGGTTTCATGTATAGCCTGGTTGCTCGAACATTTGCAAACAACTTATACATGTTGATAGTTTTTCTTTTTAATTTTTGCACTTAAGTACAATTTCATAGGCTCTCATTTACATGTTTATTTACATAGGTGGGTATTGATTATAATATAGTTCTCGAAAATCGAATCATGTATGCGGTATTTTGTTGGTAGATGTAAGATGGAATAAATAAATGTTTTTTACGAAGTAGTAAATGTAGAACCTATTAGGTGGCACTGATAGATTTTGTTTTTAAGTACATAAAATCGAATCGTGTTTATACAGTATGGGAACACAACGAAAAAATACTTTTAGAAAAATTAATTAATTAACGCGTGCAAGCTGCAGAGGTGACCAGATATTAGATTTGACATCTTATTCCTATTCATGGCCAGATCCTCATTTTATCTACACTGTGGAAACAAGGCTTGCTTTCATCTACAATGCTTTATACTGAATATGCTCATTATATTTGTTCTTCTACATTCATGCATACCCTCTTGGTACCTTAGGTTAACATCTGGAAGGAGGTCTGAGCAAGATAAAGTCCATTCCTGACATGATCACAAAACAAAACATGGAGACACGTGAATAAATAGGGACATATTCATGTGATAGTGAGAGAACAATCAGCGAGGGTCGTGTCTCCATATTTTGTTTTGTGGTTTCCTTAGGAATGGAGGGTATCTTCCTCATACCTGCTTCCAGATCTTATCCTAAGATACCAACAGGGTTAGCATGAATGAAGAAGAAGAAATAGAACGTGAAAATTTGATATAAAGGATGGTACCTGAAAAAAAACTCGTTTAGGCGTTGTAGATAGATTGGGGGGGGGGGGGGGGGGCTGGCCAGGAATATGAGTAGGATGCCGTTTCGAATCTTTGGTCACCCCTGCAACTTGCACTCGGTAATATATTGATTGTTTCTAAAAGTATTTTGTCTTTGTGTTCCCATACTGTGTAAATATGATTTGATTTTGTATGTATCTAAGAACAAAATCTTTTTCTACCACACAATAGGTGTCAACATTTATTACTTCCTAAAAAACATATATATAATTCCTCGTATCCAACGGCAATATTGCATGGAAGATTTGATATTGTACAATTATATGGTAATCAATACCTTCCTACTATAAACATAAATTTTGATGTGCACACCCGAAATTGTTCTTTAGTGTACAAAATAGAAAATAATGTGATAAGACATTATGGGGCTACATATGTTGTAGCGCAAATGAGCAACTAGGCTGTCCATGCATAGTCACGAAAGCCCACACATATCGAATGTCGAGCCCTCGAGGAGCACCAAGCTCCTGGGCCACACTGAGGTTCCACTATCAAGTACCCACCCAAAGGGGAGGCCTGCCGCCACAAAAATCAAGCCTCGAAATCATATTGTAAACTAATAAGTGCGACCTAACTTGGGTGATCTTCTAAAAAAACCTAACTTGGACTATTGCTGGGCTATCCACGTGTCCATCGGGATGGTTTTTCCGCCCCGTTTTGTCTCACTTGGCTCGTTTTTCCCTGCACAGTTATGGTGCTCATTAATTTTTCATCGCGTGCCCTGCCGTCTGCGTTCTTTTTATCCTCTTTCCCTTTCCCTCACACCTAACGCGTGACTAGAAGCTAGGGTTCCTCCACCCCTCCGCCACCACCATAAGCCACTCTCGACACCTCTCGCGCGGCTAGGGTTCCTCCACCCCGACGCCACCACCACAAGCCACTTTGACCGCCGCTAGCTCCACGCGCGTGCGCCTCGGGTCTCTCCCCAACCCTTCATCTATCTGTATGTCACATGTTTTCGCCTCCATCTCCCTCTCCACCGATAACTCTGCACCTCATACCTTCTCCCTCTTTTGCGACTCCTTCTCCCTACTTGGAGAAGTTATTTTCCTCTATAGCCTCTTATGCCGAATCGGCTCCCATGGAGGAGGTCCGGTTGACGTGGAGTATGGGTACACATCTATGTTGGATAGGCAGGCAAGGAGATGGCGGGAATGGGGAGATGTTCGTTGCTGTAGAAGCGCTAGCTCAACCTAGACTACTACGCCGCCTACGGTGGGGGAAGGGGGTTGAGGTGGATTCCGGGGAGAAGGTTTGTCCGAGCGCAACAACAAGCAGGAGCTCCGCCGGGAGATGGTACAATTACATGACCGCATTTTTCATGCATGTTTTTATTTTCTATTATTTAATCTATAAAATGAATGATAAGACATATCTTATGGGTATCTTTGACTAAGTTCGTTATTGGATTGTTGGTCATTTTTGTTTCAGAAGAAAAATACGATCTCATGCAAGGCATCTAAGAAAAATGTCTACAATTGGTTTGCCTTCATTGCTATTCTCCTTTTCATGACATAACACATTTGCTTCGTCTGTTGCACCTACCATTTAAATTTTGTTTCTATAACTGCAAGAAATATGCATATAAACTACATTATTAGGATATTGTGCTACAACGTACTCCCTCCGTTCCATAATATAAGATGTTTTAGCTATTTCACATGTTGTCTAGATACACACTCAAGTGAGTGTATATATACACTAAAATATGTCTAGATACATATGTATGTATGTGAATGTGGAAAAAGTCTAAAACATCTTATGTTGTGGAACGGAGGGAGTAGCAATTACAATTTTTTTGGTGACCCTTTTCAATTTTGAAGTCACTTATCCTATGATGATCCCCACCATTTTTTCTTGGTTTTGCAGCTAGTGATTGTGATGTTGAATGGTTTAAGGAGTATCGAGGGGGATAGATACATAACGGTTAACGTTATTGGCCACTTGTTGGAGTTTAAATTTGTGGCAATAGCATAAAATGGAGATAAGATAATCCCACAATGCCCTCTCGTTGGTTGAAGGTTAAGAGGATAGGTCTTGCCTTACTAAATGTTACGTGTGTGAGTGATTTTAACTTTAATTGGAGATAGGAGAAGCCTCACATTTAGAGGTACATCTCATAACTGGTCTATAAGAACTCTCAAGAACTGATCATGTGCACAATTTTTAGTTTCCAAATTGCCTTTACGAAACATCGTACTAAATGCATGAATTAGTTTTTGTTATGTGATCGACTGACCTTTCTAGGTAGCACCATGGATTCTCTACAACTTGCTAATGTATTTATGCAATGTAGAACCACTAACACTGCATTTTATTGTCTGCTTCTCACTAAGGGAATTTTCATTGTTGAAATGGAGGAAAGAAATTTGTATTGAAATTTATCTTTAAGAGCCATGTGTAAATATGATTATCCATCTACTGCCAAGAACCCATCCAACATGGTGGTTTGTCATTCAATTCCCCCTTGTTTATTCCATACATTGTTGGTGCCTTGGCATGCACTTAGAGTTGAGATGCTATTTTCCTGTGTTTTATACATATAGGCAAATGTATCGACAACCATTTTCTCGATCAAATCATTAGTACAGATGCATTGTTCCTAAGAAATTGAACTACACTAAAAAGCATTTATGTTTCATGCAGATTAGTGGCATGGAAGGATGAGTACGGTGGTGGCTCGCGGTATATGAGGCTGGAGCGACAAGGATTGCATGGCTGCTCTTTCGTACAAAGGTTTCAGTTCCTATAATTATTTTCCAGCTTATTGTTTTCTCTTATAAGGACCAGATATATGGTTCTTTTGGTTTCTCTTGTTGTGTATATTCATGTTCTCATCATGTGCTCATACGGTAAGCAACACATGCTTTTTTCGGCAACTATGCTGGTTTAGTTTGGATTTCTTTCCTGCAATTGGACGATGTGGATTTCTTGTTATTTGGGAAGAGAATATGTGTTGCACCAGAAATAGTTGCATGTGTAGAAAACTTGGATGTTAAAATTACCATGTACGGATTTATGCCAAGATTTGTTTCTCTGTTTCCTGTTATTGCTATTGCTTTAGGCTATAATAGTTGAAGTGCAAAATTTACAAAACACTGGACGGTCTCAGCCTCTCAGGCCTTTCGTACCAGCATAGCGAAGATAGTTGTATATTGTTTGTTATGATCTTTAAGTGAAGACTAGATGGATGTTCATGTATTTCATAACAAGGAATATTTGAGCTTAGCTATTTCTGTTGAGGAAAATGTGTTATATTATTTCCTTCTACTTCCACCCCTCCCCTCCACCTATATAAGCTAGCCCTCCCCTTGGAGGAGGACCCCATGAGATCTAATATCTCTCCCCTTTCTCATGTGTAGAGAACATTGTCTCTCTCTCCCCCTCCCTCTCTTAGATATAAATCTACACATACACTTTAAGGCTACCCGCTCATCATCAACACGACGTCATGGACGACAGAGTGCTGACGGGATGAAGATCTCGATGCGTGAATATATGTAGAGAGATCATATGTTTGATCATGGATCGGGATTCAGCGGTATATTTTAGTGTTGAAATGGAGGAAAGAAAATTCTATTGAAGTTTATCTTTAAGAGCCTTAAGTAAATATGATTATCCATCTACCGCCAAGAACCCATCCAACATGACAGTTTGCCATTCAATTCCCCCTTGTTTAGTCCATACACTATTAGTGCCTTGGCATGCACGTCAAGCCGAGATGTTATTTTCCAGTGTTGATAGAGGGTAATAGTATATTCTATAATGTATTATGTTATACATACAGGTAAATGTGTCGACAATCATTTTCTTGATCAAATCATCGGTACAGATGCGTTATACCTAAGAAGTTAAACTACACTAAAATGCATTTTTTGTTTCATGCAGATTAGTGGCCAGGAAGGATGAGTACGGAGGTGGCTCGCGGTATAAGATCTTGGAGCGACAAGGCTTGCATGGCTGCTCTTTCGTACAAAGGTTTCAGTTCCTATAATTATTTTGCAGCTTATTGTTGTCTCTTATAAGGACCAGATATATGGTTCTTTTGGTTTATCTTATTGTGTATATTTAGATTCTCATCATGTGTTCATACGGTAAGCAACACATGATATTTTTGGCAATTATGCTGGTTTAGTTTTTTTTCCAGCAATTGGATGATGTGGATTTCTTGTTGCTGTATTCAGGAAGAGAATATATGTTGCACCAGATTTAGTTGCATGTGTAGAAAACTTGGATGTTAAAATTACCATGTAGGAATTCATGCCAAGAAAATTTTCTCGGTTTCCTAGTTGTTCTATTGTTTCCTATTGTTGCTATTGCTTTAGGCTATAATAGTTGAAGTCCAAAATTTACACAGCACTAGACTGTCTCGGCCTCTCGGGCCTTTCATACCAGCATAGTGAAGATAGTTGTATATTGGTTGCTATGAGCTTTCGGTGAATACTAGATGGATGTTCATGTATACCCTCTCCTCCACCTATATAAGCTATCCCTCCCCTTGGAGTAGCACCCCATGAGATCTAATGTATCTCTCCTTTATCATGTGTAGAGAACATTCTCATTCTCTCTCTCTCTCTCTCTCCCTCTCTCTCCCTCTCTCTCCGTCTTATATATAATGTACACATACACTTTAAGGCTATCCTCTCATCATCAACACGACGTCATGGACGACGGAGTGCTCGCAGATTGAAGATCTCGATGCGTAAATACATCTAGAGAGATCATATGTTTGATCATGGATCGGGATTCAGAAGTACCCTACAAACATGCTTAGTTGTGGGGACATTCTACCAGTTGCATCAACCTACAGAAACATTCTCGTAACTAGTCTTAGTAGCGATGTACTTGAACAACCGTTATCGACACCTAATTCCTCTACCGTTGTTTGTGAGTACTAAATCTAATCTAACAACTAAATCTTTATAGATTTATGTTGGCTGTTACGTCTAGGGCAAACAAATTGTTTTCCATAGGCTTCTCCGGAGTTGGGCATCAGCTAGCGGTGGGCTTTCGTGGTTTCATGTATATCCTAGTTGCTCGAACATTTGCAAACAACTTATATATGTTGATAGTTTTTCATTTAAAATTCTGCACTTAAGCACAATTTCATAGGTTGTCATTTACATGTTTATTTACATAGGTGGGTATTGATTATAATATAATTCTCCAAAATCGAATCATGTATGCGGTATTTTGTTGGTAGATACAAGAAAGAATAAATAAATGTGTTTTACGAAGTAGTAAATGTAGAACCTATTGTGTGGTACCGATAGATTTTGTTTTTAAGTACATAAAATTGAACCGTGTTTATATAGTATGGGAACACAACGAAAAAAATCCTTTTAGAAACAATTAATTAATTAACGCGTGCAATCTGCAGAGGTGACCAGATATTAGAATTAATATCTTATTCCTATTCGTGGCCAGCGCCTCATTTTATCTACACTGTGGAAACAAGGCTTGCTTTCATCTACAATCCTTTATAGTGAATATGCTCGTTATATTTGTTCTTCTACATTCATGCATACCCTCTTGGTACCTTAGGTTAACATATGGAAGGAGGTCTGAGCAAGATAAAGTCCATTCCTGACATAATCACAAAACAAAACATGGAGACACGTGAGGAAATAGGGACATATTAATGTGATAGTGAGAGAACAATCAGCGAGGGTCGCTATTTCATCACATGTCTCCATATTTTGTTTTGTGGTTTCCTTAGGAATGGAGGGTATCTTCCTCATACCTCCTTCAAGATCTTAGCCTAAGCTACCAAGAGGGTTAGCATGAATGAAGAAGAAGAAATAGAACGTGAAGATTCGATATAAAGGATGGTAGCTGAAAACAAACCTCGTTTAGGCGTTTGTGGATAAATGGGGGGGGGGGGGGGGGGGCCTGGCCGGGAATAGGAGTAGGATGCCATTTCAAATCTTTGGTCACCCCTTAAGCTTGCGCTCGTTAATATATTGATGGTTGCTAAAAGTATTTTTTCTTTGTGTTCTCATATTGTCTAAATATGATTTGATTTTGTATGTAGCTAAGAACAAAATATGTTTCTACCACACAATCGTATTCAACATTTATTACTTCCTAAAATATATATATATATAGTTCCTCATATCCAAAGGCAATATTACATGGAAGATTTGATATTGTACAATTATATGGTAATCAATACCTTCCTACTATAAACATAAATTTGGATGTGCACCAACGGAATTGTCCTTTAGTGTACAAAATAGAAAATAATGCGATAAGCCATTATGGGGCTAGATAAGCTGTAGTGCAAATGAGCAACTAGGCTATCCATGCATAGTCACGAAAGCCGACACATATCCAATGTCGAGCCCTCCAGGAGCACCAAGCTCGTGGGCCACACCGAGGTTCCACTATCAAGTACCCACCCAAAGGGGAGGCCCACCGCCACAAAATCAAGCCTCTAAATCACGATCTGGCAGCGACCATGTCGGAAGCACCCCCAAAACTAGGATCCCTAGTTACCTAGCTCCTTGCCTCTCAAACAGCGAGGAAGAAAATCCACCACTTTCGTCACGCCACTCGCTGGAGCAGTGACCCCATAGTCCACCAACTAGGGACGGTGCCCCGACATCTAAGACTATCTCGACACTCCTGCTAGCATAACCAACATGATTGGAAAGCAGAGCCCGCCACCATTCTAGACCCGCTTCAACGTGAAAGGGAGTGTACCATTGTTGAGTTGCGTCGTTGACCCCCTCTCCCACCACCTACACACTGGTTGGGAAAGATGACGTTGTGCGTGGGTGACTAATTTAGCCATCACTTTGGAGACCCTGTTGTCAGAGGACCATTCGTCACCAATCTGCAAGATGTGCCCATTTTAGAGATGGATGGATAGCCACAGATGGCATCTCAATTGCATCAAACCGTGACATGGTCGTGGCCGCACTGGGCACCGCGTCCTACGGTCCTATGCACGACACCGTAGCCATCTCCGAGAGAGCAACTGCCTCAAGCCCACCAGATTTAGCCCCTCCAGTTCTTGCGGGGGGACATGCATGGACGTCCATAGCCGCCATCGCGACCACTACTTGCACCCAAATATAAGGGCTACCACAATCCAGCCACCACCACGCCATACGGGGAACCTTCATCCTATCTTGAGCCATCGAACCCGAAGCCAACACCTCCACGAATCCCCCACAGCCGCACTGTTAGTCGTGCACGCTTTGCTGACAACGTCCTCTAGTGGTGGCTGTGAGGGAGAAGAGAGGATGCCTTGGATTTGTTTTCATACCTGAGAGACTTCACTGGATATATGAATCCATGATTGTGAATACCAAAATGGCTTAGAGCATGATATTCACAAGCTCAAGCCTACCCCCTCCCTTGAAGAAGGACACGAGCAGTAAAACACCTTATAGTAGACCATCTACTAGTAGCGTTTTTGAATTTAACTCGCCGTTGGTAATACCGGTGGCGTGTCAGTTTGGTGCACGCCACTTTTATTCGTGTATAAGCGGCGTACGAACAGGTACACCACACAACTAGTATTTCTTATTTTAGTTATTTAGATGGATATTCTGGTTTCTCGCAGATAGCAGTTCACCCCGAAGATCAAACAAAGATAACTTTTACTTGTTCTTTTGGTACTTATGCTTATCGTAGAATGCCTTTTGGTTTATGCAATGGTCCAGCTACTTTTGAGAGATGCATAACTGCATTTTTTGCTGATTTTACTGAAGATATAATGGAAGTATTTATGGATGATTTTTCTATTGACGGTAAGACATTTAAGAATTGTCTCTTTAATCTTGACAAAGTTTTACAGCGATGTGAAGACATAAACCTGGTGTTGAATTGGGGGAAATGCCACTTCATGGTAACAGAGGGCATACTGCTGGGACATAAGATATTTGGGAGAGGAATAAAAGTTGATAAAGTCAAAATAAATGCTACCGAGAAATTACCGTATCCTATAAATGTCAAATGTATAAGAAGTTTTCTTGGACATTCTGGATTTTATAGGTATTTTATAAAGGACTTCTCAAAATTTCCAAAACCACTAACAAACTTATTGTAGAAAGGAGTCAACTTCAGTTTCAATGAAGATTGCATTCTACCCTTCAACTATGTAAGAATGCTCTTCTGAAAGCACCCATAATAAAACCTTCCATTTGGGACAAACCTTTTGAGTTAATCTGCAGTGATAGTAAATTTGTTGTTGGTGCAATTTTGAGACAGTATGATGGTGACAAATTCAATGTCATTCATTATGCTAGTCTTACCCTTAACAATGCTCAACAAAATTATCCTATGCCCGAATTAGATTTTTTTCTGTAGTCTTTTCTTGTGATAAGTTTCGCTCAAACTTAAGTGATGTTAAGGTTAAGGTTTACACTAACCATCAAGCGTTGAGGGAAATAATACTAGCAAAATATGTTCAACCTAGACTTATTAGTTGGTTGTTGCTATTATAAGAATTTGAATTGTAGATTGTTGAAAGGGGACACACGAAAGAAGACAAGGAACAAGAACTCTCAACATTGATAATAGAGAAAGCTAATATATTTTGGCCTAGTGGTACTATTATGCCCATTATGATTCCACAATCTGAAGGATGTAGTGCTAAAGCTATGAATAAGTTGATTGCCCAACTGAGTAAGTCATCTAAAAATAGGATGAAAGAGCTATATGAAGGTATTATGAAACACCCACATAAGTTCTCTTAGATTAGCACTATTTTTTGTTTAGTTTTAATCCCGTTTTTGTCTTTTCGTTTTTGTCTTTGGTTTCCTAGTGATTTTCTGTTTCAAGACAACTTTTCAGGAACTAGTATGGTTACTGGTACGATGAGACTCACCATACCAGGCGCTCGTTCAAAATTTTCTGTTAATCGTTTGGTTTTAAGGAACAATAGTATGGTGAATAGTACGGTAAAAATTCACCGTACGTGGTCGCTAAAGCACCCAAGAAAAGTTGCATCGCAGAAAATGTTTTCTAAAAAAACGCAGATTAAGTCGGTTGTCGAGCTGGTACGGTGAACGGTATGGTGAGTTGCAACCGTACCATACTCGTTACACAACCCGATTGTCCTATTTCTTTCATTGATTTTCAAGTTGTTTAGATTGTTTTCTTGGTCGACTCTTTAACCTAAATTCTTGATTTTCAGGTACCCGACCCCCCTTATATATGACACCAAGGGTCTCTTTTGTTCATTATCTTTTAGATCTAATCCTCAGTGTGTCTCCAAGCACCAGGTATAGGGAAGAAGTTGGAAAACATGTTCGGGCCTGGAGAATAGCAAGACACATCTGGTTGGGAGCGTGTTCTTAGTGATCATGATGATGACATAGAGAAATGCAACTCCTATTATGAGCATGTTGAGCGCTCTATGATTAGAGAGAGGAGTTGAGGAAGAGATCAACAGGAAGGATAATGAACCAAAGAAGTCACCAAAGAAGGGGAGAGTAGAGACCATCAAGTTTATGGACACCACTTCTAGCGTGAAGAGAACCAGGGAGATGAGTGGAGTTTACAAAGAAACAACATCACATGCAAACACTGTCAAGAAGTTTACCATCAACACGTGTATGTGAAGGGAATATACCCGAGAGGCAATAATAAAGTGGTTATTATATTATTCCTTGTTTATGATAAATGTTTATTTCTCATGCTATAATTGTATTAACCGGAAACGTTGATACATGTGTGTTTGATCAACAAACAATGGTTCTTAGTAAAGTCTCTCTTTTAACTAGCTCGTTGATTAATAGATGATCAATATTTCATGATCATGAACATTGGATGTTGTTAATAACGGGGTCATGTCATTAGAAGAATGATGTGATGAACATAGAACCAAAGTGAATATAGCAATGCGATCAAGTCATTAAGTGAAGGGAATATGCCCGAGAGGCATTAATAAAGTGGTTATTATCTTATTTCTTGTTTATGATAAATGTTTATTTCTCATGCTAGAATTGTATTAACCGGAAACGTTGATACATGTGTATTTAATAAACAAACAATGGTTCCTAGTAAAACCTCTCTTTTAATTAGCTCGTTGATTAATAGATGATCAAAGTTTTCTGATCATGAACATTGGCTGTTGTTGATAACGAGGTCACGTCATTAGAAGAATGATGTGATGAACACATACCCAATATCAAGATAACAATACTATCAAGTCATTTAGTTTATATTGTTATATCTTGCTTACGAAGTAACTTATTCCTTAGACCATGAGATCATGCCAATCACTAGTACCAGAAGGGTGCTTTGATGTCATCAAACGTCACACCATAACAGGGTGACTATAAAGGTGTCGTTAGGTATTCAGAAAGTATTAGTTGAGGATCATGGATCAAGAGTGGGATTTGTCCATCCAAAATAAGGGAGAGATATACTCTGGACCCTCTCGGTGATATCACATCGACACCGCTTGCAAGCACGTGATATGATCACAAGGATGTCATATCACGGAAACGAGAAAAAAGTACTTGTCAGGTAACGAGATTGAACAAGGTATGGTTGATAGCAATGATCGAATCTCGGACAAGTAAAATATCGCGAGACAAAGGGAATAGTTTACGACGTTTATGATTCACACGATCACAAGAGTCATCGTTGAATATATAGGAGTCATCACGCATCTCCAGATCCCGCTGTTGATTATTGATCGGGGAGGAGTCTCGATCATGTCTATCTTATTCGCGAACCGTAGGGTGACACACTTAAGATTCAATGACGCGTTTGAGAGGATACGGAATATCAAAGAATGTTTTGGGCAGCACCAAAATTGTTTCGGGGAAAATTGAAATAGTTCAAGGGTTTTTTCGTCGAATGGTTGTTAATAGAATTAACAAATGATTCGAGGTGCTATATGCAAATGTTTGTTAATGGAATTAACAAGTATAAATAAAGAAATAAAAATGTTTTATTTATTTATTAAAGGAAAACCTTTCGATTTTCCAAGTGGGAAATAATGGGAGCATGAGTGGGTGTGAGTGGAGCTTCCACTCACATGAAGAGGGAAGAGGTGGGGGCACCACCATGGCTGGCCGCACCCCACCCTTGGGCTGTTTCCCTCTCCCTATAAAAGGAGGGCGAGGGCTTCTCCTCATTCACACACTTGCCCACCTCAATTCCTCTCCACCCGCTGCTCCATTCCATGGTCTCCGGCTTGGCGAAGCCCTGACCATGGGATTCTTCACCACCACCACGGCGTCGTGCTGCTGGAGTTCTGAGGGATCCTCTACTTCCGCCTCCCCGCTGGATCGAGGGAACGGAGGTCGTCATCAATCGTACGTGTGACCGATCACGGAGGCACCGCCGGATTGCGGTGCACATATTATCGCTCTCGGGATCGGTGTGAGTACGAATACGCCAACAATGAGATTTGATCTCGTAACGCTTTGTGTCTTCGAGGTTATGTTCTGCTTAAGACTCTCTCTATGCCCGTTGCTTTCATCTCCTAGATTAGATCTTGGCCTTTCGGGTGTCTCTCGCGGTAGGATTTTTTTTTGTTTTCTATGCAACGACCCCTTCAGTGGTATCAGAGACGGATCTATGCGTAGATGTTTTGTAAGGGTAGAACACATAAGAGTATGTGGGCATTGATGATCATGTTTTTGCCTCCTTGAGTATTTTATGATCTTAGTGTCATAGTAGAATGAAGCTTCCCTATACTAAGTTTACGTGTACTATGTACGCGAGAATTGTCTCACTTGTGGCTGAGGGGGTGTCCGTTTCTCCTACTATAGTTAAGATCTAATCTACGAATGGTTGTTAAAAATGTGTTTATCAACGTTGTGGTTGATGTTCGTAGGTATGAACGGTTCTATCCTCGAAATCCCTAAGCCATGTAAAATATGCAAAAATAAATTAGAAGCGTCTAACTAGTTTTTGCTGGGCATGTGATGTGATATGATCAATATTACAAATTTTATTATGAGATGATCTCTTTTGTAAATTATTGATATACCGGAAGGTATCAATATGGTTGTATTATTATTGATGGACAATCAAGATGGAGGTGCCATGGACTTTGGTGGCACGCCGGTGGAATGATGGAGATCATACCATGATGCACATGATGAAGATCAAGTGCAAAAGGACCAGATCATATCACATTATCCTTACATGTGATGTTAATCCTTTTATGCATCTTATTTTTCTTATATAGAGACAGTAGCATTATAAGATGATCCCTCTCACTTAATATCAAGATAATAATGTGTTCTTCCTTAAGTATGCACCGTTAAGAAAGTCCGTCGTTTCGAGACACCACATGGTGATCGGGTGTGATAGACTCAACGTTCGCATACAACGGGTGTTTTCAAGCCTAGCATGTACATACATGGCCTTGAAACACACTCAATACTACGGTTCTACTTGGCGAGCCTAGCATGTACAGACATGGCCTCGGAACATGTAACCGAAAGGTAAAGCATGAGTCATATGGATGATATGATGAACATGTCGATGTTCGCCTTTGCAGCTACATCATCTCACGTGATGATCGGTTTTGGTGTAGTGAATTTGGTTCGTGTAATCACTAAAGACGACTAAGAGGGATGTTGTTTTTGAGTGGGAGTTCATGGATAATTTTGAATTAACTTGAACTTATTTATCATGAACAACCAATCGAAGTGAATTTGCACAAATTTTAGTATTCATTGGCATCCACAAAACTACCTTACACTTAGATTGTTAATTGAGATATAACTGTTATGATCTGGTAAAAATCATTCAAGATTGGTACCGTATTAGTAAAATTTAAAATTGAGTCCTATTTTAGATTTTTGGGTATTTCCTACCTAGCTCCATATGATTAATGATGGATTGATCTAGAGAGAAAATAGTTCCTACTTAGAATCCAGAGTCATGGTTGCTTCCGTATTACTTTATCTTCAAAATAATGTTTTGTTGATCAAGGTGATTTAGGAATTGAAAAGAGTTGTTTTCAGAAACAATCAAATGAAAGATATATTGATATCTGGAAACTTATTTGTAGTAACATGACTGAGTATAATTTAGCGTGGCAATTATGCTTATATTATTTGAATATATGCAATGATTGAAGACGCTAGGCGTTTAAATATTCCAAGAAATTGGGCGCTAAACATTATCCTCTAAATTCCTTCCTTCGAGCTATAGTAGCTTAATCATAAAATTGTTACAATGGTATGTATTAACAGTATGGGTAAAAATAGTTTACCTTGCTTGGAGATTTCTAAGAGTGGAATCTGGAAGAATACTATTAATATGGTGATATTAGTAGAACAATCAAACTTAAAGTATGACTCAATGGGTGATAGTATATGACTAACACGCCAAGGAAAATGTGTTAGTACGACTAGCATTGTTTGATGTTGAATGATTCTTCTGTAAAGGAAAGGGAATATTGAAAATAGAATTACAAAAAGATATATGGCAGAAAAAGAAGATTACTGGAAAAGTCCAGCTCTGGAGTATATGCTTGATATACAAGTTATAGATGTATTACTAGTGAACAAAGTATTTTTGGGTATTTTGATACCACATTGGTTGGTATGAGTTGTCATACAAAGCAACGCAATGCAAAAAATACAAGGGCCTAAAAGAAACCAGTAATAGATGTGGAATCGATTATGACAAGAACAGAAATAAAGTGTTATTGTGTTCATTGTCGTATCGAACCAAACATTAAAGATTTATTTTAAGAACTTAATAAGTTGTTGTTTTGTTCTGGTCTTTTGTGAGAACAAATGAGATTGTTCAAACTATGACCATATTCCATAATTCATGGATATGTTAATATAAATCATGTTGGTAAATTAAACATCTATAAAACTAAATGCTAAACGTTGCAAGACGTAAAATAGTTTCACTTAAATTGTGACACCACCATTTTAGTTCATATCGAAAAGGAAAACATGAAGGAACTCCATATTGATGGACTTTCGTGTCATTTTGTTTTGAATAAATTGACACTTATGAGACCTCTTCCAAAAGATGACTAGAATTCCGTTCATAGGCCAAAGTAGAATGGAGGACTAATTTAATGGAGATTGTACATGTTGATGTATATAGTCCATTATGTATAGTCATTTGTGGTGAATTAATTTTTCCTTCATAAAATTCCGTTGATGATTTGAGTAGATATATGGGTATATCTATTTAAAGAAAATGGAGTTTGACAATTTTGAATTGGTTCATATTATTGTTAGTATGAAGTAAAAATCATTGTAACAAGATAATCAAGTATTTATGATTGGATCATAAAGGATAAAGTTTTGAGTTACAAGTTTAGCAAAACATCTGAGGAGTTGCAGAATTGTTCTACAACTTATACTTCTCGAATACCCCACATTTGTTTGGAGTATTCAAGAGACAAAATCAAACCTTGTTTGACATGGTAAGATTGCTAAAAATGTCATTATAATTTTATAGTTTATACATTAGAGACAACCGCTTTTACACTGAAAAGAGCGCCATCATGATCCATTGAAATTGACACCATATAAGATATTGTTTGGGTAATGACCCAAATTGTCTTTTTCTTAATTTTTGGTATGCATAGCGTGTGTAGAATGTTGAAAACCAAAATAGGATAAATATATGTTTATAAGGTTATCCCAAATAAAACATTGGGTATTTCTCCTATCACCGAACCAAAAGACAAATATTGTTTGTCAGAAAGGGTTGATTTCTCGAGAACGTAGTTATTGCGAAACAAGTGAGTGGGAGGACAGTACAAACTCAACGAGATTAGAGAATCTTTGTTATCATGTCAAGAGTAGCGCAACACTGGAAGTTGTTCCGGGGTTTCCTATTTTGACTAAGTACATATGTTGTAGATACTTCGAATGAGTTTACGACCTGAACCACAAAAGTCCTAAAACTTTGTACTTAGACCAACTTATGGTTTAAGAGTAAAGTGTTGTTTTGACAACAAAAGGACCTGGACCTTATAAAGGAAGCAAATGATGGGCCCTGACGTCGTAAAATTGGCTATGAGTCATTATATCCGCCATAGTATCCTTGTATGAATATCAAGTATGTGACTTGGTAGTCCTTTCGATAGGCATGAGGCCTAACGATAGCAAAAGGGTCTATATAGCGACAAAGACATGGATTTTTACATCCTTTGAAAGTTGTACTTATCGAAAAGTTGTTTTCGACGAAGTTCAAAGAGTTGACTACTACAAGATTTTGATCTTCCGTAGTGATGCTTTAGTCTTTGCGGATAGTTCTAGCAAAAGTTGCATATTATGATATGGCAGTTGAATAACAAAACCAACTCTCCTCTCGAGGAAGTTTGATTGAGAATGTGTACTTGACACAGTCTAAGAGTTTTGTAAAATTCAAAAGGTTGCTAGAAAGGTATGCACACTTCAATGGTTGAAGTGAGCATAACGAAGTTGAAATCTTTACCTTAATGAAGTTATCAAAAGAGTTTGATTCCATCATGAACAATAAAGATGCTTGTAGAGTTACAAGAAATTAAGTGGGAGCGCTATGACATATTTACAATACTTTATGTAGATGACATATGGTTGATTGGAAAAAATGTATTTTAAATTAACACGGTTAAGATTTTCATATTGATGAAAGGCTTAGAAGATATTGGGCATCGGTATCTATAAGAGATGGATTGAAGCACCTGATATGATTGAAGCCAAATTACATAGATGAAATATTGAAGTAAGCCAATATCGAAATGACAAGAAGGAGTTCTTGTCACATGGAAAATAATTGAGCAAGATTCAAGTGTTTTGATACATGATGAGCATCATTGAAATTGAGATTTCTAAGTCATGTTTCCATGGTATGTACACAACCAGATGAGTCCTATTCTATAAAATGTTATAGCAGGATAATTCATATGATGATTAGACAACAGTGGGAGAGATCCTTGTGTCATTTTTAGAAATGATAATGATATGTTTTCCTATGTAGTAATGACAAAATAATAGTTGTAATATGTTACACTAATAGTCTTGTCATCTATTCAAATAATTTTATCTCAATTAAAATATGTAATGAAGGGTAGCACAATAGGCTGGAAGAAAAGTTCCATGCTGGATTTGAAAGAGTTTCAAAATTAATGTATTGTGACGGATACTACAAAGGCTAAGTATATCGTTGTCTTGACAACAAATAATAAGAGTATTTTGTGTCAAGGAGTTCTTTATTGAACTTGGTTAATTTCCAAGAATGCTGACACTATGAAGCTACATTTTCACAATGTTAGTGACATTGGTTTAAGCTGAGGAATTAAGGTTTCACCGATTGACCAAATATATACAAAGCCATCTCATTAAAGAATGAGTGATGCATGTAGACTCAAAGAACATTCAAATAGCATAGGACCTGAACAGTTCATATCTTTTTGATGATGTTTACCACATGCAAAGTATGGTAATAACACTGGAACGTCATATGTGTTAAATACTTACATACTAGATTATTGACTCTAGTGCAAGTGGGAGACTGAAGGGAATATGCCCGAGAGGAAATAATAAAGTGGTTATTATCTTATCCCTTGTTTATGATAAATTTTTATTTCTCATGCTAGAATTGTATTAACCGGAAACGTTGATACATGTGTGTTTAATAAACAAACAATGGTTCCTAGTAAAGCCTGTCTTTTAACTAGCTCGTTGATTAATAGATGCTTAAGGTTTCCTGATCATGAACATTGGATGTTGTTGATAACAAGGTCACGTCATTAGAAGAATGATGTGATGAACACATACCCAATATCAAGATAACAATACGATCAAGTCATTTAGTTTATATTGTTATATTTTGCGTACGAAGTAACATATTCCTTAGACCATGAGATCATGCCAATCACTGGTACCGAAAGGGTGCTTTGATGTCATCAAACATCACACCGTAACAGGGTGACTATAAAGGTGTCGTTAGGTATTCGGAAAGTATTAGTTGAGGATCATGGATCAAGAGTGGGATTCGTCCATCCAAAATAACAGAGAGATATACTCTGGTCCCTCTCGGTGATATCACATCGACACCGCTTGCAAGCACGTGATATGATCACACGAATGTCATATCACGGAAACGAGAAAAGAGTACTTGTCAGGTAAAGAGATTGAACAAGGTATGGTTGATACCAATGATCGAATCTCGGACAAGTAAAATATCGCGAGACAAAGGGAATAATTTATGATGTTTATGGTTCACACGATCACAAGAGTCGTCGTTGAATATATAGGAGTCATCATGGATCTCCAGATCCCGCTGTTGATTATTGATCGGAGAGGAGTCTCTATCATGTCTATCTTATTCGTGAACCGTAGGGTGACACACTTAAGGTTCGATGACGCGTTTGGGAGGATACGGAATATCGAAGAATGTTTTGGGCAGCACCGAAATTGTTTTGGGGAAAATTAAAATAGTTCAAGGGGTTTTTCGTCGAATGGTTGTTAATAGAATTAAAAAAATGATTCGAGGTGCTATATGCAAATGTTTGTTAATGGAATTAACAAATATACATAAAGAAATAAAAATATTTTATTTATTTATTAAAGGAAAACCTTTGGATTTTCCAAGCGGGAAATAATGGGAGCATGAGTGGGTGTGAGTGGAGCTTCCACTCACATGAAGAGGGAAGAGGTGGGGGCACCACCATGGCTGGACGCACCCCACCCTTGGGCTGCCTCCCTCTCCATATAAAAGGAGGGTGAGGGCTCCTTCTCATTCACACACTTGCCCACCTCAATTCCTCTCCACCCGCTGCTCCATTCCATGGTCTCCGGCTTGGCGAAGCACTGACCGTGGGATTCCTCACCACCACCACGTTGTCGTGATGCTGGAGTTCCGAGGGATCCTCTACTTCCGCCTCCCCGCTGGATCGAGGGAACGGAGATCGTCATCAACAGTACGTGTGACCGATCACGGAGGCACCGCCGGATTGCGGTACACATCTTCTCGCTCTCGGGATCGGTGTGAGTACGACTACGCCAACAACGAGATTTGGTCTCATAACGCTTTGTGTTTTCGAGGGTATGTTCTTCTTAAGACTCTCTCTATGCCCGTTGCTTTCATCTCCTAGATTAGATCTTGGCCTTTCAGGTGTCTCTCGCGTAGGAATTTTTTTGTTTTCTATGCAACGAACCCTTCATTAAGTTACATTGTTATATCGCACATACGAAGTAAATCTAATCCTTAGACCATGAGATCATGTCAATCACTAACACCGAAAGAGTTCTTTCATGTCATCAAATGTCACACCGTAACAGGGTGACTATAAAGGTGTCGTTAGGTATTCGGAAAGTATTAGTTGAGGCTAATGGATCAAGAGTGGGATTTGTCCATCCAAATGACGGAGAGATATACTCTGGGCCCTCTCGGTGATATCACATCGACATCGCTTGCAAGCACGTGACTAGGTCACAAGGATGTCATATCACGAAACGAGTAAAAGAGTACTTGTCAGTAACGAGATTGAACTAGGTATGGTTGATACCAATGATCGGATCTCGGACAAGTAAAATATCGCGAGACAAAGGGAATTGGTTACGACGTTTATGGTTCACACGATCACTAGATTCATCGTTGAATGTGTAGGAGTCATTACGGATCTCCAGGTCCCGCTGTTGACTACTGATCGGAGAGGTGTCTTGATCATGTCTACATTATTCACAAACCTTAGTGTGACACACTTAAGGTTCGATGACGCGATTGAGTGGATACGGAATATCGGAGAAAAGTTTGGACAACATCAAAATTGTTTCGGGGAATATTGAAATAGTCACCGGAATAGTTTCGGGGAATATTGAAATAGTTCAAGGTGGTATATGTTAATGTTTGATTAACAAATAGTTCAAGGGGGTAAGTGTTAAGGTTTGTTAACAGGATTAGCAAATATTAAAGTAAAGAAATAAAATTGTTTTATTTATTTATTAAAGAAAACCCTTGGAATTTTGAGTGGGAATTGATGAGAGAATGAGTGGGTTGAGTGGATACTCCACCCACATGATGAGGGGAGAGGTGGAGGCACCAAAATTTCGTGGCTGCCTCCCCCTCCTATATAAAGAGGGGTCGGACCTCTGTCTCCACACACAACTTGGTGTCATCTCCATCTCCATTCCCCCGCTGATCCACCTCATGTTCATGCGCTTGATGAAGCCCTGAACAAAGTTTTCTCCACCACACCACACCGTCGTGCTGCTGGTTTCCGAGGGATCCTCTACTTCCGCTGACCCGCTGGATCGAGGGAACGGAGGTCGTCATCGAGCTGTACGTGTGTCCGAGTGTGGAAGCGCTGCCGGATTGCAGCGCTCATCTTCGCGATCTTGAGATTGATGCGAGTACGACTACATCACCAACCAGATTTGATCTCGTAACGCTTTGTGTCTTCGAGGGTATGTTCTCCTTAAGACTCTCTTTCTCCCTGTTGCTTACATCTCCTTGATTAGATCTTGGACCTTCGGGTGTCTATCGCGTAGGAATTTTTTTGTTTTCTGTTCAACGAACCCGTCATTATGATGCTTTAGTCTTTGCGGATAGTTCTAGCAAAAGTTGCATATTATGATATGGCAGTTGAATAACAAAACCAACTCTCCTCTCGAGGAAGTTTGATTGAGAATGTGTACTTGACACAGTCTAAGAGTTTTGTAAAATTCAAAAGGTTGCTAGAAAGGTATGCACACTTCAATCGTTGAAGTGAGCATAACGAAGTTGAAATCTTTACCTTAATGAAGTTATCAAAAGAGTTTGATTCCATCATGAACAATAAAGATGCTTGTAGAGTTACAAGAAATTAAGTGGGAGCGCTATGACATATTTACAATACTTTATGTAGATGACATATGGTTGATTGGAAAAAATGTATTTTAAATTAACACGGTTAAGATTTTCATATTGATGAAAGGCTTAGAAGATATTGGGCATCGGTATCTATAAGAGATGGATTGAAGCACCTGATATGATTGAAGCCAAATTACATAGATGAAATATTGAAATAAGCCAATATCGAAATGACAAGAAGGAGTTCTTGTCACATGGAAAATAATTGAGCAAGATTCAAGTGTTTTGATACATGATGAGCATCATTGAAATTGAGATTTCTAAGTCATGTTTCCATGGTATGTACACAACCAGATGAGTCCTATTCTATAAAATGTTATAGCAGGATAATTCATATGATGATTAGACAACAGTGGGAGAGATCCTTGTGTCATTTTTAGAAATGGTAATGATATGTTTTGCTATGTAGTAATGACAAAATAATAGTTGTAATATGTTACACTAATAGTCTTGTCATCTATTCAAATAATTTTATCTCAATTAAAATATGTAATGAAGGGTAGCACAATAGGCTGGAAGAAAAGTTCCATGCTGGATTTGAAAGAGTTTCAAAATTAATGTATTGTGACGGATACTACAAAGGCTAAGTATATCGTTGTCTTGACAACAAATAATAAGAGTATTTTGTGTCAAGGAGTTCTTTATTGAACTTGGTTAATTTCCAAGAATGCTGACACTATGAAGCTACATTTTCACAATGTTAGTGACATTGGTTTAAGCTGAGGAATTAAGGTTTCACCGATTGACCAAATATATACAAAGCCATCTCATTAAAGAATGAGTGATGCATGTAGACGCAAAGAACATTCAAATAGCATAGGACCTGAACAGTTCATATCTTTTTGATGATGTTTACCACATGCAAAGTATGGTAATAACACTGGAACGTCATATGTGTTAAATACTTACATACTAGATTATTGACTCTAGTGCAAGTGGGAGACTGAAGGGAATATGCCCGAGAGGAAATAATAAAGTGGTTATTATCTTATCCCTTGTTTATGATAAATTTTTATTTCTCATGCTAGAATTGTATTAACCGGAAACGTTGATACATGTGTGTTTAATAAACAAACAACGGTTCCTAGTAAAGCCTGTCTTTTAACTAGCTCGTTGATTAATAGATGCTTAAGGTTTCCTGATCATGAACATTGGATGTTGTTGATAACAAGGTCACGTCATTAGAAGAATGATGTGATGAACACATACCCAATATCAAGATAACAATACGATCAAGTCGTTTAGTTTATATTGTTATATTTTGCGTACGAAGTAACATATTCCTTAGACCATGAGATCATGCCAATCACTGGTACCGAAAGGGTGCTTTGATGTCATCAAACATCACACCGTAACAGGGTGACTATAAAGGTGTCGTTAGGTATTCAGAAAGTATTAGTTGAGGATCATGGATCAAGAGTGGGATTCGTCCATCCAAAATAACGGAGAGATATACTCTGGGCCCTCTCGGTGATATCACATCGACACCGCTTGCAAGCACGTGATATGATCACACGAATGTCATATCACGGAAACGAGAAAAGAGTACTTGTCAGGTAAAGAGATTGAACAAGGTATGGTTGATACCAATGATCGAATCTCGGACAAGTAAAATATCGCGAGACAAAGGGAATAATTTATGATGTTTATGGTTCACACGATCACAAGAGTCATCGTTGAATATATAGGAGTCATCATGGATCTCCAGATCCCGCTGTTGATTATTGATCGGAGAGGAGTCTCTATCATGTCTATCTTATTCGTGAACCGTAGGGTGACACACTTAAGGTTCGATGACGCGTTTGGGAGGATACGGAATATCGAAGAATGTTTTGGGCAACACCGAAATTGTTTTGGGGAAAATTAAAATAGTTCAAGGGGTTTTTCGTCGAATGGTTGTTAATAGAATTAAAAAAATGATTCGAGGTGCTATATGCAAATGTTTGTTAATGGAATTAACAAATATACATAAAGAAATAAAAATATTTTATTTATTTATTAAAGGAAAACCTTTGGATTTTCCAAGCGGGAAATAATGGGAGCATGAGTGGGTGTGAGTGGAGCTTCCACTCACATGAAGAGGGAAGAGGTGGGGGCACCACCATGGCTGGACGCACCCCACCCTTGGGCTGCCTCCCTCTCCATATAAAAGGAGGGTGAGGGCTCCTTCTCATTCACACACTTGCCCACCTCAATTCCTCTCCACCCGCTGCTCCATTCCATGGTCTCCGGCTTGGCGAAGCACTGACCGTGGGATTCCTCACCACCACCACGTTGTCGTGATGCTGGAGTTCCGAGGGATCCTCTACTTCCGCCTCCCCGCTGGATCGAGGGAACGGAGATCGTCATCAACAGTACGTGTGACCGATCACGGAGGCACCGCCGGATTGCGGTACACATCTTCTCGCTCTCGGGATCGGTGTGAGTACGACTACGCCAACAACGAGATTTGGTCTCATAACGCTTTGTGTTTTCGAGGGTATGTTCTTCTTAAGACTCTCTCTATGCCCGTTGCTTTCATCTCCTAGATTAGATCTTGGCCTTTCAGGTGTCTCTCGCGTAGGAATTTTTTTGTTTTCTATGCAACGAACCCTTCATTAAGTTACATTGTTATATCGCACATACGAAGTAAATCTAATCCTTAGACCATGAGATCATGTCAATCACTAACACCGAAAGAGTTCTTTCATGTCATCAAATGTCACACCGTAACAGGGTGACTATAAAGGTGTCGTTAGGTATTCGGAAAGTATTAGTTGAGGCTAATGGATCAAGAGTGGGATTTGTCCATCCAAATGACGGAGAGATATACTCTGGGCCCTCTCGGTGATATCACATCGACATCGCTTGCAAGCACGTGACTAGGTCACAAGGATGTCATATCACGAAACGAGTAAAAGAGTACTTGTCAGTAACGAGATTGAACTAGGTATGGTTGATACCAATGATCGGATCTCGGACAAGTAAAATATCGCGAGACAAAGGGAATTGGTTACGACGTTTATGGTTCACACGATCACTAGATTCATCGTTGAATGTGTAGGAGTCATTACGGATCTCCAGGTCCCGCTGTTGACTACTGATCGGAGAGGTGTCTTGATCATGTCTACATTATTCACAAACCTTAGTGTGACACACTTAAGGTTCGATGACGCGATTGAGTGGATACGGAATATCGGAGAAAAGTTTGGACAACATCAAAATTGTTTCGGGGAATATTGAAATAGTCACCGGAATAGTTTCGGGGAATATTGAAATAGTTCAAGGTGGTATATGTTAATGTTTGATTAACAAATAGTTCAAGGGGGTAAGTGTTAAGGTTTGTTAACAGGATTAGCAAATATTAAAGTAAAGAAATAAAATTGTTTTATTTATTTATTAAAGAAAACCCTTGGAATTTTGAGTGGGAATTGATGAGAGAATGAGTGGGTTGAGTGGATACTCCACCCACATGATGAGGGGAGAGGTGGAGGCACCAAAATTTCGTGGCTGCCTCCCCCTCCTATATAAAGAGGGGTCGGACCTCTGTCTCCACACACAACTTGGTGTCATCTCCATCTCCATTCCCCCACTGATCCACCTCATGTTCATGCGCTTGATGAAGCCCTGAACAAAGTTTTCTCCACCACACCACACCGTCGTGCTGCTGGTTTCCGAGGGATCCTCTACTTCCGCTGACCCGCTGGATCGAGGGAACGGAGGTCGTCATCGAGATGTACGTGTGTCCGAGTGTGGAAGCGCTGCCGGATTGCAGCGCTCATCTTCGCGATCTTGAGATTGATGCGAGTACGACTACATCACCAACCAGATTTGATCTCGTAACGCTTTGTGTATTCGAGGGTATGTTCTCCTTAAGACTCTCTTTCTCCCTGTTGCTTACATCTCCTTGATTAGATCTTGGACCTTCGGGTGTCTATCGCGTAGGAATTTTTTTGTTTTCTGTTCAACGAACCCGTCATTATGAGCGTAAAGACACATGTTGGGGGGATACAAACCCGGTAGGCCCACAGGAAAGGGTAAAGAACCGGCTGGAGCAAGGTTGGGCGAAGACCTTGTAAAGTGATGATGGGCCGGGTCTCGTCGATGGGCCCATGGCAGTGTGGGTAACCTGGCTCAAGGAAAGAAAGTTCTAGAAGGCCTGAGAGGCGGTATAGACCGCGGAATCCGAGTAGGACTCTAGCCGTATCTTGTAAGGAAAGCCAGGAAACCGGGTGTTATATAAACCGGTTCTCCTGGCATAGATCGGGGAGACTAAGAGATTTTGAGAGGAAACCCTAGATTCAAGGTATACGCGAGCTCGAATTTGTAACCCTAGATTTGGGGTCTCGGCGACGTTGCAGTCCGAGCCTCTAGATCGATAGTTAATGAGATCCCAACTGGAAGTAAGCTAGTATCTCCAATGGAGAGGCTGAACCAGGATAATCCTTGTATCCAATTCGAGCTAAACCCTCTCCCAAACACCAGAGTCGATTTGCCCCAAACTAAGTTACCCCCGGTAACGTCTGCCGTGACTATCTCACGACAGTTGGCGCCCACCGTGGGGCCTACGTCCAAAGGTGTTTATATCACGGGAGAAGCTCGGGAAAACATGAAGAACCTTGTTGTCGGCGAGATCGTGACCAATCCTGAAGGAGAGAAGATCGTCAACGATTCTGGCTGGGGGCCAGAGTCGGATTCGCTGGAAACCGGATCTATCATCACGATCGGCCGCGTCAACGTCTTCGTCGATATGGTACGTACGTCGGGTTTAATTGCTGACAATAATGAGTATGATTATGTGTCAGGGGCCGCCACTCGCGTTCAGTCGGATGGTGAAGGCACGGCAGAACTGGAGGAAGCACCCACCACGAAGAGGGAACAGCCGGAGGAGCCGGCATGGACCCCGCGTGGCCGGGTTAATGAAGACGACGATACCGAATCTATCTTGCATCTGCTCGAAGATCGGTATGAGGAGGATAGCTGCGAAGAAGAAGAGTATGAGTCTTCACCACGCATTGCGCGCCGAGTCGCGGTTTACACAGCCCCTGCGATAAATCTAAACCAGGGCGATGTGACCTTAGCCGCGGCTGGTGCGGCGCAAGTGCTGGCCCAACAACAAATGCCGGTTAATGGAGACCCGGCCGGAGCCCGGGTCGATGGCGAGCAAACGTCTGTCACTAGCGAAACAGGCGAAACTGCTCATCACATGAACATGTTCGGATTCAGGGCGAACAGAACAGCCGGTGCGGGAACGTCACACCCACCAAATCCGGCTCTTTTCAGCAACAATTTGATCTTGGATCCCACAGTATTAGCAATGGTAATAACCCCGGAGAACGCAGCAGCCCGGGCCAGGGACCTGGATGTAGCCCGACGAGCGTTGGAACAACAAAGGAGAGACGTAGAGGCCGAGAAATTACAGATGGCCGCGCGTTAGCGTCAGTTGGATGAGTTAGAGGACCGTATACATGCACAAACGACTAGGGTATATAATCAGAGGCATCAGACCAGATTGCCAGCAACAGGCGGAGCCTTACAGCCGGCTGCATTGTTTGTCACACCTCAAGATCAGCCGATCCCGATTGTGAACCCAGGAACCGGGTATGCAGGAGCGATGCTCGGAGGACAACCGGCGAACGTACCGGCCGGGTCACCTGCGCTACCCGTTGGGGTGCCTGGAGGCAATACTGTGCAGCCACAGCCATCACGATTCCATACTCCACCGGGTCACTTCAACAACCCTATGGACAACGTGTACGCCGCAACTTCAGCGCTCGACCGTATTCCACTGGGAGAATCTCCTCAAGCGATAGAGACCCGACGGGCTATAGAGATGTTACGCACCGCGGTGGCTCAACAGGCCAATTACCCGGACAACAGGAGCGGGATGCATGGGACGCCATATATTAGTCGGCAGGAAGGCAATACGAGGAACATTCAGTCGGCGTCAGCACGACGGAGGACAGAGCAGCAGCAAATGTCGCCTCCTCCATTTAGGCCAGCAGCTCCGGCAGTTTTAGCGGCACAGGCTATTGTGGATAGTTCCCGGACAAGGCGTGCGGCCGGGTCTGCGGTACGAGGTCTGGCAATTGGCGCGCCTCCCGCTGCGGCAGCCAAGGTTTCACACGTTTCGAGAGTAAGACGAGTACTGACAAACTTAGCCGGATCCAAGTGTTTATTAGACGCTATCAGGGCCGAGCCTTATCCGGATAAGTTCAAGGAGCCGAGTAAAGTTGTCAACTACGAGCCCACCATGGACCCCGAGACCTGGCTAAGCAGTTACGAGATGGCTATGTCTATTCGCAACGCTTCAGAAAAGCTCCAAGCTAAGTTTATCTATCTCATGATGTCCAAAGGAGCAGCTAAATTATGGTTCAATAACTTGCCTGAGAAATCTATCAGTTCATGGAGCGATCTCAAGTCGGCTTTCATCAAGCACTTTCATGGAACTTGCAGGAAATTATACACGATTGATGACTTAGATTGGTGTGTGCAGAGAAAGGGAGAGTCGGCACGCAGCTGGGTGCGCCGAGTTATGGAAATACTCCACTCTTCCACTGATATCCAGCCCAAGGATGCAATACAAGCTATGGCGAAGACATGCAGATACACGCTCTTGGTGCAAAAATTGGTACGCATGAAATCCAGCAGGCACGTTTCGGAAATCACTATGGGAGAGTTGATGGAAGCGTGCAACAAGCATGCCTCCACTGACACCAAGAAGAAGATATCGAGGACAAAAAGGGGAAGTATAGTGCAAACAATAATGGAAGAACCGGAAACGGGACTGCACCGAATAATAATGGAGGTAGCAATGGTGGTAATGGGAACAATCAACATAAACGTCCGTATGAGGGAGGCTCCGAGTTAGTCGCCAGTGCCGAAGCCGGGTTTGCAAGACCCAGAGCAGACGAAAACTTTAACGGAGGAAACTTCAACGGAGGAAACAATTATCAAGGACCACCTTGGCCGGCTAATCACATAGAAGCCTTCAAGATGTCTTGCCCGCGCCATAGCAGGAATGGCAGGCCGGCTAATCATTCATTGGAACAATGTGTAGATCTGCAAAGGTGAAAAAATAAAGAAATACAGAAGGCTCTGCAGGGTACATGCCGGGGAGGAGGACCGGGTCTGGGTGGAAACCCGGGAAACGGACCACCCCCCGTAGGCAATGCAGGAGCTGGCAATCCGGGTCATAACCAGGGTGGGGCAGGCGGTTTCCAGGACAACCCGAAGCAGTTAGGACAGTACTATGTCCACACTACCGGGACTTCCAAGAGAGAGAGGAAGATAGTCAAAAGAGTTGTAAATTTGGTTTCTTCAGGTGTTCCAAGATACCTGAGATGGTCAAATCAGGAGGTAACATGGAGCAGGAGGGATCACCCGGAAGCAATAGAACATCCGGGTGTGTTAACTTTGGTGGTGGCACCGCATGTCAATAGCTACGAGCTAAAGAAAGTTCTGATGGATGGCGGGAGTAGTATAAATATCTTATACTGGGAAACCTTTTTACGCATGGGGCTCAAGGAGTCTCAGCTGCAGAAAAGTTCCACAGTTTTTCATGGAATTGTGCCGGGACACTCGGCCCGTCCTGAGGGGAAGATAACGCTAGAGGTTGCTTTTGGAGAATCCAAGGATAATTACAGAGTGGAGTGGCTCACATTTGAGGTGGTGAAGTTGCGTAGTCCTTATCATGCGCTGTTTGGAAGGCCGGCTTACGCCAAATTCAGGGCAAGGCCGTGTTACGTGTACTTACAGCTAAAGATTCCGGGTCCTAAACGAACCATCACTATATATGGGAACCGGGCTGTGGCAGCAGAGTGCGATGAGGGAGACGCGGCACTTGCACAACAAGCTTGTGCAAAGGAGGAACTCAAGTATTACAGTTCTCAGGTAGACCCGAAAGATCGAACCGCTCTGAAGAAACCAAATACTGATGATGAGAGAGCTAAGTTCAAGGCAGCCCAAGACACAAATATGGCGGCCTTCATTGAGGGCGACTCTTCCAAGCAATTTGCCATAGGTTCAAACCTGGATAGCATGGATGAAGGTGCGCTTATCGAGTTTATTGGCGAGAATCAGGATGTTTTTGCTTGGACACCTAGAGATATGCCGGGTATCCCGACTGAACTTGTTGAGCACAGCTTACACGTTGATCCCAAGTCCCGGCCAGTGAAGCAGGGTTTGAGGAAAATGAATGAGGAAAGAAGAAAAGCTATAGGAGCAAAGGTAGCCCGGCTCTTGGCAGCCGACTTTATCATGGAGGTTTTCGACCCCCAGTGGTTGGCAAACCCGGTTTTAGTGCTGAAAAAGTATAACGAGTGGAGAATGTGCATAGATTACACGAGCCTCAACAAGCATTGTCCAAAAGATCCGTTTGCCCTTCGAAGGATAGACCAGATCATAGATGCAGTGGCAGGAAGTGACCTGCTATGTTTTCTGGATGCCTATTCCGGGTATCATCAGATAAAGCTCAAAGAGGAGGATTGGGAGAAGACATCGTTCATAACCCCTTTTGGAGCCTTTTGTTACAAAACCATGACCTTTGGATTGAAAAATGCTGGCGCAACATATCAACGATGCATTCAGAAGTGTTTCGAGGATCAGATTGGGCGCAATGTCCATGCTTATGTTGACGACGTGGTGATCAAAACAAGGAACACAGAAACATTAATTGATGACCTGAAACAGACATTCAAAAACCTGAGGAGATAACAAATGAAGCTCAACCCAACCAAATGTGTGTTCGGAGTTCCTGCGGGGAAATTACTCGGTTTCATCGTTTCTGAGCGGGGAATCGAGGCTAACCCGGAGAAGATCAAAGCTATTCAGAACCTGAAAAAGCCGGAAGAGTTGAAACATGTCCAGAAGCTTACAGGATGCGTGGCAGCACTAAGACGATTTATATCTCGGCTTGGAGAGAAAGCAATACCCTTATACCGACTCTTGAAGAAAACAGGCAAATTCGTATGGGATCAAGAGGCGGGTGAGGCGTTCGAAGATTTGAAGAAGCAGTTGTCTGAATCACCGGTTCTGGCAGCACCGGGTCCCAAAGAGCCCATGTTGTTATATGTTGCAGCCGGGCCTAGGGCAGTTAGTGCAGTAGTCGTGGTTGAGCGCAAAGAAGATGGAAAGGATTACCCGGTGCAACGGCCGGTTTATTATGTAAGCGAGGTCTTATCAGAAGCAAGCGGTATCCACATTGGCAGAAGCTGTATTTGGGGTATTCATGGCCAGTCAGAAATTGAAGCCGTATTTTCAAGAACACCCCATTACGGTGGTGAGTTCCATACCCATGGCAGATATCATACGAAACTCGGATGCTACAGGAAGGGTAGCCAAGTGGGCTATCGAGATGGGTGATTATCATATCAATTACGAGCCCCGATCTGCAATCAAGTCTCAGGCGCTAGTTGATTTTGTTAATGATTGGACTCAGACAAGCGTACCCTTGTTGGTGCCAAGTTCAGAATCCTGGGTTATGCATTTCGACGGCTCCAAGCAATATGAAGGATCAGGAGCAGGCGTCGTGCTCACATCGCCAAAAGGAGATAAGTTACACTACGTCTTGCAAATTCACTTTGATTGTTCTAACAACGTAGCTGAGTACGAGGCCCTGTTACATGGATTGCGTGTAGCAAAGGAGATGAACATAAAGCGTATAATGTGCTACGGAGACTCGGATCTTGTTATACAACAGGTCTTAGGAACATGGGACAGGAAGGATGCGACAATGGCAGCTTACCGCAGAGAGGTGGACAAAGTTGCCGGGTCTTTCTCAGGATACCAGGTGGAGCACATTGACCGGCAAAAGAACGAAGCTGCAGATGCCCTGTCGAGCCTCGGTCCCCGTCGAGAGCCGGTTCCGCCTAATGTTTTCTTGGATGAGTTATGGCGGCCTTCCGTCAAAACCGAGTCAGAAGAAGAGATAGCTCACCAAGACCCGGATTTGGAATTTGTGGCCGCTGTACGCACTATTCCAGAGTGGACTGAGCCGTTCTTGGCGTTTCTATTGCGGGGCGAGTGACCACAGCAGGAAGTTGTAGCCCGGCAAATCCAGAGACGGGCAAAAGCTTATTCTATCATTGGTGGTGAGCTTTACAAGAGAAGTGCTACATGTTTCTTTTTACGCTGCATAGATCCGGAGGAAGGCCGGCAAATATTGAAGGAAATTCACGAAGGTGATTGTGGACGCCATGCCTCCACATGATCTCTTGTGGCCAAGGCGTATCGACATGGTTTCTTTTGGCTTACAGCTTTGGCAGATGCAGAACGTCTGGTTGCAAGGTGCGATGGATGCCAGAGGTATGCTCGACAAATCCATGTACCGGCCATGGAGTTGCGGACAATCCCATTGACCTGGCCATTTGCGGTTTGGGGTATGGATATGGTAGGCCCTTTCCATATGCCCCCGTGCAAAAAGACTCATTTATTGGTAGCCGTGGATAAGTTCACTGTCGAGACATCGTAGTAGTTTTCATAGACTGGGGTGCCATGAGACTACGGTAGAGACGTGGGGTAACGGGATAGCGTAGTAACACAGAACACGGGATTTACCCAGGTTCGGTACGTCGCGACAGTACGGCGTACCTACTCCTGCACTTCTCACTATGTGGGACTAAAGCCCGTATAATAAGGTTACAATGTAAGGGAATAGATCCAGCTACTCGTCGAGGATGAACTTCCCGGCGAGTTGCGTAAGGCTTGAGCTTGAATCTAGAACCTTGGAGCTAAAAGAACTTATCAAATCTTTCTCCCGTCCGGCTTTATATAATAGCCGGATTAGGGCTTACAGAACCAGAAACCTAGAAGACTACGTTTAACTTGTAACTTGGAAAGTAAGGAATCCGTCTTCTCCTCCAAGCCAGATCACGCGGGCCGTGATCCGGGTTCTTCTAGAATCCGGCTTCTGCGCGTCGGACTACTGGGCCGCCCAATGGACCTAAGCCCATTACCATGTAGGCCACCCTGGTAGTCCGGCTCTTTTGTCTACCATCTTCTATACCCCTATTCAGTATATATCCGACAGTAGCCCCCAGGAAGGATCAAAACTCTGAAACTCCGCCTTTCGTCAAATACATTTTGTCCGGGAAAACTTGATTCAGCAGTCTTGATTCTTTCTTCTTTCCTTTTGAAGGAGATGGTAACATAAAACTCGGAATTATGAAAATCCGGCTTTTCTTCTCGCGATCCTTCGCGGAAAAGGAACTCGTGACATCAGCGCCTCAATCACGCTGACGCAAGCGCCGCTTGGTTTCACGCGGGAAACCCTGCAACGTATCTCTGACAGATTCTCACGAGAAACGAGGAGATAGCCATCATTCCTCTGTCGTTCCGTTTCCCGGATTTTCCGGCGAGCGACACGCGTCGAACATCCAACGGTCAAAAGAGCCGTTGGCGCGTATCTAGAGGTTTTTATGCTATAAATAGCCGTCCTCGTCGTCACCGGAAATCTTTCCTCACTCCACACTGCCCACGCCATTGACGCAAACGCGAGCACGAGAGCAAGAACTTGCCCAGACGAACCGCTTGCACGCCGGAGCGCTCACTCGCCACCTGAAAAAGATGGCCTCTCCGTCATCCTCACCGGCTCGCGCCTCCATCGACGAGCTTTTGGGCGACCTAGATCCACAGCTGGGGTCGCCCAAGCATGCCGGCGGCGGGCCGGAAAAGGCCACGGCATCCGCGGCGGGCGGAGGAAATGCTTCCGCCGCCGCGGACATAGCGGGCTCAAGCACCACGACATCCCCGCCGTTCGCACCGGAGACGGCGGGGGCCAAGATTCACTCTCGTGGCACTGAACGCTTCTCCACCGGAGCTGATGAAGAAGCGGAATTTGTCGGAATTTGGAATCAGAGTAATACTTCACTCGTCCTCCTTCGTCGGATGTCAAGGGATAGATTAATAGTTAAAGGCAAATGGCGGATCTCGAAGAATGAGCCAGAGCCCAAGCCAAAGGAAGGAGAACGCGTCCTCCTTACCTCTCATATCACGAGAGGTATGGGTTTTCCCCCTTCCGCCTTTTTCCTAGATGTCCTCAACTTTTATGGTGTTCAACCACATAATATCTCTCCAAATTCTATCCTTCAACTAGCTAGTTTCCAAGCTCTTTTCGAAGGGTATCTTGGAATAACTCCCAATTTAGACTTCTGGCATTATTGTTTCGAGGTAAAACACAACATCACAAACGGTGTTTCGCCCATCTGCGGTACCATATCTTTTATCCTCAGAAACTTTAGGGAAGAATGGTATCCAAGGATAAGAATGCCGAAACCTGACCAATCTTGGCTAGGTTCTTTCTTTTATCACCAAGACATTCCGTTCCCCAACAAAGAAACCGGAATTCCTCCCTTTGTTAATTCTGCTGCTATTCCCCATGAAAATTGGACACTTGCAGTAACAGAAGATTTGCCTGAAAGCCTGATGAAAATAAAGCGTCGCATTGCCAAACTTTCTTCTTCTCAACCACCTTTAGTTTGGAAGGATATCGTTTTATGCTGGTTTGGACGTCGCGTACAACCTTTATCCCTTCGTTCCCGACTTCTTTGTGAGTACACGGGACCGGAAGATAGCATGAGAGGCACCGATAGGTCCTTTAGCAAGAAGGATTTTATAGAACGCCTTCATCAGATAGTTGCCGCCGATAGCCAGATTGAGGAAAGCCTAGCCATATATCATGCGGAAAATCTGGTTCCTAAGGTACTTTTCTTCCCTTGTTTCTGAGTTTCCTCAGATTATCTTCTCTCTTCATTTTTAACATACTGTTAATTCTTTCCTAGTTTGACGAACTTGGAGAAAATGATCTTGCTTCTGATGCTGAAATCAGCCAATTATATGCTGAGTTTTACAACAACCAAAAGCGCAAGAGGCAAGCTACTATCAAAGAAGAATTTCCTTTTGCAGCTACGGGTAAAAGGGGGAGAACGAATATGCCAATGGGCGGAAATTTTCAATCACCTGTCAGAAACGAATCCATTCCTGCTCCAGATGATATCCGGGTGAAAGAAGAACCTTTCGACGAACTCGGATATATTCGTCCGGAAGCTAAGAAATTTTTTGCTCCTGCGCCTCTGGTTCGCCCTTGGCCACAAAATGGATTAGTTATCCGCAACAATATCGCATTCTCGCCCCGCCAGGTTATACACGATGGCCTTCACCACGTAGGAATTCTTTTCATGGAATATGCCAGAGAATTCAAGGAGACCTTAACTGATTTGCGAGAAATGAGCCAGGTAATACCTCTAGCCCCCAAGCATTAAGTTGAAAATCTAAATTCTTCTTAATGCTTCTTTGTATGCTTGTTCAAACTTAAGCATCTGGCTTTCATTTCCATGTTTCAGCATTCCGCAGATGTCATAAACGTGGAAGTTTTGAAAAAACTTAGCCTCAAAAGCAGAGAAGTAAAAACACTTCAATCTGTTATTGAGTCAAAAAGCAACGAACTGGCGTCGACTCAAAAGCAATTATCAAAAGCCACCGGTATTTTACTTCATGTTTATTGATTTTTGCTGGAAAATCGTTTCTAGATCTTGCCGTAATGTCGGATTACTTTGTCCCTACATTTCAGCTGCTTTAACCAAAGCCAAGAAACTCACAGCAAACGCTGCTTATTTTTCTGAACTTCGTGAAGAAAACTCCAATCTTCAAAGAGAACTTTCAAAAGTTCGAGAAGAACTGGAAGCCAGTAATCTAGCCCTTGGGATTGCGCAATCCAAGGCTTCTTTGCAGGCAGCAGAGGATAAATCTATTATCAATGATTTAGAAAGTATGCTATTTCCTCGCATGAAAGAAAGCGACGAAATTGACGCGGTTCTTGGTAAGTTAACTTCTTTTACCAATACTTTCATGTCATATTCTTGTATTTTCTAATCTTTGCCTTTGTCAAAAAAACAGGAAATTTTCCAGGGATTTCTCGGACGGAAAAGATCCGGGCCTTTGGGAAGATATGGAATTCTATCAGAAATGCAGGAATGCACTTAATTAATAAATTCCTGCCCACAAGCAGTATACAATTTTCAGAAGTTTACCGACTTCCGGATGGCATCATGGAGGTAGCAAATTCGAAGGAATCTTTCCTTCGCTCTGCTGCACGGGGTGGTGCGCGAATGGCACTTGGCCTCATGCGCTTACACTACCCTGATGCAAAATCCTGGCGTGTAGCATCCGGTATTCCTCAAGAATGTTCAGAAGCACAAATAAATGCAATCTTTAAAGAAGTTGAAGGCCATGCCACACAGATTGCCTCCATGGTAAATATCTCCATTACTTATCCGGAAGAAGAAGTGCCCGCAGCCCCCGAGAATGATGGCAGTGATGAAGACTCAGAAATTTAAGGGGGCGCACTTGACCTGGATGATGGATGCGTATAGTAGCTTCCTTACAATGTAATTCATATTGTAATACTTCTATGTCATTTGTCGGAACAAGAACTCCGCCTTTTGCGATTTTAAACTTCTTGCAAAGTTTTTCCGGGTTGGTCTGTTCCTTTATCTTCTAAGTAATCTGGTATATATGCTTTAACTGTCCTTAGTGTTTGAAATGGCTCAAATAGCATTATGAATCGTTATGCCGAGTAACTGGGGACGAACCAAGCAGTTTTGAAACTCGAAAACATGAATCATGCTAAAGGCATTTTTACTAACTAGTTCCAGTAACCCAGCATACGCACGATCAGATAAAACTTAGAGAAAACAAGGAACTGTTCTGAAACTTGGGCACGCAGGCACAATCCGAGTTTCCTTTAACCTTTAACAGGCCGAATCATTCAGCTTTTAAACACCGAGCACGCAGGCACAATTCGGGTCAACATTGAGTATTTGTAAGATCATTGGGAAATAGATAAAACGGAAATATTTTGTACTTATAATGAATATGAATTCCGATAACTTTATTTCATGATCTCAAAGATGTTTACATAGAAATTGAACTAAGTACAGAAGGGGACATAACTTGCTAGGTGTTCCCAGGCTTCCGCAATCCACTTGACCTTGTCGAACTTCTCCAGCAGTTTGTGAAATGGTAAGGTTTTAGCCCCCAGCCAACTAAGAAATCTTTTTATGGCTGTGGCGGAACCCGACAATTCTGGGACATCTTTTTCACACGTAAGTTCTGAGATGTTCGAGATTGCCTTAATCTTTTCCGGGTTAACTTCTATTCCTCTATGAGAAACGATGAAACCCAGAAGTTCACTTTGAGGGAACCCCGAATACGCACTTAGATGGATTCAACTTCATCTGGTAGGTGCGTAAGTTCTCGAAAGTTTCTCGCAAATCCTCAAGGAGTGTATCTTTTTCCTTGGTTACGACAGCAATATCGTCCACGTAAACATGGACGTTTCTGCCAATTTGACTATGCAAACAACGTTGCATGCAGCGCTGGTAGGTTGCACCTGCGTTCTTCAGGCCAAAAGGCATGGTTACGTAGTAATACGTCCCGTACGGGGTTATAAAAGAAGTCTTGATTTGATCTTCCTTTTTCATGCGTATTTGGTGGTACCCGGAGTATGCATCCAAAAAGCATAAAAGCTCAGAGCCTGCAGTGGCGTCTATTATTTGATCGATTCGCGGCAGCGCAAACCTATCTTTCGGACATAACTTGTTCAATCCTGTGTAATCTACACACATTCTGAGGGCAGTTGTGTATTTCTTCGGTACTAACACCGGATTTGCGGACCAGTCAGTATGGATTACCTCCCTGATGAAATCCGCTGCTAAAAGCCGGATAATTTCCTTGCCAATAGCCTTCCGTCTTCTTCCGTCAAATCGACGGAGACCTTGTTTGACGGGTTTTGATCCGGGAATAACCTTGAGTTGGTGCTCAGCAAGTTCCCTGGGTACGCCTGGCATGTCAGCTGGACACCAGGCAAAAATATCCCAGTTCTCACGGAGGAACTTGATGAGCTCGCCTTCCTATTTGTCGGTCATCCCAGTCCCTACAACGACGAATTTTGTCGGATCTTTGGGATCTAGGATTACCTGTCTTGTATTCTCGGATGCCTTGAAGCTATCTGTTGGCTTCCGAGTTTCTTTTCCTGCCGGCATTTCTTTCGGCGATACCTCCTTGGCTAACTCCTTCAGTTCTTCCTGAGCTATAACTCTTTGAGCGCAAAGGGCGTTTTGCTTCTCCAACTCGTTTGCCAGCTTGAAATCACCGGCAATGGTGATTACTCCTCCTTTGGGTCCTGGCATCTTCAGCTTGTTGTAGATATAGCAAGATCTTGCCATAAACTTGGCGAAAGCCGGACGTCCGAGTATTGCGTGATACACGCTCTCGAACGGCACAACTTCGAAGGATACTTTTTCCTGCCGGAAGTGATCTTTATCTCCAAAGGTGACATCTAGGGAAATTTCTCCTAGGGATCGTGCTTGCCTGCGAGGAACAATGCCATGGAAGCGTATATTGCTGTAGTTGAGCTGGGACTCGGATATCTTCAAATGCTTCAGTGTATCCAGGTACATTATATTGATGCTGGATCCTCCGTCCATCAGCACTCTTCTTAGCCTAGTGTTTTGAACAATAGGGCTTACAACAAGAGCTTGTGTGCCGGGTTCAGGGATATTTCCGGGATGATCTGACTGATCCCAGATTATCGGTGTGTTGGAGCACTTCAAGAATTTTGGGGTTGCAGGAACAACCGCGTTTATTTCTCGAAGTGTCCTTTTCGCCACCTTTGCTGACGGGGTTGCTAGGAAAGTTAACATTGCTTCTCCGTCAACTCTCGGAAATTTGGGTTCGCCTTTTCGCTGTTGTTCCTGGATTTTGTCATCAGTGTCCGATTCACTGTCTTCTTTTTCAGCTTCTGGCTTTTGTTTGGCAGGTTTCCTCTTGGAACCCTTCCCTTTATTTCCGGATCCTGCATTGCCTTTCATATGCTTGTTTAGCCGGCATTGCGCGTTTGTGTGGGTTGGTTTCCCAAATTGGGAGTGGTGGACGCAGGGTTCCGACTTAATTCTCTCCCATTCTTCGGGAGTATAATTGATTGGATCTGGACTGCGACCTTTCCACTTATTCCCTTTTTCTCCTCCAAAGGCTAAGTTAACCTCCTTGGGCTTTGTTGTTGACTCCGGAGTTCCTTTTTTATCAGAACGAGGTGTTTTCTTGGCCAGTATTAGTGACTCAATATTGCCTCCTCTTGCTCTAATATCATCTTCGGCTGCAGCATGCTCATTAGCGGTTGTAAGCATAGATCCAAGATCTTTGTGCTTTTTAGAACCAACCATGAACGGTACAAGTCCGGGTTTTAGGCCATTGACGAAAGCATGCATTGCTTGTACGTCAGTTACTCCACAGCAACTATTCTTCATTGCAGTCCATCTGGAGATGAAATCCACGTATGGTTCGTCTTCAAATTGGGTGCAACGGTTCAGCTGGTTGATGCTATTTGGGCGTTTGTATGTTCCCCTAAAATGCTGGGTAAATACTCTCGCCATATCATCCCAACTGTCGACAGTTCTTGATGGTAAACCATTAATCCAATCTCTGGCTCCGTCTAGCAACATTAGGGGAAGAAACTTGACAGCTTCCAGGTCTGTCCCGTTGTTGATCTGGACGGCTGTGTAATAATCTGAAAGCCAGGTATCCGGGTTTGTACTGCCGGTATATTTTTGGTAGGTTGGACCAACTTTGGCGAAGCCAGAATGCAGGGTTATCCTTCGGATCCTGTCAGTAAAACACTTAGGACCAAAGTATAGATCATCCTTTTCTGCTCTATCAATATGTGCAGAATATCTCCCGGCTGAATGGACAGAAGGGGATCTGCTCCTTTCTTTTCCATTGTTGCGCGGACGCGTTTTTCCGAGGTTATCTCTATCTCTTCCGTTGTCACGCCCTCTGGGATTAGGTGGAGTCCTGCTCCTGTACCTTTCCTTATCTTTGGGCGGTGTCCGGGATCTTTCACGTCTGTGAGGCGTATCGTATCTTCCAGCTTTTTCAGCTGGGTTTCTCGGAGGTGGCATTATTTTGCCGTCATTCCGGTGTTTGTCTTCCCGATCGTGTGGTTTGTATCCATCTTTCGGGAGATGAGGTCCGGTTCTAGACGCTGCGTCCCGGTTGTCGGGGTTTTTCTTGTCCTTTCGCGGATCCTCTTTTTTATCCGAATCTCCGGGTTCTTCCGGTCCAGGTGCTCCAGCAGCGCAAGTAACAGTTTTGCAGAGGGCGGAATTATCATGCAGCCTCCCTGATCGTTCTTGGCCTCGCTGTTGCTGCTGTAATGCTTTTCCTAGGAAAGCATACACCCCTTGGAGTTTTTCCCCGTTGGAGTACAGATCATTGTTTAGGATGGCGAACGCTGCTTCCGCGTTTTCAGCTGCGGTTTTGTATATTGGTTCGCCCTTGGCATCTTTGCCGTTTAACTGCTTTTGCCAAGATGGGTTATAGAACCTTTCTTTCGGCGGCAGTTCTTCCGGTTTTGCAATTCCGGGTAACCTAGTAGGTTTTAAGGCAGATCTATGCTTTCTCTCGTACTCCTCAATTTCTTCCTTCATGATTTTGATGTCATTATGGGTTTGTTGGAGATGTTGCCGAGATCTAAGCAGTTGTTGCTGTTGCCGTTGGAAAGCTTGTCTCCTGGCTTCCAGCATCTCAGGGGGTTCATTGGGTCCCACTGGAGTTTGTAATAGTTCTTGCTCTTCCAGCTCTGTCATTGGCGGAGCAGTGATTTCCTTAGATTTCTTTTCCGTAGGCTTTGTGCCACTAATATCTCCAACTTCCAGGTTTTCATCAGCGAGATCAGCTGACTTTTTCTTCCGGAGTTTGTACTGGAGTTTTTTAGAAGCACGGTGCTTTTTCTTGGAAGACGGAGGTTTTTTGACAGGTTCATCCTCTGTCATCTCCTTGACATTAGGGAATATCGGAGAAGTTTCTCCATCTTCCCTCTCTTCCACTGGCGGAGGGGTTTTAGGGCTTTCCTGGCTGTCGGCACCCGTTGTATCAGCTGGTTTTGCCATTAGCACTTCATGGAATCCCTCTTGAAAGGACTTAACTTTTCTTACGAAGGCATCATCATCTTCGTCTTCGGATTCGAAGTTATCCGATCCGGTTTCCGACTCCAATCTTGCCTCAATGGCGGCAAGCACGGACTCTGTTTCCGAGTTCATCGTCTGGTTGACGGATGTCGGATCTTCCGTCTCTGTGACGGGTATTGGTTCTTCCGTCTCTGTGACGGGTGTATTGTTGTCTGCCTCTTGCACGGGATTTCCGTCATCCGTGTTTTCGGCGATCTCGGATTGCACCATGCCGATAAAGTGCGTATCACTGTTTTGTCGGCGATCTGAGCAAAATCCGGCATCATAGTCGTCTTCGACTGGGTATAGGGCGGGTGGGAAATACTTGCTTTCCCCGCAAAACCCCATTGCTTCTGCGGTTAATCCGATAAAGATGTTAGCAGATCCAATCGGTAAAACGCAGGCACTTACCAGGTGGTTTTGCGCCGGTATGTAGGATCCATTGTCGAGGAAGCGCCCGACGTCGTCGTCGAATTCCAAGCTTCCGACAGTGATCGATTTTCCAATTCCGCCTAGTATCCCAGATCGGAACTTTACGCCTGACGTCGTTTGCCCCACGGTGGGCGCCAACTGTCGAGACATCGTAGTAGTTTTCATAGACTGGGGTGCCATGAGACTACGGTAGAGACGTGGGGTAACGGGATAGCGTAGTAACACAGAACACGGGATTTACCCAGGTTCGGTACGTCGCGACAGTACGGCGTACCTACTCCTGCACTTCTCACTATGTGGGACTAAAGCCCGTATAATAAGGTTACAATGTAAGGGAATAGATCCAGCTACTCGTCGAGGATGAACTTCCCGGTGAGTTGCGTAAGGCTTGAGCTTGAATCTAGAACCTTGGAGCTAAAAGAACTTATCAAATCTTTCTCCCGTCCGGCTTTATATAATAGCCGGATTAGGGCTTACAGAACCAGAAACCTAGAAGACTACGTTTAACTTGTAACTTGGAAAGTAAGGAATCCGTCTTCTCCTCCAAGCCAGATCACGCGGGCCGTGATCCGGGTTCTTCTAGAATCCGGCTTCTGCGCGTCGGACTACTGGGCCGCCCAATGGACCTAAGCCCATTACCATGTAGGCCACCCTGGTAGTCCGGCTCTTTTGTCTACCATCTTCTATACCCCTATTCAGTATATATCCGACATTCACAAAATGGGTTGAGGTTATGCCAGTGACGAACCATGAGGCGGCCACAGCTGTGAAATTCTTGAAGAATATTATATATCGGTTTGGATACCTCCACAGCATAATCACAGACAATGGAACCAACATGTCCCTAGGAGAGATGGAAAAGTTTTGTGGAAACAATGGTATTAGACTTGACGTAGCCTCGGTAGCTCATCCGCAAGCCAATGGTCAGGTGGAGAGAGCAAACCAAGAACTACTCCGGGGGTTAAAACCACGACTGCGAGTCCCGTGTCTCAGAGCTGCTGGGGCATGGGTGAAGGAGTTACCTTCTGTTGTTTGGGGAATCAACACTACACCTAACAGGTCCACTCAGATGACCCCGTTTTTTATGGTTTATGGTGCAGAGGCGGTTCTCCCAAGTGATATTATCCATGATTCGCCACGAGTGTCGGCTTATGTTGAGGTAGAGAATGAGAAGACCCGGAAAGATGCTCTGGATATGTTAGAAGAGCAGAGGGAACAAGCCTTGGAGCGGTCCGCAATATATCAACAAGATTTACGGCGATACCATAGCCGCCGGGTCAAGACACATGTTTTTCAAGAAGGAGACCTGGTGCTACGTTTGGCGCAGTCCAAGGAAGGAAAACACAAGTTTTCCCCTCCATGGGAGGGTCCGTTCATTATAAGCCGGAATCTACACAACGGATCATATTATCTGGTGGATGCAAGAGAAGAATCGGATTATGTCAATGATACTGCTCATACCACCTCTGCCATGCAAGAGCGTGAACGACCATGGAACGTGGCCCAGCTACGTCCTTACTATACTTAGCATAGACTCGGTTTTACAAATTGTATTCCACGATGTAACAGGCAGCAGGTTTCAGACGCACTCTTTTCCTATCCAGGGTACCTAAGGGGACTGGAGGGTTTTTAATGAGGCGGCCTACTGACCTAACCTTTTCATATCAATAAAGAAATGGTTAAATCATGATATTCATTTTGTTCTTTGAATTTTGTCAATTTCTTGCATATTTTTCTGTAGATAAATCATGCCTTGTATTTGCTGATGAATTATTTCAGTTAAATATGATCTAGTGAGTATAATTTGCACATTCTTTCCTTTCTAGTACCCAAGTTATCTGTAGGCCGGTAGTGCAGAAGGCCTACTGTTGCATAGTACATATATTTAGGTCTTGGGGGCTGATTGCTTGAATAGCACAGTTGTACACTAAGACCCGGCCATGATGCCAATCGGTTGTGGGGACTGATTACTTGTAATAAGTACAGTTACAATCTCATAACCATGAGAATTGAGCCAAATTTTTTCTTGACCACTTTCATTTAAGCTTGATGTAACTCGCACCAAAATGGCGTGTTTGCTAACCTATAAATCCAATCAGTCATGATGCCCATGGGTACTTGCCTGAACCTGTTTTTACTAGAGTTATAGCAACATTGAAAATCCATGCGAAAACCGGCTTATAACCAAAAGGGTCAAAAGGGTCATCTAAACCATAAGTTACGCAGGGCGAAGGTAACAACCGGAAGCTCATCGCATATTGCGCGTAACTTCAAAATATATAAGTATATAACAGCAAAAATTCGGGACTTGGGGACTTGAGAAACAAAAATTCTCAAGTTAAGATTCCCAAAACCTAAGACCCGGGTCTTGGGGACTTGTGAGGAATTCTTCACAATCTTAAAGTCAAGACCCGACATTTCTCCCACAAAAGCATATAAGAGATAAACCTATGCCAAAATGAGTTTGTAACGCGTATATTAAAGCGGCAATCAGAAGGGTCATCGAAACCACAGGAGTTTAAATGTATTACAAACCAGAGGAATAGTATCAAAAGTGCACATGCGCACTATCAAATAACAAAGTGTAATAGGAATATTACAATGCCTATTGGCCGAATGATTGTTGCTGATAAAAGCGATAACATTACTCGGCTGCTGTAGCCGAGTCATCACGAGTGGTCTTGGCGGCCGGGTCTTCGGTGTTCTCCTCCGTCGCCTTCTCTGTCGCGATGTCCGGGTCAACCGCGGAATCAGCACGAGCTGGAGGTGGAACAACCGGAGTCGATGAAGTTGGCACAGAGCCGGCCTCGGTTTTCTTCTTGGCGGCCTCTTCCTTGTATCGAGTCAATATATCAAAAGGAGCAGGGAATTCAGAGGGCACCGGTTTATCCTCAGCATTGTATGGGGTTTAAGCTTGTTTACGTCGAGATTCTCGGCAATCAAGCTGGCCGAGTGACGGATCTGAGCATTGATGGCCTTGAGGTCCTTTCCCGTGAACTTTGAACCATCAGTATTAAACTCGGGAAATCCATTCACAAGCTTTGCCGGCTCAATCTTTGGATAATAGGCTTTGGCCAGTGCAAGACCGCGTATCACTCCAACCCGGCACGCTGAGCGCTTCCAGATATCAATCCGGCAGGGATTGTCGAGTATGCTTCAAGCATTTGTGATACATCGGCGTAAGTGCCGGTCCACTTCACAGCTTCAAGGGTCCACTTTGTCCCTGCCAAAAATTGTCGGATGATAGTCTTGAGTATTTTCAGCTTTTTGAGATCATCATGCTCCCCAGCAACTTCACCCAGACCTACGGCACAAAAAGATAAGTAAGATAGTGAGATCCGGGTCAAAAACCCTCTAAAATGGGAAATTTAGTTAGTAAGATAGTGATACAAGGCGATAGTCGGAAATTTAGATGTGCCTTACCTATGATGGAGTTATAAGTCTCGGCAATGAAAGTCGAGAGTTTCTTCAAAAGCTCCTCAGCGGCGTGGAGTCTCTTTTTGTACTTCTTGCACTGCTGGGAAAGCTCCTTGACGTTGGCCTCTAGGTCTTCACGTAGTTTTGTTTCGGCTTGCAGGAGTTCATTGGTCTTTGCCAAGAGTTCATCAGTCCACGTAAGTCTAAAAAAGACAAAGAAACATCAGTCGGCAATGAGCTCAAAAGCTATATTTGCAAATACCAAGTGACTGTGGACAATTCACTTGGAACTTGGGGACTAGGATATTCTCAAGTTGCATAAGGAAAACTATATAGTTGCAAAGTACCGAATAACTGTTGACAGTTCATTCGGAACTTGGGGACTAGGACGAGTATATAAATATAGTGCTAGTCAAAATAACCTGATGCTCAGCTGCCAGAGACTCGATAATCTCCTCTTCAGTTGCCTTCAGGGAGCGGTATTCCTTCAGCAGTTTTTCAAACTCATGGCCGCTGAGAGTCGGCCTGGAAGAGCTGGCGTTCTGATCACCCGGTGGTGGGGTTGCCTCCTATTTCCCTGTGTCGACTCTGGTCGCCGCGGTATTGGGAGAAGGAGCCGCCCTTTGCGTCCCAAGATATTCAACATCGGGATCAGCCGACTGATGCGCGGGTGGAGGAGACTCGGTCATTGGGATGGCCGTGTTATCCGGTTCTTGCTCTTCAACAGGTGGTGGCTTAGCGGCGCTCTCCGGGTCTTCCGCCGTCGGATCGTCGACATGGGTCTCAACTGGGTCGCCGAGTGTGACCTTAGCCCCGAAGGAAAGAAAAGGAAAGTGTTAGTGGGTTATAAAAGTAACACCTGCAAAGTATGGAAATATTGACAAGCAAGGTATGAAAATTACCCGGCATTCACGACAAAGTCGCTAGGGAGGTCATTGCTAGACCCGAAGGACACTGATAAAGAATTGGAAAGTGAGACTCGGAGTTTTCCGGCTAATGGATGATTCGGGGATGTATATTTTCGAGGAGTGCAAGTTGAAAGAGTACCGACGCGGCGAGCATGCGACAGAGAGATCCCGGGGTTGAGGGGCTCGTCACCCGGAGAAGTCCGGGTTGCCCGTCGCTTGGCTTGAGGAGGAGATGTGGCCTTCATAGACGATACAGTGGTTAGATATTCATTAAATTTGCGCATTCTGGCATATTTGTACGACTCTGTGGTCATGGAGGAGTATGGCACCTTGAAAGTGACCCCCCGGGGTTTCCTTTTCTTGCCTAACCCGGCTTCAGCTTGCTCGGGCTCGCTCTCTTCCGTTTCGGAATCGGCCTTGTCAGCTGGAGCTGGTGATGGTGGTGTATTGTCAGGAATAAAGGTGGGAGGAGAATCCTGATCTAGTAAGTTGAAAAAGTACTTGTTCAGTAATTCGGAATCACCTTCTTCGCTGTCACTCGGCTCATTCCTCTTCCGAGTTTTCAGAGGGGGGAGGGGTGACAATCTTCCACCATTCGTCAGATTCCTGGGTAAAAAGCAGCAGAGATAAAAGTTAGTATATATGAATTAGAAAAATCAGTCGGTATAAAAGGGATTAACCGGTTCTTACTGGTGGAGCCGGGTTTGAGCGAGAGAAGGGGGAGAGCCCAGAAACGCTCTTGATGGCATCCATCTTCTCGGCCAGGAAATTTTTCATAACCTTGTTGATGTCTGCGGCCGGGTATGATTTCTTCGAGTATCGGAGAGAGTCGGTCAGATGGCCCGGGACTCGCAGAGCAGCTTTGGGCGGAGGCTATTGGGCTGGATCCTACAGCTGATCCAGGTCTTAATCAAGTTTAACCCACACAGACCATGGGCAGCAAAGGCGGCTAACTTGTGGAGGAGTGGTTGAATAGACTGTCTGTCGGTTTTTGGAGCGAAAGCGCTTAGGTTATCGCTAAGAGAAAGGGTGTCTGTGGAAAAACCCGGCAAAGGCTTTTCGCCGGGTCTAGATGTGTCCTTGCAGTAAAAGAACGTTTTCTGCCAGTGCTTCACGTGGGAGTGAAGACTGAGAGTCGGCATTAACGACTTCTTGCGCCTTTGGATGGAAACGCCCCCACAGACAAGGAGGGGTCCGTCCGTGTTTTGACGGCAAGGCTTGCATTGAAAAAGCTCAAGGAATAAAGCAAGATTGGGGGCGATGCAAAGATAAGCCTCACAGAGAACAATGAAATGGCAGATGTTCAAAATCGAGTTAGGGCCTATGTCGAAAACCCGGAGCTTATAATGATGGAGAACTTCACGAAAGAAAGGATGACCCAGGGGGCGGAAACCCCGGGTCACGTGCTCAAGAAAAACGACAACTTCACCTGATTGGGGTGAAGGCCGACTCTCCTCCTCTGGCGCTCTCCAGGAGATCTCCGACTGAGGAGGGAGAACCCCAGACTCGGCCAGCTCCTCCAATTTTGCGAGCGTCACGGTCGACTTATCCCAGTTAGCCGAAATGGATTGACCCGGCTTTTGCTTCAAAGCCGGGGCCTTGCCCTTGGACTTGGAAGCGGCCTTGGGTGCCATTGAAATGGATCTAGAAGAAACCAAAAATTAGGAACAAATCAAGGCGAAATTGAAGGCAAAAGGCATGATGAACACGAACTTTAGATCTAAGGGTGAGGACCTAGATCTACTAGTGCTTACCGGAAGACGGCGGCGGAGTGAGGTCCGGTGTGCGCGGCGTGCAGCGGTGGCCCGGTTCTTGAAGGTGACGGCGGCACGCGTGCATGCTGGCGTTCCGGATTCGACCTTGAGGCTTGGGCTTCAATGGCGCGGCGAGATCTCCAAGGTGAAGCCCGGCGAGCGCAGCGGTGCGGAACGGCGGCCGACAGTCGGGGTCAACAGTGTGCGCGCGGGATCCGGTGGCTCACGTTTTGACCTCGGGTCCTTGGGCGCTAATGGTGAGCGGGAGGAGGAAGAAGAAGAACAGTGCGGTGGCGTTTGGGTTTAGGGTTTTCCCCGGGCTCTATTTATAGGCGCGGTGGAACCCTAGAACGCCAAACGGTAAAATGGAGGGATTTACGGAAAAATATGAACCGGCCCGTTGATTACGGGATAAGATCTTGGGAGTTATCGCCAAGGAGCCGAGTTACTGATGACCGCCAAAAGAGCCGGACTCGAAATTGTTACTCGGACCAGCTTGTGGAGAAAATGAAAGCCGGGTTATGGAGTGCACGTCTGGAGAATTGAGCCAAGGAATGATATTCGTCTAGTGTGATAACAGGGTTATTATATGGACCGTCGAAAGAGCCGGTCTGGATATATTTAAAGCAATCTAACCCGTCATATTATGAATGTAAATGTTTGTTGTTTTGCAGGGAATAACATGCGCTTCGTGGTTGGCACAAGGGTGTGAAGCTATAAAGAAAGCACGCGAACCAAGATGTCCAAGCTATTCTAGGGACTACTGTTGGGGGGATACAAACCCGGTAGGCCCACAGGAAAGGGTAAAGACCCGGCTGGAGCAAGGTTGGGCGAAGACCTTGTAAAGTGATGATGGGCCGGGTCTTGTCGATGGGCCCATGGCAGTGTGGGTAGCCTGGCTCAAGGAAAGAAAGTTCTAGAAGGCCTGAGAGGCGGTATAGACCGCGGAATCCGAGTAGGACTCTAGCCGTATCTTGTAAGGAAAACCAGGAAACCGGGTGTTATATAAACCGGTTCTGCTAGCATAGATCAGGGAGACTAAGATATTTCGAGAGGAAACCCTAGATTCAAGGTATACGAGAGCAAGAATTTGTAACCCTAGATTTGGGGTCTCGGCGACATTGCAGTCCGAGCCTCTAGATTGATAGTTAATAAGATCTCAGCTGGAAGTAAGCTAGTATCTCCAATGGAGAGGCTGAACCAGGATAATCCTTGTATCCAATTCGAGCTAAACCCTCTCCCAAACACCAGAGTCGATTTTCCCCAAACTAAGTTGCCCCCGGTAACGTCTGCTGTGACTATCCCACGACAACACATGAGTAGTGGACTATCGCGGTCTTCACCGACTCTATCTGCACTTGTACCACAATCATGCGCACTATGTGAAGGGTACTGATGACCCACAAGTATAGGGGGTGTATCATAGTAATTTCGATAAATAAGAGTGTCGAAACCGACGAGGAGCACAAGGTGTTGACAAGCAGGCTGGATAGAGAATTCACTGTAAACACTAGCCAACAGGTTTTTGGTTGTTTTGGATATAGCAGATAAATAAAGTGTGAGTAAAAAAATAAAAGTAGTAATCATTGCAGCGAGTGGCCCAATCCTTTTGAGAGCAAAGGACAAGCCGGTTGTTCTACTTATGATTACCAAGCGTTCTCGAGGACACATGGGAATCTCGTCAAGTGCTTTCGCTTCATATAGTTGATTAATATTTATTGGTTCGTTAAGTATTGTGTGGGTGAACCTATGCTAATGCACCGCCCAAGTAGGACTAATACATACATGTGATTATACCCCTCACAAGCATCCAAAAATATAAGAAAGTAATTAAGATAAATCTAACCACATCCTTAAAACTCCGGGACCCAACACTCCTTTGTGCATTGGTTTCCTAACGGGGTTTTAGGTTTCTGTCACTCCGGCAACCCCACAATTATTAGCCAAATACACAATGCATCCTCCTAGGCCCATAAAGGTGAAGTGTCCTGTAGTCGACGTTCACGTGACACAACTAGAAGAATAGCACCACAACTTAAATACCAAACCGAGAGATATTACTTCAACATAACTTCACTACTAACATCATGACTTCTCCCATGTCCCCAAGAACTAAAAAAACTACTCACGGGACATCATATGGATCATAATCAGAGGTGATATAATGGATAATAACAATCTAGTTATAAAGTGTAAACACCGATAAATCCCATAAGCATAAACTACTAACAAGTAATCCACACCGGGAGAGAGATCTAGTGAAGAGCAACGATAAAGACCCCTAATTGTTACAACGGGATGAAGGTGGACCGTGGCGGTGTTGGTGCTGGTGATGAGGATGATGATGATGATGATGATCTTGATGAAGCATGGAGTGATGACGGTGAAGATGGCGATGATTTTCCCTCTCTGGGAGGAATTTCCCCGACAGATTTCTCCCTATCGGGGAGCTTTTCTCTCTCTGGTGTTTTCTTCCGTGCAGCGGTGGAGGAATAATTCTTCAACGATGTTCTGGGGCTTAGGGTTCCCTCAGGGTCAAGTACGCGAAAGCAGGCACCCAGAAGTGGGCCAGGGGGGCCAGACCACCCCTAGGCTCGGCCGAGGGGGGTGGGGGCGCGCCTGGTGGTGTGGGCCCCAGGTGGGCCACCTCCGGGTGCCCTTCTGGCTAGCTTCCTCCTCGGGACTTCTAAGACTCCTCCGGTGTTCCCCCTCTTCTTCTGATAGTCTGAAATAGGGTGTCCTGACGGTGCTTTTTTCCATCAGATTTCTGGTTCCGGTGTTTCTTCTCCCATAATTATTAAACATGCAAAATAAGATGAAATAACATAAGTTATGTATCATAACATGAAATATATCGATGAATAACAGAAAATAACGATATAAAATAGTGACGCAAAATGGACGTATCAACTCCCCCAAGCTTAGACCTCGCTTGCCCCCAAGCAAAACTAAACATGGTAAACATGACCACAAGTTTATGGAGTGAGGTGTCGATAAATAAAATACGGACAAGAAGCATCACATCTATCAATACACTAGTCATTCTAGCAAGTAACTCCTTCTCATATAATTTAACGTGAAACAAGTAAATGGAGTCACAATAAAGGTGCAAAAGGAAATCAAAATTGGTGAAGGAAAACTTCGTTCTTTATCAGAGAAGAATTAACAATGTACTCATATTTCAATCAGAGTCTTTATATTAGAGCTTATATTTGGAACGTTTAACATTCTCAATCATAACAATTTCTTTCCAATCATTGATAACTTTCAAAGTGGTATTCGAACAGATAAAACCATTGTACTAAACAAGGAAGAATAAGGATGAGTCACAACAATTCAAATGCTTGCTTAAGACAGAAAGAAATAGGTTTACTGACTCAAAATAATAGTAAAAGATAGACCCTTCTCAGAAGGAAGTAGGGATTAACTCATGTGCTAGAGATTTTATTTAATAACAGAGGTATAAAATGTTTGACACTCCTCCCAACCATCTTACACAAACCATGGCTAACCGAATTCTCAGGTGCCTGCCAACAATCACATACCATGGTGGAGTGTCTAATTTTTAGAGAGGTGTGTACGTCTATGTCAACGAATGACAAACAAAAAATATAGTATGTCACAAGCCAACTATAGTTCACAAGAGCGTCTCCCATTGAAGGACGCAACTGGTGTAGAAGGTCATCCCTCTTTCTCTTTTGTTTACACAATTACGCTATGAGTGATAAATCAGGGGCAAAAATAGTGAAGAGAATTTGTTGTATTAATTTGGGGTTGGGCACCCCGCTCCCAGCTCTTCTAGCATTTGGATAAGTGGATGAAGCACTAGTCCAGGTGTGTAAAGTCCAATCAACAAGTGAGATAAAGATTCTCTATTTGCGTCCTCAAGAGCTAAAACAAGAACACAAAACATGAATAATTTTGAAGGTTTTAATGGTAGCACACAAGCAATTTACTTGCAGTGGCGGTTAAATACCATATATAGGTAGGTATGGTGGACACAAAAGGCAAGTTTTTGGGTTCAAGGTTTGTATGCACGAGGAGCATTCCCTCTCAGTACAGGTTTTTGGCTAGCAAGGTTGGGTAGCAAGCATAAGAATTAAGGGAAAACAAACAACCATATATATGATAAAACCAATGATGCAATCTTCCTTGATAAGTACAAAAAATTTTACTTGAGAATACTAAGCTTATGGGCTAACAAGAAAGAAATATCATGAAACAATATATCTACATGAAACTCCCTCTTTTCTACTTAAGTATCAAAGTATTGTTGCTAATGACCAATGCTAAGTTTGCCAAAACTAACTAGATTAACTTGATGCTCCAATATTGATACCAATACTAATAACAAGATCAACCAAATAACAGAAATTTCAAGCTAAAATAAAGTGTAGAAGATGATGAAACTTCTCATTAATATTCCATTACGGAAACTCAAACCAAGGGATACAACGATAACCAACTAAAGAGTGATACTTCCATACTACAAACCATACTATATGATATATCCTCTACTCATGATATGACTCTACTAAAAGGTAAAAGGTGAAAGATAGAGATGTGATACCGCACACTCCCCCAAGCTTGGAACAAGCCAATGGGATGCCAATACCCATGATGAATTAATTCTTCGTTGTTGGTGGTGAATCCTTCTCGATAAGCTTATCAATGGATTTCTTGAAATCTTCAATTGCGAACATAAGCATAAGCATCATCTCCGTATTGTGCTCAATATGGTTTGCGTGCTTGTTAGACAGTGAATCCCAGCCATAAAGATCTTTCTTCCACACTTCCTTATGTCGAGAGTTTCCTTCACCTGGGACCAGTGTCCTTGAAGCTAAACCGTGACGTGGTGCCTTCCCTCCAGTGCTCATCCTCGCCTTTTGCTTGAAGGGTTTTGCAAACACTCCAATGCTGGCGACGGTGACGCGTGGGTGCACTCGTGACTCTTCTTCTACATCTCCTCCAGCTCCACTGTCAATCTCCTCCTTCGGCTTCCGGTCTTGGAGATCTTCTTTCTTCAGGCCCTTCCCCTTGATGTTGTTGGTGGATACCATGGTGCTTCTAAACGGAAAACAGATCCTCGCAAAAATTGGCCGAAACAGAAACACGACGAGAAAATGATATACGGACCTCGGGGGGAGGGGATCTGGAGGATTAAATAGCAAAAATATGCGTAACAAAAGGAAATTCCAGGTCTAAAACGAGTCGGAGAGGGGCTCCGGGGCGCCCACACCATAGACAGGCGTGGCCAAGGGTGGGCCCGCGCCCAGGCATGGTATGGTGCCCTCGAGCACCGTCTCCAACTCCTCTTCGGCCCGATATTTTTCATATTTTCCAAAAATCAGTAATTTATTAATCAAAAGGTATTTCACGAACTTTTTCTTAACATAAGTGTTACCTATTCGAAAACGGACTCTGCAGATTCTGGAATCTTTTCTCTAATGAACTTCTCCAGAGTCATTACTTGAATAACATTAAGATCTTCACAATAAGAATCCCCAGAAATATAATGCTTGATTCTTTGCCCATTTACCACTTGTGTAGTTTTATCTTTGAGGGAATCAATTTTGATTGCACCCGAACGATACACTTATTCAATAATATAAGGTCCTTCCCATCCGGAGAGTAATTTTCTTGCAAAAATCTGAGACAAGACAGATACAATAGAACTTTCTCACCAACATGAAACTCTCTTTTAAGGATTCTTCTATCATGCCATTGTTTATCTTTCTCCTTAAATAGTTTAGCATTTTCATAATATTCACATCTCCATTCATCTAAATGATTCAAATCAAGCATTCTTTTCTTACCAGCAAGTTTAAAATCTTTATTAAGTTCTTTCACTACCCAATAAGCTTTGTGTTCTAATTCTAAAGGCAAGTGACAAGCTTTTCCATAAACCATTTTGTAAGACATACCCATAGGATTTTTATAAGCAGTTCAATAAGCCCATAAGAATCATTCAACATATCAGACCAATTCTTCCTAGATTTATTAACAGTCTTTTGCAAGATAGATTTAATTTCTCTATTTGATAATTCTACTTGCCCACTAGTTTGAGGATGATAAGCTGAGGCAATTCTATGATTAACATGATATTTAGCAAGGGTTTTTTCTAAAACCACCATGAATAAAGTGAGAGCCTCCATCCGTCATAAGATATCTAGGCACACCAAACCTAGGGAAAATAACATCTTTAAGCATTTTTAACAAGGTTTCACCATCAGCACTTTTCGTAGGTATAGCTTCTACCCATTTAGTAACATAATCAAGAGCAACAAGAATATGTGTATAATCATTTGAATGAGGAAAAGGACCCATAAAGTCAAATCCACAACAATCAAAAGGTTCAATAGCAAGAGAATAACTCATTTGCATTTCATTACGTCTAGAAATATTACCAACACTTTGATATTCATCACAAGACAAAATAAATTTACGTGCATCTTTAAAGAGAGTTGGAAAATAGAAACCTGATTGTAGAACCTTGTGTGCGGTTCTATCTCCAGCGTGATGTCCTCCATAAGCACTACCATGGTACTTTTTCAATATTTCTCGTTGTTCATGATCTGGAACACATCTTCTCATAATACCATCTACTCCTTCTTTATATAAGTGTGGGTCAACCCAAAAATAATGGCTCAAATCATAGAAGAATTTCCTTCTTTGTTGAGCTGTAAATGTTGGAGGCAAATACTTGGAAACAATAAATTTAGCATAATCAGCATACCATGGATTATCCTGGGATTTTACTTTTATTGCAGCTAGTTGTTTATTTGGAAAACTATCATTAACAGGAATAGGATAAAAAACATTGTTTTCCAATCTAGACAAGTTACCAGCAACAAGATTTTCAGCACCCTTCCTATCCATAATATGCAAATCAAAATCTAGTAAAAGAAACACCCATCTGATAAGCCTAGGCTTAGCGTCTTTTTTTCCATAAGGTAACTAATAGCAGCATGATCAGTATGAATAGTAACCTTTGAATCAACAATATAGGGTCTAAACTTATCACATGCAAAAACTACATCTAAGAACTCTTTTTCAGTAGTAGCATAATTATTTGAGAAACATTAACATGTCTTACTAGGATAATGAATAACATTCAGTTTCTTATCTATTCGTTGTCTAAGAACAACACCTACAGCAAAATAACTAGCATCACACATAATTTCAAAAGGTAAATTCCAATCAAGTGGTTGAACAATAGGAGCAGTATTTAAAGCCTTCTTTAAATTCTCAAAATCTTCCTTACAATCATCATCAAAAACAAAAGGTACATCTTTTTGAAGAAGATTAGTAAGAGGTTTTGATATTTTAGAGAAATCTTTAATAAACCTCCTATAAAAACCAGCATGACCAAGAACACTACGAATACCTTTAACATCCCTAAGACAGAGCATTTTCTCTATTGCTTCCACTTTAGCTCTGTCAACTTCGATACCTCTTTCAGAAATTTTATGTCCAAGAACAATTCCTTCATTAACCATAAAGTGGTATTTCTCCCAATTAAGAACCAGATTAGTTTCCTCACATCTCTGCAAAACTTTATCAAGGTTGTGCAAACAATTACCAAAAGAAGTTCCATAGATGTAGAAATCGTCCATGAATACTTCCACAATTTCTTCACAAAAACCATGAAAAATAGCAGACATGCATCTTTGAAATGTAGCAGGAGCATTGCATAAAGCGAAAGGCATATATCTATAAGCATAAGTTCCATAAGGACAAGTAAAGGTCGTTTTCTCTTGATCGTGCTTCCTAACAACAATTTGAGAAAACCCTGAATAACCATCAAGAAAGAAAAAATGAGTTTTCTTAGACAACTCTCTAGCATTTGATCAATAAAGGGTAAAGGATAATGATCTTTCTTAGTGACTTTATTAACCTTTCTAAAATCAATGCACATTCTATAACCAACTACTACTCTTTGTGGAATAAGCTCATTATTTTCATTAGGCACATCATTCGTTCCAACTTTCTTAGGGACACAATGCAGAAGTCTTACCCATCTACTATCAGCAATAGCAAAAATAACACCGACAAAAAGAAGTTTTAATACCTCGTTTCTTACCACCTCCTTCATCTTAGGAATTAAACAGCGTTGATGTTCAACAACTGGCTTTGCATCAGGTTCAATATTGATAGCATGCTAATATATAGTGGGAGAAATCCCCTTCAAATCATCAAGAGTATAACCAATATCTCCACGGTGTTTCTTCAAAATTCCTAATAATTTTTCCTCTTCTTCACCTGAAAGTTTAGCTCTAATAATAACAGGATATATTTTCTTATCATCAATATAAGCATATTTGAGATCATCACGCAAGGTTTTAAATCAAAGACATGATCCTCCTTTGGTGGCAATGTGACATCCCTAATTTTTGGCAAGTGCAAAAAATCACAAAAATTTGAATTTTTTTGTTTTCATGTTATGCAAGACATAAAAACCAAATAAAACGAAAGAACAAAAGAAAACCATTATGTTGTTTGTAGTGTTATTGAAATTACCAATCGAATTATGCCTCTATTTTCCATTAACCCTAAACCTCTTTCAACTAAGTTTTCTTATCTCAAGTAATTGCTTCTATCTAGCAAGCCTTATAATATAGAATGTTTACAACTCAAAATAATATATTGAAAATGTTTTCATGGCCTTAAAAACTTGAGAATTACAAACCTCAATAATATTTTCACCAGTAATAAACATTATATAAACTTGAAAATAGTTATGTGACAATGTTTTATCCAACTTTAAGAGTATTAAATGGTTATCTTAACAATATGTTCTCAAAATGTTTGTTTTCAACTCCCATATATTAATAATATTTCATCTATCAAATTATATGATTTATTAAAAATAATTTCAAAGCCAAAATCAACTATACCACTTATTAACTACTCTGTTAAGTATTAAGTAACCAAATCTTTTCCACCAAACTATTTGTGGTAAAAGGGACTTAGAGAAAACATATATTTACAATATAATATGTCTCTGGTTTTATTTTACCAAATATGTTATTTATTATTTTCTATTTAGAAAATGACATTAAGTTGCTATGAGGGTTTATTCATATTTAAATATATATATATAAATTTGAAAAATGAGTTATATGACTTTCAAAAATACTATTTGTCTTATAGTATGTCAGTGAAAATTTATTTGACTAATATTTACATTTTTATTATTTTCTAATTTTAAAATAACATTAAGTACTATTAATGTTTTATTTATATTTGCAAAATATAAAAATTCAAATGTGTTGAAAAGTTCACAAAAATGTTACCATCTGAAAGGGTTGAATTTTATGAATCAAATGCAGTTGGTTTGAGGTGATTTGGAATTACAAAACAAAAGATATTGAATAAATAAGAAAACATGGGGAAAAAATGATGACTTCACCTCCCGTCATGTCGCCTTCAAAGTCTAGAACAGAAACACATCCGTTTCTATTGAATTTTTCATCGATTGATTCCGACCCATTCAGTGCGTAATTGGTGGCCCTCTTCATCTCTCCTTAAAGCCCCATGCCCCCTCTCTGTTTCCCCTCCCTCTCCACAAAGAACCGTGCGTAGAGGCTAGAGAAATTCGTCGCGAGAGTCGTCCTAGGCCGCCACAGTCCATCTTGTTTTCCGGCCAGGTGAGCATGCTCCCGAGATCGAGTCCCCCTATATTCAATTCCACTTTCCTCCCCCGACCAATTTCCCGTCCGCATGTGTACCGGAGAGGTTAGAAGGCCACGCCGGAGTCGCTCTGCCTCCACCACCACGGGATCCGTTGGCGCCTTAAATCGAGGAAGTGCAAGCCCGCGCCACTGTCTCCATGTTCTTCTTCGTACGGCCGAGCCTCTTCGTGGCCTTTCCCAGCTCTGGGAGCCTCTGCATCGTCGCCGTCGTCAACTTCCGAGCGGCAGCCACCGCCGTGGTCTCCATTTTCGGCAGCCCCACTGGTGAGGTGAGCTACCACTCGTCATCACCGTTCGATTTGATCTTTACGGCCTGGATTAGATCCACTCATTCAAGGGGTATCAACCAACGAGAGTTAGCCACCTGTATGCCCAGTCAGCAACCCGTTAAGTAAGGTATCCGTCGCTCGGTGCAGCGCGTAGCAGGCCAAAGCCCAGCTGTTATCTGTCGCCCAGTGCAGCGCACAGCAGCCCATTCTCTGTTTTTCTTCCGGAATAGAAAATAAATAGTAAATTTTGCAGAAAAGCCCCTAGAAACTAGAATCATCATAACTTTTTAACCATAAGTCCAAATTAAGCAAACTTGGACTTTTTGAAATCCCCAAAATGTGTATAATATTTTAGCATTGTTAAAATTCAAATTTGAAAAAATTAAATTGGTTCAAATTCAAATATGCTTATTTGATGAAATTTGACATAATTTAAATTCTGTAAATCCAATTTAAGCAAACCAAATTTCTTTGGGTTCCTTAGAATGTGTAATAACAGTACCCACTTCCCAAAATCCTATTTGAATTATTTTTGAAGTGTTTTAGATTTTAGATAGCCATTTGGGTACTAAGACATAATTTAAATTCTATAAATAATTAGAAAATGATTTCTTAAGCAAAGTTGCTCCATTTGGTAACCTTATATTATAGAGACAAGTACCCCAACCACGTGACCATACTAGAACTATTTCCATGAAGACTTGGACAAATTTTCACACATAAATTTCACATCATGTTACCCTTGTCTTAGAAAATATTTTTGCATATATGGTTTCATGTGATGTGGCTATTTTGGACCAAGACTTAGCCCTTAGTAAGGTTCAAACTTATACATTGCCAACTAGTGAACCCAAAAACAACAGTACCTTTGTTTTCTATCTACTTCTTCATTCCCCCATTCTTGCTTCAAGAATTCATCAAGTTAGCAAAACAGAAATCAAGACTCAAGCTCAAGATGGAACTTCCTTACCAACTTGGTGGCAACAAGTAGAGATAAAATGAAGATCATTAAAGAAATTGAAGGGAAGAATTAGACTCCACAACAACTAGAAGCAACTCAAGGAAGTAGAAGCATATGAAGAAAATCAAGAAGAAAAAAAACATCTTCCTCTCTCTACTTCTATCTTCTTATTTCCTATTTGACTTAGTGGTATTTTGTGCCCAACCCACCTTGGACCAACTAGTGAGAAAGCCATGAAGAATCTACCAAGACCAAGAGAAGAATCCATCCAAGGAACAAGACCACAAATAGAAGCATGAAGATGATCTTCAAGAAGACAAGCAAGTGAAGACTTGGAGCAATCCAAACTAGATGAAGAATAATATGTTGTTTTTGTCCAACCATTGACCCAAATGGAAAATCCCAAGACTTTATCTTGTTATCTCCATTGTTATGAAGTTAGCTGAACATAGACCTAGCTTAACCCAATAGGGAAAGACTAAATCTAGATAACTCAAATGTATTTATGAAAATCACTAAGTGTTACACAGAGTTATGTGTTACTTTAGTTCAAATAGTGAGATCACCTTGGTGAACTCTTGGAACTGCCTCGACAAGTATGGTTATAATAAAGTTTGATCACATCAAACTCAACCTAGTCCATCCCAAGTAAACCCTTGGAAACTCTTTAACAAGTATGAAACCATTAGAGAATGAATCTTTCAAACTCAAACCTTGAATTTGTCCTAGCCAACTTGGTTAAACCCCTTTTTGTTATGTCAGTTGCATTGTATGTTTTCTTCCTTTGTATGTTTGTTTGCTAGGATGCTTGTTTATTTTGTTATTGTGTTTCCAATGAATAGATTGTAAGGAGAGCAACGATATTTTGTGAAGAGAGTGTGATTTCTTCACCAACTCCAACCAGGCAAGTAACACATCATTCAACTACCCATTATTTTCTATATTCATTAGTTAATTTTGAGTAGTATGCATGATAGGAAATTTTACTAAGTTCTATTATGCTATGTTGTATCCTAGTAGTGTGTAGCCATCCTTATACATTGTTATTTTGAAGCCCTGGTACTTATTTGATGCTTAGCCTTGCTACAGAAATTGTTTTACTTGATGTTTTGGAAAAAATCTAAGTAATAACTTCAATGAACCACCTAGGTGGATTGGTAGTGCGGGGCTGTTTGAAAGTTGAGTGTCTCCCCGAGGGGAGTTCACTTGAAGGAATTCCACCCAGGAACAAAGTGTTTATGATGTTCCCCAAGTTTAGATTGCTTCTAGTGGAGCCTTTAGTCATATGAGCTCTGTCTTGATCAAGTAAGTTGTGAGGGTTCAGCCTGCGCTTGACAAGCATATGTAGCATAATTATAGGTGGAACGGGTCTTGCCATTGGGTTGAATTCTTGCTTCTAAAAGATCTTGTCTCAATTCTTCTCCTTTCCTTAATGCACTCAGGGTGTATAGGATGTTTGGATTGAGTTGAGTCTGAAGGTGAAAGTGCACAAACTCTGTAGAGTCAACAAACTAAGATCTTAACCGTGTCCCCGGTTATGGACAACTATGAGCAGCTGGACAAAAATGGACGGAAGAATCACATCACCATTTTCAATAAGTAAAATTTTGACCAAGTGAACAGTAGTTGTGGTGCTTGGATTTTAGTCCAATGATGCCACCCTTTGAAAATAAATGTTTGTTTTATAAAAGTGATAGGAGAAAATTGGCTTTATGCAAAATTAGCCAAAACTTCACTCAGCCAAATAAGCATGTAGTATTAGTCTTGACATTTATGTCCACCATAGTGTTACTTGTCAATACATTAAATTGTATTGACCCCCTTGTGGATGCATATTCCGTCATGTAGATGATTCTGAAGATGAGTGAGGATTTCGTTTAGGATCTCGAGACTACCGCCAACATGTTTTGCCTGTGGCACATGAACAAGATGGGCTCAATTTTGTACTATGTTTTTCGCTATATTTGTTGTTTTCTGCTAGTCTTTTAAGACTATGCAAGTTGTAATACTATTTCGTAAAGACTGGATCATGCGATGTAATAGAATTTGATGCATTTGCATGATATTTCATTTTGTGTTGTGGTGCTAGCAATTGATTCAGGGACTAGCACAATAACACAAATGTTCTTACATTATTTAAATGTGGGAACGCTACAAAATGGTATCAGAGCATTGTGTTGCCTGTAGAATTTGAGACCCTAAGTTTGGAAAAGACCCTAGCATTGAAAATTTTCTATGTTCAAACTTCTAGAAACAAAACATTCCATCTTAATCTTTCTCATATCCTCTCATGTATTATTCACCTTGAAATTTTTCTAGATGGCCTACCTCTTCAATACCATCAAGGCATGGTTGTTAATGACCACACCATGAAATGCAAGAAGTATTTTCACCACATGAAGACCTACACTCAAGACAATTCAAGAAAACTTGGAGAAATACCTAGACTTCACAACAATCAGAAACACCTCAAGACACTGAGAGAAGGACGTGAAGAAACTCAAAAATACATAGAGGAGACCACCAATCTAGTTACTTTGTTATAACAACGTTAACGTATTAGTGTATTGGTCATAGCAATGAGTGTGGTATGACAATACTAGATGTTTTTTAAAAACTATGTTGTTTGGTGTGATGAATGTTTTGCTATATGTTTGTTATGTGTTGTTTGCAACATGAGTTTCCTTGATATGCTCATCCATGCTAAGCCAAACCAAATCCTATACCCATTCACCAAACCATAGTGAGCTACCATATGAAGTGCAACATCAAACATTACACGTAAGAATGTTATGACTAGTTCCCTATAGAGACACAAGCCATCCAGTTGAGGAATGTCATAGGTCTCAAGATCTTGTTATTTTGTGTGAAGGAACAATCACATCCATGATCAATGCCAACTACCTCTTAAGGAGCAGCAAGCCAATCAACAAGTGAAGATAGACAAGTGGACTCAAAGTTGCATGAGCTATGATGATTGGAGCCTACTAAATCAGGAGAATGGATAAATCAAGAAAATACAAATTTTTAGATAGTGTTGTACAAAAGTTTATGCAATCTCACTAGTTGGAGAAACGATAGTTTAGCTCAGGTTTGTCTTACAGATGGGAAACTTTCTGTTAGACAAGTGAGGTGACCTAGTGTTATTATACGAGATACACCAATCTAAGTACAAGATAATGATGGAGTGCAACATGGATTGGCCCCCATGATGACTACTCACATTATCACTGTTTCTATGAAGAATGGTAAAGCTGAGTGACATACCTATTTCAAGGACGACGATTTAATCCTAAACCATAGAATGGTAAGATATAATAATAAACACCTTGTGTTAGACAAGTATTGCTAAAATGTATTAGTTTATGTGAGGATCAAACCAACCTTGGAGCTATCAAGCAATGGAAGACTTTGCCTACCATGAGAGTTTCTGTAGAAATAGCATGGTGTTTGCCTTCAAGGATGACAACAACAAAATGGAAGATTGCCAAGGACATCAAAAGACCAAGTTGAGAGTGACCCAAAGACTTTTGTTTTGACCCAAAGAGTAACCCCTCAGTGTTAAAGGTAGTTTAACAAAATTCTGTTGGTTTGTAACCCTACCAGGAGGGAAAGTTCTACCCAAACCATCTTAAGTAAAACCACACTCCAAGCTATGTGAATGGACACATCCTATTGGAAGAGAGTCTTAACCCATGGAATTATAAAGGTTGTATACATGGATTCAAGATCCCAAATACAAAGGATTTGATGGATGCTATACAAGAATACTATGGATGATGGAGTATGACTCCAGCTGAAGATATAGTCAAAACCAGCAATCAGTTAGACAAGAGTTTTAGACTACCCACAAAAGTTTTTATTAAGGGTGGTATCCCACCCAGTTGTTCTGGAACCCAGTTACCCAAACCTAATCTTTCTTTCTAGCCTTCCCAAATCTCGGGACAAGATTTCTTTTAAGGGTGGTAGTCTGTAACATCCCTGATTTTTGGAAAGTGCGAAAATCACAAATTTTTTAAACTTTTTGTTTTCATGTTATGCAAGACACAAAAATCAAATAAAATGAAAGAACAATGGAAAACCATTACGTTGTTTAGAGTGTTATTGATGACCGATCTAATTATGCCTCTATTTTCCATTAACCATTAAACCTCTTTCAACTAAGTTTTCTTATCTCAAAGTAATTGCTTCTATCTAGCAAGCCTTATACTATAGAATGTTTACAACTCAAAATAATATATTGAAAATGTTTTCATGGCTTTAAAAACTTGAGAATTACAAACCTCAAGAATATTTTCACCATTAATAAATATTATTTAAACTTGAAAATAGTTATGTGACAACAATTTTTTTATCCAACTTTAAGAGTATTAAATGGTTTTCTTAACAATATGTTCTCAAAATGTTTGTTTTCAACTCCCATATATTAATAATATTTCATCTGTCAAATTATATGATTTATTAAAAATAATTTCAAAGCCAAAATCAACTATGCCACTTATTAACTACTCTGTTAAGTATTAAGTAACCAAATATTTTCCACCAAACTATTTGGGGGTAAAAGGGACTTAGAGAAAACATATATTTCAAAAATAATATTTCTCTGGTTTTATTTTACCAAATATTCAATTTATTATTTTCTATTTAGAAAATGACATTAAGTTGCTATGAGGGTTTATTCATATTTAGATAAATATATTAATTTGAAAAATGATTTATATGACTTTCAAAAATAATATTTGTCTTATAGTATGTCAATGAAAATTTATTTGACTAATATTTACATTTTTATTATTTTCAAATTTTAAAATAACATTAAGTACTATTAATATTTTATTTATATTTGCAAAATATAAAAATTCAAATGTGTTGAAAAGTTTACAAGAATGTTACCATCTGAAAGGGTTCAATTTTATGAATGAAATGCAGTTGGTTTGAGGTGATTTGGAATTACAAAACAAAAGATATTGAATAAATAAGAAAACATGGGAAAAATGATGACTTCACCTCCCGTCATGTCGTCCTCAAAGTTTAGAACAGAAACGCATCCATTTCTATTTAATTTTTATCGATTGATTCCGACCGTTTCAGTGCGTAATTAGTGTAGAGGCCCCAGACCGGTAGGTCCAGAACCCCTCATATGCATTCATCCACGATCCCAGAAGATCCAATCGTGAACAACATACGTAGTTGGCATACAGAATACATCATCCATTACACGAATATAGAGTCTTACATAAATGGTCACATGACCAAGTTCTTGATAACTGTCACGCAGGACAGACATTCAAAGTAAACACAGCGGAAGACAATAAGCATAGCGTAGTAGAACCCGAGTCACGTCTCATCCTACAGGCTGCTGACTGGGAGACGATCCTAACTCGCAGGGCCATCAGCGTAGAACTCCTCCTCATAGTACTCCTCCTGAGGTGGCTCCTCGTAGTCTGATAAGTAGATACCAGGGGCGAAACCAAATGAGTACATTTGAATGTACTCAACAAAACATCCTTTATTAGCTTACAATAATGCATACATGCTTATTTGGTGGAGTGGGTAGGCCATACATATGGTTCAGCTACCCATGACAGACAAAAGATTTGCCATGGTTGATTTTTCAAGTTTACCTCTTTGTAAACAAAATCATTTAAAATAATGTAGTTTTGCTCTCGTAGATATCACATATCTTGGAGGTTTTATAATTCATTTGGAAAAGAAAGTTTATTCTTTTCAGAAACTTTTAGTAATAGTTTCTTTCTCATCGGTATCTCACAGATACCAAGTCATTCCTCCATAGTACCTCTCAGGTACAAAAGCCTTCCTTCAAAAACCTCTTTTGAAAAGTTGACACAATACTAGCTACATGGCCATTCAACCGTCCATATCCGAGGACGCGGCTATCTCGAAATAGTTTTACTCTGCAGAGGGGTACACATTTCCACTAGATCCAGAGTCCGCCATGAAACCACCATGGACTGTTCCCAACCTATGAGAACATCAGATAACTGGTCTTGACTATCCACTCTGTACAAGCTAGTACATGACTATCTCTTCAATTGGGGTTTCCCTCCCTGGCAAGCCATGTCCCACACCGCCCAAACAGGAGACCCAACTGCTGCATCCGGAGGGAAAATTAATCCCACACTTTAGATGTCCCGTATACTCACTCCTAGCGACACTTCGGTTCGGAGGATCCAATCCCCTATAGCATTTGAGATAGCACATATACTAACCATAACAAGTTTTTAATAAATCCCCTACCCATATTGGGGTAAAGTGGCAGTACGATAATGGTTGTCCAGCGAAGACTAGGTTATGTGTCTTTTGTAAACATTTCTCATAAAATTTCCCAACATAACAACTCTTCCGGTAGACAGGGTCTCACCCTTCATCCGGGGTTTTCCTTCCATAAGGTAATTGTTTACAAAAAAACACCTTTTATTTAGTTCACTTAAGAACTCAAGTTTTAAGTGGGTGTATGGTATTTATATACCATTTAGTGTCTAAGGGCTTGGTAATACCAAGTTGACTGTTATTATGATTCCTTATACTGGTGAGATTAATAGTAGTAGTAGGATTCACACAAAAGTAGTTTTTGAAGGTATAGTTTTGTAAAAACTTCAGAAGTGAAAAGCATGCATGATAGATAATGATAAGTATTTATACAGCAAGCATTAGGATGGCTTGCCTTGGTACAAGTGATGGTCCTGATCCTGAAAGTAACAGGAGTTGCAATACCCTTCTTCAGCAATTCCTTCCTCCTCGTTTTCTAACGTCGTAAAAAGAAATAAAGACACACTTTCAGAACCAAACAAGACAATCAATGCTACAAGTAATACATACAGCAAGCAATCAAGAAGTATCACCCAAAGTTCTCAATTTTTCCCTTAAGAAAAATTGATATAAAAACTATAGTTGAAAAGTCTGCTTTTTCCTAGTGTTTAAGTGTGGCCAAAAACATGATTCTTAGTTAAGAACACCATGGACCAGTGGGATAAAGCACATGTTTCTAGACAGTAGGGTGTCATATAAAACACATTTTGATGTCTAAAAATTTCCACAACAATCTCTATGGCTAGCAACCTATAATTTGCTAAACTACTCAAGTGGTGAAATAAGCTCATGACAACTAGTCAAGCCTATTTTCCACCATGAGGCAAACATACCAGTGGGTGCTCCACTAGCAAATATGCTCACCAAGAGGTTAATAAGCCTCTGGTCATTTTTATAAAAGTGCTCAAAACATACAAACAAGCACCCAAAAACTCCTACTCATACTAGTAGAGAATTTAGGAAAACTACTAGACTATTTTAGGCTATACTAGCTAATTTGATGCACAAGTGTGCAAGCTTTCAGAGGCAAAATACCCCTCTAACCAGTACCATAAATGCTACTGGATCTCACAAAAATATCATAAAAACATAGCTAGGAAACAAGGAAAACTATGCTTAAAATGCTACACATGTGAGGAGATTAATTCCTAGTCATCCAAGTGCTACTCATGCTTTTGTGCTACTTAAAAGGAAAACTATCAGAGGTGAAAACCCTAAGGTAATAATGCCACAAGGACATTCCATCCTCTGGTTTCAACACCAAGGATCCATATTTTTCCCTAAGGGAAAATAAGACAAAAAGCATACATGAATATCCTAGTGTGAAATCTAGTCCTTAAGCATTTCTATTTTAAACCTATTTCAAACACAAGCACCAAGCATCCAGAGGTGCTATGACCAAAATAACAGTACCTAAATGGTACTGGTTTCATGAGAATTAATCTAGCAACAAGCCTAAAAATCATTTAAAGATCTACTCAAAACATACATAAAAATCTAGCTATTAGCAAGACCTATGCATGGAAAAATAGTTCTAAAATGCTATCATTCAAACCATTTATTCTAACATGTTCATATAACTTGTAAGCATCATAACCACAATGGAAAACAACATCACAAGCAAGAACACATCATTTGCACCTCACAATATTAACATAAAAAGCAAGATCTAGAATTAAAATTTAGACAGAAAGTAACCAAAACTTGTTCTGTCTCTCTAAATTTTTCTGTGGCTCCAAAAAGTAAATCCTTCTAGGATGTGATAGTCATTATCACTACAAATCCTCTCCAACTTGCCTCACTCCAAAATAATATCCCAAACTCCCTCTAAAATTCATGGAATAGCCCACTGATGTTTTACCAAAATGGACGGCATTTCCAAATGGTAACTCACCTTGATGTAAGCTAAAAATCTACTGGTAGGTATTGAAAAGTTCTTTCCAAAACAGTTGAGTTTGCTCAAAAATGTTTTGTATTTTTGAAGTTCTATTCATTTCAATTTTTAGGGTACTGTCTGGCATATGATTCATAGAAAAATAATAAAAACTCAAAACATGGTTCTGCCAGTGGGAGATGGTTGTCATTTTGTATGGCTACGAGTACAAAAATTAGCAAGGTAAAATAAAAAGGTTTGCTACCTTTTCCAAGCCTAAAGCTAACACCTATATTTTCTGCCAGAAAAATTCTATTAAGGAATCTAACAGAAAAATGCTAGATGGGCTAGATCTGGCGCGCCTGGCCCAACAAACGCGCGGCGCAGCCCGCCAGCACGCGCGCGCGCGCGAAGCGGTACGTTCAAAGGGGACCGTCGATTCTCAGATCGACGGCTCCTGTGCCTTCTTCCTCCCCGCGCGCCTCTCTCCTCTCTCTCTCTCTCGGCCGTGGACGAACACCTAGCAGGCACGGGGATTCGCTCACCTCGGGCTCGCGAGAAGCAGTGGGACGGTGCGGGTGTGGGAGAGGGTGGCCTGGGCGACTCCTTGGCGCGGGCACGGGTGGCGAGAAGGCAGGGACACGGCGGCGGCTCGATGTCGCTCTGCGGCTGCTCCGAGGACGGCGGCGAGGAACCTGCAAGCGAGCGATGGCCAGAGGGTGTCAGGGAGACGGCTAGGGTTACGGGGAGTGCGCACATGCAAAAAGGGCGAGCTCACACGCACGGGATCAGTTGAATCGACGAGGTGGATCTCACGGTGGCCGGCGAGGGAAAAATGCCCGTGCTCCTCGCACACGGCGAGGCACGGCTTGGCATCTCGGGGGTGGGGTAGTGGAGTGGTAGGGTGTGTCCAGGCGAGAGGGCTTGGTCTCGAATGCTTTGTAGCCACGAGGCCAAGGTGGGGGTGCTCGGGTGGCAATGGCATGGGCATGCCCTTGCCCTTTGGGGGTTTTCCACGGGTGGCAAGGCCTCCAATTGGTGCCTAGGGGTCACTCCAGTACATAAGTGTGAGCAAAGCCACAGCAAGGGCCAAGTTATGGGTAAAAGCAAAATTTAACACTATTACAACCACTATTTGTGACATCACTCTTTAGTCAAAAGCCACCTCACAATTCTCCCTCCCTGGTCAGCCAAAGGAGGATCCAATGCCACCTTCTAGAAGCCTAGTATCCTGGTTTTCGAATTGGCAAAGTGGCTAAGCTTGGATCAGTACCCACAATCTAAAACATCAAGGCCAAAAGTGTATTCACTGTTCTGTCAGAAAAATTCAGTTAGGCAGTTTTCTGAATTTTTCTAAGTGCTGGAAAAGCAGACAGAGATAGCAAAAGTTGGGCTTGTTTTCACCAAGCAAACAAGCTCTAAAATGAGTTATTTAAAAAGCTAATCAGAGAGCAACTATCCAAGTTTCATAACCAACCATTTGATTTGAAAAAGGATAGGTTTATGGCTCTGAAAATAAATGGCAAAGTAGGTACATTCTCTGTTTTTAAAATGCTCAATTTTCTGTCTTAACAAGATGGCTCAAAAACCATCATGGCATTGTGTGTTAATTTTCTTTGTAGGTTTTTCCAAGAGTGTAGTTTTGTTGTACTCATTACAGAGAGTAGTTTTGATCAAAGAAAATCCATAATTGGATAATCCTTGTGATGGAAAACAAGGGTTGAAAACAGCTACTTGGCTGTTTTTCAGGGCAAAAAATTATATTGGAAAATCTAATGAAATCTTTTCCAATTAATCTTATTTCAAGTTCAAGTTGATTCCTAATCATTAATAACACATTTTCAAGTTGAAACAAAGGGTCACCTCAAGTCTTGAAAAATAATCTCTTAAGAACCTTAGTGGAAAACATAGGAAAACAAAATATAAAACAATGTGTTTCTTAGGAGAAAAACTCCTCAAGTGAGTGAAAAGAAACACACCACTAATATTGCATAGATAAACCTTACTACACAAACATGTTGTCCACTTAATTGCATTACAAAAGTCTTAAGAGACTTGCTAAATTAATATAATACAAGTGCTTAAAAACAGGGATGTGACAAATCTCCCCCCCTTAAAAGAATCTCGTCCCGAGATTCGCGGGTCTAGGCTTTAAGAAAATCAGGGAACTCCTTCCTGATATCATCCTCACGCTCCCAGGTAGCTTCTTCCTCAGAGTGATTGGTCCACTGAATCTTAAGGAATTTTATAGCACGCCTCCTGGTAGCACGCACAATTTCCTCGAGAACCCGCAGGGGTCTATCACGATAAGTCAAATCATCATTTATGTCAATGGTCCTGAAATCCACGTCTTGATACGAGAGATCCTTCTCCGGTACTTGCAGACATTTCCGGAGCAATGACACATGGAAAACATTGTGAAACGCAGATAGCTCCTCAGGTAATTCTAACTGATAAGAAACTTCGCCACGACGCGCCAAGATCTTAAAAGGGCCAATATACCTGGGGGCCAGCTTTCCTTTGACATGGAAACGCTGCATCCCTTTGAGTGGCGTAACACGAAGGTACACGAAATCTCCAATGCTGAAAGAGACATCACGACGCTTCGTATCAGCATAACTCTTCTGACGAGATTGAGCTGTCTTTAAACGTTCCCGAATAAGTTGGACTTGCTCCTCTGCAGCTTTCAAAGTGTCCACACCAAAAACCTGACTGTCTCCAGTCTCAGTCCAATTTAAAGGTGTACGGCATTTACGCCCATACAGAGCTTCAAAAGGGGCCATTTGCAAGCTAGACTGATAACTGTTGTTGTAAGAAAACTCTGCGAAGGGCAGACAGTCTTCCCATTTAATTCCATAGGACAACACACAAGCACGGAGCATGTCTTCCAGAATTTGGTTCACACGCTCTGTTTGTCCATCAGTCTGCGGATGATAGGCTGTGCTAAAGGCTAATTTGGTTCCCAAACTCTCGTGCAACTTCTTCCAAAATCTAGAGGTGAACTGTGTACCTCGATCAGATACAATCCTGCTTGGGACTCCGTGTAGGCTGACAATCCGAGAAATATAAAGGTCAGCAAGCTGATCTCCACGATATGTGGTCCGGACAGGAATAAAGTGAGCAACTTTCGTGAGCCTGTCCACGACAACCCATATAGAATCATTTCCTCGGCTGGACCTAGGAAGTCCAGTGATGAAGTCCATTCCCACTTCATCCCATTTCCAAACAGGCACTTGCAACGGTTGGAGCAATCCAGCGGGACGCTGGTGCCCAGCTTTAACTTGCTGGCAGACATGGCACTTGGCTACAAATGAACCAATCTCTCGCTTCATTCCATGCCACCAGAATCTCTCTTTCAGGTCTTGATACATCTTTGTTCCTCCAGGATGGATAGAATACATGGTCTCATGAGCTTCGACCATGATGGTCTGCTTGAGATCAGATTCTGAGGGAACACAAATACGGCCTTCATACCATAATCCCCCATCAGTATCGATGGTAAACCCAGCAACCTTTTCCTTCTCCATGCGGGCCTTAATCCCATCAATACTTTTCTGGCCTTTCTGCGCTTCTTTGATCTGGTCAACCAGGGTCGGTTTAAGCTCTATGGCGTCTAACATGCCATAGCTGACCACTTCAATGCCAAGCTGGTCCAGCTCTTTCCACAACTCGGGTTGCCTTACTAGGATCATAGCATTTAGAGAGGCCGGCTCTCGACTAAGAGCATCTGCAACCACATTTGCCTTTCCCGGGTGATAATGAATACTCAGATCATAATCTTTAATGAGCTCAATCCAGCGGCGCTGCCTCATGTTGAGCTCACGTTGAGTAAAGATATACTTTAAACTCTTATGATCCGTGTAAATTTCCACTCGCCTTCCCATAAGAAAGTGCCGCCATGTCTTGAGAGCATGAACAACGGCAGCAAGCTCTAAGTCATGAGTGGGATAATTCAATTCGTGGGGTCTCAACTGGCGGGATATGAAAGATATCACCTTCCCTTCTTGCATAAGCACGCTTCCAAGACCAAGCTTAGAAGCGTCACAATATACGTCGAAATTCTTGGTGACATCCGGCATTATAAGGATTGGGGCAGACACCAGTCGGTGCTTCAACTCATTGAAACTTTCTTCACACTTGTCCGTCCATAGGAACTTGCTATCCTTCTTGAGCAACTGGGTGAGGGGTCTGGCTATACTCGAGAATCCCTGAACAAACTTGCGGTAATATCCTGCCAAACCCAGAAAGGATCTGACTTCAGTCTGGTTGGTCGGAGCAGCACGCTTCTCCACAGACTGAACTAGAGCAGGGTCAACAGATATTCCTCCCGCAGATACTACATGTCCAAGAAATCCGACTTCCGTCAACCAGAATTGATATTTACTAAACTTAGCATACAATTGATGCTCACGAAGTGTTCCGAGCACAAGTCTCAGATGTTCTTCGTGTTCTTCCTCACTCCTCGAGTATATAAGAATGTCGTCAATAAACACCACGACAAACTTGTCTAGAAAATCCATGAATACCTTATTCATGAGATTCATGAAATAGGCAGGGGCATTGGTTAGACCAAAGGACATTACGGTGTATTCATACAGCCCGTAACGAGTGGTGAAAGCAGTCTTTGGAATATCAGTATCACGGACTTTCAATTGGTGATAACCTGTCCGAAGGTCAATCTTAGAGAAGATTACAGCCCCATTCAGCTGGTCAAACAGGTCTTCAATTTTGGGCAACGGGTATTTGTTCTTGATGGTAACATCATTAAGCTTGCGGTAGTCCACACATAAACGAGTGGTACCGTCCCGTTTTCCCACAAAAATGATCGGAGATCCCCATGGCGATGCACTAGGGCGAATCAATCCCTTCCTTAACATGTCCTCCAGCTGAGTCTTCAACTCATCTAATTCCTTCGGGTTCATCCGATACAGCTTCTGTGCTATGGGTCCAGTTCCGGGCACTAACTCGATCACAAACTCGATATCCCGATCAGGGGGCATACCGGGTAATTCTTCAGGAAAAACATCCGGGTATTCGCAAACTACCGGAACTTCCTCAAGGACAGGGTGTGCTATTCCGGTGTGGCAGTGAACTTGTGACGAGGGTCGAGTTGCAGTGTACGCAACCTTTTCCCCATCCTCTGAGATCATTTCAATAGATTTCTTAGTGCAATCGATAACTCCCTTATACTTGGCCATCCAGTTCATACCGAGTACCACTTCTATCCCTTTGGATCCCAGCACTATAAGATCAGCATGAAAAGTTTTCCCTTGAATTTCTACTGGTACCTCATTGCAAATTAGGTTGGCTTTAGTACTATCCCCAGGTATTTGTACTAACATAGGGTTGTGCATACGAGAATGCTTCATACCACTCTTCTCAGCAAACGGTTTAGTGACAAAGGAATGTGATGCACCAGAATCAAACAGTACTGCGGCTGGTACCGAGTTGACAGGAAACATACCCATCACCATGTCTGGTGCCTCCTGAGCTTCTGCAGCATTGATATGGTTCAGGTGTCCCTTCATCCTATTCTGTCGTCCAGTGGAAGGACCATGGTTCATCTTGGTTGCAGCAGGCTGGGCTGGAGCAGTAGCTTTGTTGGGGCACTCACGAGCGAAGTGGCCCTCCTTTCCACAGGCAAAGCAACCTCTAGAAGGCTTTGAGCTCGGGTTTGGCTTGGGAGCATTGTTGGTGTGGTTCCCATTTCCTCCATTGTTACCTCCATAGCGGTTTCCATGATTATTCCCAGAGTGATTACCATGGTTACCACCATAGCTGTTTCCTCCGTACCTTGGTGCATACGGTGCAGGGTGATTGTAGTTGTTGGGCCTTGGTGCATAGTTGTGGTTGGGGCGGGGTGCATAAGCAGGCGCCTTGTGGGTTGGTGGCCTCGCATACGGAGTGTTGCGAGTCCTCTGAGCACTAGGTCCTCCATGAGCAGTCATCTTCCTCTTGCGGTTATCATCAGCAGATTTCCGCTTGTGCTCCAGCACCATAGCGGCATTAGCAAGGGTCTCCATATCCTGGAATGGAACCACTACTAGAGAGCACTGGAGCTCATCATCCAGCCCATTTAAGAACCTCTCCTTCTTCTTAGCATCAGTATTAATATCATCCTGTGCATACCGGGACAGAGTAGTGAAATTCTCCCAGTATTCAGACACCGGCATGCTTCCCTGTTTCAGATTCAGAAATTTCTCCCGCATAAGTGCCATCATTCCCTGGGGAATGTGATACTTGCGGAACCTTGCAGAGAATTCCTCCCAGGTGAACACGTGACCAGCAGCAACAGTCTCACGTGTAGTTTCCCACCAAGTCCTGGCAGGACCAGCGAGAAAATGGGAGGCCAACAGGACCTTATCATTCTCCTCAACTGAAGCGACCTCCAGTTTGTTTGCAATGGTGCGGAGCCAGTCGTCAGCATCGAGAGGCTCCACAATCCTTGTGAAAACTGGGGGGTTGGTGTGCTGAAAGTCTCTCAGTCTCGAGCGAGCACCATTGCCATTGCCATTGCCATTATTGTTGGCGGCAGCAGCTAGTTGTTGCAGAGCGGTAATGGTAGCTGCACTCTCATCTCGGCTGGCCTGGCGATCTTCCATCAGCAGGGCCAACAGCGCCTCCACTGTGGGTGGTGGTGGCGGTGGGGGTTCGCGACGGGGTGCCATGCTGAAGTGAAAAATGTGTAAGTCTAAGAATAAATTCTTGTTTTTTGAAAACCCAGTACCTTAATATTTAAACAAAAGGAATACTAGCGATAAGTTTCAAAAACAAGAGCGGGGCAGTCGCAAACTTGAATGAAATGAACGCAAGGTAGTGACAATCAACCGAAAACCAAGCCAAACATTTCATTCATCACCATAATTAAACAGAGTTTCTTACAATACACACACACATCACAAGCCATATCATACAAGGAAGGCTTCATCGAGCTACAGGGGGTGCGATTGGTGGGGTCATCGCAAGGCTACTACTAGCAAACTATCTAGCAAAACGATCTAGCATACCTAACTAGTATCTAGACCAGCACCATGTGCTAAGGGTGAGAAGGCAGCGACTACACAGAGTCGTCGCTGTCCCCAACGTCGAAGATACGCTCCTCAGGGTCCTCCTCGTCCTCGTCAAGCAGGTCATCATCATCCTGCTCGCTAGCCTCGCTCATATCCATCCCCTCTAAGTCGGAGGGAACGTCCTCAATAGGCAGAAGATCCTCAATCTCCCTGTGGAGCTCTGCGGCCTCCTCCTCCAGCTCCTCTATGGCAGCGTCTCTCGTGGCTATGTCGTCACGAGCTATCTGAAGCCTGCCGCGCAGAACGGCGTTAGCCCCCTCCAGGGCCGTCAGTCTAGTGGTGAGGCGTGCACGGCCAAGGCGGGTGGCCCTCAGTTGCCTCCGTAAGGCACGGTGCCTCGCGGTAGTAGCCTCCAACTGCTCCCTCAACTGGGACAACTGCTGAGCCAGAGTTCCACTCTCCTCCTGGCTGTCGTGAAGCTCAGCCCTCAGCTCGTCAGTCTCGGCTATCAGTGTTTGGTGCACCAATATGCCGTGGAGGGTGTCAAGACGCTGGTCGTCCAACCTGAGCTGAGTGCGGTGTAGCAGAATCTCCATCTCGTCCAAGTGGGGACCAACAGTGGTAAAGTCTGGCTCGACAGGAAGTGGTATGCCATCCTCATCACGTCTCCCAATCAGCTTGAACCGGGAACCGATGAACATGTACTCCCCGATGTGTGCCAGACGTGCTACTGACTCCTGAATCACGCGCACCGCAGCCTCGTTCCAAGAACGATCAACATCATGGTAAACGTAGGCCTCCACTGTCGGGCTAGCCAGAGGTGCGCGGATAGTGACCTCCGCGTACCAGTCTCCCTCCAGAGGTGCCCCGACAACTAGTCCTCCTCGCAGCTCCGGAAGTGGGCGTCCACGTCCATCTACACAAAATTTTAAGTATAGTTTAAGTTAGATCCAAGTGTGCAAGATTTTAGGTTCATGCAAGAAATAACTTTAATGCAAGTAGAGTCTAACCCAGAGAGGTGGTGGGATATAGGGAATAGTTTTATACTTAGTCATATATCCAAATTTTTTGTATTAGTAACTTAGATTATCGGAGTATACACTAACGTCCATGCTAACTAAGGTCTCCTAGAGTCAGGATGGCTCTGATACCAACTTTGTAGAGGCCCCAGACCGGTAGGTCCAGAACCCCTCATATGCATTCATCCACGATCCCAGAAGATCCAGTCGTGAACAACATACGTAGTTGGCATACAGAATACATCATCCATTACACGAATATAGAGTCTTACATAAATGGTCACATGACCAAGTTCTTGATAACTGTCACGCAGGACAGACATTCAAAGTAAACACAGCGGAAGACAATAAGCATAGCGTAGTAGAACCCGAGTCACGTCTCATCCTACAGGCTGCTGACTGGGAGACGATCCTAACTCGCAGGGCCATCAGCGTAGAACTCCTCCTCATAGTACTCCTCCTGAGGTGGCTCCTCGTAGTCTGATAAGTAGATACCAGGGGCGAAACCAAATGAGTACATTTGAATGTACTCAACAAAACATCCTTTATTAGCTTACAATAATGCATACATGCTTATTTGGTGGAGTGGGTAGGCCATACATATGGTTCAGCTACCCATGACAGACAAAAGATTTGCCATGGTTGATTTTTCAAGTTTACCTCTTTGTAAACAAAATCATTTAAAATAATGTAGTTTTGCTCTCGTAGATATCACATATCTTGGAGGTTTTATAATTCATTTGGAAAAGAAAGTTTATTCTTTTCAGAAACTTTTAGTAATAGTTTCTTTCTCATCGGTATCTCACAGATACCAAGTCATTCCTCCATAGTACCTCTCAGGTACAAAAGCCTTCCTTCAAAAACCTCTTTTGAAAAGTTGACACAATACTAGCTACATGGCCATTCAACCGTCCATATCCGAGGACGCGGCTATCTCGAAATAGTTTTACTCTGCAGAGGGGTACACATTTCCACTAGATCCAGAGTCCGCCATGAAACCACCATGGACTGTTCCCAACCTATGAGAACATCAGATAACTGGTCTTGACTATCCACTCTGTACAAGCTAGTACATGACTATCTCTTCAATTGGGGTTTCCCTCCCTGGCAAGCCATGTCCCACACCGCCCAAACAGGAGACCCAACTGCTGCATCCGGAGGGAAAATTAATCCCACACTTTAGATGTCCCGTATACTCACTCCTAGCGACACTTCGGTTCGGAGGATCCAATCCCCTATAGCATTTGAGATAGCACATATACTAACCATAACAAGTTTTTAATCAAGCCCCTACCCATATTGGGGTAAAGTGGCAGTACGATAATGGTTGTCCAGCGAAGACTAGGTTATGTGTCTTTTGTAAACATTTCTCATAAAATTTCCCAACATAACAACTCTTCCGGTAGACAGGGTCTCACCCTTCATCCGGGGTTTTCCTTCCATAAGGTAATTGTTTACAAAAAAACACCTTTTATTTAGTTCACTTAAGAACTCAAGTTTTAAGTGGGTGTATGGTATTTATATACCATTTAGTGTCTAAGGGCTTGGTAATACCAAGTTGACTGTTATTATGATTCCTTATACTGGTGAGATTAATAGTAGTAGTAGGATTCACACAAAAGTAGTTTTTGAAGGTATAGTTTTGTAAAAACTTCAGAAGTGAAAAGCATGCATGATAGATAATGATAAGTATTTATACAGCAAGCATTAGGATGGCTTGCCTTGGTACAAGTGATGGTCCTGATCCTGAAAGTAACAGGAGTTGCAATACCCTTCTTCAGCAAATCCTTCCTCCTCGTTTTCTAACGTCGTAAAAAGAAATAAAGACACACTTTCAGGACCAAACAAGACAATCAATGCTACAAGTAATACATACAGCAAGCAATCAAGAAGTATCACCCAAAGTTCTCAATTTTTCCCTTAAGAAAAATTGACATAAAAACTATAGTTGAAAAGTCTGCTTTTTCCTAGTGTTTAAATGTGGCCAAAACCATGATTCTTAGTTAAGAACACCATGGACCAGTGGGGTAAAGCACATGTTTCTAGACAGTAGGGTGTCATATAAAACACATTTTGATGTCTAAAAATTTCCACAACAATCTCTATGGCTAGCACCTATAATTTGCTAAACTACTCAAGTGGTGAAATAAGCTCATGACAACTAGTCAAGCCTATTTTCCACCAAGAGGCAAACATACCAGTGGGTGCTCCACTAGCAAATATGCTCACCAAGAGGTTAATAAGCCTCTGGTCACTTTTATAAAAGTGCTCAAAACAAACAAACAAGCACCCAAAAACTCCTACTCATACTAGTAGAAAATTTAGGAAAACTACTAGACTATTTTAGGCTATACTAGCTAATTTTATGCACAAGTGTGCAAGCTTTCAGAGGCAAAATACCCCTCTAACCAGTACCATAAATGCTACTGGATCTCACAAAAATATCATAAAAACATAGCTAGGAAACAAGGAAAAACTATGCTTAAAATGCTACACATGTGAGGAGATTAATTCCTAGTCATCCAAGTGCTACTCATGCTTTTGTGCTACTTAAAAGGAAAACTATCAGAGGTGAAAACCCTAAGGTAATAATGCCACAAGGAAATTCCATCCTCTGGTTTCAACACCAAGGATCCATATTTTTCCCTAAGGGAAAATAAGACAAAAAGCATACATGAATATCCTAGTGTGAAATCTAGTCCTTAAGCATTTCTATTTTAAACCTATTTCAAACACAAGCACCAAGCATCCAGAGGTGCTATGACCAAAATAACAGTACCTAAATGGTACTGGTTTCATGAGAATTAATCTAGCAACAAGCCTAAAAATCATTTAAAGATCTACTCAAAACATACATAAAAATCTAGCTATTAGCAAGACCTATGCATGGAAAAATAGTTCTAAAATGCTATCATTCAAACCATTTATTCTAACATGTTCATATAACTTGTAAGCATCATAACCACAATGGAAAACAACATCACAAGCAAGAACACATCATTTGCACCTCACAATATTAACATAAAAAGCAAGATCTAGAATTAAAATTTAGACAGAAAGTAACCAAAACTTGTTCTGTCTCTCTAAATTTTTCTGTGGCTCCAAAAAGTATATCCTTCTAGGATGTGATAGTCCTTATCACTACAAAGCCTCTCCAACTTGCCTCACTCAAAAATAATATCCCAAACTCCCTCTACAATTCATGGAATAGCCCACTGATGTTTTACCAAAATGGATGGCATTTCCAAATGGTAACTCACATTGATGTAAGCTAAAAATCTACTGGTAGGTATTGAAAAGGGCTTTCCAAAACAGTTGAGTTTGCTCAAAAATGTTTTGTATTTTTGAAGTTCTATTCATTTCAATTTTTAGGGTACTGTCTGGCATATGATTCATAGAAAAATAATAAAAACTCAAAACATGGTTCTGCCAGTGGGAGATGGTTGTCATTTTGTATGGCTACGAGTACAAAAATTAGCAAGGTAAAATAAAAAGGTTTGCTACCTTTTCCAAGCCTAAAGCTAACACCTATATTTTCTGCCAGAAAAATTCTATTAAGGAATCTAACAGAAAAATGCTAGATGGGCTAGATCTGGCGCGCCTGGCCCAACAAACGCGCGGCGCAGCCCGCCAGCACGCGCGCGCGCGCGAAGCGGTACGTTCAAAGGGGACCGTCGATTCTCAGATCGACGGCTCCTGTGCCTTCTTCCTCCCCGCGCGCCTCTCTCCTCTCTCTCTCTCTCGGCCGTGGACGAACACCTAGCAGGCACGGGGATTCGCTCACCTCGGGCTCGCGAGAAGCAGTGGGACGGTGCGGGTGTGGGAGAGGGTGGCCTGGGCGACTCCTTGGCGCGGGCACGGGTGGCGAGAAGGCAGGGACACGGCGGCGGCTCGATGTCGCTCTGCGGCTGCTCCGAGGACGGCGGCGAGGAACCTGCAAGCGAGCGATGGCCAGAGGGTGTCAGGGAGACGGCTAGGGTTACGGGGAGTGCGCGCATGTGAAAAGGGCGAGCTCACACGCACGGGATCAGTTGAATCGACGAGGTGGATCTCACGGTGGCCGGCGAGGGAAAAATGCCCGTGCTCCTCGCACACGGCGAGGCACGGCTTGGCGTCTCGGGGGTGGGGTAGTGGAGTGGTAGGGTGTGTCCAGGCGAGAGGGCTTGGTCTCGAATGCTTTGTAGCCACGAGGCCAAGGTGGGGGTGCTCGGGTGGCAATGGCATGGGCATGCCCTTGCCCTTTGGGGGTTTTCCACGGGTGGCAAGGCCTCCAATTGGTGCCTAGGGGTCACTCCAGTACATAAGTGTGAGCAAAGCCACAGCAAGGGCCAAGTTATGGGTAAAAGCAAAATTTAACACTATTACAACCACTATTTGTGACATCACTCTTTAGTCAAAAGCCACCTCACAATTCTCCCTCCCTGGTCAGCCAAAGGAGGATCCAATGCCACCTTCTAGAAGCCTAGTATCCTGGTTTTCGAATTGGCAAAGTGGCTAAGCTTGGATCAGTACCCACAATCTAAAACATCAAGGCCAAAAGTGTATTCACTGTTCTGTCAGAAAAATTCAGTTAGGCAGTTTTCTGAATTTTTCTAAGTGCTGGAAAAGCAGACAGAGATAGCAAAAGTTGGGCTTGTTTTCACCGAGCAAACAAGCTCTAAAATGAGTGATTTAAAAAGCTAATCAGAGAGCAACTATCCAAGTTTCATAACCAACCATTTGATTTGAAAAAGGATAGGTTTATGGCTCTGAAAATAAATGGCAAAGTAGGTACATTCTCTGTTTTTAAAATGCACAATTTTCTGTCTTAACAAGATGGCTCAAAAACCATCATGGCATTGTGTGTTAATTTTCTTTGTAGGTTTTTCCAAGAGTGTAGTTTTGTTGTACTCATTACAGAGAGTAGTTTTGATCAAAGAAAATCCATAACTGGATAATCCTTGTGATGGAAAACAAGGGTTGAAAACAGCTACTTGGCTGTTTTTCAGGGCAAAAAATTATATTGGAAAATCTAATGAAATCTTTTCCAATTAATCTTATTTCAAGTTCAAGTTGATTCCTAATCATTAATAACACATTTTCAAGTTGAAACAAAGGGTCACCTCAAGTCTTGAAAAATAATCTCTTAAGAACCTTAGTGGAAAACATAGGAAAACAAAATATAAAACAATGTGTTTCTTAGGAGAAAAACTCCTCAAGTGAGTGAAAAGAAACACACCACTAATATTGCATAGATAAACCTTACTACACAAACATGTTGTCCACTTAATTGCATTACAAAAGTCTTAAGAGACTTGCTAAATTAATATAATACAAGTGCTTAAAAACAGGGATGTGACAATTAGTGCCCCTCTTCATCTCTCCTTAAAGCCCCATGCCTCCTCTGTGTTTCCTCTCCCTCTCCACAAAGAACCGTGCGTAGAGGCTAGAGAAATGAGAAATTCGTCGCCGGAGTCGTGCTCGGCCGCCGCAGTCGATCTTGTTTTCCGGCCAGGTGAGCATGCTCCCGAGATCGAGACCCCCTCTGTTCAATTCCCCTTGCCTCCCCGCCCTCCACTGACAAATTTCCCGTCCGCAGGTGCACTTGAGAGGTTAGAAGGCCTCGTCGGAGTAGCTCTGCTTCCACCGCCACGGGATCTGTTGGCGCCTTCAATCCAGGAAGTGCAAGCCTCCGCCACTTTCACCATCTTCTTCTTCGTACGAAGCCGAGCCTCTTCGTGGCCTCTCCCAGCTCCGGGAGCCTCTGCATCGTCGCCGTCGTCAACTTCCGAGTGGCAGCCACCGCCGCGGTCTCCATTTCCGGTAGCCCCGCCGGTGAAGTGAGCTACCACCCGTGATCACCGTCTGATTTGATATTTATGGCCTAGATTAGATCCACTCATTGAGGGCTTGTTCGGTTAGTCCCAACCCCGCCGGGATTCGGTCAAATGATCCCCGTGGGTCGGCCGCCCGGGTTTCAATCCCGGCCCACCATTTTCCGTGCGTTCGTTTATACCGGGATTATCCCTATTTCGTCCGTTGTCACGTCCTTTAGAATAAGGTGGAGTTCTACTCCTTGGCTATTTTTGCATATATGGTTTCATGTGATGTGGCTATTTTGGACCAAGACTTATCCCTTAGTAAGATTCAAACTTATACATTGCCAACTAGTGGACCCAAAACAACATTACCTTTCTTTTCTATCTACTTCTTCATTTCCCCATTCTTGCTTCAAGAATTCATCAAGTTAGCAAAACAGAAATCAAGACTCAAGCTCAAGAAGGAACTTCCTTACCAACTTGGTGGCAACAAGTAGAGATAAAAGGAAGATCATTGAAGAAATTGAAGGGAAGACTTAGACTCCACAACAACTAGAAGCAACTCAACGAAGTACAAGCATATGAAGAAAATCAAGAAGAAGAAAAAACATCTTCCTCTCTCTACTTCTATCTTCTTATTTCCTATTTGACTTAGTGGTATTTTGTGCCCAACCCACCTTGGACCAACTAGTGAGAAAGCCATGAAGAATCTACCAAGACCAAGGAGAAGAATCCATCCAAGGAACAAGACTACAAATAGAAGCATGAAGATGATCTTCAAGAATACAAGCAAGTGAAGACTTGGAGCAATCCAAACTAGATGAAGAATAATAAGTTGTTTTTGTCCAACCATTGACCCAAATGGAAAATCCCAAGACTTTATCTTGTTATCTCCATTGTTATGAAGTTAGTTGAACCTAGACCTACCTTAACCCAATAGGGAAAGACTAAACCTAGATAACTCAAATGTATTGATAAAAATCACTAAGTGTTACACATAGTTATGTGTTACTTTAGTTCAAATAGTGAGATCACCTTGGTGAACTCTTGGAACTGCCTCGACAAGTATGGTTATAATAAAGTTTGATCACATCAAACTCAACCTAGTCCATTCCAAGTAAACCCTTGGAAACTCTTTAACAAGTATGAAACCATTAGAGAATGAATCTTTCAAACTCAAACCTTGACTTTGTCCTAGCCAACTTGGTTAAACCCCTTTTTGTTATGTCAGTTGCTTTGTATGTTTTCTTCCTTTGTATGTTTGTTTGCTAGGATGCTTGTTTATTTTGTTATTGTGTTTCCAATGAATAGATTGTACGGAGAGCAACGATCTTTTGTGAAGAGAGTGTGATTTCTTCACCAACTTCAACCAGGAAAGTAACACATCATTCAACTACCCATTATTTTCTATATGCATTAGTTAATTTTGAGTAGTATGCATGATAGGAAATTTTACTAAGTTCTATTATGCTATGTTGTATCCTAGTAGTGTGTAGCCATCCTTATACATTGTTATTTTGAAGCCCTGGTACTTATTTGATGCTTAGCCTTGCTACAGAAATTGTTTTACTTGATGTTTTGGAAAAAATCTAAGTAATAACTTCAATGAACCACCTAGGTGGATTGGTAGTGCGGGGCTGTTTGAAAGTTGAGTGTCTCCCCGAGGGGAGTTCACTTGAAGGAATTCCACCCAGGAACAAAGTGTTTATGATGTTCCCCAAGTTTAGATTTCTTCTAGTGGAGCCTTTAGTCATATGGGCTCTGTCTTGATCAACTAAGTTGTGAGGGTTCAGCCTGCGCTTGACAAGCATATGTAGCATAATTATAGGTGGAACGGGTCTTGCCATTGGGTTGAATTCTTGCTTCTAAAAGATCTCGTCTCAATTCTTCTCCTTTCCTTAATGCACTCAGGGTGTATAGGATGTTTGGATTGAGTTGAGTCTGAAGGTGAAAGTGCACAAACTCTGTAGAGTCAACAAACTAAGATCTTAACCGTGTCCCCGGTTATGGACAACTATGAGCAGCTGGACAAGAATGGACGGAAGAATCACATCACCATTTTCAATAAGTAAAATTTTGACCAAGTGAACAATAGTTGTGGTGCTTGGATTTTAGTCCAATGATGCCACCCTTTGAAAATAAATGTTTGTTTTATAAAAGTGATAGGAGAAAATTGGCTTTATGCAAACTTAGCCAAAACTTCACTCAGCCAAATAAGCATGTAGTATTAGTCTTGACATTTATGTCCACCATAGTGTTACTTGTCAATACATTAAATTGTATTGACCCCCTTGTGGATGCATATTCCGTCATGTAGATGATTCTGAAGATGAGTGAGGATTTCGTTTAGGATCTCGAGACTACCGCCAACATGTTTTGCCTGTGGCACATGAACAAGATGGGCTCAATGTTGTACTATGTTTTTCGCTATATTTGTTGTTTTCTGCTAGTCTTTTAAGACTATGCAAGTTGTAATACTATTTCGTAAAGACTGGATCATGCGATGTAATAGAATTTGATGCATTTGCATGATATTTCATTTTGTGTTGTGGTGCTAGCAATTGATTCGGGGACTAGCACAATAACACAATTGTTCTTACATTATTTAAATGTGGGAACGCTACAAAATGGTATCAGAGCATTGTGTTGCCTGTAGAATTTGAGACCCTAAGTTTGTAAAAGACCCTAGCATTGAAAATTTTCTATGTTCAAACTTCTAGAAACAAAACATCCCATCTTAATCTTTCTCATATCCTCTCATGTATTATTCACCTTGAAATTTTTCTAGATGGCCTACCTCTTCAATACCATCAAGGCATGGTTGTTAATGACCACACCATGAAATGCAAGAAGTATTTTCACCACATGAAGACCTACACTCAAGGCAATTCAAGAAAACTTGGAGAAATACCTAGACTTCACAACAATCAGAAACACCTCAAGACACTGAGAGAAGCACGTGAAGAAACTCAAAAAGACATAGAGGATACCACCAATCTAGTTACTTTGTTATAACAACATTAACGTATTAGTGTATTGATCATACCAATGAGTGTGGTATGACAATACTAGATGTTTTCTAAAAACTATGTTGTTTGGTGTGATGAATGTTTTGCTATATGTTTGTTATGTGTTATTTGCAAGATGAGTTTCCTTGATATGCTCATCCATGCTAAGCCAAACCAAATCCTATACCCATTCACCAAACCATAGTGAGCTACCATATGAAGTGCAACATCAAACATTACACGTAAGAATGTTATGACTAGTTCCCTATAGAGACACAAGCCATCCAGTTGAGGAATGTCATAGGTCTCAAGATCTTGTTATTTTGTGTGAAGGAACAATCACATCCATGATCAATGCCAACTACCTCTTAAGGAGCAGCAAGCCAATCAACAAGTGAAGATAGACAAGTGGACTCAAAGTTGCATGAGCTATGATGATTGGAGCCTACTAAATCAGGAGAATGGATAAATGAAGAAAATACAACTATTTAGATAGTGTTGTACAAAAGTTTATGCAATCTCACTAGTTGGAGAAACGATATTTTAGCTTAAGTTTGTCTTACAGATGGGAAACTTTCTGTTAGACAAGTGAGGTGACCTAGTGTTATTATACGAGATACACCAATCTAAGTACAAGGTAATGATGGAGTGCAACATGGATTGCCCCCCATGATGACTACTCACATTATCACTGTTTCTATGAAGAATGGTAAAGCTGAGTGACATATCTATTTCAAGGACGACGATTTTAGCCTAAACCATAGAATGGTAAGATATAATAATAAACACCTTGTGTTAGACAAGTATTGCTAAAACGTATTAGTTTCTGTGAGGATCAAACCAACCTTGGAGCTATCAAGCAATGGAAGACTTTCCCTACCATGAGAGTTTCTGTAGAAATAGCATGGTGTTTGCCTTCAAGGATGACAACAACAATATGGAAGATTGCCAAGGACATCAAAATACCAAGTTGAGAGTGACCCAAAGACTTTTGTTTTGACCCAAAGAGTAACCCCTCAATGTTAAAGGTAGTTTAACAAAATTCTGTTGGTTTGTAACCCTACCATGAGGGAAAGTTCTACCCAAACCATCTTAAGTTAAACCACACTCCAAGCTATGTGAATGGACACATCCTATTGGAAGAGAATCTTAACCCATGGAATTCTAAAGGTTGTATACATGGATTCACGATCCCAAATACAAAGGAGTTGATGGATGCTATACAAGAATACTATGGATGATGAAGTATGACTTCAGCTGAAGATATAGTCAAAACCAGCAATCAGTTAGACAAGAGTTTTAGACTACCCACAAAAGTTTTTCCTAAGGGTGGTAGCCCACCCAGTTGTTCTGGAACCCAGTTACCCAAACCTAATCTTTCTTTCTAGCCTTCCCAAATCTCGGGACAAGATTTCTTTTAAGGGTGGTAGTCTGTAACATCCCTGATTTTTGGAAAGTGCAAAAATCACAAATTTTTTAAACTTTTTGTTTTCATGTTATGCAAGACACGAAAACCAAATAAAATGAAAGAACAAAGGAAAACCATTATGTTGTTTGGAGTGTTATTGAAATGACCGATCTAATTATGCCTCTATTTTCCATTAACCCTAAACCTCTTTCAACTAAGTTTTCTTATCTCAAAGTAATTGCTTCTATCTAGCAAGCCTTATACTATAGAATGTTTACAACTCAAAATAATATATTGAAAATGTTTTCATGGCTTTAAAAACTTGAGAATTACAAACCTCAAGAATATTTTCACCATTAATAAATATTATATAAACTTGAAAATAGTTATGTGACCACAATTTTTTTATCCAACTTTAAGAGTATTAAATGTTTTTCTTAACAATATGTTCTCAAAATCTTTGTTTTCAACTCCCATATATTAATAATATTTCATCTATCAAATTATATGATTTATTAAAAATGATTTCAAAGCCAAAATACTCTATACCACTTATTAACTACTCTGTTAAGTATTAAGTAACCAAATATTTTCCACCAAACTATTTGGGGTAAAAGGGACTTAGAGAAAACATATATTTCAAATTTAATATGTCTCTGATTTTATTTTACCAAATATTCAATTTATTATTTTCTATTTAGAAAATGACATTAAGTTGCTATGAGGGTTTATTCATATTTAGATAAATATATAAATTTGAAAAATGAGTTATATGACTTTCAAAAATAATATTTGTCTTATAGTATGTCAATGAAAATTTATTTGACTAATATTTACATTTTTATTATTAAATTTCAAAATAACATTAAGTACTATTAATATTTTATTTATATTTGCAAAATATAAAAATTCAAATGTGTTGAAAAGTTTACAAGAATGTTACCATCTGAAAGGGTTTAATTTTATGAATGAAATGCAGTTGGTTTGACGTGATTTGGAATTACAAAACAAAAGATATTGAATAAATAAGAAAACAGGGAAAAAAAATGATGACGTGAGCTGACGTCATGTCGTCTTCAATGTCCAGAACAGAAACACATCCATTTCTATTTAATTTTTATCGATTGATTCCGACCGTTTCAGTGCGTAATTAGTGCCCCTCTTCATCTCTCCTTAAAGCCCCATGCCCCCCTCTGTGTTTCCTCTCCCTCTCCAGAAAGAACCGTGCGTAGAGGCTAGAGAAATGAGAAATTCGTTGCCGGAGTTGTGCTAGGCCGCCGCAGTCGATCTTGTTTTCCGGCCAGGTGAGCATGCTCCCGAGATCGAGACCCCCTCTGTTCAATTCCCCTTGCCTCCCCGCCCTCCACTAACCAATTTCCCGTCCGCAGGTGCACTTCAGAGGTTAGAAGGCCTCGTCGGAGTAGCTCTGCTTCCACCGCCACGGGATCCGTTGGCGCCTTCAATCCAGGAAGTGCGAGCCTGCGCCACTGTCACCATCTTCTTCTTCGTACGAAGCCGAGCCTCTTCGTGGCATCTCCCAGCCCCGGGAGCCTCTGCATCGTCGCCGTCGTCAGCTTCCGAGTGGCAGCCACCGCCGCGGTCTCCATTTCCGGTAGCCCCGCCGGTGAAGTGAGCTACCACTCGTCATCGCCGTCTGATTTGATATTTACGGCCTAGATTAGATCCACTCATTGAGGGCTTGTTCGGTTAGTCCTAACCCCGCCGGGATTCGGTCAAATGATCCCCGTAGGTCGGCCGCCCGGGTTTCAATCCCGGCCCACCGTTTATACCCGGCGTGTATTAGATCCCGCCCAATTCCCTTCCGAGCCCCTCGTTCCCACCGGGGTAAGAACAATCTTCTCTTCACCCGTGGAATGAATCCTGAACTGGTACAAGAAAAAATGGGGAAAGAGGAAACTTCTCCCTGAGAGCCTCTCTCACCATATCCGTCGATTCAGAGGCGACTGTGCGACGGCGCCGTCGCCGGCGCACCCGAGGCGAACCGGAGGAGAACGGAGGTGGCGTGCTGCCTTTTTCACCCCTGCCTACGCGATCTTGTAGACTATTCGGTGGGAAATGCATCGGCGCGAGTTCTGCAGCAGCCGCATCGACCCGATTCCGGCGTCCCTACTCCCCCACGGCGGCCTTCTCGCCGTAAGGTCGTCCTCCTTTTCCTTCCCATCTATTTCCTTGCAATTCTAGAGTTCTCGGATTTGCTAGCAATTTGAAGCGGGATTTGCATTTTTGCAGGGTTCCTGGATTTTCTAGCGATTTAGAATTTCTGGTTCTTTTGCCTCCTTTGCATGAGAACCTGGTTAGTGTAGGAGCGTTTTCCTGTCGGATCCAAAGTTCTGTATTCGGTTTCTTCCCTTGTTTGCTTACTAAATTTCTTCAGCAAAGCAAATTCCCTTGGTTGATTGAGGCTGTAGCCAATCCATTATACATTTGTTTGTTGTGATATATTGAGAGGAAATGGATAAGGTGACAGAGTCAATAATCTCTCTAGGTTTGCAGATTTCATGTCATAATACATTGAGCATAATCTGGTAGGGGGTTAGTGCGAACACGTTTGGTATGAGTGTCGAGCATCATCTCAGTAATGCAAAGGAGCCGTATATGTTAATGTATCTGTCAATGTATCTGTGCAGCTACCTGATGGTGTGGTTCGAGCGGTATGCCCGGCCGTCCATGAGCTCCCCTACGGCCACTCCATCATTTTTGGGTCATTGTGAGCTCACCGCTGACCAAGGGTGGTGCCGAGCTGATAACTGCACCAAAATGCGTCCAAGTGTTCGAGGAGGACATGGGGTTCCTATCATCGCAGCAAGGTGCTGATGAGGGAGAAGGTGCCCACCAAGGAAGTGTACCTCAACCTACTGTCGTCGGACACCTAGGTGGTAGTGTACGGGCGGTGGATGGAAAGAGCTCTCGATGTGCCTCTTTTTGGCCGGGTAAGACAAGATTCTGGGGCTGCTTTTTATCCCGTTGTTTGGTCCTTGATCTAGCATGCCTTTTGCTTAGCATGTAAAGCTATAACTGATCACCCATGGCAAAACCAAGTATTCCTAGTCATCAAGTTAACAGATGGAAATAACTAGTTTGCATAACCACAATTTTTTTTGATTAACCTTCCACAGCAGCAGAACTTAGGAAGATGATACAGTGTCAATGACAATAGATTTAAAAGATCTATCGGTAAAAAATTCAGAACATACTATCTGCAATGAATAAAGTCTGCTGCGACGAACAATCCATGTAATAATTGGTGAAAACATACCAAAATATGCTGTGTCTCCAGATTGGGAAAATATCGGAGGAAGGTGGGCACCATCTTGACCTCATTGTGGTTTCCAAAACGGACATTCAAACTCAGGGTCTTGACGCTGGTTACCATTGTGGTTTACTCAATTAGTTGTTGTGAATTGTGATTAAATTATTGGGAGTTTGACAAAGGATGAAACATGTAGTTATGTACTCATTTCTTTTTGCCGTACACATGATGTACCTGACACCTATAGTTCTGGAGAACGAGTGTAAGTGGGCATGGCAGTGTGATGCCCTTTTCTCCTTGCTTCCTATGTGGTGTAATAACAGTTTCAGTGTCAACAAGTCGTGAGAAGGTCAAATTGCCATCTCAGCTTCATTTCGTTAACTGTGTATTTGCAGGTTGATCTTAAGTCCGCTCTTCGTTGTAGAAAACAGAATTAAATCTGCTAGTAACTGAACAAGCTAGAAAACTATCACGTGAGTGAAGGACTGTTAATTAGTGATTTAATTCATGAAAGTGAGGTTTAAGCAATGGCTAATAATCAGTGGCAGAGTGGTCTTGAGCACCTAGTTCCTGCTTATTTGGACCTGTTAATGCTGGATATCCATCAGTGCTAGCATTTCATACTTTAAGAGCTGAAGTGTTTTTGATTCTGAAAGTCCTTCTTGCTTTTTTCAGTCTCAACAAGTTCTGTGTAGAATTAATCCTAACTCTTGGCGAAGTAAATGTATTCACCGGCTTTCAGTTTCATTTCCTTCTCCTTATGATGAAGTACTATACTTTGTTCCTATTGCTGCAGTTTATGTGTCCATTAGTTTTCCTGAAGATGGCAATCTTGTGAAGTTCAACTTCAGGTTTGACACATGAAACTACTCTCATGGTAGCAAGTGATCGCTACTATGAAACCAGTAGCATCTGATTAATTGGTGTGATTAAATTATTGGGAGTTTGAGCAAGGATTATATATGTAGTCTTGTAATTTTTTTTTTGTTGTACACATGATGTAGTTGAAACTTATATTTCTGGAGAACGAGTGTAACGAGGGAATGACAGTGTGAGATGATTAGTTTCTTGCTCACTTAGAATTAAATCCTCGCTCAGTTTCTTGCTTACTTAGAAACGAATGTAGTATCTTGATGCTTTAGCTTATGACATTTTAGAAATGAATGTGCTATGCAAGATTCCTGATGTGAATGTGGTCTTTGGAATTGCTGCATTTTTTCATTGGTGAATGTCGTTTTTGGTGTAGAGATTTTTAATAATATTTATTTTCTTGTATTATGTATCTTTTACAGGATTTCCCGCTGCTGGACTTGTCGAGATGGAGTGTATGATGTCGCTGTATGTTGCAAGTCTTGGCATTAAAAATCGTTCAACTTCGTTTTACTCCATTTTGTTTTCGCATCTGAGTTATTCTATGTTGACGTATGCCGCTGGAAGGAGTGTATGATGTCAGTATATGATGTCGGTGTATGTTGCTTGTAGTGAATAAGGTTGCACAGATCGTTGCTGTAGGTAGGTGGGCTGGATTAACCGAATAAGCAATAAGCAGCAGGGTTGAACAGGGAATTGGGGGAAGGTATTTGTGGGATCGGGGTGACAATTGGGGTTCACCCAATCCCCGCATGGATTAAATCCAAGGATCTACCCCCGTATAACCGAACAAGGCCTTACAGGGTGTGAGAGGGGCGCTGAGCTTTCGCGAGGTGACGAGGTGGAGAGGCGAGGCTAGTGTACGTCTGGGCCTTGGTTTATAAGAGCATCTCCAGCCGCCCCCGACCTTTTTTTTTTGCGTCGGTGAGCCGTTTCCGCCCGGGCGCCGAATTGGGCCTAATTATCGTCCGGCGAACCCATGCCAAACTCAGCGCGCCGGGGCGCAGTTGGGGGCGCCGGATGAAGGGAAAAGAGCGAAAGAGCTCCCGCGTCTTTTTTTCGCCGCGTGGGCACGCCCTGTCGGCGAGAGCGAACTTCTCCCTCCTCGGCTCCCGCGCGCGTTAATGCTGCCGCCGCGACTGACTGAGTGGAGCAGCCGAATCGCCTGCGACGAAGTAATGGCGGTGCGTCGGTAGCCGCGCCCGTTCGCCCAAATAAAAGCCCCCCACCGCCGTCCTTCTCGCCCCATCCCCACCTTCTCGCCCAAACCCACTCTTCCCCGGCGATGACGGCACGCTTTCCTAGAGACGGCGCCGTGGCCAACGGCTTCGGAAGGCGGTGGCTGTGCGAGGAGGAGGCGTTCCTCTTGTATGCGGCGGGCTACCCGGTGCCCCCATACATGCGCGCCGTCCCTGAAGGCGACGACTTCGTCGCCGCGATCCACGACGAGCGCACCTGCCTGACTCCGTCGCAGCGCGCCGAGGCTCGCTTCCTTCCCGCGTACTACGGCGCGTGGGTGGTCTACTTCCAGGAACGGCGCGACGACGATCTCGCGGCCTATGAGGGGCCAGTTGCGCCTCCGCGTTGCAACTCCGACGGACGCCGCCGCTGGTGGGGCGCCCCGGGCTGCACCCTCGACGCCGTTCTCAAACACATCGAGAACGGCAACGTCCCTCGCCTGGAGTACCCCCCACCCCCGCCGCGGGTGCCAAGCTTCTCTCGGCGCCGTGCGGGTGGCCCGTGGACGGCAAGAAGGATGGCGGCAGAGTCGTCGTCCTCCTCCTCGCAGTCCTCCGGCACCGCGCGAACGCCGGAGCTGCGCCCGGTGAAGACCGAGCACTCTGCTCCCCCTGCTCGCGCAGCCCGGGGAGTCGTCATCGACGAACGCCGCGGCCCGTCGCGGCCAAGGGGCAACGTCCGGCTAGTCAAGCCGAAGAAGGAGGCGAAGGACGACGAGCTGGAGATCGACCTGGCGGTGGCGCTCGACTAGTCCCACAAAGAGCACATCGCCGTGGAGGTGGCGAAGCAGTGGCGCGCTCTGGAGGAGTTTGCCGCCCGGAGACGCGGCCGCGAGGAGAACAGCGTCATGGTGCTGGACGACGACGCCGCGCCAGGTCCGAGCAACGGCGGTGACCCCGGCCAGGGTTGCAGCTACGCTGTGCCGAAGAAGGAGCCGGGCGCCTAGTTTGGTAGTTATTTTAAGTCGTATAATCTCCCCCGTGTAAATTCGCCCTATATTCGATGCTATTAATATAAATTCTCTAAATTTCGGCCAAATTTGTTTAAATTTGTTAATTTTTAGTCAAATCTCGCCGTGTCGCCTGTGTACGCGGCTGAAAACCCTCACCCCAGGACAAAAATACCGCCGGACAGCCCAAGGAGACGCTATTTTATGCCGAAAATCGGCCCTGGGAGGCCGAACGGCTGGAAATGCTTTAAAGGACAGGGCATTGCCCATTCTTTCCACGGCCACACGGTGCGGTGGTGTGGGGGCGCTACAGATGGACGGCGCTTGCCGGTAGGGTACTGGGGCGGTGCAGGTGCCTCCAGATGCTACGGGACAAAAAGGCGAGGCGACACAACGGCTGTGCGGTGCTACGGGACAAAAAGGCGAGGCGACACAACGGCTGTGCGGTGTGGGATAGGGCGTGCTCTGCCTGTGTGTGTGAGGGCCGGGCGAGCAACGTTCTCCGCCGGCGAGAGACCAAACATGCATGAAATGTGTGGTCGGGGTGAGGGTGCATGCACGGTGTAGCGTGACAATGTTGACGTGGCCAAGGCTGTGTGTGTGCGTGACGGCAGCGGGGTGCTCCCCATGGGCGCGTCAACGCACGAGCCTGCAGGGCTGCCCTAGTCCGTGTCCAAGTGCACAAATGCCCTCCAAACCAACATGCACACAATGAGGTAGGCCAGGGGCCGGGTTTTGGGTTCACAGAAATATGAATTTGAACCAAATTTCGTAGTGTCAAATCTGGACAGATTCAAAAAAATTAGTTGAAAAGACTTGGAAAAATTTCTAAGTGCTGATTCCCTGTTATTTGCTTCCAAAAGTTTCAGCAATTTTGAGAGCTCAAATGCTTCCCAAATTTTTTGGGAAAGGCAGGGCCTTTCAGTTCATAACTCAAATACCCAGAGACACATTTTTAAATATTTTAGTTAGATTCTTAAGGCCATGAAAACATGGTGAACAAATGGTATGTTTTAACAGTTTCCCGTTTTTGCTGTTTTATTAAGCATCCATAAAAACAAGCATGCAATTAAGTGTTACGCTACTCAAGAAGTTAATCCAAGGGCCTGGATAAGGCTGGTCACAATGGGGAGGAGCTTAGGAGTAACATCACACACTCCAATACAACATTGCTTATGTGGCACGTATTTAATGAAGAGAGAGGTGCTTGTGGTAACTAGCTAAGTTACCGGAACATCACACACTCCAAGAAACAATGAGTCTATAGCCTAATAAATGCATTGTTGCATGACACTACATACATGTTACTCCCCATTGTGGAGGTAGGAACATAGTGTAGAAAAGCGTGTAGGTTCTTACTTTATGTTACTCCCCATTGTGACCAACCTAACTATTCCACACATCAGAGATGGATGATAAGGCCAATGTTCAATAAATTGAGACTTGCCACACCATAAATGGAAGGGCCAAAAGTACTAGTTGAGATAGGTTTTTAGGGAACAACACTTAGCCATTTCCTTTGGGATAAATGTCTAGAATTATTCTAAAACCATGATCCTTCAAAGATCGTGGAAGGGTCTTTCTAGGGTTGAGTATAATGTAATGCCCCTCACAAGCAAGTGTTGGCCAAGGTCTCTACTAACACTCAAGGAAGAAAAGAAGAGAAAACAAAAGTTGAAACCTAGGTATAAGTAGGTTGGAATTTGAGTTGAGAAAATTAGGAATCTTGATAAACCACACATTTCAAAGGAGATTCAATAACACAACACACAACAAGATCACAGGTCAACTGTCGAGACATCGTAGTAGAATTTATAGATGGGGGTGCCATGAGACTACTGGTTGAGACGTGGGGGGTGGGGGGGTGGGGGGGGGGAGTGGTAATACGATAACCAGGAACACTTAATTTACCCAGGTTCGGTACGTCGCAACTAGGCGACGTTCCTACTCCTGCAATCTAACTAAATCAGGGCTGAAGCCTGAAGTATACAAAGTACAATGTGAGTAGGGTTTAGCTAACTCGACGAGGATCGACTTCTTGGCGAGTTGGCTTCTAGCTAATTGTCTCCCTCTCTTTCTTCTCTCCCGTCCGGCTTTATATAGATAGCCAGGTTAGGGCTTACAGAAAGGAAACCTAGAAGACTACGGAAAGTATCAAACTTGGAAAGTAAGGAATCCGCCTTCTACTCCAAGCCGCACCACTTTTGGCCGTGGTCCGGGTTCTTCTAGAATCCGGCTTCTACGCGTCAGCTTACTGGGTCGCCTAATGGACTGTGATCCATTACCAACAGGCCACCCCGTTAATCCGGCTCTTTAGGACAATGCCGGATATACCCCTATTCGGTATATATCCGACAGTAGCCCCCAAGAAGTATTGAGACTTTACTCTGGCACCTTTTGTCAATTTGCATTCTTTTCCGAGAAATGTTGGCGCCTTGTCTCGATTCTTCTTTTCCCCAAATCATTCACAAAACTCGGATTTTATCAGAATACGACTTTTTCTTCAAAGAGCCTTTGTGGATAAGGAACTAAATCGTGCCGACATCACGGACGTTTGGGTTCAGTCAAAAAACCCTGAAACGTATCTCTGACAGATTCTCGCGGGAAACGAGGAGATAGCCATTATCACCCCGTCCCCTCGTTTCTCGAAATTTCGGGGCGTGACACACGTCGAGGATCCAATGGCTAGAATAGCCGTTGTAATGAATCTCAACGCATTTCCGGCTATAAATAGCCGCCTCGGGTCCTCCGGTTCTTCTTTCGCTCCTCCTTCTTCCTCAAGCCCCCAGCGCCATAGCCAAAACTAGAGCCCGAGCTCGAGAGAGTGAGCAGAGAGCAAGTTTCGTCACCTTCCCCGGAGAAAACATCGGAGGATCCGGCTCGCGGCTGCAACGCCCGAAAATGGTCGACAGAGGTTCACCCTATGCCACGGACGCGAGCTCCACTGCCCTGGACATCGACACAATCATCAACGACCTCGACCCGCAGTTGGACTCCCCCGTCCGCACCACCGCTAGCGCACCGGAGGGAAACGCCGGCGACGGGGTCCGCAGGGATCAGCCTTCCGCGGCGGCGGACATCCCGTCATCGTCAGCTCCTCCTCCTCCACCTCCCACCACCGAGCCCATGGAGGGAAACCCCAATCTTGGCGGCCAGGACGTTGCTGCCTCCAGCTCCGCCGGAGGCGAAGAAGACATGGAGGAGAACTCCGGGAACTGGATCCACTGTAACGTGGTTTCCTCCTTCCTTCCAGCAATGGAGAAGGAAGGGTTCATCCGGGAGAAGAAATGGCGGTACGTCCCGGATGAGGCCGAGCCGTCGCCGAAAGACGGCGAAAGAGTCCTCCTCGCATCTCATGTGAACAGAGGTATCATACTTCCACCTTCTTCCTTCTTTCTGCAGGTCTTAGACCACTACCAAATCCAGCCACATAACCTCCCTCCAAACTCCATTCTTTACATTGCCGGATTTCAGGCTTTGTTCGAAGGGTAGTTAGGAATAGAGCCTAGGCTAGATTTCTGGCAGTACTGTTTCGGAGTAAAGCGCAACCCATCTGAGGGCGCCCTCCCCATCTGCGGAACCATCTCTTTTACCTTGCATAGGTTTAGAGAAGATTGGTTCCCGAAAATAAAAACCTCGGAATCCGTCAAATTTTGGATGAGTTCCTTCTTTTATCACGAGGACGCCCGTTTCCTGGAAAAGAAATGGGAATCCCACCTTTCGTCAATTCCGCGGCCACTCCCCAAGACAATTGGGGAGTGGACGCGGTCCAGACCCTACCACCGGATCTGATGAGGATCAAGCGGCGCATCGCCAAGCTTGTTTCCGCCTCCCCTCCTCTCACTGGCATGGACACGGTTCTATGCTGGCTTGAAAGGCGTATCCAGCCTCTGGCTCACCGCGTTCCCCGTCTAATGTGTGAATACACGGGCCCCGAGGACACAATGAGGGTGACGAACAAGTCTTTGTCGAAAAAAGACTTGAAGAAACGCGTCAACCAACTGGTCTCGACTCGTGACCAATACGAGGAAAGCTGACCAATGTACACGGCAGAAAACCTAGCTCCAAAGGTATCCCTTTCTCGGATTTTTCTAACCCGGACTTTGTCTTTTTTGACAGCTTCTGACTCTTCCCGAGGCTGATCTTGCCTCCGATGCCGAGTTGGACGCGCTGCGCTCCAACTTTGCGGGTGGACGGAAGCGCAAGAAGCCTTCTGCCACTCACGAAGTGATAGATCTTGACGGAGTTCCCGTCGCAACTTCCAGGTAAACAACCCGGGTTCTATTTTCCTTTCTATGCTTTTCTGTTGCATGAATTCTTGTCTTTCTCGGAATTCTTACTTCTCGGAATTTTACTTTCTAGCCTGGCTCCTACAACTTTAAAGACAAAGAGCCGGAAGAAGCATAAATCTGTTGCTCGGAGAGGAACACATCCTTCTCATGCTGCTTCACCCGACACTCCGGCGACAGCTGAAGAAGAAAACTTGGCTGCAAGGGAAGAGGAATATCCTTTGCAGTCCAGCCAACCTATTGCGCCGGAGATGGACGCGAGGGAAAGGGCGGAAACGGTGGAGCCGGAAGTTGGAGGTCCTTCTAACATCCCGAAGGAGGAGCCTATTCCCAACTTTGACCCGGAATTTAAGGTAAAGCAATAAAATCACTTTGACGAACATGTATACATTCATCCATGGGCGACAAAGTACTTTGCTCCAGCTCCTTTAATCCGTCCTTGGCAGCAAGGCAAACTTATTGTTAGGAATAACTTCGTGTTCTCGCCTCAGCAGATTATCCAAGACTGCCTTTGCCATGTCGGAATTCTCTTTGCAGAATATGCAAAGGAGTTCAACGAGAATCTGACGAGTCTTCAAAAAATGAGTCAGGTAATATCTCTAGCCCCCAAGCATTTGTCAAATGTATTTTATTTTGACTTAATGCTTTTATCATTGACCTTGCTTGTTTTTTTTTGACTTAAGCGTTGTGTCTCTTTTCCATGTTTCAGCAAACTGCTGAAAACATCAACATGAAAGTTTTCAGTAAACTTAGCATCAAGAATAAGGAGGTGAAAACTCTCCTTAACATTCTTGAAGAGAAAGACTCGGAGCTGGCCTTCGTTCAGCATAAGCTGGAAGAATCAGCAGGTAAATTCATCACTGTTTTTCTTAGGAAATTTTCTAAGTCATTTTTCGAGTTTTAACTCTTCATTGTCCTTACTTTTCAGCTTCTTTGGCGAAAGCCAAGCAAATAGCTGAAGACGCCGGCTATGCCGAGAACCTCCGAAAGGAAAACATGGAACTTCACAAGATCAATGTGAAGCTCCAAAAAGATCTGGAGGCCAGCCAACTGGCTGTCGGAATCGCCGAGTCCAAGGCTTCCAGCCAGGCCGAGAAGGACAAGGCCACCATCTTGGATTTAGAGAATGCCCTATATCAATGCCTCGAAGAAGGCTTTGAGATGGACATGATTCTTGGTAAGTTTTTGACACTTTTACCGGCATTTTTTTCCTTTTTCCTCTTCTGTTTTTTCTAACTATCCTTTGTTGATTTAAACAGAAGGTATCCCCTAACTCACCCGGATCGAAATAATCCGGGCTTCTAAGAATATCTTCACCGCGCTCAAGGCTGCGGGGATGTTACTTGTCAACAGGTACATTCCCGACAAAGCAGGAGAATTCTCGAAAGTTAGCAGACTTCGGAGACGATCGAAGAGGTGGCAAACGAGAAGGATTCCCGGTTCCGCTCTGCAGCTCGAGGTGGTGCACGCATGGCCCTTGGGCTAATGCGTATGCACTACCCCACTGCCAAGTCTTGGCACGTGGCAACTGGTATCCCGCAAGGATACACGGATGCTCAGCGGGCCAGCATCTTTGACTCCATCAAAGGGCATGCTACCAAGATAGCACAGATGGTGTCGATCTCCACCTTCTACCCAGAAGAAGAAATTCTGACAACTCCTAAAGATCCCAGCAGCGAAGAAGAGGAGTCGTATTCTGAGGAGGCCACCTGATTCCTTGGTAGTTAGCAGGAAAATAGAAGCATTACTATTCTCACTATGTAATATTCATTGTAATGCTATCTATCCTTTGTATAAACAAGTATCCGGCTTTTGCAGTTAAATTATAAGTCTTTGCTAGTTTTTTTTTCGGGTTTTAATTCCTTTGCCTTCTAAGTTCTCTGGTTTATATGTTTTAACTGTCCTTAGTGTTTGAAATGGCTCAATAGTACTTAATCTTCACGCCAAGTGACTGGGTTTAGCCGATCAGTCGAAACTCGGAAACATGGATTGTACTAAGGCATTTTTACTTACTAATTTCAGTGATCCAACATATAAACAATCAGATAATACTTAGGAAAAATAAAGAATTTTGAAATTGTATGAAACTCAGGCACGTAGGCACAATCTGGGTTTCCTTAAGCCTCCTTAGGCTGCAAAACATTCATTTTTATAACTCCGAGAGCGCAGGGTTAACATTGAGTATTTTGAAAGATCATTGGGAAATAGATAAGACGGACTTATGCTTTGTATGAAAATAAACAGATAAAACATAAATGCATGAATTCCGACAACTTTATTTCATGATCTCAAAGATGTTTACATAGAAATTGAACTAAGTGTAGAAATGATGTAACTGCTGGATGCTCTAGGGTCTTTTTGTTTCTGCTAGTTCGACATCTATCTTTCTCTTTCTTTTGCGATTCGGTCTTTTAGGAACATCCTCCGTATCCCAAATATCTACAAGATAGTAAGATCCATTTTTCATAGTCTTTCTAATGACAAATGGTCCCTCCCAAACTGGGGCTAATTTGTGCTTCCTTTCCTGCACCAATCTTAGCACTAAGTCACCTTCTTTGAAAGAACGGTGTCTGATTTTCCGACTATGGTAGCGTTGCAATCCTTGCTGATAAATGGCGGATCTTTGAAGAACAAGGTCTCGTTCTTCTTCTAAAAGATCGACGGAATCCTGTCGTGCGTTTTCGGCATCCGAGTCATCGTAAGCCTGCACTCTTGGGCTATCATGGAGCATGTCCGTTGGAAGCACCGCTTCTGCACCATAAACTAGGAAAAACGGGGTTTGCCCTGTTGATCTATTTGACGTCGTTCGAATACTCCAAAGCACGGAAGGTAATTCCTCTACCCATGCTCCAGCTGCTCTATGAAGAGGAGATTCGAGTCTTGGGTGTATTTCCAGCTATTCATTCTTTCAACCTGCCCATTGGATTGTGGGTGTGCCACAGATGCAAGATCTAGGCGTATTCCCGTTTGTCGAAAATATTTTGCCAACTCTCCAATGGAGAAATTTGTCCCGTTGTCTGTGATTATGCTGTGTGGAACGCCATATCTTATGACTACGTCAATGATGAAATTTATGGCAGTCACACCGTCAATTTTTTTGATGGGTTTCGCTTCCACCCACTTGGTATACTTATCTACCGCAACAAGTAGATGTGTAAGTCCACCTCTGGCAGTTTTAAAAGGCCCCATCATATCTAGCCCCCATACCGCAAATGGCCATGTAATGGGGATAGTTTTGAGTGCTTGAGCTGGCATATTTGTTTGCTTGGCGTAATACTGATATCCGGCACATGTGTTTACTATGTGTTCGGTGTTTGTCTTGGCTGTTAGCCAGAAAAACGCTGCACGTAATGCTTTTTTGACTATGCTTTTCGATTGAGCATGATGTCCGCAATCTCCTGCGTGGATTTCTTACAGGATTTCTCGGCCTTCTTCTGGCGAAATACATCGCTGAAAAATCCCGACAGTGTTGCGTTTATATAGGCAACCATTAATTACCGTGTATCCTTTGCATCTACGTTGTATCTGTCTTTGCAAGACCTCGTCTGCTCCATCCGGGAACTTCTGATCAACTAAGAAGTTTAAATATGGAATTGTCAAATCCGGGTTAACGAGCAGGACTTCGATTGACTCGGAAACGAGAGGATAATCAACATCTCCACCTTTGATCGATGGTTCATGCAAATGTTGGACAAACACACCAGGTGAGGGTTTTCACTCTTTCTGAGCCCTTGCGGGCTAATGCATCCGTGTTCCAGTTTTCTTCCCTTTTGATATGAAGTACTTCGAATCCCAGGAAGCAAATGGCAAATTCATCTACCGTTCTCTGATATTCGGCCATGATGGGACTTTTGGCGTCCCATGTTTGGTTTAGCTGATGCTGTACCAAATCCGAGTCACCATAGAAAAGTATGTGTTTGACACCTATTTCTTTTGCAATATGCAAGCCATGAAGCAAAGCTTCGTATTCTGCCACGTTGTTACTGGCGTTGAAGTGTATTTGTAGCACATACTCCATAGTATCACCTTTTGGGGATTTTAGCACTACACCAGCTTCATCGCCTTCCTTCATCTTAGATCCGTCAAAATGCATGACACAGTATTCCGACTCCGGCATTGGTGTGTTTTCCATTGCTTTTGTCCAATAAGCGACGAAATCTGCCAACGTCTGGGATTTTATTGCCGTCCGGGGTTGGTACTTAATGTCGAACGCAGCTAGCTCAATGCCCCATTTGGCTACTCGGCCTGTTGCGTCTGCATTGTTGATGACATCCCCTAGTGGTTCTTTACATACCACTGTTATGGAATGTCCTTGGAAATAATGACGGAGTTTTCTAGATGCGAAAAACACGCCATATGCCAGCTTTTGATAATGTGGATACCTTTGTTTTGACTCGGAGAATATTTCGCTGACGTAATACACTGGGTATTGATCTGGTATGCTTTGCTCGTCCTTCCGCCTTTCCACAAATATCACTGCACTAATAACCCTGTTTTTCGATGTAAGATACAGTAACATGGGTTCTTCGTCTTTTGGTGATGCCAAAATCGGAGCTTTCATCAAGGTTTCTTTTAACTGGGGTAATGCTTTGTCCACCTCTTCTGTCCATTCAAATTTTCCGGATTTCTTCAACAATTTGTATAATGGCAGAGTTTTGTCTCCTAGCCGGCTTATAAACCTGCTGACTGCGGCTGCAGAACCAGTCAATCTTTCTACATCTTTTAATCATGTAGGCTTTGAGATGTTCAAGATTGCCTTGATCTTTTCCGGGTTTACTTCTATTCCTCTGTGAGAAACGATAAATCCCAAAAGTTTTCCTGTGGGAACCCCGAATACTCACCTAATGGATTCAACTTCATTTTATAAGTGCGCAAATTTTCGAAAGTTTCTCGTAGATCTTCAAGGAGTGTATCCTTTTCCTTGGAAACGACGGCAATATCATCCACGTAAACGTCCAATCTGACTATGCAAACAACATTGCATGCAACACTGGTATGTTGCACCTGCGTTCTTCAAACCAAAAGGCATGGTTATGTAATAGTATGTTCCATAGGGTGTTATGAAAGAGGTTTCGATTTGATCTTTTTCTTTCATGCGTATGTGATGGTACCCAGAATAAGCATCCAAAAAGCATAAAAGCTCAGAGCCAGCAGTGGCATCTATTATTTGATCGATCCGTGGTAACGCGAACCTATCTTTTGGACACAATTTGTTCAATCCCGTGTAATCTATACACATCCTAAGTATAGTATTATCCTTCTTCGGGACTAATACTGGGTTCGCAGACCAATCTGTATGTATAACTTCCCGGATAAAGTCAGCTGCTAAAAGCCGGATAATTTCCTTGCCAATAGCCTTTCGTCTTCTTCCATCAAATCGACGGAGACCTTGCTTGACGGATTTTTATCCTGGAATCACCTTGAGTTTATGCTCAGCAAGTTCCCTGGGTACACCCGGCATGTCCACAGGACAATAGACAAAAATATCCTAGTTCTCACAGAGGAACTTGACGAGCGCGCTTTCCTATTTGTCGGTCATCCCGGTTCCCACTACGACAAACTTTGTCGGCTCTTTGGAATTTAGGATAACATGTCTTGTATTCTCTGATGCTTTGAAGCTATCTGTCGGATTTTGGCTTTCTTTTCTTGCCGGCATTTCTGTCGGCGATACTTCCTTTGCCAGCTCTTTCAATTCCTCAATTTCTATCACTTGTTCGGCGCAAAGGGTGTTTCCTTTTTCCAGCTCGTTTGCCAATTGAAGTCTCCCGATATGGTGATTACTCCTCCTTTTGGCCCTGACATCTTCAGCTTGTTATAAATATAACATGATCTTGCCATGAGTTTGGCGAAAGCTGGTCGTCCGAGTATTGCATGGTATACACTTTTGAATGGCACCATCTCGAACGAGATTTTTTCCTGTCGGAAGTGCTCTCTTTCTCCGAAGGTTACGTCTAGGGAAATTTCTCCTAGGGATTGTCCTTGTCAGCCAGGAACAATGCCGTGGAAACATATGTTGCTGTGATTGAGCTGGGTATCAGAGATTCACAGATGCTTCAATGTATCCAGGTACATAATGTTGATTCTAGATCCTCCATCCATCAGCACTCTTTTTATCCTAGTGTTTTGAATAATAGGACTTACGATTAGAGCTTGTGTACCGGGTTATGGGATATTTCCGGGATGATCAGACTAATCCCAGGTGATTGGCGTATTTGAATACTTCAAGAATTTGGGACTTGGTGGAACAACCACGTTTATTTCTCGAAGTGTTCGCTTCGCCTATTTTGCTGAGGGAGTTGCTAGGAAAGTTAAATTGCACTCTCCATCAACTCTCGGGAATTTTGTTTCGCCTTTCCGCTGTTGTTCCTGGATTTTTCATCAGTGTCCGATTCACTGTCTTATTTTTCAGCTTCTGGCTTTTGCTTGGAGAATTTTCTCTTGGAGTTCTTCCCCTTGTTCCCGGATCCTGCAATGCCTTTCATGTGCTTATTAAGCCAACATTGCATATTGGTATGGGCAGGTTTCCCAAATTGCGCATTGGTATGGGTAGGTTTCCCAAATTGCGACACAGTTTTCTGACTTAATTTTTTCTCACTCTTCCTTTGAGTAGGAGATAGGTTCTGCGTTTCTTCCTTTCCATTTGCTGCCATTATCCTTTCCGAAGGCTAAGTTAACTTCTTTGGGATTTGTCTGTGCTTCTGGAGTAGCTTTTTTCTCAGAATGAGGCGTCTTTTTGGCCTGAGCCAAAGCATCAATATTTCCACCTCTCGCTCTGATGTCGTCTTCAGCTGTTGTGTGCTCATTGGCGGTGGTAAGCATAGATCTGAGATCTTTGTGCTCCTTTGAACCAACCATGAATGGTACAAGGCCGGGTTTTAAGACATTGATGAAAGAATGCATTGATTGTACATCACTTACTCCAGAGAAGCTATTTTTCATTGTTGTCCATCTTGAAATAAAGTCGACATACTACTCGTCTTCAAACTGGACGCAGTGGTTTAGCTGGTTGATGCTCTTGGGGTGTTTGTATGTTCTCCAAAAGTGCTGAGTAAATACTCTGGCCATATCATCCCAACTATCCACGGTTCTTGACGGAAGCCCGTTGATCCAATCTCTGGCTCCATCCAGCAACATTAGGGGGAGGAATTTCACCACCTCTAGATCTGTCCCTTTGTTAATCTGGACGGCAATATAGTAGTCTGAAAGCCAGGTATCCGGGTTTGTACTGCCGGTATACTTTTGGTACGTTGGACCAACTTTGGCAAAGCAAGAATGTAGAGTTATTCTCCGGATCCTGTCAGTGAAGCACTTAGGTCCAAAGTATAGATCATCTTTTTCGGCCTTATCGGCGTGAACGGAATATCTGCTGGCTGAATGGACAGAAGGGGATATGCTCCTTTCTAGGCCATTGTTGCGCGAGTGCGCTTTTCTGGGATTATTCCTATTTCGTCCGTTGTCATGTCCTTTGGAATAAGGTGGAGTTCTACTCCTTGGCCTTTCTTTGTTCCTAGGAGGAGTACGGGATCTCTCACGCCTGTGAGGAGTGTCGTATCTTCCGACTTTTTCAGCTGGGCGTCTCGGAGGCGGCACTACTTTTCCGTCTTTCCGGTTTAGTTCTTCCCGATCACTGGGATTATTTTCGCCTTTTGGCATATGGGATCCTGTCCTGGACGCTGCATCCTTATGATCTGGGATTTTCTTGTCCGTTCTTGGATCTCCTTTATTCTCCTCATAATTTCCTGAATCTCGAGGTTCGCCAGGTCCAGGTGCTCCAGCGGCGCATGTGGCTGTTTTACATAGAGCCAAGTCCTCATGCAACTTCCCTGATCTTGCATGCCCTCGCTGTTGCTGTTGTAATGCTTTTCCTAAGAAAGCATACACCCCTTGAAGCTTTTCGTCGTTGGAGTACATATCATCATTGAGGATGGCGAACGCGGCTTCCGCGTTTTCGGCTGCGGTTTTGTATATGCATTCGCCCTTGGCATCAGTGCCGTTTACTTGTCTTTGCCAACAAGGGTTTTGGAACCGTTCTTTTGCTGGCAGCACATCCGGCTTTGCAATTTCGGGTAAACGTGTAGGTTTTATGCCAGATCTATTCCTTATTTTGTACTCCTCTATTTCTTCCTGCTACAACTTAATGCTAGCCTGGGTTTTTAAGAGGTTTTCTCAAGTTCTAAATAGATGTTGCTGCTGCCGCTGTAGAGCTTGTCTCCTGGCTTCCAACACTTTAGGGTGTTCGTCACGTCCCACTAGGGTTTGAATTAACTCGAGTTCGTCCTGTTCCGACATTAGCGGGACAGGGATTTCTTCTTTTTCTTCTCCGCAGGCGTGACTCTGCTTCCTCCTCCTACTTCCAGGTTTTGGCTAGCAATATCTGCCAACCTTTTCTTCTGGAGTTTGTACTGGAGTTTCTTGGCAGTCTTCATTTTCTTCTTGGAAGAGGGAGGTTTTTTACCAGGTTCATCCTCTGTCAATTCCTTGACATCGGGGTAAATTGGTCTGGTTTCACCGTCCTCTCTTTCCTCATCCGTCGGAGGTGTTTTGGGGTCTTCATCATCTCCGACATCCGTGTTTTCAGCCGGTTTTGCCATAAGTACTTCATGGAAGCCCCCCTTGCGTAGATTTGACCTTTCTTTCGAAAGCGTCTTCATCTTCGTTCTCGGAATCTAAATCTTCAGATCCGGGTTCCGACTCAAATCTCGCCTCTAGGGAGGCTAACACAGAGTCGGCTTCCGAGTTTGTCGTCTCGTTGACGGGTCTCAGATCTTCCACTTCAACTATGGGATTGTTTTCATCTGTTTCTTCCATGGGATTACTTTCATCCGTGTTTTCAGCGACCTCGGACTGCACCATACCAATAAAGTGAGATATGACTGAGGGCATCTCCAAAGAGGCAGTAATTTCAGCGGGGTATTGGCGATCTGAGAAAAATCCGGTATCATAGTTTTCTTCCACTGTGTATAGGGCGGGTGGGATAAATTTACTACCACCACAGAATCCCATTGCCTCTGTAGTTAATCCGATAAAGATGTTTGCAGATCCAATCGATAAAACGCAGACACTTACCAGATGATTCCGTGCTGGCATGTACGATCCATTATCGAGGAAGCGCCCGACGTCGTTGTCGAATTCCAAGCTTCCGACAGTTATGGTACTGCCGATTCCGCCGAGTATCCCCAATCGAAACATAACGCCTAACGTCGCTGGCCCCACGGTGGGCGCCAACTGTCGAGACATCGTAGTAGAATTCATAGACGGGGGTTCCATGAGACTACTGGTAGAGACGTGGGGGGGGGGGCGTGGTAGTACGAAAACTAGGAACACCTAATTTACGCAGGTTCGGTACGTCGCAACTAGGCGGCGTTCCTACTCCTGCAATCTCACTAAATCAGGCTGAATCCTGAAGTATACAAAGTACAATGTAAGTAGGGTTTAGCTAACTCGACTAGGATCGACTTCTCGGCGAGTTGGCTTCTAGCTAATTGTCTCCCTCTCTTTCTTCTCTCCCGTCCGACTTTATATAGATAGCCGGGTTAGGGCTTACAGAAAGGAAACCTAGAAGACTACGGAAAGGATCTAACTTGCAAAGTAAGGAATCCGCCTTCTACTCCAAGTCGCACCACTTTGGGTCGTGGTCCGGGTTCTTCTAGAATCCGGCTTCTGCGCGTTAGCTTACTGGGCGGCCTAATGGACTGTGATCCATTACCAACAGGCTACCCTGGTAATCCGGCTCTTTAGGACAATGCCGGATATACCCCTATTCGATATATATCTGACATCAACCACCTAACCATACCAAACAAAGGTCTTAAGCGTTCATACAAGGTCAGAGAATGATCCACACTAGTAAGTTACTCTTTAGGCAAAAAAGTCTCACTCAAACAATTGTGTTATCAAACCACTATCCAAAGTGTTTTTGTGGGTTCATGATCAAGAAACATCATGAAAATAGGTTTTTTGAGAGTATTTCAACTCAAAGTTTGATACCTTTAACAATAACACAAATGACGTAGAGGATAGGGGTAGTATAGTCCCCACTTATAGCCTTAAGCAAAAAAGGATGTAAGATAGGCTTCCTTTTGAAAATTATTGCAAAAATACTTGGTTGAAAATAGGTAGGAGATGATTACCTCCATATTACTTCCCAATATGAAGTTTAGTAAGATACTTTTATATTATAAAAAACTAGGTCCTTGGGTTTTTTTCTGAAATCAAAACATTCTGAAGAGTGTTTGGCTAAAATAATGTGGTAGATGAAGGTGTGAGTTTTCTTTCATGACTTGATCACAAGGGATAAGTTTTAAGTAGGTTATGATCAGTGGGTTACTATTAGGTGTTAACAAAGACAAACAACAAACAACACAAGCATAACAAAGCAAATGAGAAGTGAAACATAAACATTAGTCAAGTATTACAAAAAATGTTATTGTTGGCCCTGATTTTTTTCTCCCTTACAATTGTGTTCCCAAGCTTCAAGAAATTGGGATGTTACATTCTGCTCCAGGATATGATCGAATTATATATTTTTGTCATGTTTATTTTCTACCTCAGAAACTCTTTTAATTTCTCAAAGGTTTATGACTTTTGCTTAATTAAGTAGACATAACCATATCTACTCAAGTCACCAGTAAAAATCACACAATAAAGGTATCCACTACGTGCAACAACGTTCAAAGGACCACACACATCTCATTCTATTACTTCGAGCACTTTTGTTATCATTTCAACAATACCGTTGAACAGTGTCCATTCCAGTTTACCCATCCGGCAAGCCTCACATTGATCATATTATTCTTCATAAAATGATTTCCAACAACCCATTTTTATAAAGTTGTTTCATCTGAGCCTTGCCAATGTGCCCAAGACGGTAGTGCAAAGGTCTAAGTATCATCTTTCACCACCTTTAGCCTTTTAGCACTAATGTGCAATACATGTACTTCCTTCTCAAGATTCATTTTGAACATACCATCCTTAACAAGGGTTGATCCATAAAATGCCTTCTTAATGTAAATCGACCAAGAATTGTTCTTAGAATTAAACCATACTTTTCACACAAGAGCAATGACCCTGAAATTATATTCTTTATCAAATCTGGGACATAGTAACAATTACTAAGTTCTAGAATGAATCGTGAAGGTAGGTGAAGTTCCATGGTTCCGACATCACGAACATGAATTTGTGCTCTGTTACCTGCCTGCACTGGTACTTCTCCAAACCTTAAATCCTTCACATTCTTTAACCCCACCTTGGAGTTGCATATATGAGCTACTAATCCAGTGCAAAAAAATCTATGAGTCACCGTGAGGACCACTTAAGCAGATGTCCAAAACATGCATTATTTTAGGATGTCTAATCCCTTTTCCTCTCACTAACTTCTGATTCTCTATTTGAAACTTTTGTGAATACATGATGTTCCAATAAACTTTACAAGAACTCAGGGCTTCTGTTGCGTTGATTTTCTTAATCTTCCTGATGCCAGTTGCTCCTCTAATCAAACTTGGATTCTGGATATATCCACTATGATGTGCAGGAAACGACTTTATTAAAATCATTTTATTTATTTGGGAATTCATTGGAGAATCTAAATCCTCCAACATGTGATAAACTTAATCATTATAGACAAATAATCAATCAGCGAATCTTTTTCATATAACTTACAATAAACGAGAGAATTTGTTATCTCATGACAACCATTTTTAATCCTCGCTCCAAATAGGTTGTGCAGCTCTACGAGCACAAAACATGCACTTTCCTATTCGTAGCGAGTCTGCATCGACCTATCCATGCAAGTTAGCATGAATTTCTTTACAGAACAATCGTCTTCTTCAAAAAAATTATTAAATGACACTCTTGAAATAGTTGCATCTAGAACATAAAAATTTCCTAGTTTTTCTGAGAACATTTTTGAGATTACAAATCCAATCTGCAATGTTCTCCCAAGTAGAAGTTAAAATAGTCATCCCACTAATCAAGTTATTGTTGATAGCCATTATCTACAATGATAGCAAAATTCACTTAGACATGTTAATGATAAAATTTCCCTAAGTTAGAACAAAATTATTTTAACGTATCAAGTGCCCTCCCACTGAATTTGATATTCCTTGTGATCAATATTCAGTTACTCGAGATCCACATTGGAATTATGACTAGAAGGATCGATGCATCTCAGCGACTGATCATAATCCAAAGGATAGGTCAATAGGCCAATCACAACTCATGTGACTCTCGTTCATCTTTCGATGTATATGCTCCGAGCTCATGACTATCATGCCCGAACGTCAATACAACCAACTACTATCATGCCCGAAGGTATTGACCCTTGGATACAATTGATCAATCCATACCCCGCCTATAAGGTTCTAAGAACACGTTGACCCTTGGATACAGGTGATGAACGCGAACCCGAACCAGTTTGAAAATGCACAATTTGGAAGAGCACGATCACCTTGATATTTTAAAGTGAGGAATCTCCCTAATAATCACAAACACTGTGCAATTAAAAGGGTGCATAAAAAGATTAACCATCACAGGCAGTTTCTATAAGTGATGTAGTATAGTACTCTTCTTCTTTCTGGGTTCATAACTCCTTCTTTGATCCATGGATCATTTATTGAATGTCACCTCGATGTCCTTCTCCTATCTCCAAGATACTATTGTGAAGCATGGGGCTCGCAAGCCAAAAGGTAGCAATCATATGGTTTCCTACCATCATGCTTTAAATTGACTCGCAGGTCATTATAAATACAACAGATAACATCTCATACAACTCTCGAAAGGACTATACCACATCACACCACATTCTCTGCAAAAACAAGTTCGACGGATCTAATGCTGGTGTTTGCATATTTTACGTGGATGTAGGTTCTACGTAGTAAACCATTTACTACCTTCGAGCAAATCAGTCATGATTGTTCATGATGCTAGACTGACATTGCAGAGTGATTGAAACACAGACATTACAAAAACGTCTAGATCCTAAATATAAACTTGTTCATAACCATGACCCTAGTGTGGATCCAATCGACATGCCCCTTTCATACTGATGTTTACGAGACCGACTACACAGAAACCCAAAGCTATTGAAGCACTTCTTCGGACTAGATGAGATATGCCAGGGGCAACTCGAACATCCTTGGATTACTAGAAGTTTGTAAAAATCTCGATATGATGTAAAAAAACAACAATTCTTATTGGGAAGCAATCATAAACAATCCAAATATTAGACAGTTGTCTGATGTACTTGCACAAGCTTATGAAATACCTACACACACCGGTGCTCTAGATCGTACATGTACCTACGCATAGACCGCTGTGATACCACTATTGGTGTACATAGTAGAATTTAAAAATTCCCGTCCTTCTTAGCACGCAGGATCCACTATCGTGGTACAAGAGACATTATATCTGATCGTTAACGACACGGGGCATGGAAGTGGTGTCGATGAGAATGTAGATGAAGCCTGATGAAGAGTCCCACGGCTAAGCTTATCGGTGGGATTGTTGCCAACTCCCTGTATCGTGCCTTCTGGATCCAGTGGAGTGAGGGTATCACGTGTTACCTGTTGGGTTCGTAGTAGAAAATAAAAAAATCGTCCTACGCATAAACCCAGGATATACTATGAAGGTGCAAGAGAGATGACAATCTAAATCATTGCCAACAACCGGTAGCGGAAGTAGACTGTTGGTGAAGAACAGTTGATGCAGATTCCCGCAGCTAGTTGTATCCCTCCTAGCCACGAGGAGTTTCACTCCTTCCTCGGATCGAACATACGATCCCTCTGCCAGTATCCATACGTACGTGATCACCAGTCCAGCAGCGCTCTGCCGTCCAGGACGAAGAGAAGCCGGAGCACGAGCAGACTTACGGCATATGTGAAAGTGTGAGAGAAAGAGAGGGAGGAGTCATCATCCTTTCGGCCACTTAGCACGAATTTGAGGGCTGCTCCTCCTCTCCTTATATAGCCCAATGGGGGAGGCCAAGGGGAGAAACTTGCATATAATGGCTAGTCCATTCGTGAGGGGGTTACCACCTCTTTAAACCCATGCACATAAAAGAGGGGGTTACCACTCCTTAATAGCATACACATAAAAGAGCGGAGTTACCACTCATTCGTTGCATGCAGCCCACGGTGTTCCGAAAAATTCTAGAAGGTTCTATAATACTGTAGAATCTTCCTAGGCCCTTCCGGTGCCTTTAGGTTTTCCCTAGACTTTCCCGACACTCCATAATTTTTCTAGTTTCTCTCCGAAATATTTCAATGTTCTAGGAGACATTCCATTGACATTATCTCATACTACTATCACATACTAGTACACAACAGACCGATGATACTTAAGCGTGTGACCCCGCAGGTTCGGTGTAAATGTAGACATGACCTAAAACTCATTCCGGTCAATAATCGATAACGGGACCTAGCCATCCATATTGATTCCTACAGTTACATGAATGAATTCGAGTGAACCTTTTTTTCCCTTACACAATTCCCTTTGTTTCGCGATACATAACATAACCCGAGGCGAGATTATATCGGTATCCCCGTGAAGAAACACTTGATCACGAAACCTAGTTATCCTCGTTGCCGGTTTGTTCTCTTTTCTCGTTTCCATATTCTGGTATCCCCGTTGATCACATCACGCTGTGTCTGGCTAGACAATGATGGATATCATAATAGCTAGATGGCCCAAAAGTAGCTCTCCATCGTCGGAGGAGCAAATCCCAATCTTGAACTATCAAGTCCTAGACACACTTTTTCGAAGTACCTGAGGACTGCCGTTATGATTATGCTGTTACGGGTAACGTTTGACAACATCAAGGTAAAACGTATCGTACGTAGGAACTAAATATTTGCATGGTCTAAGGACGTGGGTATACGTTAACATTTCTATGATTATACTAACAACATGTGACGATGCAATCTCATAGTATATCATTTAATTGGGTCTGTCCAGTACTCAGTTTTCCGCCAACAATGTGCTCCCATTTTGCTAGCATCCAACTATGCCCATGATCAGGAAAACAAGATCATCATGCAACACATGAGCTAGTCTTAGAGGCGAGACTAGGGAAATCTTTAGTGTTTATGTTTCCACACGTGCATATAGGTTTTCCTCTGAATCTCATATTCAAGAACCATAGCAGTTATAGCACAAAAATATAAACGTTAACTATGAACATGGAAATAAATAATAACTTATATTATTCGCTCTAGGGCATATCTCCAACATTACCCCTATGAGAGTTCTCACACCTACGTCGTCAATGTCCGGCAACGCTTCTCCGTCTACAGCTAATCATTATCGACTCACAATTGAGGTGGAGAGATCCCAACACACGGGAAAGAGAGAGAGAGAGATTAGAGCTAGGTCTAACCAAGAGATGATTAACATATCCTAGTTATAAGAGGCTCTAAACCAATTAGATGGTCTCTAATCAGAAGTTCTAATCAAATTAAAAGTGTTTCTAATTAGAGGGTCTAATTATTATAGAGGTTCCAATTAGATTCTCTAATTCAATTAGATGATCTCTAATCCGAGAGAGAGAGAGAGAGAGAGAGAGAGAGAGAGAATAGCACAAAGGCTAAAAATTGCGTCAAAACAATGAGGGGATGGGATTATATAGCAGGACAAATGAAGTGACCTTCCATAAGGGGAGGGTCGGTTTCCCTCTCCTCCACTTGGACGCATCACCCCTCCTAGGTGATTTCGGATTGGACTCCCCTGTGGAGTCCAATCCCACCTCCTCCTTTTATTCTTTTTTCCTTCTTATTTATTTATCAAATAAATTCAGGAAAAATACTTATGCTCTGTTTGGATGTAGGAAAATTATCTCGGAATTGAATTGGATTGGAAATACCAAATCCAAGATGGAAAGGAATTGCCTCCAATTCCAATTCCGTTGTTTGGTTGTCCATGGTATTTACTATTGAAATCAAAGGATAGCACCCAATTCCAATTCTTGTTTGGATGTACAACCCATGAAAGATGTTTTGTTAAGTTTGGATAATACAAACTTAGCTACACGTATAAATTAAATTATACGTATACACCTGCAGGCTGTTATGGTAGAGACAAATTCAGTACTTCTACTGGTAAGATTGGTCATCCGACAATATAAAAATTTATATCATATTCTGTACACGTATGAAAATATTATGTGTACACATGCATGCTGAAATTCAGTACTTCTACTCGTATCATTGGTGGACCGATCGATAGTGTTGTAACAAAGTTCCATATTGTGGCATTGTACGCTGCAAAATCCGGCTGGCCAATCAAATACCAATCACATCAGGATCAATTTCATCCACCCGCATTTGAACGAGCAGTTTGTAGGCTTCTCCATGACTCAGATCTTGCTGTGGAAATCAATCAAAAAATTGTAGGTTACCAAGTCAGAATTAATCCTGAGCTCACACATCTCTTCCAAGGACGATTCAAAGTCCTCAAAGATACACATGCTGAAGGTCTGGAGGTTCACCTGAAACTCGTACTTGCGCGCGTGGTAGACATTGCCGGCGGCCAGCATGCTCTTCTCCTGGCAGAGCGTGCGGAGCATGCGTTGACAAGGTTGGTCGTTTCAGCTCCCACGCGGCCGCGGAAGAGCTGCAATAGGCAGCGGAAGGACGAGACCTTCTCGCGGACGGAGCATATCTTAGCGACGCCGCCAAGGAAAACCATGGCCGTGCTCAGCGTGATGGATTCATAGAAGGGGCAGTGGAGTGGGCGAAGCGGAGGGATGGGAGCGAACGAAGAGATGGCGGAAGGATGAGCCCATCTGGCGAACGGAGCATATCTCACAGCCGCCGCCGCCGGTTGCTTTCCAGATCGAGGCTCTCTCCAGGGCTATGGGAGTCACGTCCTTCTATCTATTCGCGACGAAGAGGTACGAGGGGAAAGGGGTGGAGCGATTCCGAAGCGTTTCCGAGCTCATGCGCTCGGAAATTTTCTACGAGGGACGGACACGCGCTGGGCCTTGCGTGGAATTGGACCACGTTTCCACAGCCCAATTCGTGTACCACCCCAAACGGATGAATTCGGGCTGGCAATTCCAAATGGGCAATTTCAACCTCTTTTCCTACATCCAAACAGGGGTTATGGAAACCTCGTGCACTCTATGAGACCATGGGCCCCACCTGGCATCCCCTAAAATTAGGTTTTGTGCAGAGGGGAAAATCTTCCCCCCCCGGCACTGCTTCTATATAAAGAAAGTTCCCCGGAACTCTTACGGAACCCCGTTACCCCTATAGATAAAATCATCGATATTATCTAACGATATCAGTAACATATTTCCAACATAACAGTACGTGTCATGTCCCCCGTAATCTCTCTGAATAATAATTCTATCACACCGGAATCGTCCGGATGATACCCGTTGTTTCTCCGGACTATCCAATGTGAATAAATGACTATGACGACTTAAGTGTGTGAGCCCTACAGGTACGATAACAAGTAGACATGATTGAGAAACCCCTTTCCTAATCAATAATCAACATTGGGACCATGGACGTCCATATTGACTCCTACAAGTTATAAGAAGAAAACTGCTAAACCAGTTGGTTTGTTAAGTATGTTCACATTACTTCACGGTACCAATCGATACCTAGGAACGAAATAAATGATAAGACCATGAATTAAATCTTTAATCACCTTCTCACATTATTCCTGATATCTAGTATGATTCCTTTTACTTGTTACCGTGTTTTAGTATCCCCATGACTAGTGTCATGTCCTTATCTGCGAAGACTTATTTATCGATACTATTTCACCAAGTGTATCATGGATGTATCTCTCTATAAAATAGATGATTAATTCCGAATCTTGAACTATCAGAATGAATGAAAACTTTCGTGACACCCCAATTTTATCCTTTTTTATCACCCAATTTACGGGTTGATACTTGACTATACCAAAATGATCCTTACGGCAAACATGATTGAATATTCTCATGATCTAACGAAGCAAAAAAAACAACCATCTAATGACAAAACTATTTCACCAAAAAATATCTCGTAGTATCTCAAAATACTTGGTTCTACCCAGCCACTATGTTGAAACAATAAAGTCCCTTATTAATATTGACATAACATTTGTCCGTGACCAAGAAAACATGGCCATCTAATATTAACAAGTTTGTGTGTGACACATGACAAAGGGTATATCATTGTGTTTATGTTTCTACACGTGCGTATGGGGTTTCCTATGAATCTCATATAAAGTAAACATAGCAGTTATATCATAAAACATAATACTTTAATCATGAAACATGTGTATATTACTTTCTCTTGGGCATCCAACAGAAACCTCACTATTCCATAATTAAATCCAACAATATAAGAACAAGTTCATGATACGGACAATGATTTTCTTGGCATTGGTTCTTTCTATATGCCATTGAGCATGGTTTATTGCATATCATTGAGTAGCTTCTTGGCTACTCTAATTTATTTTCACATAAAGTTCCTCCTACAGCCGTATCAAGCATAGATTTGGAAATAGGGTTTAGTTTATTATAAAAAATGGAGTATTAACTATGCCTTCATGCCAAGGTTAGGACAGTTCCTAACAGAATCCTTCGTACCTTCCCATGAAAGTGCTAGTGCCTCGGGATCTTCTTTCTTAAAACCTCTAATAATTGAACGTATTTGCATAGTCTTAGTAGGTGGGACCTATTTAGTCATGAATATATATTTCAACAATTATCCCACAATGTAATAGATCCTCATGGCAATGTGATGGTGTGCATAGTTGCACTCGTTGGTAAAACCCAAGAAAAAGGTTGTGAAGAGTGCAGCGGCAAGTTTTCCCTCAGAAAAGAAACCAAGGTTGAATCGACCAGTAGGAGGACAAGCAACTTCTGAAGGTTGATGTGATAGGGCGATGGCGATGGGCGCCCGAGGGTCCCACACTAGCCCATGGCGAGGACAGGGGCGCGCCGCCCTATGGTGTGGCCACCCTGTGGCCCCTCTCCGGGTCTCTTCGGGACTCCGTGGAACCTTTGGGAATTCTAAGCCTTCTGGGCTTCGAATTTTTCAATTCCAAGAATATTTCCAGAACAACTTTTCTAAACCTAAAAACAGCAGAAAACAAGATCTGGCTCTGTGGCATCTTGTCAATAGGTTAGTCCCAGAAAATCGATAAAAATGATATAAAGTGCATAGCAAACATGTAGCAAATAACATGAAAACAACATGGAACATCAGAAATTATGGATACGTTTACGACGTATCAACATCCCCTAGCTTAGTTCCAACTCGTCTCGAGTAGATAAACGATAAAACAAATAATTTCTGAGGTGACATGCTACCAACATAAACTTGATCAGCAAAATTGTAAAAGCCTATGTAAGCTGAGATCATAGTACTTTAAACACAAGCATCATAGATATAATTCTAGCAATGAAACATAGCAATCACTTTGCATCATGAAAAGTAAAACAAATAGGAGATCATGAATAATAATAAATTGAAAGTTATACGTTTGTTTCTAGCATCAAGAGAACGCGACAAAGTGATATTTTGCTTGTCCTTAAGAGTGGGGAAAAACATAAATGCTAGGGCACCTGCAAAGTTTAATAGGATGACTAGAACAAATAATTTGAGGGCAAGCAATAACAAAGTATGAATCAACCAATCATATTTTTAGGACAAATTCACATTAACTCAGAATGACAACTATGCTCTCTCAAAATATGGAGACTCAACATAAAGGTAAAAGAAATGCCCTTCACAGAGGGAAGCAGGGATCACTCATGTGTTAGATCTTTTTATTTTATTAAACAGAGGTATAAGATCTTCGACAGTCCTCCCAACCTTTCTTACAGAAACCTTGGCGAACCGAATCCTCGGGTCCCTGCACACAATTACATACCATGGAGGACTGTCCAATTTTTAGAGAGGTGTGTATATTTATGTTAACAAATGGTAAACAGAAAATACAGTACGTCACAAGCCAACTAGACTTCACAAGAGCGGATCCCATAGAAGGACGCAACTGGGGTAGAAGGTCATCCCTCTATCTCTTTTGTTTACACAATTATACTTTGACTGATAAATCAAGGGCAAAAATAGTGAAGAGAATTTGTTGTATTAATTTGGGGCTAGGCACCCCGCTTCCAGCTATTCTAGCAATTGGGTAATAGGATGAGTCCACTAGTCTAGGGTGTAAAATTCAATCAACAATTGAGATAAAGATTCTCTATTCACATCCTCATGAGCTAAAACAGGAGCAAAAAAACATGAGTAGTTTTGAAAGTTTTAAAGGTAACACATGAGCAATTTACTTTGGAGTGGAGGTTAAATACCACATGTAGGTAGGTATGGTGGACACATTTGGCATACTTTGGTTTTTGGGAGTTGGATGCACGAGTAGAGCTCATACTCAGTACAGGTGGAGGCTAGCAAAGACTGGGAGCGTGAAATCAAGAGAGCATAATGGCCATAATCATGCATAGCGACAAAAATATTATTAATCAAAGCATAAGTGGTATTACAAGTCAAAAACTAAATGATCATATAGGCTATTCGTGAATGGTTTGTAGTCATAAACATGGTGTAAGCATGCGCCAAGTCAATCAAATAAAACATTCAAAGGAGAGCACCACAAATTTATGCTTCAATGTGATAAAAACAACTCATGATTCTTTCAATGGCACATTAAACACTCTCAGCTATTTGAAACAATTCATGCTACAAAAATAACAACTAGGCTTAGAATTAAAATAGCATCTAACATGACATGATAAATTCTAGTCACAGTCTATACAAGCTTCTATTTGCACCGTTATAGATTTCTACCACATGCATCCTTTTCTTTTTCCAACAAGCACCATTCAATACATATGTTTTAACAAAAACTCGCCAAATGACACAGAAAGTAAGAAAGACAGTACTCACATAACTCTACTAAAACTAACATATCTGAATAAGAGATGCACAAAAACAGGAGCTAAAAGGATTGCAACAACTAGAAGAAAAATAAAGAATACGAGCATAACAAGTATTCAAATGAATAAGTGGAGCGTGTCTCTCTCCCAAACAAGAATGCTAGGTTCAATTGATATTTATTGAATCAAAGAAAACAAAAGAAAACATAACGAAAAAAAATAAAAGACGCTCCAAGTAATTTCATATGATGTGACCGAATAAAAATATAGATTCACTAGAAGTGACCTGATAATTTATTGATGAAGAAGGGGTATCCTTGAGAATCCCCAAGCTTAGACGCTTGAGTCTTCTTACAATTTTGTGGGATGAACCACTGGGGAATCCCCAAGATTTGACCTTGCACTCTTCTTGATCACATTATATTACCATCTTCTCTTGACCTTTGAAAACTTCCTTCACACCACACTCAAAGTAGTTCGCATTAGAGGGTTAGTGTAACAATACAGAATTCGTGGGTTCTGCATGGCCAGAACTGCTATTTCTACTTTTAAACATTAGATATGGCCACTGATGTTTTGTGAAGCAAAGAAATCACTTGACATTATAAAAGAGCAAATGCAAGAAAAATGGCAGAATCTGCCAAAACCAGAGCAGTCTGCAATGACGAATTTTTTCAGGGCACTTAAGTTGCTCAAATAAAAAAACTTAAAGAACAATGTTTTTTTCAGAATCAGCTAAGGAATAAGCACAAACATTATCACGTCATTTTGATATTTCTGTGGATTTTACGATTTTTTACGGTGGACAACAGAAATATGTTTCCTGCGCAGAAATCCAAAACCAAGTCCACTTTTCGCTAGACTTTACTTGGCACAACTAATACATGAAAATAAAGATAGAAAGGAGTTGCTACAGAAGTATACAACCCCTTGCCGCAAACAGAACATATAACATCATCAACTCTCCCCAAAGGTTTCTTTCTAACATTATCAGCAAGACGAATATCCAAATAACAGTGTTCCAATGCTGGTAAATCAAGCATATCATAAAATTTCTTAGGTATAACAGATATACCAGCATCAAGGTCACATAGATAATTACAATAAAAATCATTCACCTTCATTTTAATAATGGGATCCCATCCATCTTCTAATTTTCTAGGAATAGAGGCTTCACATTTTAATTCTTCTTCTCTAATTTGCATGAGAGCATTTGTGATATGTTTTGTGAAAGCAATATTAATATTATAAGCATCGAGATTACTAGGAAGCTTTTGTAGGAACATAATTACTTCAGAGAGGTTGCAATTATCAAAGTAAAGATCATTTTAATGAAAAGTAATGGGACCATTGTCTCCCATACCCAGAAAAATTTCAGCACTTTTATTAGGAACAGTTTTAGTGGTTTTAGGCAATTTTAGACGTTTAGAAGAAGAAGTAGAGACATTGCCAACACCAATTACTTTACCCTTAATATTAGGAGGTTTATTAGCATGCGTAGCTTCAGTTTTATTAGTGGTGGTAATGGTGCTAACATTATATATATTATTCTTCCTAGCTAATTCATCTTCTCTTTCCCATCTAGCATGCAATTTTGCTAACATCTTAACATTTTCATCAATTCGAATTTGGATGGCATTAAAAGTTTTGCTTTCTTTAAATAGTGAGGCATTACCTTTATTTTAAGAAGATCAACATCAAGAGCAAGGCTATCAACTTTAGAAACAAAAGCATCAATTTTGCCAAACTTTTCCTCAACAGATTTGTTAAAAGCAGTTTGTGTACTAATAAAATTCTTAAGCATGTTCTCAAGATCATAGTTTACACTTTTATTGTTGTTGTAGGAATCACCATAAGAATTACCATAGGAATTATTATTATTAGGAGATATGGCCTATAGTTGTTGCCACCAAAGTTATTCCTATAAGCATTGTTGTTCAAATTATTATTTTTAATGAAGTTCACATCAACATGCTCTTCTTGAGCAACCAAAGAGCATAAAGGAACATTGTTTGGATCAATAAGAGCATGGCCATTCACAAGCATAGACATATTATGATCAAGTCTATCACTCAATGAGGAGGTTTCTTCAACAGAATTTACCTTCTTACCAGTTGGAGCTCTCTCGGTGTGCCATTCAGAATAATTTACCATCATATCATCAAGAAGCTTTGTTGCTGACCCCAAAGTCATGGACATAAAGGTTCCTCCAGCAGCTTAATCCAGAAGGTTTCTTGAAGAAAATTTAGTCCTGCATAAATAGTTTGGATGAACATCCATGTAGTCAGTCCATGAGTGGGGGTAATTCTTCACCAAAGATTTCATTCTTTCCCAAGCTTTAGCAACATGCTCATTATCAAGTTGCTTAAAATTCATAATTCTACTTTTTAAAGATATAATATTAGCAGGAGGATAATATTTTCCTATGAAAGCATCTTTACATTTAGTCCAAGAATCAATACTATATTTAGGCAAAGATAGCAACCATTCTTTAGCTCTTCCTCTCAAAGAGAAAGGAAACAATTTTCGTTTAATAATATCTCCATCTACATCTTTATATTTTTGCATCTCACATAGTTCAACAAAATTATTAAGATGGGCAGCAGCATCAGTACTAACACCAGAAAATTGCTCTCTCATAACAAGGTTTATTTGGGCTAGCTTAATCTCAGTAGGAGCAGGTGGAACAATAGATGTGCTAATGAAATCATTGTTGTTGCTGCTAGGAAAGTCAGACAACTTAGTGTTTTTAGGGGTACTCATTTAGCAAGATTAAAAATAGGATAAAAATAACAACACGAATAAGAATTAATTTTTTTGTGTTTTCGATAAAGAGAAGCAAACAAGATAAAATAAAATAAACTAAGAAAAACTAAAACAAAATAAAGAGATTGGAAGTGAGTTAACCCCTTGCAGAAATTCTCTTCCGCCCCGGCAACAACGCCAAAAAACTTCATGGTGTGCGTAGTTGCACTCGTTGCTAAACCCCAAGAGAAAGGTTGTGAAGACTGCAGCAGCAAGTTTTCCCTCAGAAAAGAAACCAAGGTTGAATCGACAAGTAGGAGGACAAGCAACTTTTGAAGTTTGATGCAGTTGATGTAGTAGGGCGATGTCAGTGGGCGCCCGAGGGGCCCACAATACCCCATGGAGCGCCCAGGGGGCGCGCCGCCCTATGGTGTGGCCCCCTTGTGGCCCCTCTCCGGGTCTCTTCAAGACTCCGTGGAACCTTCAGGAAAACTAAGACTTCTGGGCTTCGAATTCTCCAATTCCGAGAATATTTCCATAACAACTTTTCTGAAACTAAAAACAACAGAAAACAAGAACTGGCTTTGTGGCATCTTGTCAATAGGTTAGTCCCAGAAAATCGATAAATAAAAGGTGCATATCAAACATGTAGCAAATAACATGGAACATCAGAAATTATGGATACGTTTACGATGTAGCACGATGCTAATAACCCTTATATTTCTTTCCCTCATTTGGATCAACATCCTTTCTACGCATTGTATCACATAATTCAGCCAAAGTGTGTAAGTTCATACTTGCATCCTGAGAAGTTGAACCACTAGTTCAAAATATTAGGTTTAATTTCATAATTCTCGGCAACAACTGCGGGTTAAGTGATGGGTTGATAGATGAAGTCGGTAAACCCCAAGAGAAAGGTTATGAAGAGTGCAACGGCAAGTTTTCCCTCAGAAAGAAACCAAGGTTGAATCGACCAATAGAAGAAAGAAGCAACTTCTGAAGGTTGATGCACCTGGTGTTGGCAGGGCGCACTACCGGTTCAGGAGCAACGTGGAACCTACAGAACACAATCAAATCACTTTGCCCCAACGAAGCAGTGAGGTTTTCAATCTCACCGATTTTGCTGAAAACATAAAGGTTTAACGTATGGTGTGGAAAACAGTAGGAAAGCAATATGAAAACAGTAGTAGCAGTGTGAAAACAGTGATTGCAGTGGTTGTATTATCAGTATGAGGAAAATTGACCGGGGTCCATAGTTCACTAGTGGTGCCTCTCCATAAAAGATAGATAACATGTGTGCTGAACAAATTACAGCTAGGCAATTGATAGATATTAAAACATGCATGACATGATGATTACTATGTGATTCACGCGTGCATTATAACAAGACTCATAGATCGTTATCAAACTGCATCTATGACTAACAATCCACCCTCAGAATGTCATGCGAGCAAACCTTGGGTATTAAGTTGTAAGCAACAGATAATCGCATTAAGGAAAGTATATAATGTAAACATCATTGTTTTCTCCCTAATGGCAACAACACATACCCCATTCATCACGTTTCTGTCACTCGAGCACAAGTGCAAGGGAGGCATGAACCCGCTATCGAGCATAAATACTCACTCTTGGAGTCACTAGCATCTACTTGGCCAGAGCATCTACTAACAACGGAGAGCATGCAAGATCATAAATAACGTACACATGAATAAAACATGATATATTGATAATCACGAGACGCAACATTCAATAACCATCGGATCCCAGCAAAGACAACATGTAGCATTATAATAATATGATCTTGATCTTGTAGGGAAGCTCACAAGATATAAACATGAGGCATAAAGAGGAGAGAACAACCATCTAGCTACTGCTATGGACCCGTAGTCCAAGGATGAACTACTCACGCATCATTCCGGAGGCCGTCATGGTGGTGTAGAGCCCTTCGGTGATGATTTCCCCTCCCGGAAGGGTGCCGGGGAGATCTCCAGAACCCTCCTGAACTAGGGTTGATGATGACGATGGCCTCAGGTGTTTTTCGTGGGAAAAACTTCCATATCTAGGGTTAACCTCCCAAGAGGTATAAATAGGAAAAATGGCAACGTCGCTGGGCGGCTGATGGCTAGGTTGAGACTCCAAGTGCAGAGTGTGTAGCTAGTGGCAAGGCTTCTTCCCCACGAGGGTGACTCGAGGGTTTATATCGAACTCTTGGGGAGCCAGTATTTCAGCAGTTGTCTTCCAAGCTTCCTCCAGGATCCTGCAAACAAGTAGAGAATTTTGTGCCCTCAACCTCACCAAGTGGTTGTCAAGCACAAGGTGTGAGACTTCTAAATTGCAATTCAAAACTGAAAGTAAATGTGCAATAATTAAATCTACTACTAAATGCAAATGAGAAAATAAATATGCAATGGATTGTTTTTGTATTTTTGTGCTGCAAGTGGCGATGGAGATAATGTAAATTCGAATTGGAGATGCAAGTAAAGTAAAGTGCAAGTAAAGTAAATTGCAGCAAAGTAACTAGAGTGTTTTCTTATAATTAAAATAGGACGGGGGTTCATGGTTTCACACTTGCATTCTCTAAAATAAAGTGGTAGACGGTGGACATAAGGAATTACATGTGAGATTACAATAACATGTTTAACATTGAGTACTTTCATATGGGCATCACGTCCTAGCATAGAGATCTCTACGGTCATATTGATCCCTCTTATACTCCACCAAGATGCGAAATAAATCATAACACCTCGATAATTAAGGGAAAACCAGAGCATAGCTTTAAGCAATGTGACATGAAGTTGAAGTAAGAACTTGCTAGATCTAGTCATGGAGATTGATTAGTGTCACTTCAAATCCCCGATAACAAGGTACTCCTTTTTTTATCCCTAGTGAGGTAACTAAGAAAGGTTTAACAAAACCTAAGTGGATCGCTGAACTTCTGTCACTTTCACAGCACTAGCCAACCCCCGTTACTCCAACTAATGCACCCATCAGCCCACAAACGCTCTCAAGAACTAGATTGATCAAAGATAGCAAATAAGAACGGGGTACATAAGATAAATCTACTCAAATAACTCAAGAGAAACAATTGCAATCTCAGATTCAATAACTCATAGAAAAGATCCACCACATAGGAATTACAACGGTGCCCGTAATCATGTGAGGAAGCTCATACGGATCTAATTAGTGAAGCACATAGAGAAAGAGATACAAGTGCAACTTCCACGAACCCATAGCCCTGGGGTGGACTACTCCCTCTTCATGGAGATGTCGATGGAGATGACGTTGGAGGGGTAGGAGATCACACCGGCGGCGCCCCGCCGGAGTTTTCCCCCTCCAATATGGAACTCCATGTCTCTGTTTTGGTGTTTCGGTGTTTCGGCGGCGCTCCTCTCCGTAAGGGTACGGGGGACCCTTTTTATAGTCAGTTTTAGGTCAAGACGGAGTCGGTAAGTCGAAGATGGAAGGAATTGGGGCCACAGGGGCCAAAAGGGGGCCTCTCACGCGGCCAAGGAATCTGGCCGCGTGGAGGGTCCTCTTTTGGGCCTCCTTACCCAATTCTCGTGGATCCTTCGCCCGCAAGTCTTCTCCTTCAAGAAAATGACCCCCGCAGATTTTCAGGTGATTTCGCGGAAGTTTGCCCCCTGAAAACGTCAAAAATATAGAAAACGGGGTTTCTGACAGGCAGGGTTAATTCCATAAAAGTTGGGGGACTTTTTAATTTAACCCCAAAATACTATAAAGCATTGAATTATACCCTTATATGATGCAATATGTAATAGAAAACCATGTGAAAATATGCAAAATTCATCTATGCATTTTACATGCATCAGTGGCCAGGGGGCCCACACCACCACTTGGCGCGGCGAAGGGGGTCACGCGCCACCCTATGGTGTGGGCCCCCCGTGGACCCCCTCGCGTCCCCTTCGGACTCTATGCGCGTGACAGATTTCTAAGACAACTGGCTATCGAATCGTCCAATTCCGAGAATATTTCCAGAACAACTTTTCTGAAACTAAAAACAGCAGAAAACATGAACTGGCTCTGTGGCATCTTGTCAATAGGCTAGTTCCAGAAAATCGATAAAAATGGCATAAAGTGTATAGCAAACATGTAGAATATAGCATCAAAACAACATGGAACATCAGAAATTATGAATACGTTTTTGATGTATCAGTCCCAACATTGTAACTGCACAATTTCGGTTGTACCTTAGTCTTGCGCATGTCGTGGAGGAAGGCGGCGGTAACATGTGATGTGTCCAAAACATACACTTCTTTATCTATGTGTAAACTGTATCTTTGTCATGAAAATGATTGGGATATTACTCTAAATCTTCCACTAATCACTTATGCGTAAGATAATGCAAATCTCCATGTCATTATTTTTATTGCAGATTTTGGACATGGAAATCACTAGAAATAAATACTAGAAGGAAGGAAGTGATCAAGGTTGGTAAATAAATAAAAGAAGCACTCGAATAGGCCTTAACGATCATTGGTACGGTCGCATGTGACTTTACCACCCACTGTACCTAGTGCCATCCAGACCGTTTGAGCAAACCTACTCAAATTCATCAAATAGTCTAGACCTAATTCGCGAAGGAATCCCCCCAAAAACCTAATTCCATTCGCTGCATAAAGGAAGGAGAGGAAACACCACCCAAAACATAGCTGAAAGAATGATCCTTCACCGCCGGGAAGTGCTGCCAGCATCACCCCTCCACCGTCATCTCCACCACCATAGTCATAGCCATACTACCTTGTAGTTTAGATCTCATCGCAATTGGAAACGTTGTAAGAACTATCAATCTATTCAATTCAAGTACTATTTTCACAATATTTTCTAATGTTGATCTGATTGCAATGTGCGAGTAGCCCACTTAGAGCCAAATGTTGAGGACTAACCTCATAGCTATGTGCTTCATTTATTCATGTGATTTTACCCTAATGAGTTCATTATGTTATTTAGGAGTGTTTTGATATCTATCTCGTGGTCCTAGAACTTTATAGGTACCCAAGACCCCGAAGAGTTATCAAGTTAGAGGTAGGATGAGGGAGAAATGGAAGCCCGACGAGGGAAACTCTATGAAAGGAGGAGGAGTACAACAGTTGAAAGTGGATCTCTAAGGAATAGCAGTGATGTTACGATGGTTAATTCTTGTGTCGGTTTATTCTTAAATACCAAGGCAACTCCACAGAACGGATTAAAGGGCCAGCGGTTGGACGAATTACTCTATGGTTACCTGTGCCCATGGCTATTGTGGCCTACATACATCTAATAACATGTGTATTAAGTATACTAACTATTTGCATTTTATATTATTTATCCCTTGTTTACTACTGCACTACTACAGACGAAACCTTAAACCCTATCCTATATAAATCCATTGATCACAAACACCTTTTCACTAATCAAGATTGGTACGGTAAAACAAGAACTAATTAAGCTTTATGTGGGTTCAATAATTGTCCTTATCAAGAACCTAATTTCTGGTTCGATAAACCTAGGGTTACTAGGGAATCATACACACACTACATTTGGAAATCCGGATCAAAGGTATCAACCCTTTTTCTTGCGGCGTTGCCATGGAAGAGTGTAGCGGCAAAGGTTGTGAAGAGTGCAGCGGCCAGTTTTCCCTCAGAAAGAAACCAAGGTTTTATCGACCAGTAGGAGAAAGAAATAAGTTCTGAAGGTAGTTGTAGCTGATGTTGGCAGGGCGCACTACCGGTTCAGCTGCGGCATGGAACCTACACGACACAATCAAATAACTTTTCTCCAACAATGCAGAGTGCATATCAGTTTCACCGGTTTTGCTGAAAACAAAGAGGTTAAACATATGGTGTGGTAAATAATATGAAAACAGTAGTGACAATGTGAAAATAGTGATTGCAGCGGCTGTGTTATAAGTATGAGGAAAATGGACTAGGGACCATAGTTCACTAGTGGTGTCTCTCCATAAAAGATAGATATCATGTGTGGTGAACAAATTACAGCTGGGCAATTGACATATATTAATACATGCATCACATGATGATTACTATGTGATTCATGCGAGCATTACAACAAGACACATAGACAGTTATCCAACTGCATCTATGACTAATAATCCACCCTCACAATGTCATCCTAGCAATCCTTGGGTATTAAGTTGCAAGCAACATATAATCGCATTAAGCAAATTGTGAAATGTAAATAATGTAAACATCGTTGTTTTCTCCCTAATGGCAACAACACATCCCCCATTTGTCACGTTTCCGTCACTCGAGCACAATGCAAGGGAGGCATGAACCCACTATCGAGAATAACTAACCCCTCTTGGAGTCACTAGCATCTACTTGGCCAGAGCATCTACTAACAACCGAGAGCATGCAAGATCATAAATAACATACACATGAAGAGAACATGATAGATTTATAATCACGAGACATTGCATTCAATATTCCTCGTATCCCAGCAAAAAGAACATGTAGCATTACAATAAGATGATCTTAATCATGTTGGGATGCTCACAAGATCTAACCATGCATAAATAGAAGAGAACATCCATATTTTTTACTGCTATGGACCCGTAGTCCAAGGATAAACTACTCACGCATCATTCCGGAGGCGGGCATGGTGGTGTAGAGCCCTCTGGTGATGATTTCCCCTCCTGGCAGGGTGCCAGGGAGAGCTCTAGAACCCTCCCGAACTAGGGTTGACGATGATGGTGGCCTCGAGTGTTTTTCGTGGAAAAGGCTTTTGTATATAGGGTTAACCTCCTGATAGGTATAAATAGGCGAAAGGGCAACGTTGGTGGGAGGCCAGGGGGCCACACCACCCCTGGGCACGACCAAGGGGGCGGGGGGTGCGCCGCCCTATGTTGTGGGGCCCATGTGGACCCCCTCCTGGTCTCCTCCGGGCTCCGTGTGCGCGACAGATTTCTAAGATCTCCGGGCTTCAAATCGTCCAATTCCGAGAATATTTCCCGAACAACTTTTCTGAAACTAAAAATAGAGAAAATAGGAACTGACTATGTGGCATCTTGTCAATAGATTAGTCCCAGAAAATCAATAAAAGTGGCATAAAGTGTGTAGAAAAATGTAGCACATGGCATGAAAACAACATGGAATATCAGAAATTATGGATACATATATGACGTATCAACATCCCGAAGCTTAGTTCCTACTCATCCCAACGGATCTTTACTTCAAGATGAAAGCTTAAACAAGCAATACAATCTGAGGTGTAAGGGAAATTGTCTAAAACTTAATCTAACCTATTTGGGGCGCAAGGGCCGGCTATTTATGAGGGGTTGGGGTGCGGCCAAAGAGGTGGGGCGCACCCCCCTAGTTGTGTTCGGGTGGGACTCTATCCCCCCTTTTATTACAATCCGAAATTTAAAAGAAGAGTCCTATGAAATAAGGACTCGCAGGTCCACTTCTCCTAAACTACCAGGACTCTTTCTATGGCGCATCCACAAGGTGTGGGGCGCCCCCTTGATGTTTTCCATCGATTTCTCCCTTGTTTTCCAGCAGCTCCAACTTGTTATCAACATCCCGAAGCTTAGTTCCTACTCGTCCCCAAGTAGGAAAACGACAAAACAAATAATTTCTGAGGTGACATGCTACCAACATAAACTTGATCATCAAAGTTGTAAAAGCATATGTAAGCAAAGATCATAGTACAACACAAGCAAGATATAATTCTAACAATGAAACTTAGCAAGCACTTTGCATCATGAAAAGTAACACAAATAGAACATCGTGAATAATAATGCATTTGAAAGTTATACGTTTGTTTCGAGCATAAAGAAAACATAACAAAGTGATATTTCGCTTGTCCTTAAGAGTGGGAAAAAACATAAATGCCAGGACACCTTCAAAGTTTAAGTGGATGACTATACCAAATAATTTGAGAGCAAGTAATAACATGGTATGAATCAATCAATAATATTTTTGGGACAAATGCACATTAAACTCAGAATGAAAACTATGCTCTCTCAACTGTGCATAAGGTTAGAAGATGGAGACTCAACATAAAAGTAAAAGTAAGGCCCTTCGCAGAGGGAAGCAGTGATCACTCATGTGCTTGACCTTTTTATTTTGTTAAATAGAGGTATTGAAAACATTTTTTTAAAGAGATGTGTAGGCTTATGTCAACGAATGGTAAACAAAAAATACAGTACGTCACAAGCCAACGAGAGTTCACAAGAGAGGCTCCCATAGAAGACGCAGCTAGGTAGAAGTTCATCCCTCATTCTCTTTTGTTTACACAATTATGCTTTGACGGATAAATCAGGGATAAAATAGTGAAGAGAATTTGTTGTAATTAAGTTTGGGCTGGGCACCCCGCTGCAAGCTAGTCCAGGATGTGAAGTCCAATCAACAAGTGAGATAAAGATTCTCTATTCATGTCCTCATGAGCTAAAACAGAGGCACACAAGAGGAGTAATTTTGAAAGTTTTAAAGGTAACACATGAGCCATTTACTTTGGAGTGGCGGTTAAATACCACATGTAGGTAGGTATGGTGGACACATTTGGTCTTCTTTGGTTTTTGGGAGTTGTATGCACGAGTAGAGCTCATACTCAGTACATGTGGAGGCTAGCAAAGATTGGGAGCGACAATTCTAGTGAGCAAAATGGCCATAATCATGCATTGCGACAAAAACATTATTAATCAAAGCATAAAAGGTATTACAAGTCAAAAACTAAATGATCATAGAGGCTATAAGTGACTGGTTTGTAGTCATAAACATGGTGTAAGCATGCGCCAAGTCAACCAAATAAAACATTCAAAGGAGAACACCGCAAAACTATGCTTCAATGTGATAAAAAAACTCATGATTCTTTCAGTGGCACCTTAAGCACTCTCATCTATTTGAAATAAGTCATATTACAAAAATAACTACTATAAATAGAATCAAAATAACATCTAACATTACATGAAAAAGTCTAGCCACAGTCTATACAAACTTCTTTTTGCACCGTTATAAATTCTACCACATGTAACATTTCTTTTTTCCATCAAGTACCATTCAATATATTTTAACACAAAATCTCCAAATGATACAACAATTAAGAAACAGAGTACTAACATAACACAACTAAAACTTACAGCTCTAAATAAGAGATGCATGAAAAACAGGAGCTAAATAATTGCAACAGCTAGAAGAAAATCTAAGAATACAAGCATAAGGAGTATTCATATAAAAAAGCGGAGCTTGTCTCTCTCCCAAAAAAGAATTATAGGTTCCAATGATATTTATTGAAGCAAGAAAAAAAAATAAAAAAAATAAAAGACGCTGCAAGTAAAATTCATATGGTGTGACCGAATAAAAATATAGTTTCACTAGAAGTGACCTGATAATTTGTTGATGAAGAAGGGGATCCCTTGGGCATCCCCAAGCTTAGACGTTTGAGTCTTGTTAGAGTTTGCTGGGATGAACCACGGGGGCATCCCAGGATTTGGCAGTACACTCTTCTTGATAACATTATATGACCCTCTTTTCTTGACCCTTGAAAACTTCATTCACACCACACTCAAAGTAATTCGCATTAGAGGGTTAGTGCAAAATCAAACATTCATGTATTCTGCATGGGCACAAGTTTTATTGATACTTTTAAACATTATCTACATCCACTGATGTTTTGTGAAGCAAATAAATCCACTCGACATAGTAAAGGAAAGAATGCAAGTAAAATGGCAGAATCTGCCAAAACCAAAATAGTCTGTAATGAAGAATGTTTTCGGGGCACTTAAGTTGTCAAATCAAAAAAAATAAAGAACGAAACAGTTTCGCAATTAGCTATGGCATAAGCACAAAATGTTTTAGGTCATTTTGATCTTCCTGTGAATTATACGATTTTTTTACGGTGGACAGCAGAAATGTGTTTCATGCGCGAAAATCCAAAACTAACACCAACTTTCGCTAGAAACTTTACTTGAAACAACTAATACATGAAAATAAAGATACAAAGGAGTTTCTATAGAAGTATACAACACCTTGACTCAAAGAAAACAAAGAAACAACAAAAGAAAAATAAAACCATGGGTTATCTTCCAAGAAGTTCTTTTCTTTAACGCCTTTTAGCTAGGTATAGCAAGTGAAAATCAAGTGTTTTCCAGTGAAGAAGCATCCAAATTCTAACTTGTTCGAATAATAGAATCAAAAGGAAACTTCATTATATTCCTAGGAAAATTTTCTATACCTTTCTTGAGTGGGAATTGATATTTAATATTCCCCTCTTTCATATCAATAACAACACCAACAATTCTAATGAAACGTCCTCCCAAAACAATAGGACAAGAAGCATTGCATTTAATATTCATAACAACAAAATCAACGGGTACTAGGTTATTATTAACCCTAATAAGAACATCATCAACTCTCCCCAAAGGTTTCTTTCTAACATTGTCAGCAAGATGAATATCCATGTAGCAGTGTTCCAATGGTGGTAAATCAAGCATATTATATAGTTTCTCAGGCATAACAGAGATACTAGCACCAACATCACATAGAGCATTACAATAAAAATCATTCACCTTCATTTTAATGATCGGATCCCATCCATCTTCTAATTTTCTAGGAATAGAGGCTTCACATTTTAATTCTTCTTGTCTAATTTGCATGAGAGATTTGTAATATGTTTTGTAAAATCCATATTAATATTATTAGCATCGGGATTACTAGCAAGCTTTTGTAGGAACATAACTACTTCAGAGAGGTCGCAATTATCAAAGTCAAGATCATTCTTATCAAAATTAATGGGACCATTGTCTCCCATACCAAAAATTTCAACACTTTTATTAGGAGTAGTTTTAGTGGTTTTAGGCAATTTTAAGCGTTTAGCAGATGAAGTGGAGACATTGCCAACACCAATTACTTTACCATTAATACTATAAGGCTTACTCGCATGAGAATCTTTAGTTTTAATAGTGGTGGTAATAGTACAAACATTAGCTATATTATTCTTTCAGGCTATGTCATCTTCTCTTTCCCATCTAGCATGCAATTTTGCTAACATCATAACATTGTCATCAATTCTAATTTGGATGGAATTAAAAGTTTTGCTTTCTTTAACATCATGAGGCATAACCTTTATTTTAAGAAGATCAACATCAAGAGCAATGCTATCAACTTTAGAAGAAAGAACATCAATTTTGCCAAACTTTTCCTCAACAAATTTATTAAAAGCAGTTTGTGTAGTAATAAAATTCTTAAGCATGTTTCAAGATCAGAGGGTACACTTTTATTGTTGCTTTAGGAATTACCATAATAATTAACATAACCATTATTATTATTAGGAGGATATGGCCTATAGTTTTTTCTACCAAAATTATTCCTATAAGCACTTTTGTTGAAATTATTATTTTTAATGAAGTTCACATCAACATGCTCTTCTTGAGAAACCAAAAAGGCTAAAGGAACATTGTTTGGATCAATAGAAGCATGGCCATTCAAAAGAATAGACATAATAGCATCAAGTCTATCACTCAAAGAGGAGGTTTCTTCAACAGAATTTACCTTCTTACCTGTTGGAGCTCTCTCGGTGTGCCGTTCAGAATAATTTACCATCATGTCATCAAGAAGCTTTGTTGCTGCCCCAAAGTCATGGAAATAAAGGTTCCTCCAGCAGCTGAATCCAGAAGGTTTCTTGAAGAATAATTCAGTCCTGCATTATTTTTTTGGATGATCATCCAAGTAGTAAGTCCATGAGTGGGCCAATTCTTTACTAAAGATTTCATTATTTCCCAAGCTTTAGCAACATTCTCATTATCAAGTTGCTTAAAATTCATAATTCTACTTCTTAGAGATATAATCTTAGCAGGAGGATAATATTTTCCAATGAAAGTATCTTTACATTATTCCAAGAATCAATACTATTTTTAGGAAAAGACAACAACCATTCTTTAGCTCTTCCTCTCAAAGAGAAAGGATTTTTTTAGTTTGTCATGTCACATAGTTCAACAAAATTATTAAGATGGGCAGCAGTATCATCAGTACTAATACTAGAAAATTGCTCTCTCATAGCAAGATTTAAAAGGACATGCTTAATTTCATAAAAATCAGCAGTAGGAGCAGGTGGAGCAATAGGTGTACTAATAAAATTATTGTTGTTGGTTCTAGTAAAGTCACACAACTTAGTGTTCTCAGGGGTACTCATTTTAGCAAGATAAAAATAACAACTAGAATAAGAACTAATTTTTTTTGCGTGTTTTTGATATAGAGAAGCAAACAAGATAAAGTAAAATAAACTAAGCAAAACTAAAAGAAAGTAGAGACATTGGGAGTGAGAGACTCCCCTTGCAGAAATCCTCTTTCTCCCCGGCAACGGTGCCAGAAAAATTGTTGATGGATGACGTTGGTAAACCCCAAGAGAAAGGTTATGAAGAGTGCAGCGGCAAGTTTTCCCTCAGAAAGAAACCATGGTTGAATCGACCAGTAGGAGAAAGAAGAAACTTTTGAAGGTTGATGCAGCTGATGTTGGCAGGGCACACTACCGGTTCAGCAGCAACATAGAACCTACACAACACAATCGAATACCTTTGCCCCGATGAAGCAGTGAGCTTGTCAATCTCACCGGTTTTGCTGAAAACAAAGTGGTTAAATGTATGGAGTGGAAAACAGTAGGAAAAAAATATGAAAACAGTAGTAGCAATGTGAAAACAGTGGTTGTATTATCAGTATGAGGTAAATGGACTGGGGTCCACAGTTCACTAGTGGTGTCTCTCCATAAATGATAGATAACATGTGTGGTGAACAAATTATAGCTGGGAAATTGAAAGATATTAAAACATGCATGACATGATGATTACTATGTGATTCATCCACCCTCAGAATGTCATCCGAGCAATCCTTGGGTATTAAGTTGCAAGCAACAGATAATCGCATTAAGAAAAGTGTGTAATGTAAACATCTTTGTTTTCTCCCTAATGGCAACAACTCATCCCCCATTCTTCACGTTTCTGTCACTCGAGCACAAATGCAAGCAAGGCATGAATCCACTATCGAGTATAAATACTCCCTCTTGGAGTCACTAGCATCTACTTGGCCAGAGCATCTACTAAGAACGGAGAACATGCAAGATCATAAATAACATACACATGAAGAGAACATGATAGATTGATAATCACGAGACATAGCATTCAATATTCATCGGATCCCAGCAAACACAACATGTAGCATTATAATAAGATGATCTTGATCATGTAGGGAAGCTCACAAGATCTAAACATGAGTCATATAGCTGCTAATATGGACCCGTACTCCAAGGACGAATTACTTACACATCATTCCGGAGGCAGGCATGGTGGTGTAGAGACCTCCGGTGATGATTTCCCCTATCAACATGGTGCTGGGGAGAGCTCTAGAACCCTCCCGAACTATGGTTGACGATTACGGTGGCCTCGAGTGTTTTTCGTGCAAAAGGCTTCTGTATCTAGGGTTAACCTCCTAAGAGGTATAAATAGGCGAAAGGGAAACGTCGGTGGGCGGCCAGGGGGGCCACACCACCCCTGGGCGTGGCCATGGGGGGTCGCGCATCCCTATGGTGTGGGGCCCATGTGGCCCCCCTCCGGGTTCCGCGTGCGCGGCAGATTTCTAAGACCTCCGGGCTTCAAATCATCCAATTCCGAGAATATTTCTAGAACAACTTTTCTGAAACTAAAAACAACAGAAAACAGGAACTGGCTCTGTGGCATCTTGTCAATAGGTTAGTCCTAGAAAGTCACTAAAAATGGCATAAAGGGTATAGCAAGCATGTAGCACATAGCATGAAAACAACATGGAACATTAGAAATTATGGATACGTTCATGACGTATCATGGGTGCACATAAGTAATCATCCTTGGGAGTAGAAAACTCTCTAACCTTCTTGTTTGCCATGCTAATTTTTTTTTGGTTTGCAAATAATAACAAAAAGTAAACTAATATGTTTTGTCTTTAAAATAAGCTAAATAAATAATAAAGTAGTATCATGAAATAATTAAAAACAAAAACTAACAAAACTAAAAAGGGCTCTATGAACTTACGAGGGTAGCAGAAATACTTCCATGGCAACGCCTTAAGAAAAAGGGTTGATACCTTTGATCCGGATTTCCAAATGTAGTGTGTGTGTCTTATTCCCTAGTAACCCTAGGTTTATCGAACCATAAATTAGGTTCTTGATAAGTACAATTATTGAACCCACATAAAGCTTAATTAGTTCTCGTTTTACCGTACCAATCTTGATTAGTGAAAAGGTGTTTGTGATCAATGGATTTATATAGGATAGGGTTTAAGGTTTCGTCTGTAGTAGTGTAGTAGTAAACATGGGATAAATAAGATAAAATGCAAATAGTTAGTATACTTAATACACATGTTATTAGATGTATGTAGGCCACTATGGCCATGGGCATAAGTAACCATAGAGTAATTCGTCCAACCGCTGGCCCTTTAATCCATCCCATGGAGTTGCCTTGGTATTTAAGAATAAACAGATGCAAGAATTAACCATCGTAAGGTCACTGCTATTCCTCAGAGATCCACTTTTAACTGATATACTCCTCCTCCTCTCATAGAGTTTCCCTTGTCTGGCTTCCATTTCTCCCTCATCCTACCTCTAACTTGATAACTCTTCGGGGTCTTGGGTACCTATAAAGTTCTAGGAGCACGAGATAGATATCGAAACACTCCTGAATAACATAATGAACTCACTAGAATGAAATCACATGAATAAATGAAGCACATAGCTATGAGGCTAGTCCTCGGCATTTGGCGCTAAGTGGGCTACTCGTACATTGCAATCAGATCACATTAGAAAATATTGTGAAAATAGTACTTGAATTGAATATATTGATAGTTCTTACAACGTTTCCAATTGCGATGAGATCTAAACTAAAATGTAGTATGGCTATGACTATGGTGGTGGAGATGACGGTGGAGGGGTGATGCTAGCAGCACTTCGTGGCAGTGAAGGATCATTCTTTCAGTTATGTTTCGGGTGATGTTTCCTCTCCTTCCTTTATGCAGCGAATGGAATTAGGTTCTTGGGGGGATTCCTTCGCGAATTAGGTCTAGACTATTGGATGAATTTGAGTCGGTTTGCTCAAACGGTCAGGATGTCACTAGGTACGGTGGGTGGTAAAGTCACATGCAACCGTACCAATGGTCGTTAAGGCCTATTCGAGTGCTTCTTTTATTTATTTACCAACCTTGATCATTTCCTTCCTTCTTGTATTTATTTCTAGTGATTTCGACGTCCAAAATCTGCAATAACAATGATGACATGGAGATTTGCATTATCTTACACATAAGTGATTAGTGATAGATTTAGAAGAATATCCCAATCATTTTCATGACAAAGATATAGTTTACACATATATAAATAAGTGTATGTTTTGGACACATCACATGTTACCGCCTCCTTCCTTCCCGACATGCGCAAGCCTAAGGTACAACCGAAATTGTGCAGTCACAATGTTGGGACTGATACGTCAATAACGTATCCATAATTACTGATGTTCCATGTTGTTTTCATGCTATATGCTACATGTTTGCTATACACTTTATGCCATTTTTATCGATTTTTTTGAAACTAACCTATTGACAAGATGCCAGAGAGCCAATTCATGTTTTCTGATGTTTTTAGTTTCAGAAAAGTTGTTCTGGAAATATTCTGGGAATTGGATGATTTGAAGCCCGGAGGTCTTAGAAATCTGTCACGCACATGGAGTCCGGAGGGGACCCGGAGGGGGCCACAGGGGCCCCCACACCATAGGGCGGCGCACGCTCCCCCTTGTCCGCGCCCAGGGGTGGTGTGGGCCCCCTGGCCGCCCACCGACGTTGCCCTTTTGCCTATTTATACCTCTCGGGAGGTTAACCCTAGTTCGGGAGGGTTCTGGAGCTCTCCACGGCACCCTGCCGGGAGGGGAAATCATCATCGAAGGGCTCTACACCACCATGCCGGCCTCCGGAATGATGCGTGCCTAGTTCATCCCTGGACTACAGGTCCATAGCAATAGCTAGATGGTTGTTCTCTCATGTTTATGCCTCATGTTTAGATCTTGTGAGCTGCCCTTCATGATCAAGATCATCTTCTTATAATGCTACATGTTGTGTTTGCTGGGATCAGATGAATATTGAATGCTATGTCTCGTGATTATCATTCTATCATGTTTTATTCATGTGTATGCTATTTTTGATCTTGCATGCTCTCTTTTGTTAGTAGATGCTCTGGCCAAGTAGATGATAGTGACTCCAAGAGAGAGTATTTATGCTCGATAGTGGGTTCATGCCTCCCTTGCACTTGTGCTCGAGTGACAGAAACATGATGAATGGGGGATATGTTGTTGCCATTAGGGAGAAAACAACAATGTTTACATTATATACTTTGCTTAATACGATTATCTGTTGCTTGCAACTTAATACCCAAGATTTGCTCGGATGACATTATGAGGGTGGATTGTTAGTCATATATGCAGTTCGATAACGATCTATGAGTCTTGTTATAATGCCCGCAAGAATGACATAGTAATCATCATGTCATGCATGTTTTAATATCTGTCAATTGCCCAGCTGTAATTTGTTCAGCACACATGTTATCTATCTTTTATGGAGATACACCACTAGTGAACTACGTACGTCGGTCCATTTTCCTCATACTTATAATACAACCACATCAATCACTATTTTCACACTGCTACTACTGTTTTCATATTGTTTTTCACACCATACGTTTAACCCCTTTGTTTTCAGCAAGACCGGTGAGATTGATAAGCTCTTTGCTTTGTTGGGGAAAAGTGATTTGATTGTGTCGTATAGGTTCCATGCCGCTGCTGAACCGGTAGTACGCCCTGCCAACATCAGCTACATCAACCTTCTGAAGTTATTTCTTTCTCCTACTGGTCGATTCAACCTTGGTTTCTTTCTGAGGGAAAACTTGCCGCTGCACTCTTCACAATCTTTCTCTTGGGGTTTACCAATGTCATCCATCAGGGACCACAATCGAGCTTTAGTGACTCGTCGATAAATGCACTCGCTCGGAGGAGGAGCAACTGTCTCTCGGGCCTAAAAGGCGCATATCTACTGCAACCATAGTTGGTGGCTCGTGCTGCCCACGACACCCGATTTACCACCCTATGACAAGTTACCGCAATTCACAGTGTGTCATAGAAGAGAGGGGCGCTCTGCTCCCGAAACAGTGACGGATATGCTGCTATATACATGCAGCAAGACGAGACACATAACTAGGGACTACCCAAAAGACTACCGAGAAGCCAAAGCAGGGCACATGGAGGAATTTGTGGTCTTCATGGTGGGCATACCATATGGTGATACCAAGACCTTCCTCCTTGAGATCCTCGCGATGAATCCTTGGACGAGGAGGGAGAAAATAGGAGCTACCACAAAGCCCACGGTATGGCCTGGGATGCACCTCAAGGGTGATGGCCTTAGCTCATGATATAATTGTGTTTGGACCTACCACGCAAACAGTAGAATCTGTATCTAGGCCTATACCACGAATAGTTTTTGTCACGTGTTGTTCCCATGAAGGAGTAGAAAGCCGTCGGATTGGGTCCGTTCTGCCATAATTTTGGGTCGAGCCTCATCCCACCAATGCCTTGTAATATGGGTTGCTCCCACTGACTTGTTCGCCTCCAGGATGGACCTACAAATGGTTTATTGTTGGTTCTCGGCTGTCCTGCCAATGTTTTGTAACCGGGTTTGCCCCTTGAACTAGGATTGTAACTCAGTGGTTTCTATCCAACGTTTAAACATATTTTCTCCAAACTAGCTCAAAATAACCAGCATCCACATCCAGGTTAGAAAAACTCCATATTATATGTTGGGATCGAAGAGTAGGCGGTTGGTACCTGCAAGTGCATAGGTTCGTTATTGCATAATTTCACGAAAGTATGATCTCCTGATTTATATCGATCCGACGGAGAGCTCATCTAGAAAAGGGTTTCTTAAAGGTTGTCTATGTCACACACATGGTTTCATAGTTATGTGAATTAACTTATAGCGTTTTGTCTCACTTATACATGCAGAAACCATTGGTTTTGTTGTATGGAAATAAAGAAGTGCAAAGTACTAAAAGTAAATAGCAAGTAAGTAAAATATTAAAAAGGATGTGTTTACCAGTTATGGATGGGATATGTGCGAAGAGGTTTCACTTCATGGTTCCAGTGAATGTGCCAAATGGTGGAAGTGGATATGTGATTCCTATTCCTGTCCATTGAATAGACGGTAGGCGAGCCACCCTAGAGTATTCAAACATCTCCATGCCTGGGTTTGTTCATCAATATTTTCCTACATTACTCCCCCATGTGTCATGGCCAGTTCAGCTATTTAAAACCACAAAGGTTAGACCAATGCTTTAAAGTTCGTTGGCTTCTTGCAATCCTCTTGTGTTTTATCTCCTCTTAGATATCTCTATCTGTCACCTTGAAGATCACGGATTCATTGAACAACAAGTGATTGTCTACGTATGTCTTATTGTATCATGTTACCTGGGCCCTAGATAGGAGGAATTGTGCAAACCATAGACAAATAATCCTATAAACAATATTAAAAATACTCTCACAAATATTATTGAATAACTAGGCACAAACACATCTCACCAATCCCCTACATCCCTCAAAATTTAGAGGTTTAGTCGCACACGAGAGACATATGATATCTAAACTCAATGGTTGAAAGAGAAAAGTTCATCTAAATATTAGCGTCGAAAACCACAATAATTTGTAGATCAACAAGTACCAAACCAAGAGTTCAATCTAGATCAAGGTTTCACAACCCTAGTCTTATTACAATGGATGTCTATCTATCTCTCTACGTGGTGGAATGGATGGCATTGAGGAAGACGATTTTGGGCAGGATCTTGCGGTTGGTTCTTCTCCTCGGATCACTTCCTTCTCGCTTCTGATATTTCTATCTTTCTTTTTGTAGGTTTTTCTCCCTCTTGCCCACACAAAAGTTTCTTCTTTTGAAGAGTTGAAGGCGGCGGCGCCTTGTACGGTGGCTGGTATGGTCGGTGATGACCGTACCACTAACCGTTAAAGCTCTCTACGGATTATTTGTAATCTTCTTTTTCCAGAATTGCTTGATTTGCTCTAGTTATCATAATTATGCCTCATTTCCTTCCTTTTTAATACAAATCCTAAAATCTCAACCAATTATTGAAACATGTACAAACATTGCGGTGTTTGGATCAGTGTGAGCGCAGAAAGCAAATAAAAATCAACCATAACTTGGGAAAATGGCAAGAGAAAATCATGCATCAAATGGAGCCATCAATGATTGCGTGACTTATAACTTACTTAGGTTTTCATCTAGATATTAAAGGCGTCGTCTTCCCTATTTTCCCCTTTCCCTCTTTTTTTCCGATCCATCTATGTTTAGCCCACTCGGAACTTACATCAAGCCAGCTTTCGTAGCCAGTTTGCGTTCTTCTACCGGGTTCCAAGAGTGGGAGATTTATTGGCATGTAAATTACTTTGGATGTATCTTATAAATTTTTCATAGATATCACCAAGAAGTAGGGGTGCCCTCTCTATTTTAACCCTCGTGTTTGCATGAAGCCGTAACTTAAGAAGACCTTTGTCCGACCAGTCATAACCCGAGTCGTAGACTGACAACCAGCGGCAATGGTGTGTGGACCAAGGTTATGACATGCTTCTAAACCATGTTACTAATATAGAGCCCGGGCCAAAATACATGGTCCACTTTAGAGGACCAAAATTGATTTCATAGTTCACCTACATATGGATAGGCTAGGTCCTCGTGGGGGGGGGGGGAGGGGGAAGGTCTCCCAGCCCCTGAGTTCCTGGGTATCCTTGCGGTAAGGTGATGTTGGCCCCTCTCTCCTGGAGATTTCTCTAACTAAAGGGCATAATTGGGGGTTTGTTGAGGTGGTCCAACATACTGGGATGCCTTTTTTGTGCAAAGAAAAGTTGATTTGCATGGAGGAACCCATCAATCTTACCCCATTTTACAAGCTTTTGGGACTAGCCCTAGGTTTGTGAGACCACCCTTGTTGTCTTATGAGCATGGTGCGGAGCTTGATACATGTAGCCCCGTAGTGCGATTTTGTTTTGCATTCTAACTTCAGCTGATCCTCGTCGCCTCGAAGAAATAATGGCCAGGGTACTTTCCCCAATTGGAGAGAGGCAGCCCTCGGAGAAGAAGGGTACCACGCTAAAGAAGTGCATTTCTCCATACTGGTTCAAGGCGAATTCCAGGCTCCCAAAACGGATGCTTTCGCCAGGATTTGACCCATCGTCTAGTCGAACGGAATGGCGAGTCGGGGTCATGGTGGCATGAGAGCCGCCGACGGTGAAGGTGAGTAGAGTGGGACCCATCACTATGCTCGAAATTTGGCGGACAAAGCCCCTACCTAGCGAGCCAACTTTTAGTGTTTCGTAACCGGCTGAGTGAATTTGTATGTAGGTAAAGGCTTGTGACCATGACCGAATGGGCTAATAGCCTCACACACAGAAGAAACTATGCAATTTCAGGCCCCGAGATAGTACCGGTAAAATCCTACTCATGTTGGGATCGATGTATTCTGGCATGTGAGGCGCTCGAGTTGGAAGATGTAGCGGCCTGGGTGGGTGGTGGAATCTCTAGTGAAGAAGGGTGTATGATTGATGTGTGTATGTGTGGTGGATGTGCGTGTCTCTGTGCGAACGTGTGCATGAACCTACCCCCTCATGTAGGAGGGGCGTTCACTTTATATAGGGGAACTCAACAGTCTCGCAGATAGGACGGTATAACACCCTATGCCTGAATACAGTCTATGACGAGACTCTGCCTAGATGAAGGGTAAACTTGCGTAGGTACGACTAATGTGCATGGCGTCTGCGGTTGATTTCGGCATGCCATGGCTAGTCCTGGTATCTGGGATGGGACACTTCAGGGGTAGTCTTATTCATACAATGGCTTCGATGTCCTGTGAAGGTCGGTCTTGGCACTTAAGTCTTCTTTGTCTGTCTTCGTGTCGCCGCTCCTCTTGACTTGGAGGGCATAGTCGGTTGTCGTGTATGAAGACGGATTGCGTGATGGACGCCCAGTCCGACCGACCTATCTAGCTGGTGCTTCATAGTTTTGCCTTTCTTAGGCATCCGGTTGATTGAACTCCGTTAGTCCAAGATTTGCAGAAAACTCCGATTGATTCAACTATTTCGTAGGTGAACATTTAAATTTATATTTACGATAGGATGGAATTGATTACTCCCTCTGTCTCAAAATAAGTTTCATTGCAATGGATGTATCGAACGGCACTTATTTTGAGACAGAGGAAGTAATTCTGAAATATCAATTCATGCATAAAATATTTTGCGGTTTGGAAACGAGAAACTATACATAAATATTTGCTTTAGGAAGTAGTAAATGTTGACACCTACATATTGTGTGGTAGTAATATTTTTTTGCGAAATATCGTGTGGTACTAATATATTTTGTTTTTTAGTACATACCAAATCAAACCAAATTTACACTGTATGGGAACACAGCGACAAAATACTTTTATAGTAACAATTAATTTCATTTAAAAAGCAGCTGCAACGGTGACCACATATTCGAAATTGGTATATACTGATTGTCATATATATTATACATAAATAATTTAGGAACTAGTAAATGTTGGCACGTATTTTGTGGTAGTAATAGATTTTGATTTTTAGTACATTAAAAAATCAAATCGTGTATACAGTATGAGAACAAAACGACAAAATATATTTAGCAACTATTAATGGATTAACGCGTGAAAGTGTAAGATTCGAAATGGCATGAGCTATTACTAACGCAACGCAGTTTTCAAACACTATATGCCCGGGCGACCCAAATTGAAATCCCAGTCCTCTTCCCGTCCAGCGCCTCACTCTTCTACATTGCGGCTGGAAACAAGGTTCGCTTTCTACCTTCCTCTCTTCCTATTTATTTTTCTTCATTCGTGCTGACACTATTGGTACCTTTGGCCAAGATCTGGAAGGAAGTATGGGAACCAGTCCTGAAAAACCCACAGAACAAAACATCCAGACACGAGATAAAATCGCTGCAGAATCGCATGACAGTGACAGAACAATCACCGACGACAATAGAACAATCAGTGATGAAATTGTGGGGAACCAAGCACAAGACGACGCCCTGCAGGAAGCAGATTCCGCTATGGTTGTCAACTCAAAATCCTTGCAGAGCATACCTCTGGATCCTTGGCTGGATGATATCGATCAAGGTAAAGGGATATGGACATCTGCTAAAAGATTTCGATCAGATGGGAAGGCTGACAAGGTTAGTATACTACTCATTATCTGGTCCACTCAGATATATATGATTCAAGTATCAAAGAAGCATTATGTTCACTATTTGGTAATCATCTCATAACAATATAACATACATCGTTATTTACCATGAGCATGTATAGGATAAGTCAGATCTCATTTTGTCCAAAAGGATTATTGTGCGGTTGCTTCTAATCTGATGGATTTTTCAATCTGTTGTGGTAGAACTATATTCCACGGAAGTTTTTGAAATGACTTATTTTTTGTTATCATGCAACCATATGTGTGAAACAAAACTCTAAGACACTCTGGTTTGGTTGATATAGTTGATAGCTATTGTTGTACAGGTCTACTTTATGGAGAGCAATAGCGTTTATTAAAATAAGAAAATCAGTAACAAGTTATTTACAGAATAAAAGGTCAAAGACAGTAAGCAATGTTGGGCAAAACAAAATGCAATATGGTACGTGAACTGCAGTTTGGGAAAATTGCACTGGTAGAGGAAATTTGTTTCCCATGGCTATTAACCTGGGTGTTAATTATGTATGCCTAAAGGATAGAGCAAGGACAGTGAATAAAGGATAGAGTAAAGGGCACTGGTTATTTTATGTCCTTTTTCTGCGATCAACTAAAGAGATTAGACAATTTCTAGGAAATAGTCACGTAGTTATTTGCCGATTCCTTAATCCTAAGCTATTGAACACTAAGTTCATCAATTTTTCTGACCTCTTCACATCAGATTAAGGTATTTGCAAATCATTGTGTAATGACTCAACTACTCGACTAATCATGCAGATGTTTTGCTAAGTTGTCTGATAACTATTGACATAAATAATTTAACTAGTTTCCCAATGATGCATTGTCGTGTGTATTTAATTTTCCCACTCCGCAGAACAATAAAATCCAGCTTCTCACTAGAGAAAAGATACACCCTAGAGCTTCATCTATCTTCCCTGTTTAGTACTTCCTTCCTTACTACTAGTACTTAGAAGCATGCAGATTCAGGAAGCATAATAGTAGTAATATGTCTAACTGTTCCACTCCAAGAAAACTATTTTTTTTCTTTGTTACTACTATATTTTTACTAATTTTCATTGTCACTTCTGATTTTTGTATTCTTTGCGCAAACTTATACCCATGAAAAATTATATTGTTGCATACATAATAAATGGACTCTATTATGTTGTTTATTTCAGTACTACTTCCATACGGATTATGGTCAATTCCGTTCCAAACCCGATGTTCTCGAATTTATAGCAACTGGAACCGTAAAAGGGAAGCCAGTCAAAAAGAAGGTGCATAGAAACATCACACTTTTAAAAGCATATAATAATTATATGAATATATTTTTCAAATATAATTTTGGAAATTTAAGTTGATATGTTTTCCTGTTGTGATGCAGAGATCAGCTATTGCCACAACTGATGTTCATGGTATGTGTACTTGGATCAATGATTTTGAATATTACATGTCTATTGTTAATGTTTGTTGGTTAAAATATTACCCATATGATGGATAAAATATGGAAAATATATGTGCGTGTGACTTAGTAGTTGTTTAAGCAACAAGGGTATATCATGGAACATTTACTCAACACAATTTAATATCAGAATAAAATTTAGGTTAAGTTGTTTGAACTTGTTGGTAGTTGCATAGGTTTTCTTTTAGAGAAATATACTTCTTGAACTATACTCTTATCAACATGTGTGTATAAGTTATTTAACTTGACAAGCATGGCTTCAAGTAATCTTGTTGTGAAAACAATTTTATTTAATTCTTAGATGGTATAATATAACCTATTAGCGGTGCATTCAACCCTTGGACAGCCTCAAGTAAATTCACATCAAAACTCATACCTCAAGATATGCATGTCTAATGATGCTTGTGTGAAATAAATTTTCTAGATTTTATTTTTTTCTAATCAGTATAGCATTATATTGGAGCCTTAGTTGGGTTATTTGAATTTGGAGCTAGGCTACTAACTTATTCTTCCTATAATGTATACAGACTATAGACAGACTACTAAAAGACAAAGGACAGGGGTCGCAACTTCAAGTAATACTTCAGGTAAACCACATTTTTTCTTCTTCCTTGATATCATGTGTTAGTTGTGTTCAACAGCTGAAATTACCATTACTATCTTGTCTTCTAACAATAGTTGGGAAAGAACTTAACTACTGCATAACCTTCAAATTGTCACTTCCTGTTTGTGATGGTGGATTCTTACATAATCTGTATGTTTGCAATACCTTCACAACGTTGAAGTTGTCTTCGAAGTATCTACAATTTAGTAGTATAAGCATGGGCTGAAGAAACATCTATTTGGTAGATTTGGCTGTTAGTTTAGAGTTTATTAATACAACATCACGTAGGATGATTGGGTCATTAGTTTCGCATGTATAGGCAAGCCAAAAGTATTTGCAAGATGGATTCATTGGTTTCATATTAAAAACAACTGCTTATTTTATTTACTATACTTTGAAAGTATCTTATGTTTCTAAATTTCTATTCTACTGATGAAATATTTCTGTGTCCAAACAACACATGCAGGTTCTACTGGGTCGACAAGAGGAGAAATGGTTCAGACTCGTACCAAACTTCCACATGGTTTTCTGTAGTTTCATGAGGAAATATCCATCTCCTTAAAACCAAGGGAAATAATTAAACTCCAAGAACGACATTCTTGATTGTCACTTGGTCTAAAAACTATTAATGTATACTCTCATAGTATACATATACTATGTATCGTTTTTGTGGAATTTATTTTGTTGGAATGTTCTAAGTTTGAATGAGTATGGAAACTAAAGTTAATGTGTGTGTGTTCCTTAAATCTTGAAAATATAATTGGCGTTCCATTCTAGTAAATTATTTGTTTTTTAAATTGTCGTTCATGACATAAAATTTGCAATAATAAATTAAGTCTCTTTGCATCGTTTTGATGCAGATTCCAGGGCAATGTTGTTATTTCGAAAAATAAAATATATTCAAAATCCCGCCGCGATCTTAGGGCTCGACAACAACCTTTGCCCCAATTGCTCACAACACCGCCCTCAACATCTAAGGTGCATTCGTCTAAGAGCACCTCTACGCCAATACAAATACTGTCGCCCCTCGCCGTGACTCGGGCCTCGCCTCAGCCAAGCTCAACAATATGCCACCATTCGGCGCGCCAACACTTGCCCCAACTTCTCCGCCATGCTCAACCCGTGCTACCTTGACAGCAACTTCAGGCGCGCAGACCCTCCAGCTTGCAAAGACAAGAAACTAAAACACGCAAATGTAAAATAAAAAGATTCAGGCAACTTAAAAGTTACGGCCAGCCATGTACAAAAGCAACCAAGATAGTACTAGATGCTCATGTAGTGTGCCATTATTTGGAGAAAGAAAGCCTTGTCTACTTCAAAAAGCTCCTAGGTCGCTACCGGATTTAGACACGTTGCCGAGTGTCAGGTGGTTTGTTTGTTCTCGAACACTCAACAAACATAACACTTTGCCGAGTGTGTAGATAAAATATTAGGCAAAAATGCTCAGTTGGTTCGGTAAGGGAGCAATTCTCTCACTTAAACCACTCCCATATTAGGTATCCTATCTCGTCTTAAACCCGCATTATACATTACCACCAGTATCTCTGGAACTCTAATCGCAAAATGACAATACTTTTGATAGTCTGTACTAAATTACTTTGTACCGCATAAGAGCCACACACAATGACGACTGAGAGCTCAGGGGGCGACTCGGAGGGGGACCGTGGGATCCCCTTCGCCGGCGGTCGTTTCTGGGCGCTCCTCGCGGAGGATGAAGACGAAGATGGCGGCGCATCCACACCGGCGTCGGCGGCATCGGTGTCTCCAAGATCCGCGGACTACAAGACGCCTTCTCCCTCGTCGTCGCGGGATTTGGCCGACAGTAGGCAAGGTAAGAGAATTGAAAGGAGGAAGCAGCAGCGCTTGGCGGCGCTCGCTCTGGCAGTCACGCCATCGTCTGAGGAGCTGACCGTGGCTCCTCTCCCGGTGACGCCGGCGATGGGGCGTACGGAGGGACATCGCGAGCATCGGCTCAAGATTCCGCCTATGTCCCCTAGCCATTTCTCGCAGAACATCGAGGATGATCGCCCGTGGTTTGTCGTAGGAAAGAAAGGGCGCACGTCGGTCTTCATTGGCGAACCGTCGCCGGAGAAGACGTCCATCGCCGCCGGCGGTGGATCCGTGAATTCAAAATCCACAGCGGTCAACGTGGTGGGCCACACGGGCCCACTGCTCAGACTTTGTTTGGGTCCACGTACGAATTCCGATCGGGGTCGTATCCGCACGGGATTAGACCGCATCGTCTGGCCGTTCCTCCCGCGATTACGCTCGCTAGGGTTTGGGAACAGGGGCTTTGCGCCTATCGTGTCGACGATGGCTAACCAAGGCGGAGGGCGGGGCTTCTACGGCGACGGCCGGGGAGATCGCAACGGCCCTCCTCCGTTTCGTGGTGGTCCGCCGGCGAGGGGTGGCTTCGGCCCGAACTTCCGTGGCGGCTTCAATGGACGTGGTAATCAAGGCCGAGGGGAGTATGGAGCTGGAAACAATGCGCCGTTCGGTGGCTTCAACGTGGGCGCTGGCTTCAATGGCGCCCAGTACGGCAACCGCGGCGGTGGCGGAAATCGGTATCCATATCGTAATGGGGCGGGTGGAGGTATGCAGCGAGGAAATTTTCGCGGAAGAGGTCGGGGTCGTGGACCGGTGGCGCCTCGGGTGGCAACGGCGGCGATCCCTACCAACGAGGGCTTCACCGAAGCGTCGGTGGAGGCCGTCGTTAGGCGGGTCACGGAGGCCCTCTGTGCGCAGGGGGTGACGGCGGTGAACCGACCACCTGCCGCCATGGCCGAGACGGCGGCCTCGGACTCTGCCGCGGTCGCACCGAGGGTGGTGGCCGTGCCTGCCGCGGTGCCGAATCCTCCTGCCGTGGTGCGCACGGCAGCGCCTATCTCTGCCGCGGCTGCCGGCACCTCTACTGCTGCCGCAGTGCGCGTTCCTCTTCCGGTGACGGGCAGAGACCACGCGGCCCGGGCTGCCGCGGTGTCTACATCCGGTGGGGCTACGGTGCAGCCCAAGTCCGTGGTGATTGCTGGCCCCTCGACGGAAGAGGTTGACGATCCGAATGCGAAGAAGGCAAAAAAGAATGAGAAGGCAAAATGTTTTTTGTGTGGAGTGCAAGGCCATGTCAGTGCGGCGTGTACTGAGGTGGTCTGCGAATATTGCGAGGGTATGGGTCATGCTCCTGAAGATTGTCATCTGCTGTCTGCTGCTAAACAACAGGTGATCACACATGGTCTTCTTTGTGAGGGGCTGATGTTTTATGAGGCAGTGCCTACGGCTTCGTACAAGCCCAAGATTGATTCCGTCAGGCTGGGGAAGCTGACTATCACAGGAGGATCGCTTTCTGTTGATGAGGTCATCTCTCAGCTCCAGAGATTAGTGCCTTCCGAGCAGTTCAGATGGGAGGTAGTTCCTGTAAGTGACAGTGTTTATAAGGTTTCATTTCCTACTAGAGCTGAGTTGGATCGTATGATCGTTTTCGGAGCGTGTCATATTCCTAACACCAGCTGTGTCATCACTGTGGAGGCCTGGGTTACGGAGATGAAGCCTTTGTGGCTACTGCCTGAGATTTGGATTAGAGTATCTGATATTCCATCTAAGCATCGAGGTGATTTCTTACTTCTGTGGAGTCTTGGTTCTTTATTTGGTAAGACCCTGAGGGTGGATATGAAGTTTACTCGTAAGCATGGTGTTCTGAGAGTTCTTGTGGGGTGTATGGATTATACACTTGTTCCTGATGGATGGCCGGTGTTTCTGCGTGATGGTTTTTATGAGCTGAAATTTCAGGTGGAAAATCCTAATTCTGATAATGAGGATGAGATGGTGGTGGACTCTAAAGATGATTCGCGTGATGATGACAAGGATGATGGTCCGAATTCCAAACAAAAGGGACTGGCTGTTGGTGCTATGGACATTGATAAGTCCAAACCGTCCACTAGTGGTACCAGTGGATCGTCGGAACCAGCCGCGAAGGAGACGGAGGCTAAAGGGGTGAAGAAAGCGTTCTCCCCCGGGGTGGTCCTTTCACCATCAGTGGCTAGTTCTGTCAGAGAGGCTAGACTCTTTCTTACTTCGATGAGTAACACGCGGATAGATACTACACAGCTTTCTGAGATGGAGGTAGCCGACACGGTCTCATGTTCTTTGGGACCCCATGCTGGCTCGGCGGAGGAGATGGTTGACATCCAGGTTTCGGATGGGGGTGCTTACCCCGAGGAGGTGATGAGGGAGACAGGTGATGGGCGGGTGGCCTTGGTATCAAACGGATACCAAGTGCCAGTCGTCAATTCGCCTTCTGGCCACGTGCGAGGTAGCGGAGCTCTGGAGCCACGGTGCCTTGACGGTGCGTTTCACGGTGTATGCTCCTCCTTCCAACCAGGCGGGTTGGATGGAGTGGGCGTCATATCTACTTCGGCTACCACTCTGTCGCCGACGATGCCCTGCACCCGACCAGGCGGGTTGGATGTGGGGGCGTCGACGGTGGCCGTGGCATCTTCTTCGACGGTGGAGACCCCGGTCGGTCATAGCTCACCCCAACCAGGCGGGTTGGGGTTGGCAGCTGTGTTGACTTCGACACCGCGACCATCGATGGCGGCGGTGTTGGCTTATGGGGGTCTGGCGGCGGCTGATTCGGAGGTTCGCTCTAGTGCACGCTTACGGGCGAAACCGGATGCGGATCTTCCACAGGAGCTGAGGGCAATGGCCCTGGCGCATCGCAAGGACGTCGTCTTTCCTAGAGGTACTCCACCCATCCCCGTTGGTTTATCATTGCTTTCGTTTTCAAATTCGGAGATTAAAGCGCGTGCGGATAAATTAGGTTTGTCATTAGGTAGAAACAAACAGCAAATTGATGCGTCTATTCATGGTTTGTTAGATCAGGAAAAAGATAGGTCTCTTATTTTTCTTCGGAATAATTTAAAAGAGATGTTAGATGGTGATCTGATTGATTCTAACCCATCTTTGACCCTCACGAAAGCATCAAACTTGAGTGAGGATCTTGGTGATGAGATTGAGCCCGAGGATGATCACACGGATCATCCTTTGCTCTCAAAGACGGTTAAACGTAACCGCAAGAAGAACATCGGTTCTGTACCCAAACCTAGGAGAAGCACTAGGATTAAACAATTCAAGAAGTGAGATGAGAGGCTTGATCTGGAATAGTAATGGGTTTGGGGATCATGCTAAACACTTGGCGGTTCATGAATTTATTAAAGAACATAAGGTTGATTTCATTGCTCTAATTGAAACTGGAAGATCTTCTTTTACTACGCATTTTCTGGATTTTCTTGCTGGGGGTAAGGATTTCACGTGGTTCTGTTTGCCTCCTCATGGTCGATCTGGAGGAATGCTTGTAGGTTTTAATGGTGGTTCTCTTTCAGCACAAACCGTTGTGTCTGGAGATTTCTGCCTTAAGTTTCATGTTAAGACTATAGCGGATGGTTTTGATTGGGCTCTTTCAGCACGAAATACTTTCACCTCATTGCAAACGGGAAACATAGGAAGAAAAGGATTTTTCAATTGGAGCAGGATGAGGGAACGATTTTAGGGGATATTAACCTTAGAACGTTTATCTCTGAATACTACAAGAAATTATTCGGGGCACCGGCGCCGAGTAATGTTTCTTTGGTAGAGGAGAGGACGGACGATTTGCCTCAAATATCACAAGAGGAAAATTGCATTCTTACATCTCCTTTTACGGATAAGGAGGTATTCGAAGCAATCTCTCAGATGGAACACAATAAGGCCCCGGGTCCAGATGGATTCCCAGCGGAGTTTTATCAGAGATTTTGGGAGGTGATTAAGGTTGATTTAATGTCGATGTTTGCTCAACTTCATAATGGAGACTTACCATTATTTAAATTAAACTTTGGGGTTATCACGTTACTTTCAAAGAAGGAGGATGCGAGTCGTATTGAGCAATATCGACCTATTTGTTTGCTCAATGTTAGTTTCAAAATCTTCACGAAGGTGGGTACCAACAGGGTAACTTCTATTGCGAGTAAAGTTATCCGACCAACTCAATCAGCGTTTCTACCCGGTAGAAATATTCTTGAAGGAGTTGTGGTATTACATGAAACGATCCACGAGATTAGAAGGAAAAAGTTGGATGGGGTTTTGTTTAAAATTGACTTTGAAAAAGCATATGATAAGGTGAATTGGTCTTTTTTACAGCAAGTTTTGAGGATGAAAGGTTTTTCACCTAAGTGGTGTGATTGGATTGCTCGTTTTGTTCAAGGGGGTAGTGTCGGGATTAAAGTTAATGATGATATCGGTCATTATTTCCAAACGCTAAAAGGTTTGAGACAGGGTGATCCGTTATCACCTATTCTCTTTAATCTTGTAGCAGATATGTTGGCTATCCTCATAGAACGAGCTAAGGAGGATGGTCAAGTGGGAGGATTGATTCCTCACCTTGTCGAAGGAGGGGTGTCCATTCTCCAATATGCCGACGATACGATTATTTTTATGGGACATGACTTAGAAAAGGCACTGAACATGAAACTCATACTTGCGATGTTTGAGCTTCTGTCCGGTCTTAAAATTAATTTCCATAAGAGTGAGATTTTTTGTTTCGGTAAAGCGAAAGAGACCCAAGATGATTACCGAATTATCTTTGGTTGTCAGATCGGAACGTTACCGTTAAAATATCTCGGTATACCAATTCACCATAGAAAACTTCTCAATAAAGAGTGGAAACCGATTGAGGATAGATTTGATTCCAAACTCAGTTCTTGGGCTGGGAAGTTGTTGTCTTACGGGGATCGCCTCGTCCTGATAAACGCGGTTCTATCCAGCCTGCCGATGTTTTTGCTCTCATTTTTCGAAATTCCAGTGGGAGTGAGGAAACGTTTGGATTTCTATCGCTCAAGGTTTTTTTGGCAAAGCGATGTCAAAAGAAGGAAATATCGCCTTACAAAATGGAATATTGTTTGCCGTCCTAAAGATCAAGGGGGATTAGGAATAGAGGTCTTACAAGTTAAGAACATGTGTCTGTTGAGTAAGTGGTTTTACAAAATTTTGACTGAGGAGGGGGTTTGGCAAGAGTTATTAACTAATAAATACCTAGGAGATAAAACGTTGTCTCAGGTAGAGAGCAAGCCAAATGATTCACCCTTCTGGAAAGGTCTCTTGAAAGTTAAAGATGAATTCTTTTCACGGGGCAAATTCTCTTTAGGTAACGGTCAGAAGGTGCGTTTCTGGGAAGATACATGGTTAGGCGATAAACCGTTATCACAATCCTATCCATCGTTATATAACATCGCTTCGAGTAAACACGTTACAGTGGCGGCGGTGTTAGCCCATAATCCTCTAGATGTTCGGTTTCGGAGAAATCTGATTGGATACACAAGGGACCGTTGGTTGCATTTGGTTGAAAGGTTGATGGACGTGTCATTAACTAATCAGTCAGATGAGTTCCGTTGGAACCTCACAATGGAGGGGGTTTTCACGGTCAAATCTTATTATGCTGACTTGATGCATGGATCCACAACATTTTTACGAAAATATTTGTGGAAACTTAAGGTACCATTAAAGATTAAGATCTTTCTTTAGTTTCTTAATAGAAAAGTTATTCTTACTAAAGATAATCTGATAAAGAGGAATTGGCATGGTTGTAAAAAGTGTGTTTTTTGCGATACAGATGAGTCTGTGGAACACCTATTTATAACATGTCCGTTTGCCCGTGATATTTGGCGTCTTATACACTTTACTTATAGCATCTATCCACCTACTAGCATTGCGAATATGTTTGGTAATTGGTTAAATGGTATTGATAGGAAAACAAAAGCACGAATACGAATTGGTGCGGCTGCTTTCCTGTGGGCAATTTGGAATTGCCGCAATGATTTGGTTTTTAACAAGCAAACGAATATTCACTTTTTGCAGGTTGTAAACAAGGCGGTCTATTCTATCCAGATGTGGGCATTCCTTCTCCCCCTGGATCAGCGAGGACTTATGGATTCCGGCTGTGCTCGATTGATGGCGGTCGTTCGGGCTATTTACAGCCAGGCTGGGTGGCATAATTCTAGGCGAATTAATGCGTAGTTCATCTATGTTTCGGTGGCTTGTCTTTGTGGCCACGCTGTCCGACCCATGACTGTAATAAATTATATACTCTGGATGTTTCTTTTTACTTAATAAAAAACCGGCTGTGTGCATCACTTTGATGCAGAGGCCGGGGCCCAGGCTCCCATTTCTAAAAAAAAACGAATACACATCTCGGTCGTCGGGTAGCTGATCACCATTTCAAAGTCTATATCGGTGGTTCAAGCCCTCGACTGTTCATACCTCGAGCTGGAAAACCTAAGGAAAGGTGATTTTCAGGGTCTTAGCGGAGTCCAATTTAGAAAAGTTTCATTGTGACCTTTATTTTAGTTAGGGGCAAACAAGAAAGGGCAAATACGGGAGTTTTACTGTCTAGACACGAGTTTCGCGTTCAACGTTCCGTTTCGATCCACTGTTAGATAGGCAATTCAATAGTTACCGACGACACGGTTCCCCTTCTCTTGGCCAATTGACGTTCTGCTTCAATAAGTCATGACCTTCACTCTTCTCAAGTGAGGAGGACATGTTGTTTAACCAGCGAATGCCTTTTCAGGAGGTAGGTCTACCGTTACAAACCCATCTGCTTGAATATTCATTGTGCAAACTAATTCACTCGTAAATTCACTGTACTGGACATGAGCCTTATTTTTGTCAGTGGCCGCATATCATCCGTGGTGGTAACTTTTTTTAATTGACGAACATCAGTGGTGGTAACTCATGTAAAGAAATGCTTAGTCGCAAATTGAATAATCACTTGTTGTTGGTGCATTCGTACGTGGCCTGTGACTCCGATCTGGTTTTTCGTTTAGGCCAACGCAGCGTGTTGCGTATGTGCAAGCGTTTTGCGCATGTGAATAATCACTTGTTGTTGGTGCGATCGTACGGCGGTGATCTCTCATCGTTTTCTTTCAAATCTCGGAGTAAACTGCAGCGCAGTTTCTCGTAGGTAAAGTTAACACCAGCACTTGTCCGGTACTCAGATGCCGAAATAGGCTTTTGCCCCGCTTTATAAATAAAGCAACGACCGTCCGGTACTCAGATTCCGATGCCACCGCCACTAAACCTGAGCGTTAAAGCCGCATGCCCACATGCAACTCCGTGTTGTCGGATACGGCTCCTTCCCCCACACCCACGATGTGCATGCTGGAGCAGCGCGGCCGGGTCTTCGTGCTCACCCTCACGGGCTACGGGGAGCACCGCCTGGGACACACGCTCATCGCCTCCTTCCGTTCTGCCCTCGCCCCAGTCCAACGGGGCTGGACTGGGGGCGACCTTGGTGACCGTCGCCAAGGGCCACTTCTTCTCCAACTGGCTCGACATTGGGGTGGTGGGCACCTCCCGCGCGCGGATCGGGGAGCTCATCGAAACCCTCCGCCTCGTCGCTGTGACCTGCTGGCCCTCCCCATGCCCACCGACACCGCCGTCACGGGCCACACCGCCGAGGGTGGGTTCCTCCTTGCACTCTGCCACGACTAATGCATTATGTGCGCCAACCGCGGCGTGCTCTACATGAGCGAGGTAGACATCGTCTGGCCCCTCCCGCCCTACTTCATGGCTGACGAGGAGGGGGACCAAGCAATACCGCACCACCAAAGCCTTGAGATTGAGATCTTACTCTCGACTCGAGCACCCCCATTGTAACCGATCTATTGCTAATACAGATCGACATAAGCAGGAGTAAGGGTTTTACCTCTACGAGGCCCCCAAACCTGGGTAAATCGTGCCCCTGTTAGCCGACGATTGTCACCAGCGCCTACACGTTCTCCTAATCAAAACCCTATCGGTTCACCCGAGTGACTTGTTGAGATGCATATTCGACAATTGGCGCCGTCTGTGGGAATGGAGGGCGCTAGATCCATGGCATCTTCGGCCTCATCATCACCAACCTTCAGCTGGAGCCCCAGAGGTTCGACTTCAGCAGATCCGATCCGATTCGGGTCGATCATCGTCGCGCCCCACTCGCCGGAATCGCGCCCGGCGTTCAGTGGATTGGAGAAAAGTGTCACCCTGACGTTCGGGAGCTTCCACTTCCACGCCAATAAAGCAGGAACCCTGCACTTCGTCGAGCAAACCGATCTCGAAGGATCGGACTCCAAGTCGGTCTCGAGCCCGGAAAATCTCGACTCGCTGCCCAACTACGCTGGTTGCGACCTAGCGACCAGCGGCGGATCCGTCCGTCCCAACACTCGCAACTTCCACACCATCGCTGCAGAGGAACCTTCTCGGGGTGGAAAAACTCCTCAATCCACCACTAGGACTCACGGGCCATACCTGGCTCAGGTCTGCATGGCACGATCGAATGATCCACCCGAAGAAACGGAAGAAAGCGCGACGGAACGGGAGCTCATTAAAGTATCACGAGAAGCCTGGGTCAAGGCAAAGACGGCTGTACACCGAGGCCAACCGATTGAAGAAGGACCCCTCAGGAAGATCTAACCGCATACCACTACCATCTAGTGAAAGCGGCAACGCTGATCAAAGAAGCTCGCAAAGATCTGGACAAGCAAAAAAACCTGGCGGACGAGTCAAGTCTATGTCCCGCGGCTCTATCCAAAACATATTCGGTAGGGAACAAACCCCCGAAGAAAATATACGTCTCGAAGACCACAGCCATGGATGGCGAGTCCCTCAGCGGGGTCAGCAGAACACTCGAAACCTCCCTTATGCGCGTCGACGACGGCGGCAACGTGCACCCGACGACTCCCGCCGCCGCAGTCCTCGCTGCAGCCACATACCTACAGGCGAACCAGCCAGGGAAGAACGACCCCCGCGCGGAGCAATACAGGCAAGCCGCGAGACTCGCAGCCCAAGGCCGCAAGAACGCGACTGCACAGGAGACTAAGAAAACCCCTCGGAAGGAAAAAGAAACACCCCGCAGACACAGGAGTACATCGCCCAGAAGGGAGAAGCCACCTCGCCGCGCCCGAGGAAAAGAGGCCCGGCGACGCGGTGATAGCCCGAGTAGCAGCAATGACAGCCCGAGGGATCGAGATCGCAGTCCGTAACATCATAGCAGCCGCTCGCGACACCGCAGCAAGGAGCCGCGGAAAGAGGTCGATCGCGACCAACCTGGATACAACGCGCGATCTGACATCGCGCAGAACAAAGTCAACAAAGCCCGAGCGGTCAGGAACCGCGCACGTTCCGCATCCACCTCTTCTGACGAAGAGGCCTGCGGCGCATTGTGCTTTACTCGCGACTTCCGCGAGGCACCAATGCCCAGGAGATTTAAGCTTACTACGGAAGTGCCAAAATACGACGGTTCGCTGGAGCCCAAATCCTGGCTGATGGCTATAGCCGACAGATGGGCCAACGGTGAGGACTCGGTGCGCAATGAAAAGGCATCTTCGCTAGCGCCTGAGGACGACCGCCATGGTCGAAAGAAAAGGAGAAAGCATTACAATCACGACGATCGAGAAGAACTGGTGGCGGCAGAGTTTACGAGAAATCGTGACAGCGGACATCATGGAAATCGCGAATGGAAGCCAAAGCCAAAGGATAAAACTCCTGAGGAGGACCTTGACGGCACGCTACATCTATTTACAGATAAGCGCACGGGCAAGACCAAGGCAACACACCTCCTCAAGGATTGCCGAAAGTTTCTCGACATACACGAGGCCTTCTCGAAGAAAAACAGAGCCGCAGTCAATCAGCGCTACCCACAACTCCAAGGAGGAGGACACCAGGGATTCCACCCGCCACAAGCCCTACCTCCACCAGTAAACCAAAATGCGGTGCTCGCCGCGCTACCAGCGCCACCCGCCACAAACTAGGGAGGCAACAGATACCCGAACCTAGCAGGACTCCTTGGAATGATACAGAAAGTATGCCCGTCCCGCAGGGCCTAGAAAACAAACACACGCCAAATAGTCATGGGAGTCCAACCTCCACCGTCCAAACCAGAATACCTGAAGATGGCAGGCCAACCGATAAATTTCTCCATAGAGGACCATCCCCTGCAAGTTTATCGACCAGGACACGCCGCGCTCGTCATCCAGGCGCAAATAGTCAACTACGAACTCGCCCGAGTGTTCATGGACGACGGCAGCGGGATCAACATCATTTACGCGGACACACACTAGTGGAAACAGGGGCATTAGTCCCGGTTCGTAAGCCCCATTTGTCCTGGTTGTGCAACCGGGATGGGGCATCCGGGACAAATACCCCTCTCCCATTGGTCCCGGTTGTGCCAGGACCCGAGACAAATGGGGCTGACTACGTGGCTCGTTAGCTGGGACCTGGCCAGGGCTATTAGTCTCGGTCCTCAGTACGACCCGGGATGCATGACCCTTCTGCCGCGGCAGAATTTTTATGATTTGTGTTTTGCGACCCCCAGACCTCCCGGTGGCCCCTCCCCGGACCTCCCGGATCCCATGAGAAGAGAGGTGCCCCGATGGCCCTTCCCCGGACCTCCCGGATCCCACGAGAAGAGAGGAGCCTCGGTGGACCCTCCCCGGAGCTCCCGGATCCCACGAACGAATAAGTAATACATATATAAAGCTGAATAAGGAACACTTATATTACGGAAGCAAAGTATATTGAGCATATTACATGACCGATGGAGTGTATTACAAAATCAAATTCAGTTCCAACCGGGGCTGTAGTACTCTCCATTTACGTTTAGGACCTCTGCATCTAAGAAGCCCGCAATTTCCTCCTGAATTGCTCGTATGCGGTCCCTTGGTAGAAGACCATCCCGAAGCCGTTCGATCTAATATAAAGAAGAGTGGTCAATATATATTAATGAAACTAAGTAACTAAAATAGATGGTAATAAGAAGAATTGACGACTAACGTACATGAAGTTGCTTTAAATTTCTTCCCTTGGGACATGTCGTCTGACGAATGAACTCGCAAACGTAGTATCCACACAAGTGATTCCCGTCTCCTTGTTGCAAGCACTTTACGAGAACATGGTTTCAATCAAAATAATAATCAACCAGACATGATAATGGTATCGACACTAGAATCAAGGAGATGCGCGCGGATCTAGATAGTACTTACTTGCACAACATCAAATGTAAGCTCTGATTTCCATTCACCCCTGGCCTTTTTTATGAACCTCTTCCAAACGCTACCCGAGAAAAAAAGAATAAAAAGAGTTAGTAATTACTTGATATCCGAAAATGAAACAAAGTAGTCGATATAGTGCCATATATAAATACTGAAATTAATAAAGATTGAAATTACCGCTGGATCATTTCCTGCATGTGAGCCCACATCGCTAGGTGTTTACGTTTTGGGTCCATTACCATTACTTTTCCTTTGTCAATTTCGAAGATTAGCAGAATATAGTGGAAGCTGCGCACGCAGAACTCATCAATTATACAGTGAACATCGAGTAAGAAAAACAGAATGTTTACAACACAGTAACACTAACCCGAAGTTGTAAGGAAATAGTATTTCCCGTCGGTGTTGGTGAAACATTATTGGCCTCAGAATATTATTTTCTGTATCCTTGGCAGATATCTGAAGAGTCTTTTCATAAACAAAATTTGGACCAATGAACCCAATATCATAGATTCCACCTCTTTTGCATTCGAGAATCTTCATTCTGCAATTATAATATATGAGTGTACTATATATATATGAATATGCAAATGAACGAGGTCAGCTAGAGAAATAAGTACTTACAGACAATGGGCACTAAGGGCAGCTTTGTCGAGGGCTTGTTGCTGGTATAACTGAAACAATTCGTCAAATTGAATCATAACCAATCCATCTCCATACCCATAGTGCTCGTCCTTAACGCTGAGACATATCCAGTCCTGAGATTTCTCAGCGGCTTCCATATACCAACTATGCACTCTTCGCATTTTCGTTGGTAGATCCTTTATCTCCTCGGGTTTGCCGAGAGGCTTCCCGTACATGTATTTGTACGCACATTCAGCTTCGGGGAAGTAGTTTACTTTTTGCATATACTCAGCAATGGACAAACCCGCATCAGCTGCCTTATCTGCGTACAGTGTTATAAACTCTGGATCAATTTGCTCGTCAGCAATATTAGTGCTCGGCCCCACCTGGGTATTGGAAATCACTTTGAGCGGGGACGTGGATTGTTTTTTCTGCTCTCCGAGCTGGGCAACTGATTTTCCCCTATTCCGGCTTGCGCTACTACTCTTCGTCGACCGCATCATTTCCTGGTGTGACTTCAGAATAGAGCGGTCATAGTCAGATGACAGACTCGGCTCGGGTTGATGAAGAGTCTTCACCATTTTCCAAGCTCGTTCTATCTCTTCTTCGGTCTCGGGGAAATCTGCCTTTTTCTTCTCCTTCCGCTTCGATTTCCACGCCTCGTATTCGTCCTTTGCGATTTTCTGGTTTTCCTCGGGAGTATAGTCGTAAGGTAACTTGGGTACCTCATTTGGTACCTTCGGGAGGGGTGACCGTTGACGTTTGGGTGATATTTTACGTTTCGGCAGAAACTTAGTGGGCGGAGAAGACTGACGCGGCGGTGTAGGCGAACTTATGGACAAGGCTGACGCAACGGCGTAGGCGACCGCGGCGGAGACGTGCACGGCGTAGGCGACCGCGCTGGAGACGGCATGCATGGCAAAGACGACCGCGCTGGAGACTTTTGCGCTGGAGAATGGCGAGGATTCGATGGCTTTGCCGTCTGATTTGGGAGCACAATGCATTCCTTTAGCCATAGAATGGTCAAGTTCTTGGCTTCTCCGAGTTCAGTCAACTCTTCGTCTTCACCTTCAGGGAAATCAAGCTTTACCCGCTCGAATCCGTTGACAACTTCATCGAACCCAACAACAGCGTAGCCCCGTGGAACCGGAAGACTATGGTGAGTTGGTTCGTTGCCAATTGGTAAGACATAGCCGGCCGCCGCCTTGATGGTTATATTGACGACCTTCACGTGGAGCTCACAGGTTGTCATCTCCGTGATATCATCCACCGGGTGAATCATCGGTGGTGCATCATCACCCGGTAGCTGCGTGGATGCAACGCTGCTTTTGCGATGAGAATGTGCGGCGTTGGTAGCCTCGACTTCACCTTCTACCACGTGTGATGCGCCGGTAGACACTATCTGCTGGCTAAGTGTGTTAATTTTGTCCTGCTGCTTCTTTGCTACATCCTGCGTCAGCTTTATCTGTTCTTCAAGTTGACGCCTCCAGTTTGCCTGAGTCTCTGCTTCAGCTGCCTCCGCGTCCTTTCTATGTTGACGGCTTCAATCGGGGTATATCTTTTTGCTGTCGTCGAACCCAGTTTTCCACGGAGGATTGCCTTCTATGGCTCGTGTACGCCCTACGTGTTCCTTATTCCCGAGGGCGCGTGTGAGCTCGTCGTTCTCTCTATCTGGCACGAACTTCCCCTCTTTAACGTCCTGTATTGCGGTTCACAGCCTCTCTGTGGGTAGAGGACTCTCTTTATGCCTTAGGTTATAGATTGCATTTCCTTCGGCGTCCAACGTGCCCCCATGCCCGTAGAACCATGACCTTGTCCGCTCGACCCACAAGAACGGATCGGGAGTGATCCCCAGCTTAAGCAGGTCGTTCTCCCATTTATCCCACTTGGGACTAGAACCCTTGTAGCCACCTTGCCCCATAACAAGGTGATATACCTTTTTGGCGGCGTTTTTCTCATTTGTTTTTGTCCTTTCTAGTTCATTCTCTGACAGATTGTACTTCACGAAATCTGCCCATATGGGTTTTATTTTCTCATACCCTTGAGTGAAATCTGGAGTCTTGTTATTCTTAACATAGTCAAGGTTCAATCTTTTCTTCCAGTTTTTGAATTGCTCGGCCATCTTTTTCAGGGTCCACGCCTTGACCTTTTCCCGTATCTCTTTTTTCATTTTAGTAACATCGGCCTCATTCACAACCACTTCATTCTCGTCCACCTTCGGCAACGGTAAGTTGAAATTAGACAAGATCTTCGAGAAAAGATGTTCTTTGGCTATTTTGCTGACATATGAAATTCCTTGTTTCCGCGGATCTTTTGCCTGATTCCACTCATGAACAGTGATCGGGACGTGATCCCTAACTAGCACTCCGCATTGCTTCACAAATTTTTGGGCAACATCAGCGGGAAGCTCGGGTGCGCCGTCTGCTGTGATCGTGTCGATCCTATATCTTTCTGTATCTCTTAACTTCTTTGTTGCGCCTCGTTTAGTCTTTTTTCCGGTTGATATGCTTGAACCGGATGGCTAAAAATATAAACACTGTTAATACATGTATATAGACAACGGATGCTTCATTAATTAACATATCTATATATGCACCTCAGAGCCGGTGTTTGTAATTTGTACGGTGAGCCGTCGGCTTCTCCCTCACTGGAGTCGTCTCCCTGGGGAGCTCCAGATCTCCCTCACCGGAGTTGTTCATCCACTTGCTCACATCGGTCTCTACGTCGGGCCCGCGGATGAAACCCTCGAGCAAGTTTTCGGCATCTTCGTCTTTTGGCTCCATACTATACAAAAAGAGTAATTATATGTTTCAGATCCATTTCATCAAAATTGCTTATAGATAATAACTAATGATCAATTATTCTCATCAAAATTTCTTCTAGATAATACACAAAAAGAGCAACATATTCATGAAATATTTAAACGTATGATAATACGCATCCATAGATAAGGAGCCCTCATAGGGTAGTCATAGCTCACGTTGTTAAATTTTCTAACATTCCTAACATTCTTAAATTTCTAACACTAATTTAGTTAAATTTTCTAACATTTTTAAATTTCCTAACATTTCTAACATTTCCTATGTCAATTCTAACAAATCTAAAATTCCTAAGTCTAATCTAAAATTTCTAACATTCATAACTAATGATTCTAACATTTCTAACACTAATAATTAATTAAAAACAAAAACAGTAATTAAGTACAAAAAAGAAAAAAAAAGAAAAAAAAACACCTAGTTAGGGCGAGATGGAGGCAGACCTTACCTCCTCTAGGGCGGCGGCCGGCGCGGGGCAGTGGCGGCGGGGGGGCAGTGGAGGCCCGACGGGATCGAGGGGCGGCGTTCGCGGGCTGGCGGCGGCGTGACGGGATCGAGGGGTGGCGGCGGCGCGACGGGATCGAGGGGCGGCGCTCGCAGGCTGGCGGCGGTGCCGCGACGGGATCGAGGGGCGGCTCGAGGGGATCGAGTGGCGGCTCGAGGGGCGGCACTCGCGGGCTGGCGGCAGCGCGTCGACGGAATCGAGGGGCGGCTCGCGGGCTGGCGGCGCGACGATGGGATCGAGGGCGGCGCTCGCGGGCAGCGGGACGGAGCGCGGCGCAGCGGCGGCGCGGCGGCGGAGGAGTGCGGCGGGGGGGGTAGGGGCAGTGGCGGCGCGGCGGCGGAGTGCGGCGACAGAAAAATTGGGCAGCCTGGCGGCGTCGGTTCTAAAATTGGGGAGGGGACGGTGACGTGTATATATTCATGGCCATCCGTACCGGGTGGTGGCAGGAACCGGGACGAAAGGCCCCTTTAGTCCCGGTTGGTGGCAGCAACTGGGACGAAAGGCAACCGTCCAGATGATTTTTTTGGCCGGGCGCGCCAAATGTTTTAGCGCCAAAATTTGAATATTGTTTGAATATGCACATGAATAACTTCTATATACTTTCGAATTTGAAAAAATTTCAACATGAAAATTGCTTGAATTTGCCTAAATTAAATCCGTTTTCTGTTTACGTAAATAATTATTCTAACTATTCAAACTATTAACTATTTTACTATTTACATTCAAATCCGTTTTCTGGCTACTAAGTGCATATATACATACCAAATGCACGGCATAATGTATGCTGGCGAATTCTGTTGTTTTGTATTTGGTCGATGAACTGACCGGTGTATGAAGGTGGGCTATACATAGGGTCCTCTGACTCACAAAGTGCTAGATCCAACGGCTCACAACCGCTCGAAAGAAACACAGCGTAGCCCTGATCGAACGGCTCACAACAGCTCGAAAGAAACACACCCCTGATCCAACGACTCACAATCGCTTGAAATAAACACACGATCCGTGTGATTCTATCTGATTGGTCCAAACGAAAGCCGAACCATTTCGTCCCGGTTGGTATAACAGGCCGGGACTAAAGGGATATCTTTTCTTCTCACTATATATATATGTATGCATTGCCACACCATTGGCATAAACACATACAAACTCACCACTCTCTCATGGCTTCTACCGTACCCACTCTAACCTTCATCCAGGCGGAGGCTCTTTCTGCCTCAAACTACCCCTGCCCGCCCGGCTACAGCGTTCCCGCTGGTTGGATGCTGAGCGCCGGAGGAGTGCCGGTCCCTCCTCTTCCTCAAGGTGTGGCGCGTCGGGCGGCCATCACAAACCACTACTACCACGAGCTCACGCCAGAGCAGCGGAGGAATCCCAGTTGGAATCCTGACTACCGTCCTACTTGGGACGCCTTCTTCATTAATCGGCGTGAGAGTGCGCTCGCCAGGTACGAGGAGAACGGCCTGCCTCCTTCGAACTTCAACGAGGCCGGTCGTCGGATGTGGTGGGGCGGCGGACGGACTCTTCAGAGCGTCATGAACTACATCAGGGCTGGCGATAACCCCCGTCTGCGCTACCCTCACGCCCAGTCCTGGAGTCGTGATCCTCCGAGGGAGTCCAGAGCACCGTCCGACGATAGTGACGATGACGGCGGCGACTACGAGTCGGAGTATTATAGGCCTAGGCAGGAGTATGACTAGCTAGTAGATCGATGCACTCTGGCCATTATGTACTGCCTTGTTTATTTAGATCTATGCTCTCCGTTTAGATTTCGATCCAATCTTGCCATTATGTGTACTATGCCTTGTTTATCTATCGAAATGCATTTCCCCTCTCCTTAACGGGAGTCGTCTGAATCCAACCAATCAGGAAGAATCACACGGAAAAAAGAAAACAGACGCGCTAGCGCGCCGCTGTTTCCAGGAATACAACAAATTATTTTATAAAACAGCCAACAGAAAACAGACGCGCTAGCGCGCTACTCCTCGTCCTGGTCGTCGTCGTCGGTGACCTCCTCGATGATGGTATGTCCGACATAGGCCCCCACCTCGGATCGTCGGAGGCCCAGACTTCGCCGGCGTGGTCGGCCAGACGGAGCTCTTGCAGCGCCTTCGTCCTCGCCTCCCGAGCGGCATCTAACTCGAGGTGGCGTTCGAGGCGCCGCTCCGCCCGCTCTGCCGCGCGGGTTTTCCATAGCTCCTCGTCGGCGATCTACTCCCCCGGATTGTTCCGGTAATACTCGCGGACCACGCGGTCGTCCCTGGCGTCGACTAGGCCCTGAAACGCGTGGTGCTTGAGGTGGCGGTGGTCGGCGGCAGTGACGATCTGCGGCGTCGGTGCCCTGGCCTCCGCTTCCCAGAGGGTGTGGCAGTCGTTGAAGTTCATCAGCGACCGCAGGCGGTTGAGGCGCCAGGCCGCCACGACCCAAGCGCGGGCGGCCTCCGCCGCCGTCGCAAAGGAGCCGAGGGGGATGCGGTCGTCCCTGTAGCGGATATTCGCGGTGAACATTCCGTTCTGCCATGCTCGGACGCCGCGGAAACCGGTGGTGTTGTTCCTTCTCGGAGGCATGGTGGTGGCACGACGGTGCGTGGAGAGGAGAAGACGCAAGAGGCGCGGCAGTTTATACCGCGCATTCGTGGTCACGTGTCACAACTCCCGTGCCACGCGGTAGGACTCCCGCGCCACGAGGTACAATACACACTAACACCCACCTCTCTCACTCCCCCAAGCAAAAAAGAAAAGAAAAAGGGAAGGGGGCTGTGAGGCCGCATATGTAGGGGAAGGGACATTGGTCCCGGTTTGGGGAATGATCCGGGACCAATGCCCATGCGCGTACCACGTGGCATGTGGCTAGGGATTGGTCCCGGGTCGTGCCACGAACCGTGACCATTGTCTCCCCACGAACTGGGACAGATGCCCCCAGGTGGTTTCTGCTGCCTCGGGCACACGAACCGGGACCAATGCATAGCATTTGTCCCGGATTTTCGTGCAACCGGGACAGATGCCCCTGGCTCCCTGGATGAAAGGGGTTGTTTCCACTAGTGACACTCCGTAGGATGAACAAGAACCTAGACGGACTCGCGGAATTGGAGACATCCTCTACGGGATAGTGCCAGGAAAACAGTCCGACCACTCGGAACAATCAATTTGGAGGTGGTGCTCGCGAACCAAAGAAACTACAGATGAGAATTCCTCGACTTCGAAGTGGTCGACTGACCCTCACAGTACCACGCCATTCTTGGCCGAACAGTGTTCGCGAGATTCATGGCAGTACCTCACTACGCCTACCTGAAACTCAAACTTCCTGGGGAATACGGCACCATCACCAAAGATGGCGACTTCCAAAAATCTGACAAGTGCGACATCGAGTTCAACGAGATCGCGAAATCTTTCGGGAAGCAGGAGGAACTGGAAGAATTGGCAAAAACCACGGACCACTCTGTGATGCCTCTCACCAAAAAGAATGCTCCAGAACTCGAGTTCAGTACAAACAACGACACTCGAAAGCATTAAGTCCACCCGACGGAGCCCGCGAAGATGGCGATGGTGTCCACCACCCTCTCGCCCGCATAGGAAGGCGCGCTCGTCGAACTCCTCCGAGAGTACTGGGAAATCTTCGCCTGGTAGCCTTCAGATATGCCAGGGATACCCAGGGAGTTCGCCGAGCACTCACTCGAAGTTTTCAAAGACGCGAAACCTATCAAGCAAACAACCCGACGGTTCTTAGAGCCAAAGCAAAACGCACTTGGAGAAGAAGTGAATAGACTGCTCGCCGCAAAATTCATCCAAGAGATAAATATATCCACCTGGTTAGCAAACCCGGTGCTGGTCCCGAAGAAAAACACGGACATCCTCCGCGTGTGCATCGACTACACGTCGTTGAAGAAACACTGCCCCAAGGATAACTTCCCCTTACCACGGATCGACCAGATCGTGGACTCTACAGCAGGCTGCCATCACCTCTCCTTCTTGGATGCCTACTCGGGGTATAATCAGATCAGGATGAAAAAGGAGGATGAGGAGAAGACAGCGTTTATCACACCTCACAGTGTCTACTGCTACACGAAGATGCCCTTCGGGCTAAAAAACACAGGCGCAACAAATAAGCGCTGCATGCAAAAATGCTTCACCAAGCTCATTGGCAAGAATGTACAAGTGTACGTTGACGATATCGTCATAAAAACTCGAGTGGAGGAGGTATCTGGTGTCCGCCCGAGGAATCGAAGCCAACCAGGAGAAAATTCAAGCAATCCTGAAAATGAAGGAGCCAACCAATCTTCACGGTGTACAGCAGCTCGCAGGACGGCTAGCCGCTCTAAGAAGATTCATCGCAAGATTAGGCGAACAAGCATTGCCCTTCTACAAGCTGTTGAAGAAAACAGATAAGTTAAACAGGCATTCGCAGACCTAAAGCGAGCACTACAGAGTAGGCGTGTTCTGGCAACGCCACAAGAACGGGAGCCACTGTACTTATACCTCGCTGCAACAAATCAAGTCATCAGCATGGTGATCGTGGTCGAGCGGCCGGAGGATGGCAAGGCGTATGGAGTTCAGCGGCCAATTTATTACATCAGTGAGGTGCTCTCACCGTGCAAACAGCGATACCCCCACTACCAGAAGCTCGCATACGGGGTCGTACTCATAGCCCGAAAGCTCAAGCATTACTTCCAGGAACATACCGTCACGGTGCTAAACGACATATCACTCGGTACTATCATGCACAACCCTATGGCATCCGGAAGAATTGCGAAGTGGAGCATCGAGCTAGGCGCCTAGGACATCATATACGCAGGACGCAACTCTTTAAAATCCCAGGTCGTCGCAGAATTCCTGAGCGAGTGGACGGAGCTGCAGAGACCAGGACCCCCAGAGTACACGAGCAACTGGATCATGTACTTCGATGGGTAAAAAAGGAACGAAGGAGCCGGAGCCGGAGTTATTCTCATATCCCCCAGGGGTGATATGCTGCAGTATGTTTTGCGATTGGACTTCCCCACCCGAGGACCCAACATCCAACAACGAGGCAGAATACGAAGCCCTCCTTGACGGCATGAAAATGATGATCGCTTGCGGAGCCATCCGATTGATGATATATGGAGATTCCAACCTCATCATATAGAAGACGATGAAGGAGTGCGATGCTATCGCGGATAACATGGTCGCCTACCGCGATATGTACAACCTACTAGAAGGAAGTTTCAAAGGGTGCGAACTGAAACACATTGCACGGTCCAGCAATGAGGAAGCGGACAAGATGGCAAACATGGGGTCCACAAACACGCCCATACTGCCAGGAATTCACTTCGAAAGAATGATAAAACGTTCAGCAAAGGTCAAGAAACCAGCGGGAACACCCGCAGCAGCAGAGACAGCTGTCAGCCCGCAAGTCGCCCTCATCGAGCTCATACATAACATCTCAAGGAAAGTTTTTCTGGTCGAGCCAGTCTGGATGCAGAAATACCTCGACTACTTGTCCAAAAACTAGCTCCCAAAAGACATTTGGGAGACTCGACAAATAGTGAGACACAACAAATCTTTTCGGGTGATCAATGGAGATCTATACAAGCAAAGCATATCCGGTGTACTACAAAGGTGCATAGCACCCGAGGATGGCAAAAAGCTGCTCCAGGACATACATGAAGGAGACTGCGGCCACCATGCGAGCTGGAGAGCAATCGTGGGTAAAGCCTGCAGGGCATGATTTTATTGTCTCGCTGCAGCCAGAGACGCCAAAAATCTAGTCGACAGATGCAACGCATGCCAGAGGTTTGCACCCAAGCCACCCGTCCCTGCCACGGAACTACACATGATCCCCATCGCCTGGCCCTTTGCGCAATGGGGGCTAGACATGGTAGGGCCATTACGCAAGTCGACACCTGGAGAATATACGCACTTACTCATAGCGGTTGACAAATTCACAAAGTGGATAGAGCCTATGCCAGTCACCTCCGCGCACGCCCAGTGCGCCGTGAAATTCCTCGACTCCATTGTGTGCAGATTTGGCAGACAACACAACATCATCATCGACAACGGCAGCAACTTCACGGTGAAGGAAACACATGAATTCTGCGAGAAAAAGGGAATCACCCTCAGCTTCGCGTCGGTGGCTCACCCGGAAACTATCGGTCAAGTCGAGCGATCCAACGGATTAGTCTCAGCTGGCCTAAAGAAGCGGCTACTCGATCGCCTGAACCCAGCAGCAGGGCATTGGGCCGAGGAGTTACCATCAGTACTGTGGAGCCTCCTCACAACGCCAAATCGGTCAACAAACTATACACCATTCTTCATGGTCTACGGAGCCGAGGCTGTCCTACCCGAAGACGTCAAATTCAGTGCTCCCCGAGTAGTCGCATACAGCGAAGAAACCTCAAACAGGGCAATCGCAAAAGAAGTGGACGCACTCGACGAAATTCGAGACATTGCACTTGCAAGATCCGCAGTATACCAGCAATCACTGCGCAACTAGCACAGTCGTCGTATACGCCACAGATCCTTCGTGGCAGGAGACCTAGTGCTGCGGCTCAAGGAAAAGGAAGGACAGAAGCTCAAGCTACCATGGGAAGGACATTTCATAATACACGATGTTATCCCAGGTGGCGCTTAACGATTGAAGAATCCGGAGACTGGTGGCATCTACTCCAACCCATGGAACGTTGCGCATCTCCGCAAATTCTACCCTTAGGAGTATTCTATTCGCAAGAAATAAGGCTGTACCAGCCATTCTGTAGCTCGATCAAATACATGGCTTCTCAGCCATATCAATAAAACACATGGTTCCACAACCATAACTATTCATAATTTCCATTTTACATGCTAAAACAATAGGTATACACCCCAAACACACGGGGGCTACGCCTAACTAGCATAAATGCAATTTTCAAATACAAGGTACAACAAGGTTCACACCTTATAAACACCTTAAAACATATCGAGTGAGTTATACAGGGTTACATGATATCTACATCCTACGATTACATCTGACGATGAGCAGTCTTTTCCGCAAGCATTTGATCAATCTCCTCGGAAGTTAGTCGAATAATCTGCTCTGCCGCGGGCTAGACGAACGCGTAATGAGGAGAAACATCAACTGGAGAGTCGTGTAGCCGCGCCACCGAGTTAAAATTGATCTCAGGATGCCACACCCGAACAAACGCGAGAGCTACCTGAGATCCACAGATATGTTGCTGGCGAATGCACTCCCGAACCTCCCCTACTCGACGAAAGATTCTTAGCAAACTGCTCCACCCTTCTGGAATGGTACCCAATGGATAAATGCATAGAAGAAAGAGCCTCGCGACAGGACTCAAGAAGAATCTTCGCCTGGCTCGCCCGATACTTCAATGTGGCCAAAACAAAGCCTCGGCTGCGGTCTGACCCAAAATTGTTCACATGTGGTTTTGAGCTACCCGCCTCATAGGAAATGTGGTTATCCACCCAGTGAGTCTCACAAGGTCCGTCGGGTTCAACAACTGCAAAATTCAGCAAACAGGTCAAAACAGAAAAGGAAGCAAGCAACAAAAGTGCTAGGGGGATCGCAAGCTTACAAAGCATGTCTTTTGCAACGGCAGCATGCTCTTTCATCACAAACTTTTCACGCTCAGCCGCAAGTTTCCCCTTTGATTTGGCTACATCAGCCTCGCCCCGGCCCGCAGCGCTTTCAGTTTGCGCTCGCCATCCGCAACACTGTCACAGAGCGAGGCGAACGTACTAGCAGCAGCAACAAGGGGATTCACCCGCGTAGCAGACCCACTCGAAGACTCTGCGTTAGGATCCACTACCTGGAAAGAAATGAAGCAAGTTCAGAAAAATTAAAAGACCCCACTCGAGAAACACACCACCTATCTATTAGGTGTTCGGGGGCTATTCCCATTGGGAGCACATAACAGTAAAGCGCAACAATCAGACACTGAAGATTTCAAGGAACACTTTGATTAAGCAAATACGGGAATACATCCCAAGGTTCATTACATCGACAGACAAAAGCAAATATAAACTAGCCTAAGGGGACTGCAGAAGTAGTGCCACTGGCAGCAGGCTACCCCTTGCGACTAGCACGAGCAAGCACTTCAGAGAGCTTCTTTGCAAGGACTTCAGTCTGAGCGCCAAAGGGATAGAGCGCTACCTTTTTGCCTAAGGCGTCGAAGGGAAGGATCGAGTACACCTTCTCTGGGTCATCTGGGACTCTGTGCGCCAGCGCAAATTGGATAGCCGTCCTAGCCCCGCACTCAGACTGGGCGACTGAATAAGCCTGGAGGAGATTTTCATCGTCCAAGAACACTTTCAGAAGGCCGCCTAGCATAGGCGGAACCGCCGCATCCACCAGTAGGCGCTCTTGGAACTGTGTCAACACTCGGGTGGCTTCACCAACAAGAGAGCAGGTCCCACTAGCATGCTCCTAGAGCTGGGCGCAGGAATCCATAAGGGCGTCCAGTCGCTGGCTCCCAGGCAGCTTCAGTGCAACCCCAAGGACATCTACAAAAAGGATACCATAAATTTCCGAGATAGCAAATTAAGATGCATTGCAACAGAAGAATAGTCAAGTGTGGCTTACCCGCAAACTTCTGAGGCAAGGGGCGGACGGTGCCAACAATATCATTGTAATGCTTGGCACCCGCCTCCTCCAACTGCTTCAGCGCCTCTTGAGCCTCGACAAGTTTCCCCTCAAAATCAGCTGAATGCTTGCGAGTGGACTCCAGCTCCTTTCAGGAGGAGGTTTTCACCCGAGCGACAGCTTCAGCTTTCTCGGCCTTCAGGCGGAGTGGAATAACCTACCTTGAAGAGAACGACCGTCCTCGACGAGTCGATCGCGATCCACCCGAAGGGAAACGCAATCCGCCTCAGCTGAAAGCACTCGACGACCGATGACAGCAAGGGAATCAAGGAGAGTCTGCAAAGCCCAAGACAGAAATTCAAGTTATGAACAAAATCTCTGGAGCCTATACACGACTGTACACAATCGAATATAGCCTCGGGGGCTACTCCCATCGGGAGCACTGCCGTGCACCTGATAGAGTAAAGGAAGACAGGGAAGAAAAGACTTCAAATTGAGTCTGTGGCTAACCGCAAGCAATTAACCACGACCTCGGGGTCTACTCCCGTCGGGAGCACTGTCGTGCACCCGATAGAAATTACAACCAAACGAAGCAAAAATGTGAGAAGGAGGGATAAACTTACTTGGCCTTGGGCAGTAGACACAGGATCAGCTCAGCTGCTCGAAAACTTCTTGTTTGCAGAAGCTCCACCCGCAAAACCAGGTAGCCCATACTCAGGAATCACGGCTGCCCTCGTAGGACTTGGAGACCTTCGGGTGGCTTCTGCGGCTAGAACGTCCCCCTCGGTAACTTCTTTCCTCTTCATTGAGGGAACCGAGGAAGCATACTCACTACAGCACACGGGCGATACGCCGACGGCCGGCCCCCGTCGGCGTAGGCACAGTTGCCGCCGGCGTAGGTATAGGCCGATGGGGACCGTCGGCGTATGGCCGTCGGCGTATCCAGTATAGGCCGACGGGGATCCCCGTCGGCGTATAGGGCCGAAATTATTTGAATTTTTTTTCGATTTTTTTTTAAATTTTTTTTAAATTTTTTTATGCATATTTTTTATTTCACTTGTTTAACCACTTAATCACACTATAGTCATAGTTTTTTATCTTTAACAATTTTTTATTCTAATCTAAATTACTCGATTCTACTATCACTTCTCGGTCGGTCACCCATCATGAGATTGCTCCAGGCCCAGCACGCTTAACTTCGTAGTTCCTCCGCTGTGATCTACCTATAAACAACGGATGTGTTGTTGATAATATTATCCAATCAATCATGTTAACCTTAACCCTTGGACCATCATGTTACACTCTTTTATTTTGTGAATTCAAACAACTATTTAAATAAAATATAATAACTAATAATAAATTTGAATTCAAATAATCTTGAATTTAAATAATAATTAACATGTTTGCTTTTTCTATTTAATATTGAATAATTCATATCTATAAATCCGTAAATCAAAATTTGACAAATAATATGTCTATATCGATTAGAAAAATGAGAGAAATTCAAATTTGACATCCATATAATATTTTCCATCATATATAAGACTTTTTTTCTTTTCATTGAAGCAAAAAACCTTTTTCTATTTTTCGAGTGTAAAAAAAGGGTTTTTTGTGAAGGACCTACCATAAATATGTTACAAAACTTGAGAGCTATAATTTTGAAAATAATAGACCATGTTAGATGCACAAATAACCAATTTGTTTCATATGAAAAGGTTTCCATCCACCTCTTTTGAAGAACACAAGTTTCTGCCGATTCCGCTGGAAACTGGTCAAATTTGAACTACAAGTACCTCATAGTTTGCTCATGATTTTTGGCAAAAATCATTTTTAGGTACATAAGTACCTATTTCAACATAGATACACCAAGAGTTTCTCAATATTAAACGCCTAGCTACGAACAGTCATGCCCGCCGCCTTGACTTTTTCCTCAAACGGGGTTAGAAAATTCCAAAAAATTCCAAAAAAAACCAAAATGATGCAAGACCTTCGCGTGGTGTCATTATATAGGTCCTAGTATCCACCAAAAATAATAAACTTGGAATACGACAGTTGTGTTGAAAATGTGTTCACAAAAATTAGCTATCTCCTCCGAACATTCCAGGGTTTCGGGCCAAATGACGAGTGTTATGGTCATATCCTTGGCATAGTTTGTTCAAATGTTCCCATATTACACACAAACATGCATCTTGGAAGCACGGACAATGTTGACGGAGGAAGTTCTCCTTTTCATTGAAGCAAAAAACCATTTTCTATGTTCCGAGTGTAAAAAAAAGCTTTTTTTGTGAGGACCTACCATAAATATGTTGCAAAACTTGAGAGTTATAATTTTTTAAAATACTAGACCATGTTAGATGCACAAATAACCAATTTTTTTCATATGAAAAGGTTTCCATCCACCTCTTTTGAAGAACACAAGTTTCTGCCGATTCCAATGGAAACTGGTCAAATTTGAATTACAGGTACCTCATAGTTTGCTCATGATTTTTGGCAAAAATCATTTTTGGGTACACAAGTACCTATTTCAACATAGATACACCAAGAGTTTCTCAATATTCAACCCCTAGATACGAACATTCATGCCCGCCGTCTTGACTTTTTCCTCAAACGGGGTTAGAAAATTCCAAAAAATGCAAAAAAAACCAAAATGATGCGAGACCTTCGCGTGGTGTCATTATATAGGTCCTATTATACACCAAAAATAATAAACTTGGAATACGACAGTTGTGTTGAAAATGTGTTCACAAAAATTAGCTATCTCCTCCGAACATTCCAGGGTTTCGGGCCAAATGACGAGTGTTATGGTCATATCTTGGCATAGTTTATTTAAATGTTCCCATATTACACACAAACATGCATCTTAGAAGCACGGACAATGTTAACGGGGGAAGTTTTCCTTTTCATTGAAGCAAAAAACCATTTTCTATTTTCCGAGTGTAAACTCGCGAGAGAGAAGCGGACGCCGGTGAAGCGGGTCACACCCCGGAGTGCAATCTTTACCATCCAAAGACCAAAACACACCTATAATAACATGGTATGGCACCCCCTAGCTTGTGTGGGGAGCCGGACGCTCCGTAGCCCCCCTTCGGTGAAAACCTAGACCCGCTGGAGAAATACCGGACTTATACGGATACATGCGGTAACGCCGTCGAAAGGGGGTAGCAATGTGGAACCAGTTTCTTGGTTGTGTTAGGGTAGCCCGTAGGAACATAAAACAAGTTGAGGTTCTACTGTTCTACCCCCTTTCGATGTTCGTCTAGGGGTGTACATGACGCATGCACACGTTAATAGTGTTTTTCTTAGAGAGGGGTTTTGAAACTTCGGGGTATGTAAAAATTAAGCTACATATTTATGTTTTATTTATTTTATATTTTATGGTGTAGGGTCCCGTTCCGGATTCACGTCGTTATTTTATGTGGGAGGGAGGATATCGAAATTCGAATGTGCTAACCATTCCAATATATTTAAAACTATACCTACATGGAAAATATATATGAAAATAAATATATAATATAAACGCTGTTTATTAACGGAAAAAAAAACTCGATACGCCGACGGCACCGTCGGCCTTTGGTACGCCGACGGTCACCGTCGGCGTATACACGTCTACGCCGACGGGCCTGCCTACGCCGACGGGCGCCGCGGAAGCTGCCGTATCCCCCCGATACGCCGACGACCCCGATACTTCCCCATCGGCGTATCACCTGGCCGTCGGCGTATCCCATCTCTCCCGTAGTGACTGGCCAGGGCTGATGGTTTGAAGACTGCTATTGAAGAAAAAGTCAAACAAAGACAAAGAAAAATGAAAAGATTCATGACTAAAGGACAACGCACAAGAATAACTTACTCATCCTCATCGTCGTCATCCAGAATGTCCACATTCCAGGCGGTGGGAACCTTCGACTTGCGGCCTAGGGGAGGAAGCACATTCAGAGGCGCCACCTGGAGAGGCTCAGTCGCCTTGCCGGACCCATCACCCAAGGAACTGGTCTTGGAAGTGGCTTCGTCATCCCCGTGCCTGCGGCGCTTGTGGTGATGGAGTTGATCGCTACCCGAGTCTTCCACGTCTTCCGAAGAGTCGTGCTCGGAGCTCCAGTCAGCTTCGGCAATGCTGGTTTCGAGAGGGACCTCGATGTTGCTCGCCAGGAGATCCGAGGCGTCTTCAGCCGAAACTGGCGGGTAGCATGTTGCTACCTTCAACGTGGCATGGCCAGATTGCGAGTGACCAAAACAATTGGTCAGAAATTCCGTGACCTTCCACTTTGGCTATAGAAGGTCACGTTGGTCCAATGGTGACGCCCGTAACCTGACCAAGAGATTTTGGTCACAGAAAGGTCACAAATTATTTTACGTGACCATTCGGTGACCAATATGGAGAGTCACAAGAGCATATTTCTTGTAGTGGCGGACAAAGCCCCTACCTGGCGTGCCAACTTTTGTTGTTTCGTAACTGGCTGAGTGAAATTGTATGTAGGTAAAGGCTTGTGACCATGACCGGATGGGCTAAGTGCCTCACATACACAAGAAACTATGCAAGTCCATGCCCCAAGATAGTACCGGTAAAACCCTACTCGTGTTGGGATCGATGTATTCTGGCATGTGAGCCGCTCGAGGTGGAAGATGTAGCCGACTGGGTGGGTGGTGGAATCTCTAGTGAAGAAGGGTGTATGATTGATGTGTGTATGTGTGGTGAATGTGCGCGTGTCTGTGCGAACATGTGAATGAACCTACCCCCTCATGTAGGAGAGGCGTCCACTTTATATAGGGGAGCTCAACAGGCTGGCAGATAGGATGGTATAGCACCCTATGCCTAAATACAATCTATGATGATACTCCGCCTAGATGAAGGGTAAACTTGCGTAGGTACGACTAATGTGTATGGCGTCGACGGTTGATTTCGGCGTGCCATGGCTAGTCCTGGTTTCTAGGATGGGACACTACAGGGGTAGTCTTATTCATATACAATGGCTTCGATGTCCCCTGAAGGGTCTTGGCACTTAAGTCTTGTTTGTATGTCTACGTGTCGCTGCTCCTCTTGACTTGGAGGCCATAGTCGGTTGTCGTACACGGATTGCGTGATGGACGCCCAGTCCGACTTACCTAGCTAGCCGGTGCTTCATAGTTTTGCCTTTCTTAGGTATCCGCTTGATTCAACTCCGTTAGTGGAAGATTTGCAGAAAACTCTTTAGGCCAATAATTCATTATCCGCTTTCCCCCGCTAAATCACTATTTCGTAGGTGCACATTTAAATTTATATTTACGGTAGGATGGAATTGATTACTTCCTCTGTCTCAAAATAAGTTTCGTCGGAATGGATGTATCGAATGGCACTTAATTTGAGACAGAGGAAATAATTCTGAAATATCGAATCATGTATACAATATTTTGCAGTTTGAAATGAGAAACTATACATAAATATTTTCTTTAGGAAGTAGTAAATGTTGACACCTACATATTGTGTGTTAGTAATATTATTTTTGCGAAACATCGTGTGGTACTAATAGATTTTTTTTTTTAGTACATACCAAATCAAACCAAATTTACACGGTATGGGAACACAGCGACAAAATACTTTTATAGTAACAATTAATTTCATTTAAAAAGCTGCAACGGTGACCACATATTCGAAATTGGTATATAGTGATTGCCATATATATTATACATAAATATTTTAGGAACTAGTAAATGTTGGCATGTATTTTGTGGTAGTAATAGATTTTGATTTTTAGTACATTAAAAAATGTATACAGTATGAGAACAAAACGACAAAATATATTTAGCAACTATTAATGGATTAACGCGTGAAGGTGTAAGATTCGAAATGGCATGAGCCATTACTAACGCAACGCAGTTTTCAAACACTATATGCCCGGGCGACCCAAATTGAAATCCCAGTCCTCTTCCCGTCCAGCGCCTCACTCTTCTACATTGCGGCTGGAAACAAGGTTCGCTTTCTACCTTCCTTTCTTCCTATTTATTTTTCTTCATTCGTGCTGACACTGTTGGTACCTTTGGCCAAGATCTGGAAGGAAGTATGGGAACCAGTCCTGAAAAACCCACAGAACAAAACATCCAGACACGTGATAAAATCGCTGCAGATTCGCATGACAGTGACAGAACAATCACCGACGACAATAGAACAATCAGTGATGAAATTGTGGGGAACCAAGCACAAGACGACGCCCTGCAGGAAGCAGATTCCGCTATGGTTGTCAACTCAAAATCCTTGCAGAGCATACCTCTGGATCCTTGGCTGGATGATATCGATCAAGGTAAAGGGATATGGACATCTGCTAAAAGATTTCGATCAGATGGGAAGGCTGACAAGGTTAGTATACTACTCATTATCTGGTGCACTCAGATATGATTCAAGTATCAAAGAAGCAATATGTTCACTATTTGGTAATCATCTCATAACAATATAACATACATCGTTATTTACCATGAGCACGTATAGGATAAGTCAGATCTCATTTTGTCCAAAAGAATTATTGTGCGGTTGCTTCTAATCTGATGGATTTTTCAATCTGTTCTGGTAGAACTATATTCCACGGAAGTTTTAGAAATGGCTTATTTTTTGTTATCATGCAACCATATGTGTGAAACAAAACTCTAAGACACTGGTTTGGTTGATATGGTTGATAGCTATAGTTGTACAGGTCTGCCTTATGGAGAGCAATACCGTTTATTAAAATAAGAAAAATAGTAACAAGTTATTTACAGAATAAAAGGTGAAAGACAGTAAGCAATATTGGGGAAAAAAAATGCAGTATGGTACGTGAACTGCAGTTTGGGAAAATTGTACTGGTAGAGGAAATTTGTTTCCCATGGCTATTAACCAGGGTGTTAATTATGTATGCCTATGGATAGAGCAAGGACAGTGAATAAAGGATAGAGTAAAGGGAACTGGTTATTTTATGTCCTTTTTCTGTGATCAACTAAAGAGACACCACAATTTGTAGGAAACAGTCACGTAGTTATTTGCCGACTCTTTAATCCTTAACTATTGAATACTAAGTTCATCAATTTTTCTGACCTCTTCACATCAGATTAAGTTATTTGCAAATCATTGTGTAATGACTCAACTACTCGACTAATCATGCTGATGTTTTGCTAAGTTGTCTGATAACTATTGATATAAATAATTTAACTAGTTTCCCAATGATGCATTATCGTGTGTATTTAATTTTCCCACTCCACGGATACATAAAATCCAGCTTCGCACTAGAGAAAAGATACACCCTATAGAAACCCTTCGGTCTATCTGCCCTATTTAGTACTTCCTTCCTTATTACTAGTACTTAGAAGCATGCACGTTCAGGAAGCATAATAGTAGTAATATGTACTGTTCCACTCCAAGAAAACTATTTTTTTCTTTACTACTAGTATATTTTACTAATTTTCATTGTCACTTCTGATTTTTGTATTCTTTGTGCAACCTTATACCCATGAAAAATTATATTGTTGCATACATAATAAATGGACTCTATTATGTTGTTTATTTCAGTACTACTTCCATACGGATTATGGTCAATTCCGTTCCAAACCCGATGTTCTCGAATTTATAGCAACCGGAACCGTAAAAGGGAAGCCAGTAAAAAAGAAGGTGCATAGACACTTCACACTTTTAAAAGCATATGATAATTATATGAATATATTTTTCAATAATTTTGAAAATTTAAGTTGATATGTTTTCCTGTTGTGATGGAGAGATCAGCTATTGCCACAATTGATGTTCATGGTATGTGTACTTGGATCAATGATTTTGAATATTATATGTCTATTGTTAATGTTTGGTGACTAAAATATTACCCATATGATGGATAAATATGGAAAATATATGTGCGTGTGACTTAGAAGTTGTTTAAGCAACAAGGGTAGATCAGGGCAACATTTACTCAACACAATTTAATATTAGAATAAATTTAGGTTAAGTTGTTTGAACTTGCTGGCAGTTGCATAGGTTTTTTTAGAGAAATATACTTCTTGAACTATACTCTTATCAACATGTGTGTATAAGTTATTTAACTTGACAAGCATGGCTTCAAGTAATCTTGTTATGAAAAACATTATTTTTAATTCTTATATGGTATAATATAACCTGTTAGCGGTGCATTCAACCCTTGGCCAGCCTCAAGTAAATTCACATCAAAACTCATACCTCAAGATATGCATGTCTAATGATGCTCGTGTGAAATAAATTTTCTAGCTTTGATTTTTTCTAATCAGTATAGCATTATATCGGAGCCTTAGTTGGGATGTTTGAATTTGGAGCTAGGCTACTAACTTATTCTTCCTATAATGTATACAGACTATAAACAGACTACTAAAGGACAAAGGACAGGGGTCGCAACTTCAAGTAATACTTCAGGTAAACCACATTTTTTTTGTCCTTCCTTGATATCATGTGTTAGTTGTGTTCAACAGCTGAAATTACCATTACTATCTTGTCTTCTAACAATAGTTGGGCAAGAACTTAACTACTGCATCACCTTCAAATTGTCACTTCCTGTTTGTGATGGTGGATTCTTACATAATCTGTATGTTTGCAACACCTTCACAACATTGAAGTTGTCTTCGAAGTATCTACAATTTAGTAATATAAGCATGGGCTGAAGAAAAATCTGTTTGGTAGATTTGGCTGTTAGTTTAGAGTTTATTAATACAACATCACGTACGTAGGTTGATTGGGTCAGTAGTTTCATATGTATAGGCAGGACAAAAGTATTTGCAAGATAGATTCATTGGTTTCATATTAAAAACAACTGCTTATTTTATTTACTATACTTTGAAAGTATCTTATGTTTCTAAATTTCTATTCTACTGATGAAATATTTCTGTGTCCAAACAACACATGCAGGTTCTACTGGGTCGACAACAGGAGAAATGGCTCAGACTCGTACCAAACTTCCACATGGTTTTCTGTAGTTTCATGAGGAAATGTCCATCTCCTTAAAACCAAGGGAAATAATTGAACTCCAAGAACGACATTCTTGATTGTCACTTGGTCTAAAAACTATTAATGTATACTCTCATGGTATACATATACTATGTATCGTTTTTGTGGAATTTATTTTGTTGGAATGTTCTATGTTTGAATGAGTATGGAAACTAAAGTTAATGAGTGTGTTCCTTAAATCTTGAAAATATAATTGTCGTTCCATTCTAGTAAATTGTTTGTTTTTAAATTGCCGTTCATGACTTAAAATTTGCAATAATAAATTAAGGCTGTTTGCATCGTTTTGATGCAGATTCCAGGGCAATCCTCTTATTTCGAAAAATAAAATATGTTCAAAATCGCGCCGCGATCTTAGGGCTCGACAACAACCTTTGCCCCAATTGCTCACAACACCGCCCTCAACATCTAAGGTGCATTCGTCTAAGAGCACCTCTACGCTAATGCAAATACTGTCGCCCCTCACCGTGACTCGGGCCTTGCCTCAGCCAAGCTCAACAATATGCCACCATTCGGCGTGCCAACACTTATCCCAACATCTCCGCCATGCTCAACCCGTGCTACCTTGACAACAACTTCAGGCACGCAGACCCTCCAGATTGCAAAGACAAGAAACTAAAACACCCAAATGTAAAATAAAAAGATTCAGGCAACTTAAAAGTTACGGCCAACCATGTACAAAAGCAACCAAGATAGTACTAGATGCTCATGTAGTGTGCCATTATTTGGAGAAAGAAAGCCTTGTCTACTTCAAAAAGCTCCTAGGTCGCTACCGAATTTAGACACGGTACCGAGTGTCAGGCGGTTTGTTTGTTCTCGAACACTCAGCAAACATAACACTTTGCCGAGTGTGTAGATAAAATACTAGGCAGAAAAGCTCAGTTGGTTTGGTAAGGGAGCAATTCTCTCACTTAAACCACCCCCATATTAGGTATCCTATGTGGTCTTAAACCCGCATTACACATAACTTACCACGAATATCTCCGGAACTCTAATCGCAAAATGACAATGCTTTCGATAGTCTGTACTAAATTACTTTGTACGGATACACATCTCGGACGTCGGGTAGCTGATCACCATTTCAAAGTCTATATCGGTGGCTCAAGCCCTCGACTGTTCATACCTCGAGCTTGAAAACCTAAGGAAAGGTGATTTTCAGGGTCTTAGCGGAGTCCAATTTAGAAAAGTTTTATTGTGACCTTTATTCTGGTTAGGGGCAAGCAAGAAAGGGCGAATACGGGAGTTTTACTGTCTAGACACGAGTTTCCCGTTCAACGTTCCGCTTCGCTCCACTGTTAGATAGGCAATTCAATAGTTACTAACGACATGAGTTCCCCTTCTCTTGGCCAATTGACGTTTTGCTTCAATAACTCATGACATTCACTCTCCTCAAGTGAGGAGGGCATATTGTTTGACCAACGAAAGCCTTTTCAGGAGATAGGTCTACCGCTGCAAACTCATTTGGTTGTAAATTCATTATGTAAACTAATTCATGCACTCGTAAATTTTGTTCTGGGCATGACCCTTTTTTTTTGTCAGTGGCCGCATATCATCCGTGGTGGTAACTTTTTTAATTGACGAACATCGGTGGTGGTAACTCATGTAAAGAAATGCTTAGTCGCAAATTGAATAATGACTTGTTGTTGGAGCGTTCGTACTTGGCCTGAGACTCTGATCTGCTTTTTTGTTTAGGCCAACGCAGCGTGTTGCGTATGTGCAAGCATCCCGCTCTCTCATCATTTTCTTTCAAACCTCGGAGAAAACTGCACCGCAGTTTCTCGTAGGTATAGTTAACACCAGCACTTGTCCGGTACTCAGATTCCGAGGCCACCGGCGCCACTTAGGCTGGTCACAATGGACAGTAACTAGGTAGTAACATCAATGCCACTTAGGCAAAAAATCTGATGTCGCAAGTATTTAATGAGGAGAGAGAAGATAGTAGTAACATAGCTAGTTACCGTAACATTATATTTCCCAAGATAATATGAGTCTACAACCTCATAAATACATATTTGCATGACACCACATTTTTGTTACTACCCACTATGGAGATAGTAACATAGTCTAGAAAAGTGTGTATGTTACTCCTCATTGTGACTAGCCTAAGGCTAGTCATAGTGGGGAGTAACATATGAGTAACATCACACACTTCAATGCAAATTTGCTTATGTGGCAATGAGTAAATGAGGAGATAGATGTTAGTGGTAACTAGCTATGTTACCGTAACATCACACATACCAACACAAAATGAATCTACCTCTTAATAAATATGACATCATACATATGTTACTATCCACTATGGAGGTAGTAACATAGACTAATAACATATGCATGTTACTAGTCTAAGTTACTCCCCACTATGAGTAGCCTAACGCTGAGCGTTAAAGCCACATGCCCACATGCAACTCCGTGTTGTCGGATACATACGGCTCCTTGCCCCACACCGACGATGTGCACGCTGGAGCCGCGCGGACGGGTCTTCGTGCTCACCCTCACGGGCGACGGGAAGCACCGCCTAGGCCACCCGCTCATCGCCTCCATCCGCTCAACCCTTGCCACCGTCGTGAGCCCAACGGGGCGGAACCGGGGGCGGCCCTGGTGACCGTCGCCGAGAGCCGCTTCTTCTTTAACGGGCTCGACATTGGGTGGGTGGGCAGTTCCCGCGCGCGGCTCGGGGAGCTCATTGAAGCACTCCGCCTCGTCGCTGCCCACCTGCTGGCCCTCCCCATGCCCACCGTCGTTGCCGTCACGGGCCAGGCCGCCGCGGGTGGGTTCCTCCTTGCGCTCTGCCAGGACTACCGCGTTATGCGCGCCGACCGCGGCGTGCTCTACATGAGCGAGGTCGACATCGGCTGGCCCCTCCCGCCCTACTTCATGGCCTTGCTCCGCGGCAAGATCACCGCCAGGCAGCCATTCCGTGATGTCGTGCTCCAAGGGAAGAAGCTCAGGGCCCGGAGGCCAAGGAGATGGGCATCGTCGACGTCGTCTGCCCCGGCGCGCCCGAGACGGCCACCGAGGCACTGAAGCTCGGCGAGCAGCTCGCCGCCAAGAAGTGGGATGGCGCGGTGTACTCCTCCATCAGGATATTGATGTTCCCAGTGTTGGAAATAAACACGTTGTGACTTGTGTCTTGTGTGCCGTACGGTTTGTACTCTGGCTAGTATGCTGTGAACGTGTTGTACTAGGAGCTTCAAAAAAAAAAAAAGGAGTTGGATACCAAGTCGGTTTAGTATTAGTAGCTATAGTCGGTTGGTAAATCCTAGTACTATATTCCATTACGGATTGGTGGTGGTGAAGACTTCTGGGTATGGGATTTGGAAAAGGTGGGCACATATACTTGGTGAAATCGGCGTATCCATCTCTAATGACGCACAACGAGCACCTAGCTCTAGCGGAAGGGACGGCTACGGGTACCTCAAATTCTAAAAAAACAAGTATGGACTCACCTGTGGAAGCTGCAAGTGCTTCCCAAAGTTAAAGTTTTTTGGTGACGTGTGTTGAGGGGTATTTTTCCGGTTGAAAGTACCCTTCATCACCGTCGTATAACCAAAAAAGCATTTTGCAAAGTTTGTCTTGCCTCAGAGGAGGATATGATGCATGCCTTGATCTTTTGCTCTCATGCAAAATCTTTCTGGATAGAGGCCCAGAGCTGGCTGGAGCGAGGTTAAGCTCCCACGGTTACATTCAGAGACATGGAGTAGGGACATTTTATGTGATTCGATTATTGCGGATGCAGACATGGAAAAAATAATTACGGTAATGTGGGCGATTTGGACTTCCCGCAACAATATTACCCATGATAAAGTCAGTTTTAATGCGTCAGTTTCTGTGAAGAGGATCCGTGATTCCTTGTCTTTGCTGGAGATTCCAGGCCATCATGCTAGAATTCTCCCTGTACATGGATGGAGACCTCCTGATGATGGCACTACTAGGAAAATGGCTATAGGAGTGATGATACCCGTGACGCACATCGCGTTTGGCGCGTCACGCCTATTACCCGCGGCGCACCACGCTTCTGCGCGTCGCGCGTAAAGCAATAGCCGCGGCGCACCAATTGGGAGCCGCGTCGCGCGTATGTGTGGGGCCGGGGTTGCGAGGCTCCGAGGCATACCCGCGACGCACCAACCGGGCGGTGCGTCACGGCTATGTTGGGTAGCCGCGGCGCACACTCTAGATGTGCGTCACGAGTATCGTTTCCACCGATGGCATCTATAGCCGTGGCGCACCACTGCTACGTGCGCCGCGGCTATCCAGCATAGCCGTGACGTGCCGAATATGATGTGCGTCACGGGTATACCTGGAACGAATTTAAGTGGTTGGGACCACCCCCAACCTCCCATCCACCCATATCTCCACCCCATTTTAGATCTGGTCGCCCCCCACCCCCTCACCACCTCATTTCCCCCATTTTCCCACCATTTAAAACTTATTTAACCTATTTTATTTGATACATATGTGTGGGGAATCTAGTAAACATTTGTCTCCACCCCCATCTCTCACTTTATTACCACTTTCCCTTCCATCTTTTCACTTTCTATAGGCACATACAAACGTACTCTCTCGGTCTCGTGTCGGCAAGATCTATAGTTGGTGAGTTGTTGGAGGGACGATATGTATATGTGTTGTATGTATGTGTGTCGGCGCCGCGTGCGTCGTCGTCACAAAAGATTCATATATATGGTTGCATATATACATATATGCGCAATTGTGTTGCGTATTTTTGATGAAATTTGTGGATGTCTTAAAAATGAGTTGACATGTGTTGCCAAAATGTTGATTCATTTCCATTTCGGCGACCACGCACTCCGAGAATGTCCTATTTTTAGCATAGGTCATGCCGAATTTTTCCGTCGACGACGGCCATGTGCATGCATCATATATCCATATATTACGTAATTTGATTCTAATTAATTTTTCATTTGATCTTTTTTTACTATGTAGGCAACCATGCATATAAACACAGGCACCGTGGCTAGATTTATGAAACATGCGACGGACGAAATGTTTCGAAATAGCATGACGGAGATAAGATGTCCTTGTCGAAGATGCAAACTGAAACACTTGATCAGATACGATTCTGGTGACTTGGAGTCGCACCTTATCCGTCGTGGTTTTATGGATGGCTACACTCTTTACCCGTCAAGTGATGAATATGAAGAGTCGCCCGGACATGATGAAGGACATCATGATCAAGATGAAGGACATGATCATAATCAAGACGAAGGACATCGTGATGAAGATGTCGGCCATGATCATAATCAAGACGAAGGACATCATGATGAAGATGTCGTGACATCGTCGTCGGACTGGGTGCGGGACCCTCATGTCCAAGCTCTGCTTCTCAAGGAGACTAGCAACACCAGAGCTGCTGCTAGAGAGAAATCGAAGTTGTCGCAACTGGAGATAGACGCCGTTACTCCATTGTATGAAGGATGCGTGAGCGAGGATACCCGTCTGAACGTAACGTTAAGGACCCTCGAGATGAAGACAAAACACCGATGGACCGATGCGAGCTACGATGAGAACATGGCATTCTGGCACGACCGTCTTCCCACGGGGAACAAGTGTCCAACGAGCATCGAGGAGGCGAAAAAAGTCGTGTGCCCTCTGGATTTACCTCACGTGAAATACCATGCTTGCATTAATGACTGCATCATCTATCGGGGCGCGGACGCGTAGAGAACCATATGCCCGGTGTGCGACGCAACTCGATACAAGACAGGGAAGAAGGCCTCTCCTCGAAAAGTGGTGTGGTACTTTCCGATAACTTCCCGTCTGCAGCGGTATTTCGCAGACCCCACACAGGCGAAGCTCATGCGATGGCACGCGGAAAGGAAGAAGCCAGAAGAGCATGATGGAACCGATCCGGAGAATGATGACACGATGCTGACACATCCCTCAGATGCTAGCCAGTGGAAGGCGCTAGACATCGAATACCCCGAATTCGGCGACAATCCAAGGAACATCAGGTTGTGCATGAGTACGGATGGATTAAATCCTTTTGGCAACCAGAGCAGCACCCATAGCACCTGGCCCGTGTTTGTATGTATATACAACCTACCCCCCTGGTTGTGCTTGAAGAGGAAGTACATAAGGATGAGTATGCTTATTCAAGGGCCGAAACAACCAGGTAACGACATCAATCTGTATGTCCAGTTGTTGGAAGAGGAGCTAGCCACGTTATGGGACGAGCCAGCCAATACGTGGGACGCCTATGGAGAAACGTTTTTCCCATTGAGAGCCGCGCTCCTCACGACGGTGCATGACTACCTCGGTTACGGATATGTCGCGGGGCAGGTGGCGCACGGATTCTGTGCATGCGTTAGGTGCATGGATGACACTACGTATCTCCAGCTAGAGAGAAACCCCGGGTCATCGAAAACCGTGTTCTTGGGGCATCGAAGGTGGCTTCGCAAGGATGACCCGTGGAGAAAACGCAAAGATCTGTTCAACAATGAAGTTGAGATGCGAAGAGCCCCACGTCAAAGGAGCGGCGAGGAAATCGACGAGCTGTTGAAGAACTGGAAAGAGTGCCCTGCGCCGGGAAAGAAGCGAAAGGCGCCGGCGCCGTTGGAGGGTGTATGGAAAACAAGGTCTGTTCTCTGGGACCTGAGGTACTGGAAGATTCTCCGCACACCCCACTGCCTTGACCTCATGCATATCACGAAAAACGTGTGCGAGAGTCTGCTTGGCACCCTGCTCAACATGCCGGAGAGGACCAAAGATGGGCCGAAAGCAAGGAACGACTTGAGATTTTTGAATATCAGGGGCGAGCTCCACGGAGGAAAACCGGATGATGATGACGATGACGATGACGATGTGTTAGATGGGACGGAAGGTCGCCGCAAGGGCAAAAAGGCCAAGAAGACGGAATATTACTGTCCCCCTTCGTGCTTCACGCTATGCGAGAAGGAGATCGACCAATTCTTCAAGTGCCTCCTTGGAGTCAAATTTCCTTACGGTTATGCGGGGAAGATAAGCAGATACCTAGACGTACCAAAGCAGAAGTTCAGCGGAATGAAGTCTCACGACTGTCACGTGATGATGACGCAGATACTTCCAGTTGCAATTCGAGGGATAATGGACGAGCACGTCCGCGAAACGCTGTTTGGACTCTGCAACTTTTTTGACGTCATCTCTCGAAAGTCGATTGGCGTGAAGAAACTCGCAAGGCTACAGGAAGAGATCATGGTGATACTATGCGAGCTTGAGATATACTTCCCGCCAGCATTCTTCGACATTATGGTGCATCTCCTTGTCCATGTCGTGGATGATATCATCCAGCTCGGGCCGCCGTTTTTACACTCCATGATGGCGTTCGAAAGGATGAATGGTTCCATCAAAGGATACGTCCGCAACAGGGCCCGTCCAGACGCAAGCATTGCCAAGGGCTTTCTGACAGAGGAGTGCATCTCTTTCTGCACGAATTTTCTAGACAAAGATGAGAACCCTGGTCTGCCCGTAAACAGGCACTTTGGCAGGCTCGGTGGATGGGGACACCGCGAGGGCCAGCGCGAAATGAATGTCGACTTTCAGGGCCGATGCAACGACTTTGACAGAGCAAACCTAGTCGCGCTACAACATCTAACAGTGGTCGATCCTTGGTTGGAAAAGCACAAATTGCTAATCGCGAAGTATTACAGTGACCGGGGTCAACATAGGACCGAAGCAGAAATAATCAAAGAGCACAACATCCATTTCACACAGTGGTTCAGGGAGAAGATTATGACCGATCAACCGGAGACGCCTTATTCTGAAGAAGAAAAACTCATACTCACATTGTCACAAGGCCCCGCACATAACCTCATGACATATCAGGCATACGATATCAATGGTTACACATTCTACACGGCAAATAAGGACCGGAACTGCGAATACCAGAACTCGGGGGTAACGATGGAATCATTAACAGGTGACGTCAAGGAAAGATACTATGGTAGGATCGACGAGATATCGGAACTCGACTACTGCGGAGAGAAGGTGCCAATGTTCCGTGTCACATGGGCAAAGAGCGTCAGGAAAGAAGGACAATATTTCACCATCATGGTGATACCTGAAGCCAAATCCGGCACGAATGTCACCGCAAAAAATGAGCCATGGGTCTTGGCTAACAAAGTGGACCAATGCTTCTTCATTACTGACCCGACAAGGCCTAGCCGTGTTGTCGTGCGGAGAGGCAAAAGAAACATCATCGGAATGGATGGAGTAGCCAACGAGCAAGACTTTGACCAGTACGGCGACCCGAAAATGGAAGATGACAATGACGATGGAACGAAATACACAACAAGAAGAAGCAGGACAACGCTACCTACAGGTCGCCCATTCCACCGAAGAAGTCACGGTGTTCCAGGACTGAATTACTCAACCGCGACAAAGAAGGGAAAGAAAATTGTAAAACGCTAGCTAGAGATACAAGAATCATTAATTATGTTGTCATGTGTGTGCGTGAATTAGACAAAATTATGATGATGTAATAAGAATATTTGAGATTTTATGATTTCTAAATTAGTCAATACTTTATTTGAGATTTTTGCATTTATATTAAAATACTATAGTTTATTTGGTAAGAAAAAATTAATTGAAAAAGGTAAGAAAAATTAAGTAAATGGGGGGGGGGGGGGGGCAGGAGTCGAACCTGGGTGGACAGCAGAAAACAGGAGGCAACAGCCACTGGGCTAAGTCACAAGTTTTGATACAATACCGCGCGCAGATCTTTTGAATAGATGCTACCAATAGGCGTGGCGCACCTCGGCGTGGTGCGCCGCGGGTAAGCTATGCGTGACGCATCCAAGCGCGGTGCGCCTTGGCTAAGATATGCGTGACGCACCCGTGCGTGGTGCGCCGCGGCTAAGCTATGCGTGACGCAGCGAAGCGCGGTGCGCCACGCCTTTTGCGAGTACAGATTGGATCGCGCGCGAGGCCGGCCGTTCCCCTTTCTTCTCAGCAATCGCGCCCCTGTTCTTCGATCTCCCCGTTCCCAACTGCCGTCGCCGTGCCCAATCGACGACGAAGAGCCACCGCCCAGCGCCCTAGCCTCTACCCTCCCTCTCATCGCTCCGCCCACCACCACCAAGCCCTAGCCCTAGCCTCTGCATCGACCGCGAGGACGCAGCCACCACCGAGACCTCGTCTCTGCATCGACCGCGAGGACGCAACCACCACCACCGCGCCGTCCAGGAGAAGGAGGGAGTCACCACCACCGCGCCATCTTCGTCACGCGCCATCCAGGAGAAGGAGGAGCCACCACCGCACCGTCTAGGAGAAGGAGGGAGCCACCACCGCGCCGTCTTCGTCACGCGCCATCTAGGAGAAGGAGGGAGCCACCACCGCGAGGAGCATCGCGTGCCGGCTTCCTCGACGCCCTCCACCTCCACCTACTTCCTCGACGCCATCCACCTACAGGGTAAGCCCCCTCCCTTACCTTCCAAGTTCAGGGATGCTGTCAGATCCCAGTAGGAAACGGTAAGCAGATTCTTATCTGAAGAATTACCAATTCTGACAGATGCACTCGAGAGAGTTTGTTGGTCCTGAAAACCAGTTTTTTCAACTAGTTGTATACATGAATGAGTGTGTTTGGCCATGGATTCATAATGAGTAAGTAAAACGAAACAAGAGCTGCAAGTTTAGTTGATAACTTTGGTATAGCTGAAGTATCAGTTGGCAGCTGATACATATGACTATGAATAAGTGAAACGGCATCTGAATCGAGGGTAAAGGTGGCTGTTTCTAACTGACTCTTCATTTCTTCTGTCACAGAACATGGAGTTGCCTCTAGCAGTTTACTAGTCAAGTACAGTCTCTAGTGTATCCAGAATCCAAGTCCTAGTAACTAGCAAAAGAAACTCTAGATAACTTCAGATAACCATGTTGTTGAGCTTTAGCAATTAATTCCCATCACAGTACACGATTAACAGTTCAACTGCTAGCTCAATGCTGAGCATAACAATTATCTGTTCCTCTCTATAAAATGGTGCAGGTAAAAAGATAGGTGCTTAAATAGCTGGGTTAAAATTAAAGCTTGTTTCGAAAGAAATTGCTGCTGAAAAATGCTGCTGCTTGAATAGCTGTTGAAAAATGCTGCTGCTGCTGAAAAATGCTGTTGAAAAATGCTGCTGCTTAAATAGATAGGTGCTTAAATAGCTGTTGAAAAATGCTGCTGCTTTTGTTTGCTGCTTGTTCCTGAGAATTCGCTACTGATGTTACTTATCATATCCAATCTATATGCTGCTGGTTGTTGTTGCTGCTAAGTTGTTTAAAACTTGTGCTGGTGTTGGCCTAAAGAATCTGTCCGGCCATCGAGCCGTTTAAAACTTTGCAGGGAATTAAAATAATGAGTTGCCCATTTTCGCCGAAATGTTGATTAATTTCCGTTTCGGCGAGAATCGGACACTCTAGTGTTAGAAAATTAGCAAAGGTCATGCCGAAATTTTTCCGTGAATTTAGGACTTAGCCGTTTTCCCGTGATCGAGTAGTATGTCGATTTTTTGTTTCCTTAAGATTAACCAATAATTTCCCCCTTCAGAACATGGCACACGACGACGAGGCCGGCGGTTCTAAGCCGTTCTGGCAAATCACCGACGAAGAAGATGAGCAATACGACCCGACGGCGGATGCCTGGGCTGACGCGGACACTAGCGGTGGCGAGGAGGATGACGCCACAACTAGTGGCGCCGCCGGTGATACCACTAGTGGCGCCGCCGGCGGAAATGACACCACTGATGCCGGCGGTCAGACAGATGGTGGTAGCAAAGCCAACAAGAAGAGGAAACGGAAATGTAACACTCTCCGCACCTACCGTGAAGAGATCACGGAAATTGATAGCTCTGGGTATCTAATCGCGCCCGAGAAGGTGGTCAAAGGATTCGGCAACCAGATTGGTTGCATTGTCCGGGACACTGTCAGGATCTTAACCAATGATCTAAGGAAAAAAGAGAATGCCCATTATCGGGTTATTCTCTTTAGAAAGCTGCACGGACGATACTTGTACCCGCATCCGCCAGACGAGCCGTTTAAGTACAATAACGACAATCTGGAGGGGAATAAGGTCAACCATTCCGCCATTGGTAAGATGAACACCGCCTTGGCCAACTGGAAACACCGGGTGAAGGTTAAGGTCTTGGACCCCAAAAATAGCTTGCAGGATGTTTTAGCGAGTGAGCCGAGAATCACCGAAGCTGAACTCCGGGACTTCAAGCTAATTTGCGAGAGCGAAGTCGCCAAGGCTAACTCTGGTTGGGGGCAGAGGATGCGGAAGTTGAACATTGGTACCCACAAACTGGGATGCGGCGGTTACAGAGCGGCGATTCCCAATTGGGAGAAGGAGGACGCCAAACGTGCAGAACAGGGCATCCCTGATCCTCTCGCAAAGTACTCGCCGCGGACGAAAAACTTCATCAGGGCCCGGTTTACATATGACCCGGTAGCTAATGAGTATACTACCGATGATGAGAAGGTGAAGACGTTGTATGACAACTTGGTAAGTAAATACACCACCCTAGTTAGTTTTCTCTCGACGATCAAGTCGATTGCATCATAGTGTACTGGTGGAATTCTAAACGGTTCACGCTAATTGTGCAGAACTTAGAAATCGAAAGTGGTGGAACCCCGTCATCCATGCCGAGGCTGCACGGCCCGTGGGACGACACTTTAAATAGGGCGGTGAACGTGACGCAGGGGAAGGAAAAGCACAAAAGGCCGTCAGGTGGCCGAGTTTGTGGCCTGGGCACGACGACGAAGCTCAGAGAGTACTTCAAGGAGCCCAGGGAGGCGAGAAGGAATAGAAAGAGGAGCATCAAAGATATCCAACGTGACGAAGCCCGCGATCGCGAGATTGCAGACCTCAAGGCCAAAGTTGCCGATATTCCTAATATTGTCAAAACAGCTTTGGCAGAACAAATGGGCAGCGTTTTGCCTACCATCTACGATGTGGTTACTCGATGGAATGAAGGAGGTCGAGTGGGGCCGTGCCCGGTGCCTAGCATGCAGGGCAGCAACTCAAGAGACTTGTCCAGAGTCTCGCCGGCCAACGCCACGATGGCGGACCCACTTGTGACTCCGCCCGCCTACACCACGGCGCCGATAGTGACTCCGCCCGCCTCTACCCGCCTGACCATCCGTTGCACGCCCACAGTGGACGGTCCTCCGCCGAATGAAGAGCGTGCACCAACGAACAACCGCCGCCTGGCCATCGGTTCCACGCCCGCCGCCGGTTCTCCCTCGCCATTGAGCAGTAGCACGCCCGCCGTCGTCGTTGGCCCCTCGCCACTAGAGGAGCTCGACGCCCTCGCCAGCCAGGTAAATAGTTAAGCGTTGGAGCGTCGATCTTCCTTTGCCTTAGACTGGCCTCTCTGACGCCCTGCATGTTTTCCGCAGAACGACGACGTTCCATGCACTCTCTTACACACAGTGGACGGCGTGTTGAAGGATGTTGCTGTGGGTATGATCGTTCAACCGTCAACCCGCAGGTTCCACAACAGGCCGATGCGCGAAGACGTATATAGAGTTCGAGTGCTTCGGGTGCTGGCGGGCTACGACGACTTGTTGCCTCCCATTCAACCCTACCAAGAAGAAGATGACCCCGATACCCTGACGCTGCTCCAGTGCATGCCTTGGAACATGGAATGGCCGAAGAGCCAGATTCGCCTGGGGAAGAGGGGCGCTGATGAGGGGATAGTAACCCGGTATGCCAACTCCCAGGTGTAATCCGGCCCAAACGGCGGATGGACCAAATCCGGCTAAGAACAAAGAAGCTTCAGAAAGGCCCAGGGCTTGTAAGGATCGTAACCCGGATTGTGGGTTATGGTAAGGAAAGTTAGGTTTGTATATAGAGTTCGAGTAGGACTCAAGGAGCGCTTTGTATGACAAGCCAAAGGGGGTATGAGTACTATATAAACCAACCCCTAGGCTTCGCCTGAGAGAGATTCAAGTCATAACTGTAACACCTATTATCGAGTATCCAGTATAATCCTATCGAGATCCGGCGAGTTGTTTTCCGGCTCTTAGATTGCTTTCCGCCATGTCTTCCTTCGAGCTAAACCCTCTCCCAAATACCTGTGTCGACTTGCCCTAGATCAGTTACCCCCGGTAACATCTGCCGTGATTATCCCACGACAGTTGGCGCCCACCGTGGGGCCTGCGTCCAAAGGTGTTTACATCACGGGAGAAGCTCGGAAGAGTATGGAGAACTTTGTCGTCGGCGAGATCTACTCCAATGACGAAGGAGAGCAGATAGTGGACAATTCCGGGTGGGAGTTGGAGCCGGATCACTTCGAATCCGGATCCATGGTGTCAATCGGCCAAATCAATATCTTCATCGGCATGGTACGTACGCTCAATTTGAAAGGACAATATCATGTGCATGTTACAGGGACTTCCAGCAGGGACAAAGGGGCGTTGAAGCAAACAGTGGATCCAGCCTCCTCGGCCACTTCGGGATCCTTGAGATGGGCGGAGCAAGAGGTAACATGGAGCAGAAGGGATCACCCGGAAGGAATAAAGCACCCCGGAACCTTGGCATTAGTGGTGGCACCCCAGGTCAATGGTTACGAGCTGAAGAAAGTCTTGATGGATGGAGGGAGTAGTATCAACATCCTATATTGGGAAACCTTCTTGCGCATGAACCTCAAGGAGTCCCAGCTACAAAAAAGTTCGACGGTGTTCCATGGAATCGTGCCGGGTCATTCGGCACGCCCCGAAGGAAAAATTGCGTTGGAAGTAGCCTTTGGAGAATCGGTAGATAACTGTCGGGTGGAGTGGCTCACGTTCGAGGTAGTCAAGCTGCACAGTCCCTACCACGCTCTGTTCGGAAGGCCGGCTTATGCTAAGTTCATGGCTAGGCCGTGCTACGTGTATCTGCAATTAAAGATTCCGGGCCCCAAGCAGACCATCACTATCCATGGAAACCGGGATATAGCAGCCGAGTGCGATGAGGGAGATTCAGTAATGGCCGAACAAGCCTGCAGGAAGGAAGAGCTTCAGTATTACCGGTCGCAGGTGGATCCGGATGATGGTACAGCGTTGAGAAGGCCAGATGCTGAAGACGAAAGAGCGAAGTTCAAGGCAGCTCAAGATACCAAGAAAGTAGATTTTGTGGAGGGAGATCCCACCAAGCAATTCACTATAGGGTCCAATCTAGATGATGCGCAAGAAAAGGCTCTGGTGGAATTCATCCGTTCAAATGCGGATGTGTTTGCTTGGACACCCAGCGACATGCCGGGTATTCCCACTGAGTTGGCAGAGCACAGTTTGCACGTGGATCCCAAGGCCAGGCCTGTGAAGCAAGGTATGAGAAAGATGAATGAGGAAAGGAGAAGAGCTATAGGTGAGGAAATCGCGCGACTATTAACCGCAGGCTTTATCATGGAAGTATTTCACCCCGACTGGTTAGCAAACCCGGTTCTTGTGATGAAAAAGACAAATGAATGGAGGATGTGTATCGATTTCACGAGCCTCAACAAGCATTGCCCAAAGGATCCGTTCGCACTACCAAGGATAGACCAAATCATAGACGCGGTAGCCGGAAGCGACTTGCTGTGTTTCCTGGACGCATATTCGGGGTACCACCAGATTAAACTCAAAAGGGAGGATTGGGAGAAAACGTCATTCATAACCCCTTTTGGGGCCTTCTGCTACAAAACCATGACGTTTGGATTGAAAAATGCGGGCGCAACTTACCAACGATGTATTCAGAAGTGCTTCGAGGACCAAATTGGGCGCAACGTGCACGCGTATGTGGATGACGTGGTTATTAAGACCCGGAAGGCAGAAACGTTCATTGATGATTTGAAGGAGACATTTAAAAACTTGAGAAGGTACCAGATGAAGCTTAACCCAACGAAGTGCGTATTTGGAGTCCCGGCGGGGAAGTTACTCGGCTTTATAGTCTCCGAGAGAGGAATCGAGGCAAACCCGGACAAAATCAAGGCCATCCAAAGTTTGAAGAAACCGGAAAATTTGAAGCATGTTCAAAAGCTCACGGGCTGCGTAGCAGCCTTGAGCCGGTTCATATCCAGGCTTGGAGAAAAGGCAATACCCTTGTATCGGCTTTTGCGGAAGTCAGATAAGTTCGTGTGGGATCAGGAGGCAGATGAGGCGTTTGAAGCGCTAAAAAAGCAATTGTCGGAAGCACCAGTACTAGCAGCCCCGGGTCCTAAAGAACCTATGTTATTATACGTGGCCGCTGGTCCCCGGGCCGTCAGCGCGGTAGTTGTCGTAGAACGCAAGGAGGATGGGAAGGGATACCCGGTCCAAAGGCCGGTTTATTATGTCAGCGAGGTGTTATCGGAAGCAAAGCAGCGTTATCCACATTGGCAAAAGTTGGTGTTTGGGGTCTTTATGGCCAGCCGGAAGTTGAAGCCATATTTCCAAGAACATCCCATAACAGTGGTTAGTTCAATACCAATGTCGGATATCATCAGAAACTCGGATGCAACGGGAAGAATAGCCAAATGGGCAATAGAGATGGGAGATTATCATATCAGCTACGAGCCCAGATCAGCAATCAAGTCACAGGCTTTGCTCGATTTTGTTAATGACTGGACACACACTGGAATGGCTACTATAGTCCCAAATTCCGAGTCATGGACCATGCACTTCGATGGATCAAAGCAGTACGAAGGGTCAGGAGCTGGAGTGGTGCTGACGTCGCCAAAGGGGGACAAACTAAGTTACGTGCTACAGATTCACTTCGATTGTTCAAATAACGTGGCCGAGTATGAGGCCCTACTGCACGGCTTGAAGATAGCCAAGGAGATGAACATCAGAAGGATACGATGCTTTGGGGATTCGGATCTTGTGGTGCAGCAGGTATCAGGAACCTGGGATAGGAAGGACGCCACTATGGCAGCGTATCGCAGAGAGGTTGATAGGGTTGCCGGGTGTTTCTCCGGGTATGAAGTAGAGCACATAGACAGAAGAAAAAATGAGGCAGCGGATGCACTCGCCAGACTCGGCTCGCGTAGAGAGCCGGTTCCACCTAATGTTTTCCTGGATGAGCTATGGCGACCGTCAGTTAAATCCGAGTCTGAGGAAGAACTAGCAAATCGAGACCCGGATGAGGAGTTTGTGGCTACAATACGTACTGTTCCCGAGTGGACAGAGCCATATCTGGCCTATCTATCACGGGGCGAATTGCCAGAGCAGGAAGTATTAGCAAGACAAATCTTGAGGCGGGCAAAAGGATATACTATTATCAATGGGGAGCTGTACAAGAGAAGCGCGACAGGAGTCTTTCTGCGCTGCGTGACACCGGAAGAAGGCCGACAAATCCTTAAGGAGATCCACGAAGGTGATTGTGGGCATCATGCGTCCACAAGATCCCTTGTGGCTAAGGCCTATCGGCATGGGTTCTTCTGGCTCACGGCCTTAACAGACGCGGAGCGGATAGTGGCAAGATGCGATGGATGTCAAAGGTACGCTCGCCAAACTCATGTGCCGGCTATGGAGTTACGGACAATACCACTAACCTGGCCATTCGCTGTTTGGGGTATGGACATGGTTGGCCCTTTCCATATGTCACCATGCAAGAAGACACATCTTTTAGTGGCTGTCGATAAGTTTACCAAGTGGGTGGAGGTTATGCCGGTTACCAATTGTGAAGCGGCCACAGCAGTCAAATTCCTGAAAAGAATCATATACCGGTTTGGATATCCCCACAGTATAATCACTGACAACGGAACCAACATGTCCCTTGGAGAGATGGAAAAATTTTGTGGCAACAATGGAATCAGGCTTGATGTGGCATCAGTGGCACATCCGCAAGCCAACGGGCAAGTGGAGAGGGCGAACCAAGAGCTACTTAGAGGATTGAAACCGCGGCTAAGGGTCCCTTGTATCAGGGCCGCTGGAGCGTGGGTTGAAGAACTCCCTTCCGTGGTCTGGGGTATCAATACTACACCTAACCGGTCCACCCAGATGACGCCTTTCTTCATGGTTTACGGCGCAGAAGCAGTATTACCAAGCGACATCATTCATGATTCACCAAGAGTGACAGCCTACGTCGAAGTGGAGAACGAGAAGAACCGGCAAGACGCCGTGGACATGTTAGAAGAACAAAGGGAGCAAGCCTTAGAAAGGTCAGCCATATATCAGCAGGATTTGCGAAGATATCATAGCCGGCGGGTAAAAAGCCGGGTCTTCCAGGAGGGAGACTTGGTCCTGCGCTTGGTTCAAACAAACGAGGGAAAACACAAGCTATCGCCGCCATGGGAAGGACCTTTCATCATAAGCCGGAGTCTACATAATGGGTCATATTACTTGATAGATGCAAGAGAAGAATCGGCCACAGTCAACGACACTGCTCATACTACTGCACCTATGCAAGAAAGAGATAGACCATGGAACGTGGCTCAGCTACGTCCATACTATACTTAGCAGAAAATGATGTAACAGGCAGCAGGTTTCAGACGCACTCTTTTCCTATCCAGGGCACCCTTGGGGACTGGATGGGTTTTTAATGAGGCGGCCTGCTGGCCTAATTTTCTCATATCAAATAAAAAGGGGATTATCGAGAAAAGAGACAATTGTCATTTATACGGCGCAAAATATTTAGGTCTTGAGGGCTAGTTGCTCCTACAAGCACAGCTGCAAACTCAAAAAAGACCCGGCCTTGATGCCAATGAGTTATAGGGGCCGGCAACTCGAAAAAACGAGTGCGGCTACAATCTTATAACCGGACAAAGAAGTCCAAAATTCTCGTCTATTCTTACTTAAGCTCGATGTGACTCGCAACAAAGTGGCATGATCTGTTCGCCTACGATTACTATCAGTCATGAGACCCAAAAGGGACTTGTTTGACCCAGTTTTCGTATTGATGTAACAACATGGTATCCACGCGAAAGCCGGCTTATAGTACAAGATAGTCGAAAGGGTCATCTAAACCATAGGTTATGCAGAGTATAAGGCTTACAGCCGGAAACTCAACGATTATCAAGCATAACTTCAAACCTCATAAAAGCTGTCCTGAAGTTTTGGGCATCCAGCGATGGGCGATTCGTTTCCTTGAAAAGAAACAATCATGTGTCCTAGACGCGGAAACCCGGGCTGGGGACTTATGAGCTCTAATGAGGAAACAACATCATCCAGCCGATTAAATTACAACGAGCCACGCATCCGGGTCTCAGACGAAACCCGGAGGACGGGCTTTGCTAAGAAAAAAGAAGTATAAGTTATCGAGAATAAAGCAAGTGGATATCAAGAATAAGAAAACGCAAAGATACATTCATCAAAAGCCCAAAGGGGCGCAAAGTGCATCGGGAGTTTAACTCAAAGTATTACAATATCATAAAAGTATCAAAAGAGCACAGGCGCTCTGCTTAAACGAATAGTAAAGCTGTTGTAAACGACGCTTCGCCGATTGACGCATGTGGAATGATAAGCGTTACTTCAAGCTGCAGGATCCACCTTGGCCTTGCCCTTGGTGCCACTTGGATCAGTAGTAGTCTCGGGCTGCGCAGCAGAAGTTCCAGGAGCAGAGTCGACCTCGGCCTTCTTGGCGGCTTCTTCCTTTAACTTGATCGCTTCCTCCCTCCAACGGACAAGCATATCGAACGGCTGGGGGCGGTCAGCCTTGACAACCTTGTCATTAGCATCATAAGCCGGAAGAATCACATCAATTTCTAAGGCATCAGCGATAACACTAGCCGGATGACGGACTTCTTTCTGAATAGCCTTGAAGTCCTTTGGCAAAAACTTGGACCCATCCAAGTTGAACTCTGGGAATCCGCTCATAAGCTTGGACAGCTCTAGCTTGGGAGCGTAGGCCTTAGCTAACGCGAGTCCCCGGGTTACCCCAAAGCGGCAGGAGGACCGTTTCCAATGCCAAATCCATTCGGGGATGGTAGAGCAGCTTTCTAGTAACTTCTTCATGTTATCTGGCCTGATACCCGGCAGACGTAACTCGTCAAGTATCCAACTGACTCCGCTGCAAAGTTGGCGAAGAGTATTCTTGATGGTTTTAAGCTTGGCAGCATCATCTCCTTCGGGGGCAGCGTCATGTGGCCCTGCTAAAAAAGGCAAAAGAAGCAAAGATAGTAGGCAAACAAGTGCAGTTGTTCAAATCAAAGTAATCCGAGTCACAAAAGGTGAAATTCAAAAATCTTACCAGTTGCGGTACGATAAACACCATCAATTTGAGCAGAAAGAGTTGTCAGTTTGCCTTTTGCCTTACGAGCTCTCTTCTTGTACTTTTTCGTCATCTTCTGGCACCTGTGAGCCTCAGTCTCAGCAGCTTCACGAAGGGCCGCTTCTTTTTCAGCAAGCTTGGTGGATTTGGCCAGTTTCTTCTCCAACTGTGAAACATAGTCCTGTAGGGAAGCATGAAGAAGGGTCAGCCAGAAACATTATGCAAAGTTCCAAGCAAGCTACCTAGTAATTTACTCGGAACTTGGGGACTATATATGGAATCAATTGGTGTTAGTCGGGATTACCTCGTGCTTGAGTATTAAGGCATCTAGTAAGTTTTCTTCGTCACCCTTCAAGGTATGAAGGGCATCTAGCATCTGAGCAAAGGTCATGTCTTCAGGACGAAGTTGAGAAGGGCCGGAGGATTGGCCCTCTTGTGGAGGAGCTGTTCCGGGTCTGGGGGTCGAAACCCGGGTCGTTTGAACGTCCGGGTTAGGAGAGCCCGGCTTGGTCTCCAAGATGATGTCTTCGTCCACTTCTTCAGGGGGCTGGGGTGATGCAGTTTTCGGTGGAATTGGGTCCTTGAAAGGGTCTTCTTCTTTTCCGTCCTCGGCCTCGTCTTCAATCTCAACGTCCATGTCATCACTCGGCTTCTCCTCTTCCTGTCCTTCCGGTTCAGGAATATCCTGGTCGCTCAGCGTAACTGTGGCGCTGAAGACAAGAAGGAGGACATGGATCGGTGGAAGGTACCGAAAAAGGAAAGGTAACAAGTACGAGAAAATGCAAATAAAGGTAGTTACCCGGTATTTACGGCGTAGTCCGGAGGAAGTTCGCCACTGGAAGCGGATGACGTTGGCAAGAGCACTGGCTGCGGGACGCGAAATTGCCCGGCAAGTGGATGAGTAGGAGACGGGTGACGCTGAGGAGATTGGGAAGGTTGAGCTGGAGGGGTACTGGCTCGATGAGTAGGTGAAGTGGGAACACCCGGGTTAAGGGGATCATCCCCCGGAGAATTCCGGGTCACCCTACGTTTAGTCGGAAGAGGATCCTTCAAGAAGGGTGAATGTGATAATCGCTCGTTAAGTTCATGCATAGCAGCAAAGGAGTAAGGCGCACGAGACACAGAAGAGAAGGGAACCTTTTCAACTACCCCTCTAGCCTTCCTTTTGTTTCCAACTGGAGGCTCCCGGTCAGACTCGGTGGCTTCCGGGTCATTTTCTTCTTCCTCCTCGTTATCCCCCGACCCTGAAAGCCGAGTAAGTATCAGATAAGGGAAACAGCACAGATAAAAGGCAGGTATAAAGGTTATGGAGGAATACCCTCATCATCATCCACAGACTCGACCTCTTCTTCGGGGTCTTGAGAAGGAGGAGAGTTTTCGACTTTCCAGAAGGGATCGTCAGCCTGTAAACAGGTAAATACAAATGATGGTTAAAGGCTGTAGCGGACGAAAGTACTGAAATAAGAAAAAGGGGGGCAGGACTCACCGCTGGGGCGGGATTCTCCCGAGTAAACGGGGGTAACCCGGCGGTGTTCTTTATGACGTCCAATCTCTCCACCAAGAAGCCCTTGATGGTCTTGATGGTGTTACCGGCAGGGAAGTTTTTGGTGGAGTAGCGGAGGGAGTCTGTGATATGGCCCGAGTATTCGTGCAGCAGTTTTGAACGAATGGAGTTGGGTTGAACCCGGAACTCCACCCAGGTCTTTACTAAATTGAGCCCGAGAAGGCCATGGGCTGAGAAAGCTGCTAATTTGGCCAGAAGGGGCTGAATCGCTTCCCTATCAGGATCAGGCGCAAAAGCATTGAAAGACGCGGAGGGTTCGAGGGGGGTCTCCGAGTAACCCGGCAATTTCCTCTCGCCATCCGGAGAGGTATCATGGCAATAGAAGAAGGATAGCTGCCAATTTTTGGCATGGGAGTTCAGATTAAGGGCTGGCATCAGCGAGTGCTTGCGGCGTTGGATAGATACCCCGCCGCAAGTAAGGATTGCTCCGTCATCGCTCTCGCGGCACGGTTCACAGTAAAATAACTCGGTAAAAAGAGCTAGGCTTGGTTGAATGCACAGGTAAGACTCGGACAAGACTATGAAGTGAGTGATGTTCAGCATAGAGTTAGGCCCTATGTCGAACACCCGGAGGCCGTAGTGGCTTAGGATTTCTCGGAAGAAGGGGTGACCCGGAGGACGGAACCCCCGGATCACGTGCTCGGTAAAGCAGATTACCTCATTCCCGGTAGGAGTGGGACGGGTCTCATCGCCAGGAGCCCTCCAGTGTATTTCCTTTTGGGAAGGAAGGATTCCTAGCTCGGCCATCCCATCCAGTTTGGCCTTCGTTGTTGAAGACCGGCCCCAGTCGGCAGAAGCGGTTTGGGAGGTCTTTGCAGGAGCCGGGTGTTTTCCCTGTCTTTTAGGAGCCATGGAGCTGACCTGCAAGGGACAAGAAATGTGTGGGGTAAGATTCGGAACATCGACTCATTTGAATCTGGAGACATTAAGACGCTGAAGGCTAAAACAAGACCCGGGTAATGCGCTACGAAGCTAAGTGCTGAAGATTTTCCGGGTGTCGGATGAAGTTGAGTAAATTGTTAATTACTTACGTATTGAGGTGGGTTGGGTGAACATGGATGGTTGCCCATACCTTACTGAGGAGGGATTAACTGGAAAAGAAGGATTATCCGGGTGTTAATGCGGCAGGCGGAGAAAACAAGGCGGAACGGATCTAGAATCGAAGGACTTGCAAGTAATCTTATATGAAGTTTAATGGTTAATAAGGGCGCGGAAATGAGTGGTGATTGCGTATCAGGTGCTTGAAGAAGCTAAGGACTATCGAAGCGGACTAATTTGATGGTTCCCTAAAATTGATTTGCGGGTTGACTCAGATCCAATCTTGGTCAAATTGATGAAATTGCCGGTTTCAGTTGGATGGTTGAGAGGGGCTTACCGAAGGAGTTGAGGTCCGAACTGAGGCCGGTGCGCGGCGCGGCTTGAGTGTCTCACCACAGTCCTTGATGAAAGAAGCAAGAGCGTGGCGGCGGGGCTCGATGGCGGCGCTGGAGAGCTCGAGGTCGGGTGCGGCCGGAGGTGGCCTTATCTCTGGAAGCGCGCGTGAGCCCGGCGGCCGGAACTGTGAGGGAGCGAGGAGAAAGAAATGACGAAACAAGGTGAATGGTTTAGGGTTACCCTCTGCTGATATTTATAAGGGAGGTGGTGAGCTCACCCGCGGCCAGAAAGCCGGAAGTTGCGGAACAGTAATTATCCGCGCGGATTTGGCGTTGTGGGCGTTCGGAGCAAGGGTTCAAATATGGAAAGGCCCATTAGGCGTTCGAGGAAGGATCGAGCTATCGGGATAGCGAGCGCCTCAAGAATGAATCCACGAAGCCCGCGCTATCCTGGGGACTACTGATGAGGGGATAGTAACCCGGTATGCCAACTCCCAGGTGTAATCCGGCCCAAACGGCGGATGGACCAAATCCGGCTAAGAACAAAGAAGCTTCAGAAAGGCCCAGGGCTTGTAAGGATCGTAACCCGGATTGTGGGTTATGGTAAGGAAAGTTAGGTTTGTATATAGAGTTCGAGTAGGACTCAAGGAGCGCTTTGTATGACAAGCCAAAGGGGGTATGAGTACTATATAAACCAACCCCTAGGCTTCGCCTGAGAGAGATTCAAGTCATAACTGTAACACCTATTATCGAGTATCCAGTATAATCCTATCGAGATCCGGCGAGTTGTTTTCCGGCTCTTAGATTGCTTTCCGCCATGTCTTCCTTCGAGCTAAACCCTCTCCCAAATACCTGTGTCGACTTGCCCTAGATCAGTTACCCCCGGTAACATCTGCCGTGATTATCCCACGACAGGCGCCACCCCGCGGACATCGCCTCTAGAACTACCGGCGCGAGGCACCACCTCGAAGACAACCCCTCTAGAAGCTCCGGAGCGGAGCCATGGCAAGACCGTCGCCGCGCCGTCGCCTACCCGTGACATGGAGATGGCACAAGACCAGGAGAATGACGTTGATCTTGATGCCATGGATTTCATCGCTGATGACTTTGATGGCGGAGATTACGTTGCTCCTCCTCCAGAAGAACCCTACCATAGCACGGAGGCTCGTGGTGAGGCTCCTCCTGCGGATAAATCCAATTGCAAGCGTCTCTTCGGTTCTCAGGAAGACACGCCTCCAGATGTCGGCCCCTGCACCGAGACTCAGAAAAGTGCGAAGGGTGGAGTTATTTTCAGCCCTAGCACAATCCGTAAGGCGGCTAATGAGGAGATTGAGAAGGAGATCATTCCGAAAGCGCCGAAGCCGCGGAAAAGAGGACCTAGATCCAAGGCCGCAAAGTCCGCGAGCCAGCCTGCTAAGATGCCGCTCCGTGTTCAGGACGGCCCACCTACATCTAAGCATACGAAGATGCATGTGATTGGTCAGCCTATGCTTAGCCAGAGCAAGCTCAAGGCCGCAAGTGGGGATATGCGGAGTTTGCATGACAGCATTCTTTTTCTTGAATCGCGTCTTCTTGAATCCAAGGATCCATCATACCCGGTTTTCATTGCCATGGTGCCAAAGGACTTGGGCTTCGTCGAGTCAACCGGCGCGGATATAATAGTACTGCGGTATTCGGACATCTTCGATATGTTCCATAGCAATCCGCTGCACTACTCCATGATCCGCCTATACTCGCTCAGTCTGGCGGTGCAAGTCATCAGGGATAATACACCGGGCATCGCGATAGCGGACCCCTTCTACATGCGCCACGACGTGTTGTGCGGTGTTGGGAACCAGGTAGTCGCGTCGACATATCTCCGGGACTTCATGCTGGCGAACCAGACCAAGGATTACATCCTCGTGCCTTACTTTGCCGGGTAAGTCAATATTATTAGCCGAATCGAAAGTGATTTTCTTTAGATTTTCATCGCTCCTTTCCAACACTTTGTTTGGATTGTTCCGCGCAGATATACACAATGCACACTCATCTGCATTTGTATCAGTCATTCGCATGCCACGTATCTCGACTCAGGGAGTGCGGTGAAGAAAGACTACTCCAACGTGAAGAAAGTTTTGGATAATGCTCTCACCGGATACCACGCAAGGGGGGGCAAAATCACTAGGGAGAAGGTCGTTCAGGGCGCTCGGGTGTTCACCCACACGACGACTTTCGCGTGCGTCAAGCAGCCGGCGGGCAGTAACCGAGACACCTACTATGTCCTCCATCATATGCGGGCGTATGTACGGGATCAACAGTTCCTTACCCTGCCTAGTCAAGTCCAACAATGGGCCTCCCGCTTGTCGATGGTCGGCGATGACAAGGTTAGAGAAGAGATATATGATATCGAGAAGTGCTTTGCCACGAAAATCGTTCATGAAGTGGTGAACAAGAGTGGGACATTCTACTGCCGGTTCAACTTGCCGAACCGCGACATAGATACCTACCTAGCAACTGCCTGTGACGACAGGCCCTTCATCACTCCGGAGGGCTGTCCCGTTGTAATCCCTGGGAGGATGAGTCAGAAGGAGTGAGAACTATTGTAAGGCTTGCTACATTTTCCGAAAATAGTCGAACTCAATCGTTAGGGTTATGAATCGTCCATCGTGTGACAGATGCTTTATTATGTTAATGCTTAATTATCTTTCTTTTCATTATTGCGGTCTTACTTGTGATGGTCGTTCGAGCTTTTGAATAAGTAAATGCCGATGATTAAAAGAGTTGGTTCACACTCAGATGGCCTAGGCGGTCCGTTGCGCCTTGTGATTTTCACAAAGTTAGGATCTTGTGCATCCCACTTGGCGCAGCGGCACCGCCTACGGCCGCTTGTATGTGTCCACCCTAAATATGAGGCACACATCGTTACGGTTATGAATCGTCCATTCTGTAACTGATGCTCAATTATGTCAATGCTTGATTATCTTGCATTTTATTATTGCGGTCCTACTTGTGATGGTCGTTCGATCTTTTGAATAAGTAAATGCCGATGATTAAAAGAGTTGGTTCACACTCAGATGGCCGAGGTGGTCAGCTGCGCCTTGTGATTTTCACAAAGTTAGGATCTTGTGCATCCCACTTGACGCAGCTGCACCACTTCGGCGGCTTGTATGTGTCCACTCTAAATATGAGGCACACATCGTTACGGTTATGAATCGTACATGGCTTGATTATCTTACTTTTTATTATTGCAGTTTTACTTTGTGATGTTCGTTTGATCTTTTGTGTTTGTGTTTGTGTTTAAAAGATGATCATCTTGTTCCTTTGTGTTTAACTTTCATCTTGTTTATGTCATATTTCTCCACTTACTACTATTGCAGACATGTTTAAAACTATTGTTTTTGTTTTTCTTTCTTGTCATTACAGATGCCGAGGTGCTACGTGGTGTTTAGAGGCAGGGTTCCAGGAGTCTACGATCACTGGGAAGACTGCTTCGAGCAGGTGAACAAGTTCAAAGGGAATGCCTACAAATCCTACAACACAAGAGTGGCGGCGGAAGCTAGGTGGTTCATCCATCTCGAGGAGGAACAGAAGAAGATCAAGAAGAACAACAACAAGTGGATGAAGACCATCGCAGCCGCTCTTGTCGCCGTCGCCTCGCTCGTCATGCTATGGTTCCTAGCTAGATGATTAGGTTATCGGCGACTAGATAGGTCACTTGTCCCGATGATGAAGCATCATCAATCGATGTAATCGGTCCTGATGATTAACCGTGTGATGTAGGTCACTTGTATCTATTTGACTATGATAAACACTTTGTATTCATAATCAACGGTTTGATGTAGCTATTAGGAATTCAAGCAGTATGATCAACTATGATATATAACTTGTTTGTCAAAGAACTGTTTTGATACATTTTGTCTACTGATATTTCTCTGTATTTGAGCTGTATATACCTGTATAAATACGGTACTGCGTATTTTAAAAAAATACAGCATAGTATAGCCGTGACGCACCAAAAAAGGTACCCGTGACGCACCTGGTAGAATAGCCGTGACGCGCCAGAGTGGAGACCCGTGGCGCACCAGCGAACTTAGCCGTGGAGGCATTAGCTTACCCGTGACGCACCTCTATTCATAGCCGTGGCGCACCTACATAGTTAGGCGTGACGCGCCAAGAAGTAGCCGCGGCGCACCAGGCCCGTGCGTCACGGGTATAGATAGGCGCGGCGCACCAGGCCCGTGCGTCACGGCTAAACCCATAGGCGCGGCGTGCTAGCCGTGACGCGCCCAGGTGCGTCACGGATAGGCAAAAAGGTGCGTCACGGGTAAGCTTTTCCCTAGTAGTGTGGCTGGGTGAAAATAAATAATGATGCAGGTATCTCTTTTGATGCGTTGAGAGGTGGAGCGGGTGGGTGGCTAGATCCCCAGCTGGCTTCATAGGAGCCTGGAGTAATCCATACCCTGGAGTGACTGATCCTCTGATTGCATAAATTCTATCGCTTAGGGATGGTGTCATCTTCGCAAAGCTCCGAGGTTTTACGCGAGTGGTGGTGGAATCTGATTGCTTAGAGGTGGTGAACCTCTAGGACTCGCGCGCGGTCTCTCGCTCTGTGGTAGCGCATGTTCTCTTAGAAATAGAAGGGCTTGTTTCTTCTTTTAATTCATTTGTTATCAATCATGTAATGAGACACCCTATGTGTCGGCTCACCTTTGCGCGAAGCAAGCAAGTGCAAGGGATGAGACGTGCTGCTGTCTGAATATTCCCCCAGATTTCCTCGTCGCCAGTATTCAAAGCTGATGATGGAGGAGGTTCCGTTGAATAAAGCCTTGGACATTTCCCCGCAAAAAAAAAATCATATTACTAGTATTAACATGCGCCCCGGGCTGACCGGGCTGCAGCCACAACAGGAAATCTGGTCTTTGTCGTGTCTTCCTATCTTTGTCGTGTATCGTCTAGTGCGGAACACGGCAAAGAACATCTTTGTTGTGTCGAGTCTGCAAAACACACGGCAAAGAAACAAGAAAACACACGGCAACTAACTATGTACACGGCAAAGTTCATAAAATACACACGGCAAAGAATAGAACACAGCAAAACAACTGAAATACACACGGCAAAGAAACTAGCACGGCAAAGTTGTGTGACACATGTGCAGCCCCGCCGCCATTGACGGAGACGTTATGACGGTAGTTCTTTGCCGTGTCCATGAAATATACACACGGCAAAGTCTTATGTTCTTTGCCACGTATTTTGCAGTAGTACATGGCAAAGTATGTTTTTCCCGTGTGTATTCTTCAAATACACGGCAAAGAACGTCTTCGCCGTGTGTATTTTTGATATACACCGCAAAGCACCTATTTTAAATTATTTTTCCTCGCCACTTATTTTTCGTTATATTTCATCTCTCTTGTCAATCTATATGGAAATTTTTTGGACACATAATTAACACACCCCGGGAGTGTGATCGGTGTCTTCGGCATCACTTACTCACTAGTATATTTCTCGACTTTCGACGCCATTACGGCGTGTATCCGTATAAATTCTGTATTTCTCCAGCGGGTCTAGTATTTCACCGGAGGGTGGCTCCGGATCGTCCGGATCCCAACACAAGTTAGGCGGTGCCATAACATGTTAGTATAGCTGTTTTGTGGGATTTGGATGTCGAATATTGCACCCCAGGGTGTGACCCGCTTCATCGGCATCTACTTCTCTCTAGGGAGTTTACATTCGCTTATAGGGTGAAACTCTCGTATCGGACAAAACATCGGGAATCTGCCGAAGAGTTGGATTCTACCTATGTGTTTTGTGTTCCTATGGCCTACCATAACACAACCAAGCAACTAGTTCCACATTGCTACCCCTTTTCGACGTCGTTATCGCGTTTATCCGTATAAGTCCAGTATTTCTCCAGCGGGTCTAGGATTTTACCAGAGGGGGTCTCCAGAGCGTACGGATCCCAATACAATCTAGGAGGTGCCAAAAACATGTTAGTATAGGTGTGTTGTGGGCTTTGTATGGCAAAGGTTGCACTCCGGGGTATGACCCGCTTCTCTCTACGGAGTTTACATGTGCTTATAGGGTGAAACTCCCGTATCAGAAAACATGGGAATCTTCGAAGAGTTGTGTTATACCTATGTTTTTTGGGTTCCTATGGCCTACCATAACAGAACCAAACAACTAGTTCCACATTGCTACCCCCTTTCGATGTCGTTACCGCGTGTATTCGTATAAGTCCGGTATTTCTCCAACGGGTCTAGGTTTTCACTCGAGGGGGCTCCGGACCGTCCGGACCCCAACAAAAGCTAGGGGGTGTCATACCATGTTATTGTAGGTGTTTTGTGGTCTTTTTATGGTAAAGATTGCACTCCGGGGTGTGACCCACTTCACCGACATCCACTTCTCTCTACGGAGTTTGCATGCGCTTATAGGCTGAAACACCCGTATCGGACGAAACATCGGGAATCTTCCGAAGAGTTGGGTTCTACCTATATGTTTTGGGTTCCTATGGCCTACCCTAACACAATCAAGAAACTAGTTCCACATTGCTACCCCCTTTCGACGTCGTTACCGCGTGTATCCGTATAAGTCCGGTATTTCTCCAGCGGGTCTAGGGTTTCACCAGAGGGGGGCTATGGAGCGTCCGGATCCCAACACAAGCTAGGGGGTGCCATACCATGTTAGTATAGGTGTGTTGTGGTATTTTGATGGCAAATATTGCACTCCGGGGTGTGACCCGCTTCACCGGCATCCACTCCTCTCTAGGGAGTTTATATGAGCTTATAGGGTGAAACTCACGTATCAGACAAAAAATCGGGAATCTTCCGAAGAGTTGTGTTCTACTATGTTTTTTGTGTTCCTATGGCCTACCATAACACAACCAAGCAACTAGTTCCACATTGCTACCCCCTTTCGACGCCGTTACCACGTTTATCCGTATGAGTCTCGTATTTCTCCATCGGGTCTAGGGTTTCACCGGAGGGGGGCTCCAGGTCGTCGGATCCCAACACAAGCTAGGGGGTGCCATACCATGTTAGTATAGGTGTGTTGTAGGATTTGAATGGCAAATATTGCACTCCGGGGTGTGACCCGCTTCACCGACATCCACTTCTCTCTAGGGAGTTTACATGCGCTTATAGAGTGAAACTCCCGTATCGGACGAAACATCGGGAATCTTCCAAAGACTAGTGTGCTACCTCTGTGTTTTTTGTTCCTATGGCCTACCATAACACAACCAATAAACTATTTCCACATTGCTACCTCCTTTCGATGTCGTTACCGCGTTTATCCGTATAAGTATAGTATTTCTCTAGCGGGTCTAGGGTTTCACCGGAGGGGGCTCCAGAGCATCCAGATCCCAACACAGGCTAGGGGGTGCCATACCATGTGCGTATAGGTGTGTTGTGGGATTTGTATGGAAAAGATTGCACTCCAGGGTAAGACCCGCTTCATTGACATCTACTTCTCTCTACGGAGTTTACATGCGCATATAGGGTGAAACTTCCGTATCGGACGAAACATCGGGAATATTCCTAAGAGTTGGGTTCTACCTATTGTTTTGGGTTCCTATGGCCTACCCTAACACAACCAAGAAACTAGTTCCACATTTCTACCCCTTTTCGATGTCGTTACCGCGTTTATCCGTATAAGTCCAGTATTTCTCCAGCGGGTCTAGGGTTTCACCGGAGGGGGGCTCTAGAGCGTCCAGATCCCAACACAAGCTAGGGGGTGTCATAAAATTTTAGTATAGGTGTGTTGTGGTCTTTGTATGGCAAATATTGCACTCTGGGGTGTCACCTGCTTCCCCAGAATCCACTTCTTTCTACGGAGTTTGCATGCGCTTATAGGGTGAAACTCCCGTATCGGACGAAACATCGGGAATCTTCCGAAGAGTTGGTTCTACCTATGTGTTTTGGGTTCCTATGGACTAACCTAACACAACCAAGCAACTAGTTCCACATTGTTACCCCCTTTTGACGCCATTACCGGGTGTATCCGTATAAGTTCGGTATTTCTCCAGCGGGTCTAGGGTTTCACTGGATGGGGCCTACGAAGCATTTGGATCCCAACACAAGCTAGGGGGTGCCATAAAATATTAGTATAGGTGTGCTGTGGGATTTGCATGGAAAATATCGCACTCCTGGGTATGACCTGCTTCACCAACATCCACTTCTCTCGACGGAGTTTACATGCGCTTATAGAGTGAAACTCCCGTATTTAACGAAACATCGGGAATCTTCCGAAGAGTTGGGTTCTACCTATGTGTTTTGGTTTTCTATGGCCTACCCTAACACAACCAAGCAACAAGTTCCACATTGCTACCCCCTTTCGACGATGTTACCGCGTGTATTCGTATATATCCGGTATTTCTCCAGCGGGTCTATGGTTTCACCGGAGGGGAACTCCAGAGCGTACGGTCCCAACAAAATATACGAGGTGTCATACCATGTTATTATAGGTGTGTTGTGGTCTTTGGATGGAAAATATTGCACTCTGGGGCGTAACCCGCTTCACCGGCATCCACTTCTCTCTACCGGGGGAATCTTGTCAAGAGTGTGGGTGTACCATTGTGTTTTGTATTCCTAGGTCCTAACAAAACACAACCAATCCATTATTTCCACTTTGCTACCCCCTTCTGGCTCACGTAGAGGGGGTAGAACCGTAAGTTGGGATTTTCTCCAGCGGGTCTAGGGTTTCGCCGTAGAGGGGCTCTGGAGCGTCTGAGTCCCACCAAACCCTAGTGGTTTCCATACCATGTGTTTACAAGTGTGGTTTGGGTTTGAGATGCCAAAATTCCTCTCACTCTTTATGTTAGGGCTTCATGGGGTCGGATTCTCTATGGCGGCTTTGAGGACTACTTAGAGCCTGAAACTCCGGATATGATGAACCGGGGGCGGGGAATCTTGCCAAGAGTGTGGGTAGACAATTGTGTTTTGTATTCATAGGGCCTAACCAAACACAACAAAGCAATTATTTACACTTTGCTACCCCCTTCCGGGTCACATAGAGGGGGTAGAACCGTAAGTCGGGTTTTCCTCTAGCGAATCTAGGGTTTCGCCGTAGAGGGGCTCCGGACCGTCTGAGTCCCACCGAACCCTAGTGGTCTCCATACCATGTGTTTACAAGTATGATGGGAGGGGTGGAGGGCCTTTGTATTTGCGAACTCGAGGGTTTAGACTTATTGGGGATGGCGGTGGCGACTAGTGAGCCTGAGCCGATGAAGTTGTTGGAGATGACAAAGATCGGGGGATGTGTGATTTCATGGCGGGCATGCTGCCGAGAGAGAGCGGGACGATAGTGGGTTCGTTGCACTCGTCCATGAGGAACTTCAATGTACGTCGTTGGAAGTTGGGGAAATTATCAGCGATGGAGAGTAGATAAGGAATCCCCTTTTGTCATCTTCGGAACGACGACGAACGTTGGATGCAATCGGATAGACCAAAACCGAGGCACTGTGTAAGACTAATTTCAGACATGAAATAGATTTTTCGATAAAAAAATGGAAAAGCAATCTATATTCTATCCTTAATATTAAGTCACAAAAAATTTAAAGAGCAAAAAATGGAATCAGGTCTTCGCCGTGTATCTTAACAAAACACACAGCAAAAATACATCTATGCCGTGTATATGAAAAAAATGACACGGCAAATGTGTGTTTGCCGGGTACTCAACCAAAACACACGGAAAAATGCAAAAAGAAAAAAAACACACACACGGTGAAGAGTGGTGAAGAGTTGTACAGGAGAAAAAAATCGAGGCAGATTAACACGCGCCCTAGTCTTTCCCGTTCGTTCCCCTTCCTCTCTCACTCCACAGCGGCGGCGTGGCAGCGCTCTCTGATTGTCAGGCGGCGGAAGCTCTCCAGGAGGTAGCAGCGGCAGGTGGCGGCGGCGGTTCTCCTGTTGGCAGCAGCCCCCTTCTCTCTAGCCGCCCGCTGCTCCCAAATCTTCCAAGGCCGAGAGAGCACCGGCGAGCTCCGATTCGGCGCCATGGATGTCCGCATCTTTGCCGCCGGTCCAGGATGAACTCAAACGACGGCCCTCCCAGCCAGCGCAGCTCATCGATTCGTCTCCTCCGTGCCGCTGGAAAAGGATCTCGACCCCAACTGCCTTCCCGTGCAGTCCCACCTCGAGCTCGACAAGCTCCATGTGCTCGAAGCCTCCCGTTCAGTCCCACCTCGAGCTCGACAAGCTCCAAGAGCTCGAAGCCCACACCGAGGTCCGCCTTCTTCCTTCTGCATCCTCTATCTTCAAGTCTACATGTAGCAGAGAGGGGAACACACTGACACTCCGGCTCGTTTGTGGCAGAAACTGGTCTGCGAGGTGGAGAGAAGGTCGTGGAGACGGAGTACTACAAGGAGCCGGGTTGCGTCAGCGAGTAGCATCAGACGGTATAAGTCTCTGCACTTTTTCTACTAGCTGTGTGTGGTGATAATTTCAGAGAAAACTAATTGTGGTTTAGAATTAATCGTATGTATCTCTTTACTAGACTGAATCGCTAAGTTGCCAACACGGATTATTATTTGCATAGTATTATGACTGTTCCTTGGAAAATGCTTGAGACAAACGCCAAGTAGCCAACATGGAGTACTGTCCCTGCTCAATCTATTGGACTGGTTAGCCCCGTCGGCGAATGGCACATCCCGTCGGCGTATCCCGTTTAGGCCAACGAGGAGCCCCGTCGGCGTATAGGCACGAAATTATTTTAATTTCTTTTTTTCAAAATAAAAATTGAATTTTTTCTGCATATTTTTTGTTTCACTTGTTTAACCACTTAATCACACTATAGTCACATTTATTTTTATCTTTAACAATTTTGAATTCTAATCTAAATTACTCGTTTCTATTAACACTTCCCGGTCGGTCACCCATCATGAGATTGCTCCAGGCCAAGCACGCTTAACTTCGTAGTTCCTTGGAGAGATCTTGATACATTCCAATAGATGAATCTATGGAGTAGCCATGGATCCCATGGGGGAGGTTCTCCACATGGGAGGAGGAGCACAAAGCCCAATCATATCTCAAGTAAACTCTATCCCTAGAACTAGCCACCTTGGTCCCTTATATAGCCTAGGGGGTAGGTGGGGGAAAAAGGGCATCTTCTCCTTGTCTTCGGGCAGCAGCAGGGAGGACGGCCTGGGGGGCCGCCCTGGCCGGCCAGTGAGGCCGGGGTGGGAGCTGGGCGCCCCAGCCTGGAGGCAGCCGGCCTGGGGCCGGGGTGGGGGCCGGGGCCTTCGGGCAGGTGGCCGGCCTGGCTCCCATGTGCAGCCGGCCTGAGGCCGGGGTGGGAGAGGGGGAGGCCGGCCTCTTCTGTAGGTTGGCCGGCCTGAGGGAGGGGGAGGCCGGCCTGGGCGGGGGTTGAGGCCGTGGACCCCGTTTCCCTCCGTTCTTCCTCCTCGGAGCTCCGATCTTGATGCCGTCTTCTCCCACTTCTTTCCTATCTTCTTGGGCACCGTCTTGGGCATGTTCTTGAGCATCGAGTGCACCATCTTGGGCTCCATGGTTTGATCCAACCTATGCATGTAGAGGGGTATTTCATGAGGTAGCGCACCGTTCACCAAGTCACCGGAAACATACGGAGATAGGAGTGAGTTCACCTTGTCGTGTATCGGTGTTGTGCTTGGTGGAATACGGTGGGCTGCATCATCTCCCCCCTTGAAAAAGAGTCGTCCTCGACTCTCGTTCCATCCATGCATGAGCGGGAGAAGGAATGGTGACGACGAAGATGTCATTGAAGTTGAGCCGCTCGTCAAAGTTCATGTGACGGTAGGCTCGTAGTGGGGGTGGTCCAAACGCGATGACGATATTGAAGTGGTCGTCCTTGGTTTGGTGAAGAAGATCTTGAATGGCGGTGTAGTCGTTGAAGTTAAGCCTCTTATCGAAGATCATGCCAAGGTATGCTCGTGGAGGGTGTAGTCCAAAGGCGATGACGATCTTGACATGGTCCTCATTGGATGGGAGAGGATGAGCTTGAAAGGCGATGTAGCCGTCGTCGAAGAGCTCAAGAGGTGGTTGCTCCATTGGTTGTGGGAGCAGGTAGAGTGTAGATGAACTTGACATTGGTTGCGCTGTCGTTGATTCTCTTGTGAAGTCCATGTACATCTTGGCGTTTGGCATGTAGTCATGGTTGTCATTGTCGTTGACACGCTTGTCGAACTCCAAGTGCATCTTGACATGAGGGAGGTAGGCGTAGAAGTCGTTGTCGTGGATGCGCTTGTCAAACTCCATGCACCTCTTGACATGTGATATGTAGGCGTAGAAGGCGTTGTTGTCGAAGTGCTTGTGAAACACCATGTAGATCTTGACTTGAGGAGTGTGGATGGAGAATGCATTGTCGTAGAAGCTCTTGTCAATCTCCATGTGGATCATGACGAGCGGAATGTGCTCCTTACAAATCTTCAAGTCGGTGTCGATGTTCATGCGGTGTGGAGAGCCTTGTATGTGGAGAAGTCCATGAGGTCGAGGATGCTTGATAGGGTCACCAAATCTCTGCAAAATAGACAACAAATATGGAGAGAAAGTTGGTAAGCCGTTAGTGTCGATAAGCACACATGGGGTTTTGCTCTCAACTCTCATCTCACTATTGGTGGCTATCATTGCTGCATCATCGGGCCTTGTTGGCGGGGTTTGCACAACCATGCACAGTTGCCGCGTGTTTGTCTTCTGAGCTCTGCGGGATGAGCAGACATTTTTGTATCATCCCTAACTGTCCAGCCGGGTTCGGGTACGCGTTAGCTCCGGCGTTTGGTGCAGGTGGCGCAGGTAGTGCGGCTAGCGCCATGTTTGGATTTACTGGTGGAGGTAGGGGTGGTGGCGGCTGGAATCCTTGGTGTTCTCCTCTTGGAAGTGCGGGTAATTTTGACTAGCTGCTGATCTACTTTTCTTCGAGAAGGCCTCGTGGATGTCGATGAACTTTCGGCAATCCTTGAGGAGGTGTGTTGCCTTAGTTTTGCCCGTGCGCTTATCTGTAAATAGATGTAGCGAGCAGTACGCGTTAAGGTCCTCCTCGGACTTTTGTCTTCAGCTTTTGGTCTCCACTCGCGACTTCCGCGGCGTCCATTATCCCGGTTTCGCGTGAATTCCGCTGCTACCATCTCTTCCTGATCATCGTGATCGTAGTATTTCCTCCTTTTCTTTCGACCATGGCGGTCGTCCTCGGGCGCGGGCGATGATGTTCTCTCGTTGCGCACCGCGTATTCTCCATTAGCCCATTTGTCGGCTATGATCATCAGTTCCCCAATAGTTTTGGGTGCGGCTCGGCCCAGCTCTTCTCTGAAAGCAGTTCGTCGGGCGCCTTTCGCGAAGGCCTCAACCGCTACTTCCTATGAGATATTTCCTGCGGTGTTCCTGAGCGTGGTCCATCGCTGAATGTACTCGCGGGTGGACTCGCCGCTCTTCCGTTTGTATGCCCGCAGTTCTTCAATGGTTGCTGGTCTCTTGTAGGTGGCCTGGAAGTTCTTGCAGAAGTCGTAGTGCAGGTTGTCCCATGATGCGTAACAGGATTTTGGCCTCGCTTCCAGCCAGCTACGTGCCGCGCCAACCAAGTGTAGATTGAGGTACTGCATAGCCGTGTTCTTGTTCCCACGTTGGCATTTTACTGCCGTGAGGTAGTCGTTTAGCCACGACGAAGGTTCGAGTGAACCATCATATTTCGTTACTTCTGTGTTGAGCTTGAATCTCCTGGGTAGGGGTGCCTCGCGGATGCTGCGGGCGAAACACAGCGCGCCGCAGGACTCGTCGTCCGAAGAACTGGACGAGGAGCGCGCGCGGTTCCTTGCAGCTCTTGCCTTGTCCACCTTATTTTGCGCGATATCTGACCGCGCGTTATATCCTGGCTGGTCGCGATCAATTTCCTTCCTTGGCTCTTTGATGTGCTTCCGTGAGCGGCTGCTATGACGTCGCGAGCTTTTATTTCTCGGGCTGCCTTCGCTGCTGCTTCAACTATCACCGCGTCGCCGAGCTTCTTTTCCTCGACCGTGGCGAGGTGATTTGTCTCTCCTAGGCGAAGTGCTCCTATGCTTGCGCGATGTCTCTTTTCTTTTTCCTTCTCTTGCTGTTTGGCCGCTTTCCTGCGGTCATAGGAGGCGAGCCTTGAGGCCGCCATGCCCAATCCTTTCCGAACCTGTTTGTACAGCTCCGCTCGAGGGTCGTTCTCCCCTGGCTGGTTCATCTGCATGTAGGTTGCTGCGGCCAGGACTGCGGCAGCAGGAGTTTGCGGGTAGACGTTTCCGTCCTCATCAACCCGCATAAGGGAAGGTCCGAGTGACCTGCTGATCCCACCCAGGGACTCGGCGTCCATGGTGATGGCTAGGTTGAGACTCCAAGTGCAGAGTGTATAGCTAGTGGCAAGCCTTCTTCCCCACAAGGGTGACTCGAGGGTTTATATCGAACTCTTGGGGAGGCAGTATTTCAACAGTTGTCTTCCAAGCTTCCTCCAGGATCCTGCAAAAAAGTAGAGAATTTTGTGCCCTCAACCTCACCAAGTGGTTGTCAAGAACAAGGTGTGAGACTTCTAAATTGCAATGCAAAACTGAAAGTAAATGTGCAATAATTAAATCTACTACTAAATGCAAATGAGAAAATAAATATGCAATGGATTGTTTTTGTATTTTTGTGATGCAAGTGGTGATGGAGATAATGTAAATTCGAATTGGAGATGCAAGTAAAGTAAAGTGCAAGTAAAGTAAATTGCAGCAAAGTAACTAGAGTGTTTTTTTATAATTAAAATAGGACCAGGGTTCATGGTTTCACACTTGCATTCTCTCAAATAAAGTGGTAGACGGTGGACATAAAGAATTACATGTGAGATTACAATAACATGTTTAACATTGAGTACTTTCATATGGGCATCACGTCCTAGCATAGAGATCTCTACGGTCATATTAATCCCTCTTATACTCCACCAAGATGCAAAATAAATCATAAAACCTCGATAATTAAGGAAAAACCAGAGTATAGCTTTAAGCAATGTGACATGAAGTTGAAGTAAGAACTTGCTAGATCTAGTCATAGAGATTGATTAGTGTCACTTCAAATCCCCGGTAACAAGGTACTCCTTTTTATCCCTAGTGAGGTAACTAAGAAAGGTTTAACAAAACCTAAGTGGATCACTGAACTTCTGTCACTTTCACAGCACTAGCCACCCCCCGTTACTCCAACTAATGCACCCATTACCCCACACACGCTCTCAAGAACTAGATTGATCAAAGCTAGCAAATAAGAACGGGGTAAATATGATATATCTACTCAAATAACTCAAGAGAAACAATTGCAATCTCAGATTCAATAACTCATAGAAAAGATCCACCACATAGGAATTACAACGGTGCCCGTAATCATGTGAGGCAGCTCATACGGATCTAATTAGTGAAGCACATAGAGAGAGAGATACAAGTGCTACTTCCACAAACCCATCACTACTAGGAAAAAGGGCATCAGTGGCGCACCATTTGGCGCACCAGTGTGGTGCGCCACTGATTCCTCATCTGTGGCGCACTAGGGTGGTGCGCCACTGATTCCCCACAGTATCAGTGGCGCACCAGTCCGATGCGCCACTGATTCCGTACCAGTGGCTCGCCTTAATTTTTAAAAATGTTTTTTTATTCACTCACCAATTTTGGTCAACTTCCCACTAGGTCACCCATCCTCAAATTACTCAGCCCTAGCACGCTTAACATCTTAGTTCCATTCGATTGAAGTCCCGGGAAAGAAGTTATAACTTATTGATATATGTATCATATCAATCCTATTAAGCCCTTGAGCATGATGTCACACATTTACCGTTTAAGTTTGATAACAATAATTTGAAAAGTTTGACCCAAGTTTGAATAGTTTGACCACACATTCATTAGAGTTTGACTAGTTTGACCACACATTGACTAGAGTTTGACAATAGTTTGAATATACATTGACCAACGTTTGACCATAGTTTGAATAGTTTGACCATCATTTGAAGATTTTGACCAGAGTTTGACCACATGTTTACCATAGTTTGACTAGTTTGACCACCTGTTGACCATAGTTTGACCAAAATTTCAATAGTTTGACCATACATTGACCACCATTTGACTAGTTTGACCATAGTTTGACCAGAGCATCAGTGGCGCCTGCTCCCTGGTGCGCCACTGATACCTAGCACCCATGTATGTCCATGAGTATCAGTGGCGCATCATGAACGGTGCGCCACTGATTCTTCATAGCATCAGTGGCGCACCATACACCATGCGCCACTGATACCAGGCACTCGTGTATATCCATTAGTATCAGTGGCGCATCATGCACGGTGCGCCACTGATGCTCTGAAGCATCAGTGGCGCACCATACACCATGTGCCACTGATACTAATGGACATACATGAGTGTCAGGTATCAGTGGTGCACCGTGCATGGTGCGCCACTGATGCTATGGAGAATCAGTGGCGCACCGTGCATGATGCGCCACTGATACTAATGGACATACATGGGTGCCAGGTATCAGTGGCGCACCTGTGCACGGTGCGCCACTGATGCTATGAGCATCAGTGGCGCATGAATACATGGTGCGCCACTGATGCCTGGACCTGTTTACTCCCAACCGTATCAGTGGCGCACGGCTAGATGGTGCACCACTGATGCTAGTCCATCTATAGCCATTTTCCTAGTAGTGCATAGCCCTGGGGTGGACTACTCCCTCTTCATGGAGATGTCGATGGAGATGATGTTGGAGGGGTAGGAGATCACACCGGCGGTGCCCCGCCGGAGTTTTCCCCCTCCAATCTGGAACTTCTGGTCTCTGTTTCGGTGTTTCGGTGTTTCGGCAGCGCTCTCTTCCGTAAGGGTACGGGGGACCCTTTTTTATAGTCGGTTTTAGGTCAAGACGGAGTCGGTAAGTCGAAGATGGAAGGAATTGGGGCCACAGGGGCCAAAAGGGGGCCTCTCACGCGACCAAGGAATCTGGCCGCGTGGAGGGTCCTCTTTTGGACCTCTTTGCCCAATTCTCGTGGATCCTTCGCCCGCAAGTCTTCTCCTTCCAAGAAAATGACCCCCGCAGATTTTCAGGTGATTTCGCGGAAGTTTGCCCCTTGAAATGTCAAAAATATAGAAAACGGGGTTTCTGACAGGCAGGGTTAATTCCATAAAAGTTGGGGGTCTTTGTAATTTAACCCCAAAATACTATAAAACATTGAATTATACCCTTATCTGATGCAATATGTAATAGAAAACTATGTGAAAATATGCAAAATTCATCTATGCATTTTACATGCATCAACATCCCCAAGCTTAACCCATGCTCATCCTCGAGTATGAAGGTGATAAAACTAAGATGGGTTTTGCATATTGAAGCAATCATGGGATATCAAGGAGGATTATTCATGCTACATATAATCAAATGATTAATACTAGAAATGAGTAGCAATATACAATTCATGTTTTAAGAAATATCAAATATGCAAGCAAAGATGCTTCATGAAAGTTCACAAAGTGTATAATGAAATAAAAGCACTATGGACCAAATGCATACACAAAATGAAAAATAAAATCCTATATTGGTCAAAGAATAGCATAATGGAGAATAGAAAATATGGTGGACACTTTGGAGAAAATTGAGTAGAGGTAAAACATGATCAAGTCTTATTTAGCCTCTAAATTATTCAACTAAAATTACTAATTGAAATGTGGTATCCATTGATCTAGGACTCTCATTGCTCCTTTATCACTAGCATCTTAAAATTGTGAGTATTGAAGTAATGAGAATGACAAGGTGGTTGAAAGCCTCATGCCCCGTGAGTGTGAAAACCTACTCCATGATTACTCAACTTAAGATTCCTAATAAGCTTTGTACAATCATAATAAGTATTAATGACATCATAGAGAACCGGAAAGAGGCACCTCTTTCCCCATGACATGGAAACAAGCCCATGTTACAATGACAGGATGAACAAACGGAGTAGACTCATCATCCTTTTTTTTCATTCACTATTATGCATAGCTTCTTATTTTATTATAGGATGTGTTGTAGAGTCACTCAAGCTGTAAGTAAATTTCCACCATGATAAAGCATGGCTGGGTTTAGCGGCCCAATGCGTTTCTCTAGTCATATAGATACTTACTCATCAAAACTTACTATTCCTCTATTTCATTTCGGCATGGCAGGAGTCAAAAACAAAAGTACATGATATCAACCAAATGTAAATTTTTTTGTGCAATGTTGAAAGCTTTCCGGTGATACACGTTTATAGCTAGCTCCCAACCACACACTTGTCAAACGCAAAACTTGTGGCTCCCAGTATTGGGTCATGTTTATTAGATGCATAAAAAGTAAAGTGTGCCTTCAAAAGTTCGTGAGAGTCATATCCTAAGTTCAACCCATGACAATTAATAAAGTGAATATATTAATTTAGAACATAAATAACACAATAACATGGTGAACATACTTGGAATAGCAATGAAGCTAATGGGAAGATATGGTGGACTCACTGGAAATACTTGGCTAAGGAGTGTTGGAAACAAGTTTTTACTTGTTGGAATTTTTAAATTTTTGGGCTAGCAAGAGGGAGATAGTTGACCAGCTACTATGCATGCATATGTCCATAGAACTACTCATTTCATGACAAACTAAATAAACCAGCAATTAACATCAAGGACATGAATAAGAGATAGCTCAAGACAACATTATTGCAAATTTCTACACATAAAAAGCCTATAAATCATGCAAACATATGTAGCTCTTCAAATCAACCATGGCATACCTATTCTAAGTAAAATACTAGCATCCAATACATTCCAACCCCAAACTCCAGTAGCTCAATCTCATATAAAATGATGGTGGTGGTCTTATCAAAACAAAAATAAAAACAAAAACTAGACGCTTCAAGTCTCTACGATAAATGCTTTGCTTAGAAAAACAGAAAGTAGACGTGTGCTAACCAACAGAGTGTAGCTCCAGTGGGGTGTTCATCACATCCCCAAGCTTATGGCTTTCACCATTCTTGGATGTCTTGAGGCGCAGCTCCTCTATTCCCTGTGAAAAAACTTCACAAAACATGTTTCTCCCATTCTTTTTCTGTGGGGTGAGATTAGCAAGGACAAACAAATCACATGTTTGCTGTGAAAAATTCCAAATCAAATGCTCCAGTAGATAGACAACAAGGTTTATTATGTTGTATGTTCACTCTCTTTCTTGAAAGAATCATGTAAATTCGATTCCCAAGCCCAAAGAGTGCATAAAACAAAAGAAGGCAGAATCTGTCCAGAAAAACAACAGCAGCAAAACAAACGTTTTTGCCTAAGCTAGACTCGTCAAAAAATTAAGCCAATTTTTGTACTTACAGAAGAAAAAAAATTGCAGATCATACTAAAAAAGTATCTCAATCCGACATACTAATAAAAAACGTAAAATCATACGGTGAGCAGACTCGTGCTGAAACATAAATTTCATGCACTAGGATAGCAACTTATAAGTCCAAATGGGTTTGACTTGACTCTTTATTGAAAACTCTAGAATTAAAACAAAAAAACTAATCTCTTGAGACAGCAGGAGTACACTAGGAAAATCCAAACAAAAACAACTGGGTTGCCTCCCGTAAAGCGCTTTCTTTATAGTCATATAGCTAGGCTTTACTTACTTGATAATCAAGAGGATAAACCTCATGAGGGAGCTTGTTCTTCAGCGTGCCCCTCTTCCTTGGGAAGTGCTCCATGCTTTTCTTGTGAGGGAACTGAAACTTGACATTCCTTTCCTTGGAGTCTATGATTGCACCTGTAGTACGAAGAAAAGGTCTACCCAAAATAATAGGACTAGGGGATTTATCCCCCATATCCATAATAATGAAATCAACGGGTACAAAAGTCATGTGCAATTCAATCATAACATCTTTTACTTGTCCTATATCATGTTTAATAGAGTTATCAGCAAGGACAAATTCACTTGAGCACTTTTCTAAATTTTCTAGTTCTAGCAATTCATATAATTTTTTAGAGAGTACCGATACACTAGAACCTAGATCTAACATAGCATGGTGAATTTCTTTTCCAATTGAAACTAGAACCTTGGGGATCCATGCATTCCCAAGCTTAGGAGGTATCATTGCCTCATTCTTGTACCTAGCAATTTTTTCTTGCAAGACATGATTAGCAATATAAGATCCAAAGCCAGGTTGATTAACATTTATAGTGGGATCACTAGCAAATTTTTGTAGAGTAGCAATAAGTTCTTGCAAGCTACTTTTTTCTAAATCAAGCAATGTATCCTTAATTTCAGTAAGCATCATAATTTCCTCTACTTTTCCTTTTCTATTATGCATATTAAAAATCTCATAGCGATCATCAAAAATATCCTCGGGTACTTCAGCCTTTTTCAAGCTCTCTTTAATTTTAACCTCTAAGAGCAAACTTTCAAGCAAAACATGGGTATTTGCAGAATTAGTACTAGTAAAAGATCCCCCACATTCATTATCTAAAAAGGCTCTAGAAGTTACAGAAAGTCCCTTATAAACCATATGCATAAGTATCCAATCTCTAAAGCCATGCCCTATTCCATATGCTCTACTTCTAAATCTCTCCCATGCTTGTATCATTGATTCATCTTTTTCTTGTTTAAAGGTAATGAGCAATTGTTTAACATTGTAATTCTTTTCAGCATGACAAAACCTTTCAATAAATGCAGCCCTTAAGTTGAACCAAGTAGTAAAATTGCTAGGAGGCCATCTTAATATCCAATCTAATGCTTTGCCTCCTAGTGAGTAGGGAATAAGTTTAACTTTAGTAGTGTTGATGTTTGCATGATTCAAGTTCAAAGTTTTACATCTTTCATCAAATTTCTTAAGATGGAACAAAGGGTCTTCTTTAGGCTTTCCATAGAAACGAGATTCATAAATCATTTTAATAACACTAGGATCTACCTCTAATTTTTCAACGGGAATATTTAGCTATTGAGGGATATTCCTAACACTGAATGGCCAATAAGTTCTCTGCTCCATTTTCCAAGTTTTTATGTAGTTTTTAATTTTTTATGCAAAACTGAAAAGTAAAGTAACTAGGCAAATTGGGAATACTAAAATAATATAGATAAATAAATGCAAAACTAAAATGCAAACTAAAATAAAATATGGAAGACAAAACAAAAACAAGAACAAAAACAAAAACAAAAACAAAAACAAGACAAGAAACAAAACAATCTACTTGAAAGAAGGTGGAGATAGAAAGGACGGTACTCACGTAGGTGAAACCTTCCCAAGCTTAGGTGTTTGCACACCTTGTTGGTGATGAAGACTTCTTGTGAGCTCCCTTGGACAACTCCTTCACCTATGGCTCCCCGGCAACCGCGCCAGAAAAACGCTTGATGGCTAGGTTGAGACTCTAAATGCAGAGTGTGTAGCTAGTGGCAAGCCTTCTTCCCCACGAGGGTGACTCGAGGGTTTATATCAAACTCTTGGGGAGCCAATATTTCAGCAGTTGTCTTCCAAGCTTCCTCCAGGATCCTGCAAAAAAGTAGAGAATTTTGTGCCCTCAACCTCACCAAGTGGTTGTCAAGCACAAGGTGTGAGACTTCTAAATTGCAATGCAAAACTGAAAGTAAATGTGCAATAATTAAATCTATTACTAAATGCAAATGAGAAAATAAATATGCAATGGATTGTTTTTGTATTTTTTGTGATGCAAGTGGTGATGGAGATAATGTAAATTCGAATTGGAGATGCAAGTAAAGTAAAGTGAAAGTAAAGTAAATTGCAACAAAGTAACTAGAGTGTTTTCTTATAATTAAAATAGGACCGGGGTTCATGGTTTCACACTTGCATTCTCTCAAATAAAGTGGTCGACGGTGGACATAAAGAATTACATGTGAGATTACAATAACATGTTTAACATTGAGTACTTTCATATGGGCATCACGTCCTAGCATAGAGATCTCTACGGTCATATTAATCCCTCTTATACTCCACCAAGATGCAAAATAAATCATAACACCTCGATAATTAAGGAAAAACCAGAGTATAGCTTTAAGCAATGTGACTTGAAGTTGAAGTAAGAACTTGCTAGATCTAGTCATGGAGATTGATTAGTGTCACTTCAAATCCCCGGTAACAAGGTACTCCTTTTTATCCCTAGTGAGGTAACTAAGAAAGGTTTAACAAAACCTAAGTGGATCACTGAACTTCTGTCACTTTCACAGCACTAGCCACCCCCCGTTACTCCAACTAATGCACCCATCACCTCACACACGCTCTCAAGAACTAGATTGATCAAAGCTAGCAAATAAGAACGGGGTACATAATATACATCTACTCAAATAACTCAAGAGAAACAATTGCAATCTCAGATTCAATAACTCATAGAAAAGATCCACCACATAGGAATTACAACGGTGCCTGCAATCATGTGAGGCAGCTCATACAGATCTAATTAGTGAAGCACATAGAGAGAGAGATACAAGTGCTACTTCCATAAACCCATAGCCCTGGGGTGGACTACTCCCTCTTCATGGAGATGTTGATGGAGATGACGTTGGAGGGGTAGGAGATCACACCGGCGGCGCCCCGCCGGAGTTTTCCTCCTCCAATCTGGAACTTCTAGTCTCTGTTTCGGTGTTTCGGTGTTTCGGCGGCGCTCTCTTCCGTAAGGGTACGGGGGACCCTTTTTATAGTCGGTTTTAGGTCAAGACGGAGTCGGTAAGTCGAAGATGGAAGGAATTGGGGCCACAGGGGCCAAAAGGGGGCCTCTCACGCGACCAAGGAATCTGGCCGCGTGGAGGGTCCTCTTTTGGGCCTCTTTGCCGAATTCTCGTGGATCCTTCGCCCGCAAGTCTTCTCCTTCCAAGAAAATGACCCCCGCAGATTTTCAGGTGATTTCGCGGAAGTTTGCCCCCTGAAACGTTAAAAATATAGAAAACGGGGTTTCTGACAGGCACGGTTAATTCCATAAAAGTTGGGGGACTTCGTAATTTAACCCCAAAATACTATAAAACATTGAATTATACCCTTATATGATGCAATATGTAATAGAAAACCATGTGAAAATATGCAAAATTCATCTATGCATTTTACATACATCACATGAATTATACCCTTCCTTGTGGGTCGAGTTCCGACCGAAGGTGTTAGGGATAGCTCGGCTCGGCGTTGACTCGATTCATCCGCCAATCTCTTCCGATGGGCCAGGTCTTTCCGAGCTTCTTTGATAGCTGTGGCCGCTCTCACTAAATGATAGTGGTAGGCGACCATATCTTCGTGTGGCGCTCCAGCCACAGGCGGCTTGCTTGTTCGCAAGGCTTCTTTGGCTCGGTCCCAAGCGTCCCGCGAGACGCCGATCTCAGCGCGTTCTGCTGCGCTGTGTTCTGTTTCTGGGATTGGTTGTTCCGATCCTGCCATGCAGACTTGAGCCAGTCGTGGCCCGTGAGTCCTAGGCGCGTTTTGAAGAGCTTTCTTGACCCGAGAGGGTTCCTCTGTTGAGAGGGTATGGTAGTTCCTGGAGTTGAAGCGGATAGACTCGCCGCTTTTCTCAAGGTAGGGTCGCGAGTCGACTCCTCCTGACTCTGACCCTGATTATTCTGGGAAGTGGAGGATTCCGTCCTTGTTGGTGTAGAACTTCAAGCTTCCGAACGTCAAGGTGACGCTTTTTTCCAGATCGCTGAATACCGGACATGATTCCGGCGAGTGAGGGGTGACCACGACAGATCCGATCCGAATAGGGTTGGTCGGAGTCGAAGTCAAGGGTTTCCAACGCGAGTTGGACGATGAAGCCGAAGATGCCGGAGATCCAGCGCCCGCCGTTCCCACAGACGACGCCAATTGTCGAATATGTAACTCGACAAATCCCTCAGGTGAACCCATAGGGTTTCGAATAGGAGAACTCATGAGCGCTGGTGAGGATCGTTGGCTAGACAGGGGGCACAATTTACCCAGGTTCGGGGCCCTCGTAGAGGTAAAACCCTTACTCCTGCCTCTGTCGATCTGTATTATCGAATAGATCGGTTACAATGATGATTGCTCAAGTCGAGAGTACAATCTCGAGCTCAAGGCTTTGGTGGTTCGGTATTGCATGGCCTTCTTCCGGTGGTTCTCCTGACCTTATATAAGTGGCCAGGTCTCAGACCCTACCCGGAGAGGACTCGAACTCTAACCCTATGTCGGTTACAAGTTTCCTAACTTAGCCCGCAAGGCATTGCGGGTGGGCTTCAAGTGGGCCTTCCAGAACACTCCAAGGGCTTCCCTTCTTGGGCCTTAACCTTGGTCTTAAGACGGGGTGTCCTTACCCGCAGGGTCCAAGATCCATCCCTTCGTCAGTTTTCTCCATCCCAGATGTGAACGCATTTATTTTTGAAATTCGTTTTTAAAAAATGAAATAAGTCGATAATCGTATTTCGGAATTACGAACCGTTTTCATATTTGATATCCTCGCGTCGAGATCTTCAAAACTAGATCCCATGTTGATAGGTTTCGAGAAACTTTTTTCCCGGACTTTTGTACTCCATGTTCTATATATTTTATGCTTTCAGTAGCAGTTTATACTTTCAGTAACAACGTGGGTGTACTTCTAGTAGCAGACGTGTGGGCGTACACCATATACACCATGTACTTTTAGTAGCAGCGTGGGTGTACACCCAGAAGCAGCGCATGGGTGTATATACAGTACTAGTGTCGGTGTACAGAAATGTGCATGTACTTTCAGGTACAGCGTGTGTATACTTTCAACATCAACTTTTATATACTTTTAGGTACAACATGTGTGTACTTTTTAGGTGAAGCGCCGTAAGTGGTTTGTTCAAGGCGAAGGCGAGCAGTAGCACGAGGCAACGCCGAGCCGTAGAATGCACTATGACCGATGCACGTTTCGACCAATACGCACGACGACCTATGTACCACTTCAAGATTTTTATAAATGGTTATCGAGTCGCGTAAAAGAATATCGAAGCGAAGCCGAGCCAGAGTATTCATATCACGTACTTTCTGGACTTCCAGCTTCAATACATCACGTTGCATATAGTTTGTTGTATATACGGGATAAAATGCGCGCAGGAGTACGTGCCCGCGGTGGCCGGCTCTCAGGCGCCGGGACGGAACATTGTTTTCTCATTCACGCGAACCTGGCAGCCACGTGTCACGGTTGCGAGTAGACCTTCCGTAAGCAACGTGAAGGGAAGCCTTTTCTTAGTCGTACGAACGTCAGAGCAAGTTCAATAGTAGAGTCGGCAGCCGGCTATAACAAATTGCCATGTCATCTATAGCCAACATATAGCCAACAAGTACAATAGGTAACAATAAAGCTATCTTACTTTATTAAGATATGGCCCACCTCCCACTCTCACAAAGTGCCTAGGAGCACGTGCTGCAGCTGGCTCTTGCATGAGAGCCCACTCCCCTTCTCTCTCTTCTTCTCTCTCCTCCATGTCATCATAATAATACTATTTTAGTTCTTATAGCCTGCTTACTGTACCTTATTGTACTTGCTCTCAAGAGCCCTGCCCGGTGCATTATTCCTGGTAAGTATTTAGTAAGGAGAGAGAGTGTTGTGGTAACTTAGCTAGTTACCGTAACATCACATATCCCAAGACAGTGTGAGTCTATAAGCTAATTAATAGGGTCTGCATGACACCACATGTTGGTTACTACCCATTATGGAGCTGGTAACATAGCTTAGGAAAACGTGTATGTTACTGGTCTATGTTACTCCCCATTGTGACTAGCCTCAGGGCTATATACTAAAAAGGCCCAGCAATTATGAAGAGCATTAATCCCGTCCGGCAATGCAGTCATGCACACGTTCGCATCAGCAACCACCGCGCCTATTGTTCAGTTGCTCGCGATGCCGTCGCGCCGCCGCCATGGAGTGCCGCAGCGGCGCAGCCTTCGTGCATTGTGGTAGACACTGGCAGAGTTCCACTGCGCACTCTTGAGCGAGACGTGCATGTCGGATAGGATTCTACTCGCGTGTGTCCTGGGAGAGTGGGAGACCCTAGAGTTTTAGCCTCTAGATAATCGCTTCTTCTCAATATCTCAAACTCAATTTCAATTGTCTAGTGTCTGGATAATTCTCAATTTCTAAAATTGGAGGCTAATGATTTTATTCAGTTTATTTAAGTGCAAGGATATAGAAGTGGCGGAGGTAGAAGATATTCTCATCTTGATCAATTGGTCTTCTTTCTTTAGGTAACTTAAGATGGTCACTATCTGTCCTACATGCATCTCTAGCTAGCGCTCCGCCCCCAGCTCTGCGCCACCGGCCACTCCGGCCGTGGCGGCCACCAAATCCGGCCCCGCTGCGCTCTCGATGCTGCCCATCGGTCCCCCAGCTGCGCCACGCGCGGCCCTCAGATCCCCCAGCGCTGCGTCCTCCGCAGGGGCGGACTCGGCCAGATCCGGTCGCAGCGATGCTTCCCCCTCTCCCACGGCTCGATCCGGCGGTCCCTCGCCGGTCCACTTCCGCCCGCTGCTGAAATCCCTCGTAATCCGTCCCTCCGCGGAAAGTTCCGCCGACTCGCTCCCGGCCTCCCCCCTTTGGGAAGTGGCTGGGTCCAAGCGCGGCCGGAAGACCCGCTCCCCCCCTCTTCCGGCAGGTGGCTCCGCCATGCCGTCGCAGCGCTCCGCCCAAGGGGAGCGTCCCCGCCTCTCCCCGGCCCGCCTAGCTCTACTTAAACGCTTCGCGGGCCGCTGCTTCCGCTGCCTGAGCAAGGATCATCGCCGCGCCTCCTGCCGTGACCCCCTCCGCTGCATAGATTGTTGGGGCTGGGGACATCCAGCCGGCCAGCGCTGCCCGCTGTCTCGCCCGGCCCCCGCTGAGCCTCGTCTCCCTGTCAGGCAGCGGCTGCGCTTCCCAGTCCCCCCTCCCACTATGCAGAGGATCATCGCCGCCAAGCCGGCGCCGCGCCGCATCGCCCCTGCATCGAGCCACTCTGTCATCGTCGCCCCCCGCAGCGTCGAGTTCCAGGTGGCCACGCTTCGCACCAGGGGCGTGCTCGTCGTGGCCTTGGACCAGTTCCACGCCGCCACCCCGATCGCCGTCGGCAAGAAGCTTGAGGCGGACCTGCAGATTCCGCCGCACCTGCTACGGGTCACCGAGCATCAACCGGAGGCGTTTTACGTCCACTTCGACCACCAGCTTCACCGCGACAAGGCGCTCAGGCTAGGGCGCATCTCCATCGACGGCTGCATCTTCCTTCTCCAGGCGTGGCGCGAGACTGAGCACGCCGTGCTGCAGACCTACAACCTGCACGTCAGGGTCTGCATCGAGCGGATGCCGCTCCACCTGTGGTCCCTGGAGGGAGCCGAGCTAGTTCTAGGCCGCGACGTCCTCATCGACCGGCTGGATACGCGCACCTACGCCCAGAGCAACACCAAGCTGTTCAGTTGCTGGGTTTGGGCGTGGAGCCTCGATCGGATCCCCTGCAACCACGGCTTCACCGTGTTTCCGCAGGGCGCTGGACGGGCGGGGGACACGCTCGGTTTCTCTCCACCGCGCCGCGACGTCGCACCTCCTCCTGAGGGGTTGCGCTTCGATGCGCTCGTGCACATCGATCTGGTGGAGGATTGGACGGTGCGCGAGGCTCGCACGCCCTCCTCCGGCCAAAGCGGGATCCCCTCCTCAACTTCCTCCGAAGAGCCTCCGTACCCGCAGGTTCAACCGTACACGTGGTATCGGGGTATCCCAGACGGGGAGGATGCTCGTCCCTCTGCTCGCCGCCGGCTGGTCGCGGCATGCTCCACCCTCCCACTGCAGCGCCCTCGCGACAACGACGACGGCTCCGACGGCCATCGCAGCCGTCCTAGGACCGGCCCAATCTTGGGTTCCAACCGCGGCAAGGCCCCTGCTCGCACGCCCTCTGGGATGGAAGGCAGCAGGCACCGCAGCCGCTCCCCGCACGAGCGCCGCCATCGCGCCCTCGTCGCCTCGCCCTCCGAGACGCTGTCCCTGCCTCTGCCACCGCCGCTTCCCACCACCGGACTCTTGCCGGCCCGCCTGGCAGGATTCCCCGTCCCGTCGCCCGCCGCCATCGTCGCCCGTAGCTCGTCCTCTTCGCCTCTTCCGAGCCCTGGATCGGCGGTGAGCGACGACCCACTGGCCGAGCTTGCAGGGATGGACCAGCCTTGCTTGGCCCAGTGGCAGCCCGCCCACGTCGATCCCATGGCGCTTGAGTTCGAGGCCATCTGCCTCGCCTCGCTCAGCCAGCCGCTATGCTTCTTCGACTCGCCGCCGCCCATCGATCCTCCCCTCCCCGCGTCGCCCCGCCCCTCCCCGCTGGGCGCTCGCTCTGCTCCTTGTCAGGTGATCCCCCCAGGGTCTCCCTCCCCTCTGGGTCCGCGCCAGGGGCCACTCAACACTGGAGCTCAGTCGGAGGCCTCCCCGCCGGACACCACCTCCGAGTTGCTCCGTGCTCTCTTCAGTTCCAAGCCCGCCTCCATCCTGGGAACCACGCCGCCCAAGCAGGCCGCGACTCCGACGCGCCACCCTTCCCCGACTAGGCGCAGTGCGCGCCTGGCATCCACGGTGTCCTCCGTGCCGGTCGCTGAGAGGGCGACTCTGCGGGTGGCCCGCGAACTGCAGATCATCAGCGGCGACGAACGCCGCGTGGAGAAAGCCGCGGCCGCCATCGTCGACAAATTCGAGCAGCCGCTGGGGGACGTCGACATCGACGGTCTGGCCATTCTGACCCGCATTGACAGGACGGCGCTTCACCGCGCCGCGGAACAGGCCAACGCCACGCAGTCCGCCGCCGCCGCCGCGCATTAGTCTCCATGTTTAGTCGTCCTCTAGCAGTTCATGTCAGCTTCATGTTAGTTAAGCGTAGCGGTGCAGGGTTTGGTCCACTGAGGGCGAACAACTTGGGGCTTATTGGTGGTGTTTCGCCCTCCCCCTCTGTATGTTTGGCTGTAGTTTGTCTTCCGTTCTCGTTCTTCCTCGAGCTCCCCGTGTTTCCCCATGGATAGTAAGCTCTGTCGTATCGCCACTTGGAACCCGAGAGGGCTTAACATGCCGGCGCGACGCCTTGCGGTGCAGGAGCTCGCTGCCGCGGCTAGGATCGAGATTCTTTGTCTTCAGGAAACCAAACTATCCGTCATCGACCGCGCCCTGGCCCAGGAGATCGCTGGCCCTGCGAGACAGGACTTCCTCCACCTGCCAGCGATCGGTACTAGAGGCGGCGCGGACATCTTCTGGGACTCCTCCGTTGTCTCCCTCTCCGCGCCGTGCATCAAGGCCCACAGCATTACGGCAACGGTCCTCCTGCTTCAGCACAACATCTCGTTCGTTCTCACCACGGTTTATGGCCCGTCCTCTGACGATGCGCTCAAGGAAGCTTTCCTAGCAGAGATGATCTCCTGTCGCCCGCCGCCGGGCACGCCCTGGCTTCTTCTAGGTGACTTCAACCTCATTTACGAGGCTAGGGACAAAAACAACCTGAACCTCTCCAGGCGCCTAATGGGGAAGTTTAGAGCGGCCATCAACGCCGCGGAAATTAAGGAAATTCGCTGTTCCAATAGACGCTTTTCCTGGAGCAACGAACGAGAAGAGCCCACGCTCGTCCTTCTCGACAGGATCTTCTTCAACACCGACTGGGAATCGTTGTTCCCCAGATGCGTGGTGCAGGCTCTCTCCTCCTCGCACTCGGATCACTGTCCCCTGTTGCTTTCGAGCTTCACGATGCCTCCCAGAACTCCCAGATTTCGCTTCGAAAACTTCTGGCCGCGCCACGCCGGCTTCCTCCAGACGGTCTCCCAGGCTTGGTCCGCTCCTACTCGCGCCTCCAACGCGCTGCTACGGCTACAGATCAAGTTGTCCCGCGTCGCGCGTGCTCTTCGCTCCTGGAGCCGCGGGCTTTTCGGTGATGCCAATCTCCAGCTGCATATGGCGAATGAGATTATCCTGCGTCTCGACTCCGCGCAGGAATCGCGCCGTCTCTCCTCGCCCGAGTTTCTCTTACGCAAAGCCCTCAAGATCAAGGTTTTGGGCCTAGCCACTGTTATCCGCGCACGCCGTCGTCAGGCTTCCAGGATCACCTGGATGCGAGAAGGGGACGCCAATACCCCCTTCTTCCACTCGAAGATGAACTCCAGGCGTCGCAAGAACTTCATCCATGTGCTGCGTTCGGCTGATGGCATCCACACCTCTCACGCAGACATTGAGCTGGCCCTCCATCGTCACTTCGAGGCCGTTCTCGGGTCCACGGCGCCCCGCGATTGCTCGCTCGCGTGGGAGGAGCTGGATCTTCCAGTCATCCCCGCAGCCGGCCTGGACCTGCCGTTCACCATGAAGGAGACATGGGAGGCCATCTGTGATTCTCCGGCCGAGAAGGCCCCCGGCCCCGATGGGTTCACGGGCACTTTCTACCGCACCTGCTGGCGTATTATTAGGTTAGATATCATGGCAGCGCTTCACCACTTCCATAGCCTCGCCCGCGGCGACCTTGCGGCCCTCAATACCGCCTTCATCTGCCTCCTCCCCAAGAAGAGCGCGGCAGGCGCCATCAACGAGTATAGACCGATTAGCCTCATCCACTCATTCGCGAGACTCATTACCAAGATCCTTGCCCGCCGCCTGGCCCCTCTCACGTGCTCCCTTATCTCCCCCGAGCAGAGCGCATTCATGCGGAATAGGGCCTTAGACGATAACTTCGTCTTCGTTCGGAACACGGCCAGGGCTCTGCATCGCCATCACAAACCTTCACTACTTTTTAAACTAGACTTCGCCCGCGCCTTTGACTCCGTTTCCTGGGAGTACCTACTTGAGCTTTTACAACACCTCGGCTTCCCATCTAGATGGCGGAACTGGGTCTCCGCGCTCCTTTCGTCCTCCTCCTCGTGCATCCTTCTCAACGACACGGTTGGGCCCCCGGTCCTCCCTCGTTGCGGTCTGCGTCAGGGTGACCCTTTGTCCCCGCTCCTCTTCATTCTCTCCCTTGAGCCGTTGCAACGGTTGCTGCACATTGCCTCCGTGCGAGGGACCTTCTCCCCCCTCCCTCTCAGACCTGGGGCGAGCAGGGCCAGCTTCTACGCCGACGACGCCGCGGTGTTCCTGAACCCGGTCAGAAGTGAGGTCGATTCCCTCTTCAATGTGCTCGACAAGTTCGGACAGGCCACGGGCCTACGTATCAACAGTGGCAAGTGCGCAGTCTCCGCCATTCGATGCAAAGAAATCAACCTAGACGATATCCTACTCCCGTTCGGCGGCAGCAGAGAGCCCTTCCCGATCCAGTACTTAGGGATGCCTCTCTCCCTCGATCATCTCCGCTACGTCGACCTCCAGCACGTCATGGATCGCGCGCGAGCCCGCCTTTCCGGATGGCATGGGAAAAGCGTCAACGTGGGTGGTCGCAAGGCACTAGTCTCATTGGTGCTCAGCGCGCTCCCCGTTTTCTCCATGACCGCCCTCAAACCCCCTGCCAAATTCATCAAGGATCTAGATCGACTACGGCGTAATTTTATCTGGGGCATAGAAGAGAATGCCCTAGCCGGGGGCAAGTGCAAGATCGCATGGTCCAAAGTGTGCTCCCCTTTGTCTCTGGGCGGGCTCGGGATCTTGGACCTGTCCAAGCTTGGTCGCGCGCTTCGCCTACGTTGGCTATGGCACGAGTGGTCGACTCCTCGTCGGCCATGGGTCGGACTGCCTACGCCTTGCGATGAAGGAGACATGCAGCTCTTCCACGTCGCCACGAAGGTGACCATCGGCAACGGAGAACTAGCCTCCTTTTGGAAGTCGAACTGGATAGGATCGGCCCCCCTTCGCACTCTCTTCCCAACTATATTCCTCCTGTCCAGACGCAAGGGAGCTACCGTGGCTGAGGCGTTACGAAACTCTAACTGGGTTCGTCATCTTCGCCCCAGCTCTCCCCTCTCCGCTGCGGTTCTGCGCGAGTTCACGGCGGCGTGCCGACTGATCCACGGTTCCGACGCTAGGCTTCGGATAGGGGAGAGGGACTCGATCAGATGGCTTATGACCAAGGACGGCTCCTACTCCGCGCGCTCCGCCTACAACATCCAATTCGCCGGCCAAGTTTCGTCCGCTGCGCACTCTGTTGTCTGGAAGGTTTGGGCGACGTCGCGATGCAAGTTCTTCGGGTGGCTGGCCTGGCACGATCGGCTCTGGACAGCCGACAGACTGCAACGTAGGCAGTGGCCAAATGGGTACTTCTGCCCCCTCTGCGTTCGCAACCTCGAATCATGCTTCCACCTGTTCTTCGAGTGCCCCTATGCCAGGCATATCTGGCTCTCCTTCTCGCACACGTTCGGCTGCTCGAGCCTTGAACCACGTCGATGGCAGTCCAACGACGTTCAAGGCGCTTGGAGCGGCATCATTCAGCACGCGCCTGCTAACCATCGCAAAGGGATCAGCTCCCTTATCGTGCTAATCTGCTGGGGCATCTGGTCAGAGCGTAACCGGCGCACCTTCGAGCAGCTGTGCTGGCCGCCCTCCAGGCTCACTGCCTGGATCAGAGACGAAGCGCGTGACTGGGCCTACGCGGGGGCTAAGGAGCTGAAGAAGCTTTTGTTCGAGCCCCCGTGAATCTCCCTAGCTCCCTTCCTTCTTTTGTTCCCTTTTAGGCTTTCCTTTCCTGTTTTCCGGTTTTGGCTCGGCGTCGTCGGGTCATGCCAATTGTAATTACTTCCCCCTGCTAATTAATGAATGCAAACAGTTGTTTGCCCTTCAAAAAAAGATGGTCACTATCTAAGCCATCATTTTGATATTTTCCCGCCTTTATCTTATTGTGTCTCGTGTTGATGCACGGTAGCTTAAATTGTAATTTCACAATTCCATTAATGTATTTGTGGTTTACTTTGGCTATAGCATTGTGTTATATCGAAGGAGGGTTAATTCGTCGTGGATTTTCACCACTGCCTAGTTTGAGCCCCAGTCATACTCAAATCCTGGGTCCGCCACCGTATATATACACATGTGTAGCCTAGCTTTTAAATCACTGATTTGAGAGAAGAAATAAAGAAAGGCGAGAAAGAGGTGCCATACTCACCTCTAGCAATCAAATCGTGTTATTGCCTTGTTTTCGGCTGATTTCGGCTGTTTTCCTGCCACGGCAGCGTTTTGCCCTGTTTTTCTGCCGCGGTCGGGTTTTGGGTTATTTTTTCGGCCGTGGTAGGAGAATCTAGAGGGGTATGTGCGCTAATCTATACCTACTAATAAAGGCATTAAGGTTTCTTGCGAAATTTTCGTCCAACACGATTTTACCAAATTGCCCTCCCACCAAATCACATAATACTGCACAATTGCCACCCGGTTCCCTTCCATCCCCAACCTCCCGACAGCTCCTAGCATTGGACGATGCCCCGTAGTCATGCTCGCCACCGAATTGGACCTCCGCCCGACCGTACCTCCTCCGCCTAGAGCTACCGGACCTTCATTGCTTTTCGTTCCTCCTGAAGCATCAGCCACCGCTGCCGGGGAGATGAGGTATAGTTTGTGTCTTTCCTCCCCGATTTATCCGCAATACAGCATGTCCCCATAGGGAAGAGAGAGGGGCCGATGGAGGAAGGAAGTGATAAGGAACAATGGTGCTGGTGAGTTGCAGGGATGGGGACATGAGAGGTATTTCCTAGGGTTGCTGCAGGAGTTCGTGAGGGTCCTGTCGCTGTCTAACAACACCATATGGTGAACCTGTGATTCCATCTACGCCTTCGCCCCCATGTCCATGTTGATGCTATGGCCTATTCTCCCATGGAGGAGGAGGAGCTGAAGTAGGGGCCGAGATCTATGGCACTTACCGCGGTGTCTCTGTCCGCCCTTTCCCTCTGGATCTGCACCTAGGTTCTTATTTTGGATGCTTTCCATGCATAATCAGGGCAGCGAGCTGCATACTTAATGATTCAGATTTCAGAGACAGTGATTAAGATCTTCCATGGCATCTCTAATACTTGGTGACATCAATGCTTCCGGGTAAAAACTTCCGTCCAAGCCCATGGGCTTCAGCTTCAGGGACGACTGCAACTTCGATGGGAGCCTACTGATTTTTTCCCCGCTGTCAGGTCCACTGGTGCTACGCCACAACAAGGGATGATTTTCTTCGTGATGTGTTCCAGCTTCAGGATTTCAGCTGGAGTTCGGTTGAGCTGACTGATGGTAACATCATCAATGATGGATGTTTACCCATCCAACCTCTGAAAATTTGAGCCAATCCTATGAAAAACATAGAACCACACCAACCAAATGATTCAAAAAAAACGAAGCTACAGGATAACATGAGGCGCTTTCAGATGATTCGGATGTAAAGGTGTTACATATTTTTCAGTGCCATCCTCTTCTGATAATTTCGCACACTTGCTATGGCTTTGAAAAAAAATCCAGTTATACCGTGGCAATTTTGTATCAGAACATCAACACATATTGTGATCATACAAATCTGCCTCTTTCCTACTTCTGATTGCTTATATGTTTATTACTTTTGAGAGAGAAAGCGATGGCTTGCAGATAATTTACGAAAAAACATATCATTTCAAAAAGGGGCTAATTCCGTTGATGCACATGACCACACACTTGCTAAAATAGACCGACATAAGATGCGCTTAAACTAAGTACATCAAAACAAAACAAAACAAAACAAAACAAAGGAAAAATGACTTAGATGATTCGTTGTGATTAGTTACGACTTACTTGTACCTCCACTTCAGCATTTTTCGTTTCTATAGTTCATCAAAGCCGAGCCTAAACGACGTTTCGCCGCCGACAACGCGATATATATTAAATTTCAAACAAATAACTGGTTCGGGTAAGATCAGGGCTGTGCCAGGAATGCCGCAGTTGGCCTTCGTTGGCCGCACCGTGATTGCTTGCTATGGTGGGGACCAAAAAATTTGTGATGCACACACAATTCTTTCCGGTCTCGACATACCATGCACCTCTCGCCGTGGCCACCATCGTCGACTTCCCTTGACCTGAGAGCCAACGAGGCAGTGAATGGGGGCATCCCTCCGTGGCAGAAATCGGTCACCCACGACGTGCCGTCGGACTTGCTGCTCTGGGACCTCGAGAACATATACGTGCTCAGGCCCGCGCCGAACGTCATCCTAAGAATGCGGCGTTGGCATCGGGTGAGACTTGGGGAGCCAGGGGTGCACCTCAGGCACACCAGGCCTTTCGCCGTGAAGCTGGCCAGAAGACCAAGGTGCACTAGTGGAAACAGGGGCTTTAGTCCCGGTTCGTAGGCCCCCTTTTGTCCCGGTTGTGCAACCGGGACGGGGCCTCCGGGACAAATACCCCTCCCCATTGGTCCCGGTTGTGGCAGGACCCGGGACAAATGGGGCTGACCACGTGGCCCGAGCGCTGGAACCTGGCCAGGGCTATTAGTCCCGGTTCTTAATACGACCCGGGATGCATGCCCCTTCTGCCGCGGCAGGGCTTTTTCCCTTTTCTCTGCCGCGGCAGGGCTTTACAATTTCCGTTTTTTTGGTCCCCGAGACCTCCTGGCGGCCCCTCCCCGGACCTCGAGAAGAGAGGAGCCTCGGTGTACCCTCCACCGAGCCCCCGGATCGCACGAGTGAATAAGTATATAAAGCAGAATAAGAAACACTTATATTACAGAAGCAAAGTATATCGATCATATTATACATGACCGATGGAGTGTATTACAAAATCAAACTTAGTTCCAACCGGAGGCATGGTACTCTCCATGTACGTTTATGACCTCTGCATCTAAGAAGCCCGCAATTTCCTCCTGAATTGCTCGTATGCGGTCCCTAGGTAGAAGACCGTCCCGAAGCCGTTCGATCTAATATAAAGAAGAGTGGTCACTAAAATATATGAAGCTAAGTAACTAAAATAGATAGTAATAAGAAGAATTGACGATTAACGTACATGAAGTTGTTTTAAATTTCTGCCGCTGGGAGATGTGGTCTGACGAATGAACTCGCAAACGTAGTATCCACATAAGTTATTCCCGTCTCCTTGTTGCAAGCACTATACGAGAAGATTGTTTCAATCAAAATAATAATCAACCAGGCATGATAATGGAGATGGGCTCGGATCTAGATAGTACTTACTTGCACAACATCAAATGTAAGTTGTTTTTCCCATTCACCGCGAGACTTCCTTATGAACCTCTTCCAAACCCTACCCGAGAAAGAAAAAGAATAAAAAGAGTTAGTAATTACTTGATGTCCGAAAATGAAACAAAGTAGTCGATATATTGCCATATATAAATACTGAATATTAATAAAGATTGAAATTACCGCTGGATCATTTCCTGCATGTCAGCCCACATTGAGAGGGGTTTACGTTTTGGGTCCATTACAATTACTTTTCCTTTGTCAATTTGGAAGATTAGCAGAATATAGTGGAAGCTGCGCACGCAGAACTCATCAATTATACAGTGAACATCGAGTAAGGAAACAGAATGTTCACAACAGAGTAACACACTTACTTGAAGTTGTAAGGAAATAGTATTTCCCGTCGGTGTTGGTTAAATATTATTGCCCTCAGAATATTTTTTTCTGTATCCTTGGGATATTCCTGAAGAGCCTTGTCATAAATAATATTTGGATCAATGAACCCAATATCATAGATTCCACCTCTTTTGCATTCGAGAATCTGCATTCTACAATTATAATATATGAGTGTACTATATATATATGAATATGCAACGCGACGCGAACGGTCGAGGACGTCGAGGAGGTCGATGTCATGTCAGCGAGGAGGTGTAGAAGATGAAGCCGCGACGCGAACGGTCGAGGACGTCGATGTCATGTCCGGGCGGCAGTAGGTGGCGCCCACTGCCCTGTCGATGCCCCTCAAGACGTTCGAGCGCATGGGCGTTAATGCCAGAGCAGCCGCAGATCATGCCTGGTTACCCGACCTCGCCATATGCCTGTTTCAGTAATGACTCAAGGTCTCAATCCTGTTCGTCACTAGGAGAACTATTCTATTGTTGTTGCAGATAAAAATCAATTGATGACGATCTTTGTAGTGTATGTTGAAGCAAAATAATCCGAAGGTAAGTGATGCATCAGACGGCCGTACTTGACCAGTAGATGGGTGTTTGCTTCCGATCATAGCTGACATAGGTAGTGGTTTGCATTTACTGAGCAACGGTAGTGCTCTGAAAGCGCGAGGTCGCTCATGTCCAAGGACCCAGGCTGTGCATGGAGCTTGCTCGGAGTTCGCATCAGCAATTGTTAGAATCCCAGAACAACTACTATGAGCTACTAGGTGGCATCTTGCCAGGCTTGGTTAATCATGCCCATGTGGGGTTCTTCTCAACGTACATGTAGTTTCTGACTGGTTCTTTGTGTCTAATAGAATAACTTAAAATTCTCTGATGAGATTCATAATTACATCAAATTTTAAACGTTTGCATGTTTGTCATACTTGTAAGAGAGGTTATTACAATAGTACAAATAAAATACTTCTTACATTTTTTTTCTAAATATAAACGAGTTATTGTTTGCATTTGTGCACATCGAGACAAATATGTATACATCAGATTCCTTCATGAGTATGTACCACCGTGGAACTGCATGACATTCCAATTCCCAAGTTAGATAAACAAGATCGGCACGATAGATTTGGATAGCTCCATTTTAAAGATTGGAAATATTTTACTTCTCATGCAATGTTAAATCCAGTAGACGATGTAGTATTTTATTAACTTTTCCATATGTGTAAACAATATTTGTCGACATGAATAGATGAACATTCCATTGTCTCTAATCTAACAATTGCCCCCGTGCGGTGACATCATGCCACAAATGGTTGACCAGTTGTCGCACACCTTGATGATTGCAAGGGCTCAGATATATCAACAACATTGAGGAGACGACAACTGAAAGCTAGGATACACTAAAACCACCACACAAAAATGAAAAAAATCAATGATTATTAAGATGCAAAAATAAACAAAGGAGGACAGATAGAAGGATAAGCGGTAAGGTGACACGTAGTGTTAAACTAGAGAATGAGACATGTGTTTTTTTACCCGTTGCAACGCACGGGCATTGTTTGCTAGTAATATATATATTATATTAGTTCCACATTGACAACATATATACAGATCATTACATGGAACCAATTGAGATCCACTTATACACTAAGATTATCTAAATGGATGCAGATCATTGTACATAATGAAATGCTCCATTTGGATTTATGACATCCTTTATAAAAAATCCCGTCAATTCCTCTTGAATTGCTTCTAGGCGGTCATGCGGTAGGAGCTCCCTCCGCCTGTCATGAATCGTTAGATTCTTTATACTAGTCCTCCGCTCATTCACGAGTATCCTAATGTTCTCCATGACATAGAATCCACATAAGTTTGTTCCCGCTGGCTACTGAGGGCACTGTAAGAGAAATAGAATTGAATCAAATAATCCACACACAATTAAAGAGATGCATGAATCTAACAAGTGCTACTTACATCGATTGTATGAATTAGCTTATTAGTTTGCGAAGGACCGGCTTGGTCCTTTCTGAACCGCATCCAAGCCCTGTCCGGCAAACAAAAGAATAAATGGGTCATCATACGACAATGATTGAACAAAAGGTTACGATATAGTGCGACAATGATTGAACTTACTTGTTGAGCACTGAAATCACGGACGCGTACTCCTCTTGTATTTTTTTCATAGAGTCCATGAGGCAACTACTCCGGTGTCAAAGTGAATGCTGAGAAGAATCCAGTGGAAATTGCACACGTTTATATGCACAGTCAGACATAACTCATCAATTACACTTAACATGGAGTCAGCAAAATAGAAATGTGCAGGAATATGCAGAACAAAATAACACTTGTTTCTCCAAAAACGTAAGAATATTATTCTCCGTTTCGTTGGGGTATTGCTTTAGCATTATATCATTGATGATATATGGGTCAATGAACGCAATGCCGCCGGTTCCTTGACATTCATGAATCTTCAATATGCATAACATATATCGTACAGTGAGGATAATAAGAAGGCAATGATAGAACAAGCTAAGGTAGAGAATTGATTACGGAAATAAATTAATCACTTATAGGCAATAAGTGCTGATGATCGATTTATCCAAGCCGTCTAGATTATAGAGATAAAAAAGATCTACCAAATAAAGAGAGATCGAGTCGTCGCGGTATAAATGCGCATGCATGCCCAACTTTGATCATGAGTGCGTCCAGCCCTTGGGTTGAGGCTTTCATGTACCACTGATGAAGTTGACACATATGTGTTGCTAGAGAGCCGAGAAGGTAAGGTCTGACGAGAGACTTCTATGACTCATATTTCCATGATGTATCCGCAACTTGGAAGCCCCCATCGCGACCGCTTATAATTGCTCAACGGTGACACCACAAGATCAGGCAAACCTCCTAACTTCATCCATATCAGTTGGCTCGGAGGGTTTCTGTGCAGCGGGTACCACCTTGAGCGGGGAGATCGACGGTTATTTCTGCTGACCGAGCTGGGGAATTGTGCTCCCTTCTTCTTTGCTTTCGCATGACTCTTTAATAAACTGCGCACATAGTCATCATTTTGATTTAGCTGAACTTGGGGTGGCATTTCCAGCAGATCCTTAATGTGTTTCTGTACTGCCGGATTAATTGGCTCTTTTGGCGGCAAGGCGGGTTTCTTTCCCCACATAGCCATCTGACGTTTTGTGTTTGCAGCCACCCACGCAGCGTTCTGCTCGCCAGTCATATGGTAAGGCAACACCTTTGGTGGCGGCTTGGGTTTCTTCTTCTGATCAGGTTTCTTCCTTGGTGGAGACTTAGAGGCGGCGGTGGTACGACCCTTCCGCTTATCCCCGTGGGACTTAGTGGGCGGCGTAATCGGCTGAGGCAGCGAAGATTGAGGCGGACTCGAGCTGCTGAGGTCCATGGCATCGAGGTGTGGACTCGTTGTAGGTGGAGATGGTGGATTCGCTCTCGGAGAAAGAGGTGGAGGTGGAGGTGGTGGTGAACTGCCTCTCGGAGAAGGAAATGGTGGCTTTGGAAACACTAGGTTTTCCTTTTTTCATACTTTGAAACTATTGATGGCTTCTCCCAGTGTCTCTACCTCACCGACGGGGAAATCAAGCAGCAGTGCCCTCCAAATCTTCAGAACATCATCCACACCGACCAGAGCATAGCCAGGTGGGATCGGGTGGCCATGGCAGGTCACTCCATCTACACAAGGTAAAGCATAGCCGTCTGCCACCTTCATGGTTATGTTGGAAACGGACACATACATGGAGCTCAAAATTTTCTTCTCCTTGATTGAATCCACGACATCCATAGGTGCAGCAGCATCATGTATCACCTGTTTACTATGCATCACCGCTGCGTCTTCAGCCCGTACCTCCGTTGAAGCCACGCCGCTCCGGCGTTGAGATGAGCCTCTGTCGAGTGTATTGTCTTGCGGCTGGGAGCGCAGTCGTCCTGTAAGCTCGTCAATCTGCTTTTTCACCTGCTGATATTTGGCTTCGATTTCCCCAATCCGGTCTGAGACCTCCATCTCCTTCCGCTTCTTTCCTCTCTCTCGGCTTCTATATGCATATTTGGATTCTGCCGCGGTAAAACCAGTCGACCATGGGTATCCTCCGAAGCCTCGTGTCCAACCAGGATGTTCCGGATTACCGAGGGCCTTCGTCAGCTCGTCGTTCTCTCGTTCCGGCATGAACTTTCCCTCTTTAACATCTTTGAATACACTAACAAGTTCCGCAAAAGGGACCGCGATTTTTGCGTTGACAATAAGATCCCCCTTTGCGTCAAACTTTGCCCCATGCCCAAGTAACCAATTTCTGTATCGATTCGGAAAATCTTCTGTAGCTGGAGTGATCCCCTAAGCTCGCAGATTCTCCTCAAGTTTATCAAACTTAGGAATTGAAACCCTGTAGCCGCCTGGACCTATAGTATGGTGATATCTATTCTTAGCCGCATTTACCTCATTCTTTGCTAACCTTTCTATACCCTCTTGTGCGCCTTAAATACTGGCCAGTGCTGCCTCTGCTTCTCTAGCGGACCCTCGAATATTGGAGCTCTTTTTTTAGTCTGATATTATTTCCATAATCTTTTCTTGTAAGTATTGAAAGCCTGAGCCATCTTCTTAAGAGACAAGTGCTTGACTTTCTTTAGCATTTCCGCAGCATCCTCTTCTTTATCATAATGTGGTAGGGCGAAATGTGTCATAAGCTTGGCGAAAATAGTGTTTTGGACCTATCAGAGACAAAAGTAACTCCAGGACAATCTTCTATTTGTGCTGGCTTATTCCATTTTTTGGACACTTATCGGGATGAGGTCCCTAACGATAACTCCACACTGATTTCTAAACTAAACTACTGTCTTCTCGGGCTCGACAGGTTCGCCATTCCAATAGACTCTACTGATTATAAAATGCTCTCCAGAAGTCATCTCTTTAGCCGGGCCTCGTTTTGACTGCTAGGTAGAGGACGCGATTCGGAGGTCTTCTTGGAAGCAGTAGGTTCCCCGGCCTTTACTAAGAGTTGTTCATCGCAAATATCGCTGCTTGTTGCAGCGGCCACATCTGATCCTTCTGATGGCTCTTCTTCCTCCATTCATGACCTGACTCGTTAAGGTACCGTGAGCCGTAATCTTGATCTCCACTATCATCTTGATCTCCACCGTCATTGGGTCCACCGGTTAGTATGCCGTCTTTTATTATCACGAACAGGTCTTCTTCACCCTCTCTGCCGTCCATAGCACAACTAATACAAATGAACGAAAATTATTTCAGTAATGTGGATACCACTAAGTGATATCTCTATTTCAACAAGTCAATGTAGCGTAATAATAATTCAAAGCATCACAAATACAAATGAAAGAAAATTGTTTCAATAATATGGAAAACACTAAGTGATATCTCATATTTCAACAAGTCAAAGTAGCTGAATAATAACTTAAGGCATCACAAATATATCGATATCACGAATAATAATTATGTTACATATAGCTCGGGTCTATTTTTATTTAACTCTAATACATCGAATTTACTTCGACCGAGTCTTAAGCCATGGGGTGCTGAGTCGCGGGTGATGCGCGCCCACAGATACGGAACCCTAACAGGGTCATAGCTCACATGGTAGGGTTCCCTCCGAATAATCGACCAGCTATTTTGATAATTATACTCCCTTTGCAGCAAGTAGACGTAGCGATGGACGTGCTCATCCTCCTCCCTGATACGCTAACGTACCACCTCCTCGGGGGTCTGCTCCCTCTGCACCGATCGTGGCCCACGCGTTCGCCACCAAAGAAGATCTGGGTTGACCACGGCACCCGGATTTCTCACCAAGCTGCGTGTCCCAGTAGGAAGAACCTCACAGTTCCAGCCTGGCGGGACCCAGTCCCGAACATCGCCCGGTGGGTCCAACAGGAACATTGTCGCCACAAAAAATAAACTAAAAACACATGATATTGGACATAACATTATTAGTTTGGTTTAGGGACTTATCAATTATTACAAATTGGTCAGATATTCTATTTCAACAAAATCATATCTATAACAAATTATAATCACTATATCTAAATCTAAATTTCTTTACAAATTATAATCACTATATCCAATTCTAAATTCTATATCTATGATAAGTGATAATCATTATATCTAATTCTAAATTTCTATACTAAAATTATATAATCACGATATCTATTTCTAAATTTCTATATCTAATCCTAAAAATATCTATACTAAAAATTCATTAAGTCACTCTACACTAGCTAAATATCTATTTCAGAAAATTCACTAAGTCACTAAAATCACTAGCTAAATATCTAAATCTATAACTAAATATCTAATTCTAAATATCTATTTCTAAAATTCACTATAACTAAATCTATTTCTAAACTATAACTATATAACTATATCTAACCTATAACTAAATATTACAATTATATATAGAATAATAATTAGTACAAAATAACAAGAAAAATGAGAGAAATTTGTCCCTTACATCGGGGATGATGGCTGGAGGAGGGCGGCACCGGTGGATGGAGAGGAGGCCCAGGGGCGACGCCGGAGAGGAGGGCCGGGGGCGCACGGTGCCAAAGAGGAGGGCCGGGGGCGGCGCGGCGCGCACGGCGACGGGCGCGGAGGAGGGCGGCGTCGCGGCGGGCACCCATGGGGCGGCGTCGCCGGATTTGGGCAGCCTGGCAGCGTCTTCGTCTAATCGGCCCTCCGGTCTTCTTCGTCTGCGCGTCGCGTCAAAATGGCTAAGTCCCCAGGCAGGGACACGAACCTGGGCTAATATACCCCTACCCCCTTTAGTCCCGGTTGGTGCCTTGAACCGAGACTATAGGGTCTTTGGCCCCGGTTCGAGTCACCACCCGGGGCTAAAGATTTGGGATTTGGGCGGTTCGTTTTCGCGCGTAGACCCCCACCTTTAGCGTGGTTGGTGGTTGGCACCGGGGTCAAAGCCCTATTTTTTATGTTTTTTCTTTTCTCCCCCCATTTTTTAAACTTGTCAAACATTTGAAATAACTAGTTTTTGCATTATTTCGAATTTGGAAAAACTGTCAATATGAAAAGTGTTTCAAATCGCATAAATAGTCCAAATACATTTTCTCTTTTAAAAACGTTCGATTTTTCCTTTTTATTTAATAAAAAACCATTTTTCTATTTTCCGAGTGTCAAAAATGGGTTTTTTGTGAAGGACCTACCACAAATATGTTGCAAAACTTGGAAGCTGTATTTTTTGAATATTCTAGAGCATGTTATATGCACAAATAACCAATTTGTTTCCTAAGAAAAGGTTTATATCCATCTCTTTTGAAAAACACAAGTTCCTGCCGATTCAGTTGGAAACGGGTCAAATTTGAACTACAGGTGCCTCGTAGTTTGCTCATGATATTTGGGAAAAACCATTTCTAGGCACGCGACTACCTATTTTATCATAGATACATCAATATTTTCTCAATATTCAACCCCTAGCTACGAAAGTTCATGCCCGCCGCCTTGACTTTTTCCTGAAACCGACTGAGAAAATTCCAGAAAATTCAAACTAAACCCAAAATGACGCGAGACCTTCGCGTGGTGTCCTCTTATATGTCCTACTATCCAACAAAAATAATTAACTTGGAATACGACAGTTGTGTTGAAAATGTGTTCACAAAAATGAGCTATCTCTTTCAAACATTCTAGGGTTTCTGTCCAAATGACGGGTGTAATGGACTAATCCATGCATAGTTTCTTTTAATGTGCCCATATTCACACAAACATGCGTCTTGGAAGCACGGACAATGTTTATGGAGGAAGTTTTTCTTTTTATTGAATAAAAAAACCATTTTCCATTTTCCAAGTGAAAAAATGGGTTTTTTGTGAAGGATCTACCACAAATATGTTGCAAAACTTTGGAGCTGCATTTTTTGAATATTATAGACCATGTTATATGCACAAATAACCATTTTTTGTTTCCTAAGAAAATGTTTACATCCACCTCTTTTGAAAAACACAAGTTCCTGTTGATTCAGATGGAAACGGGTCAAATTTGAACTACAAGTGCCTCGTAGTTTGCTCATGATTTTTGGGAAAATCATTTCTAGGTACACAACTACCTATTTCATCACATATACACCAAAATTTTCTATATATTCAACCCCTAGCTATGAAAGTTCATGCCCGTTGTCTTGACTTTTTCCTGAAACCTGCTGAGAAAATTCTAGAAAATTCGAAAAAAAAAAAACCAAAATGACGCAAGACCTTCGCGTGGTGTCCTTATATATGTACTACTGTCCAAGAAAAATAATAAACTTGGAAATGGGACATTTGTGTTTAAAACGTGTTCACAAAAATGAGCTATCTCCTCCGAACATTCAAGGATTTCGGTCCAAATGACCGGTGGTATGGCCTAATCCATGACATAGTTTGTTTTAAAGTGCCCATATTCCACACAAACATGCGTCTTGGAAGCATGGACAATGTTGATGGAGAAATTTTTCCTTTTTATTGAATAATAAACCATTTTCCATTTTTTGAGTGCAAAAAATGGGTTTTTTGTGAACCTACCACAAATATGTTGCAAAACTTGGGAGCTGCATTTTTTGAATATTCTAGACCATGTTATATGAAAAAATAACCAATTTGTTTCCTAAGAAAAGGTTTCCATACAACTCTTTTGAAAAACACTAGTTACTACCGATTCAGCTGGAAACGGGTCAAATTTGAACTACAGGTGCCTCGTAGTTTACTCATGCCCCTAGCTACGAAAGTTCATGCCCGTCGTCTTGACTTTTTCCTGAAACCGGTTGAGTAAATTCTTGAAAATTCAAAATTAAAATAAAAATGACGCGAGACCTTCGCTTGGTGTCCTTATATATGCCCTAATGTCCAAAAAAAAATGATAGACTTGGAATACGACGGTTGTGTTGAAAATGTGTTCACAAAAATGAGCTATCTCCTCCGAACATTCTAGGGTTTTGGTCCAAATGACGGGTGTTATGAACTAATCCATGGCATAGTTTGTTTTAATCTGCCCATAATGCACAAAAAATGCGTCTTGGAAGCACGGACAATGTTGGTGGAGGAAATTTTCCTTTTTATTGATTAAAAAAATATTTCCATTTTACAAGTGCAAACAATGGGTTTTTTGTGAAGGACCTACCACAAATATGTTGTAGAACATGGGATCTGCATTTTTTTTAATATTCTAGACCATATTATATGCACAAATAACCAATTTGTTTCCTAAGAGAAGGTTTCCAGCCACCACTTTTGAAAAACACAAGTTCCTTCTGATTCAGTTGGAAACGGGTCAAATTTGAACTGGAGGTGCCTCGTAGTTTTCTCATGATTTTCGGGAAAAATCATTTATAGGTACACAACTACCAATTTCATCAAAGATACACCAAGAGTTTCTCAATATTCAACCCCTAGATACGAAAGTTCATGCCCGTCGTTTTGACTTTTTCTTGAAACCGGCTGAGAAAATTCCAGAAAATAAAAAAAAAATGACGCGAGACCTTCGCGTGGTGTCCTTATATATGTCCTACTATTGAACAACAATAATAAAATTTGATTGCGACTGTTGTGTTGAAAATGTGTTCACAAAAATGAGCCATCTCCTTCGAACATTCTAGGGTTTCGATCGAAATGACGGGTGTTATGGACTAACCCATGGCATATTTTGTTTTCATGTGCCCATATTCCACATGAACATGCATCTTGGAAACACGGACAATGTTGACGGAGGAAGTTTTCCTTTTTATTGAATAAAGAACCCCTTTTCCATTTTCCGAGTGCAAAAAATGGCTTTATGTTTTGTGAAGGACCTACCACAAATATGTTGCAAAACTTGGGAGCTGCATTTTTTAAATATTCTAGACCATGTTATATGAACAAATAACCAACTTTTTTTCCTAAGGAAATGTCTCCATACACCTCTTTTGGAAAACACAAGTTCCTGCCGATTTAGATGTAAACGAGTCAAATTTGAACTGCAGGTGCCTCGTAGTTTGCTCATGATTTTTGGAAAACATCATTTCTAGGTATAAAACTACATATTTCATCACAGATACAACAAGAGTTTCTCAATATTCAACCCCTAGATACGAAAGTTCATGCCCGTCATCTTGACTTTTTCCTGAAACCGGTTGAGAAAAATTCCAGAAAATTCAAAAAAGAACCCAAAATGACGCGAGAACTTCACGTGGTGTCCTTATATATGTCCTAATATCAAATGAAAATAATAAACTTGGAATGCGACTTTTATGTTGAAATGTGTTCACAAAAATGAGCTATCTCCTTCAAACATTCTAGGGTTTTGGTCCAAATGACGGGTGTTATGGCCTAATCCATGGAATAGTTTGTTTTAATGTGCCCATATTCCACACAAACATGCGTCTTGGAAGCACGGACAATGTTGACGGAGGAAGTTTTCCTTTTTATTTAATAAAAAACCATTTCCATTTCCGAGTGAAAAAATGGGTTTTTTTGTGAAGGACCTACCACAAATATGTTGCAAAACTTGAGAGCTGCATTTTTTGAATATTCTAGACCATGTTATATGCACAAATAACCAGTTTGTTTTCTAAGAAAATGTTTCCATACACCTTTTTGAAAAACAACAAGATCCTGCCGATTCAGTTGGAAACAAGACAAATTTGAACTACAGGTGCCTCGTAGTTTTCTCATGATTTTTGGGAAAAATCATTTCTAGGTACAAAACTACCTATTTCATCACAGATACACCAAGAGTTTCTCAATATTCAACCCCTAGCTACGAAAGTTCATACTCGCCTTCTAGACTTTTTCCTGAAACCGGATGATAAAATTCCAGAAAATTCAAAAAAAAACTTATAATGACGCGAGACCTTCGCGTGGTGTCCTTATATATGTGATAGTATCCAACAAAAATATCCAGACGAAGTTGTATCAAACCTTTTATGTCCTAGATAGAACAAAACAATCGGTATCACCATCATACAACCCTACTGTGGCTTGTGAGTACATATATGCATATCAATTGCATGGTAGGATGTATGATGGCGAATCCGAATGATTTGTATTCGGTCGATGAACTGAAAGATGTATGCTGGGAATCCGAGAGGTGGACTATATATAGGGCTGTGTGGCTTCCCAAAGTGACTGTGCTAGTTTCGATCCAACGACTCACAAGCGCTAGAAAGAAACACAACCCTGATCCAACGGGTCACAAGCACTTGAAAGAAACACAACCCTGATCCAACGGCTCACATGCGCTCTAAAGAAACACACGATCCGTCTGATTTTTCCTGATTGGGGGGATTCAGATGATCGAGAACCCCTCTCCATTTAGCCCTGGTTGGTAAAATAGGCTGGGACGAGAACCCCTCTCCGACGAAACCCTAACGATTTACTCCCAGTTGGTAAAACAGGCCGGGACGAGAACCCCTCTCCGACGAAACCCTAACCATTTAACACCTTATTACATAGCAGAATCATAATATTACATGAACCATGAAGGTTTAATACATTACGTCCTCAACTAGTGCCGCCATTTATTTATTTTCTGTCGTAGCCAAGGATCATCTTCATTATTTAACAGGATGCTCGGGTTAGTTTTCACACTAAAGGGCGGAATTTCAACAAAGTTATTATATTCTTTTGACATGTCTATCTTGTCCTCCACTCCCATGGTATTTCTTTTCGCTGAAAGAATTATGTGGCGCTTCGGCTCACCGCATGATGTATTGGTTTTCTTACCTTTTCTTTTCTTCGTTTGGGTAGACATGTCCTTCACATACTAAACCTAAGCCACATCTTTGGCTTGGATGAATGGTTTTTCTCTGTACCCAAGATTGTTGAGATCCACTGTTGTCATTCCGTACTGCTGGTCTACCTTTACCCCTCCCTCTGTCATCTTCATCCACTAGCACTGAAACAGAGGGACCTTAAAATTAGGTCCATAGTCAAGTTCCCATATCTCCTCTATGTAACCATAAGATGTCTCCTTTTGCCCACTGTATCCCGTTGCATCGAAATGGACACCACTGTTTTGGTTGGTGGTCTTTTTATCTTGGGCGATCATGTAAAATGTATTCCCATTTATCTCGTACCCTTGGAAAGTAAGTATAGTCGAAGATGGTGACCTGGCCAACAAGTAAAGCTGATCTCCAACAGTGGCGTTATTCATTAGTTCTGTCTGCAACCAGCCGCTGAAAGTCGCCATGTGTTCAAGATTAATCAAGGCGTCAGACTGCCTCGGGTTGTTGGACCGTATAATATTCTTGTGTTCCTCGATATAAGGAGCCACTAAGGTGGAGATTTGTAAAACTATGTAGTGTGCTTTAGTGGAAGAATGCCCATCCATACATATCATTGCTTTCCTTCCTACCGTGCCTTTTCCACTCATTATCCCCTAATGCCGCGATTAGGGAACACCAATCGACTTAAGGTCAGGAATAAAGTCAACACAAAACTCAATGACCTCCTCTATTCCATAACCCTTGGAGATGCTTCCTTCTGGCCTAGCACGGTTATGAACATATATATTTAAAACTCCCATGAACCTCTCAAAGGGGAACATATTGTGTATAAACACAGGACCGAGAATGGTAATCTCTTTGACTAGGTAAACTAGGAGGTGTGTAATAATATTGAAAAAGGATGGTGGGAACACCAACTCGAAGTTGACAAAACATTGGACGACATCTGTATGTAATGCTGGTAGACTTTATGGATCGATTATGTTGTGATAAATTGCATTGAGGAATGCACATAGCTTCAAAATGGGTAGTCGAACATTCTCCGGTAGAATCCCCATCAACGCAACAGAAAGCAATTGCGTCATCAGCACGTGGAAGTCATGAGACTTTAGGTTTTGGAATTTTTTCCCGCCACATTTATTATTCCCTTTATATTCGACGAGAAACCAGACGGGACCTTGATACTAGTTAGTACTTGAAAGAAGATTTTCTTCTCTTCTTTGGTCAGAACGTAGCTGGCAGGACCACCTTGAAACCGCTCAGGATTCATGTCGTCTCGTCCTTTCGTGTGTTGCTGGTCCTGCCGTGCTTCAGATGTATCTTTTGACTTCCCATACAAGCCAAAGAAGCTTAGCAGGTTCACGCAAAGATTCTTCGTCAGGTGCATCACGTCGATCGCAGAGCGGACATCTAGGACTTTCCAATAGGGTAGATCCAAAAATATGGATTTCTTCTTCCACATTGGTGCGTTCCTGTCAGTGTCATTTGGAGCAGGTTGTCTGCCAGGACCCTTTCCAAAGATTACATTCAAATCCTTCACCATATCAAATACATCATCCCCAGGTTGGAGGATAGACGTCTCCCGGGTCTCTGCCTCACCATTGAAATGCTTGCCCTTTTTCGTAAGGGATGCCTGCGCGGAAGAAAACGACGATATCCCAGGTACACAACCTTTTTACATTTATCCAGATATAGACTTTCACTGTCATCTAAACAGTGTGTGCATGCATTGTATCCCTTATTTGTATGTCCAGAAATGTTACTAAGAGCAGGCCAATCGTTGATGGTTACGAACAACAATACTCGTAGGTCAAATTCCTTCTTATTGTGTTCATCCCACACACGGACACCTTTTTCGTCCCATAACTGTAAAAGTTCATCAACTAATGGCCTTAGGTACACATCAGTATCGTTGCCGGGTTGCTTTGGGCCTTGGATGGGCACTGGCATCATAATGAACTTACGCTTCATGTACAACCAAGGAGGAAGGTTATAGAAACATAGAGTCACATGCCAGATGCTATGGCTGCAGCTCTGCTCACTAAATGGATTCATGCCATCTGTACTTAGACAAAACCATAAGTTCCTTGAATCACCTGCAAAGCGCGGGAACTTTGTCTCGATTTTTCTGAACAAACGTTTCAGTCGTGGTATTATTGGAGCATACCACATCACCTTTGCAGGAACCCTCTTCCTAGGGCGCTCACCCTCAACATCACCAGGGGCGTCTCGTCTGATCTTATACTGCAATGCAGTGCATACAGAGCATGCTTCCAAATTGTCGTACTGCTCACCGTAGTAGAGGATGCAGTCATTAATGCATGCATGTATCTTCTCCACTTCTAATCCTAGGGGACAGACAACCTTATTTTCTTGGTATGTACCATCGGTCAATTCATTCTTTCTTGGAAGCTGTTTCTTCATTATTTGCAGCAACTTTGTAAATCCGCTTCCATTGCAGCAATTTGAGTGTGCTACCCATCTTTTTCTGGCCATCTCCGCAATTTGGATACAATGATGTTTTGTGATCCTTAAACATCTGGTCGAACGTCACCCTCACCTTTTCGATTTCGCATTTTGCCTTCGCATCCGTAATGGCCTGGCCAAGATCATCGATGGGCTCATCTGATCCCCGGTCTTCTGCTTCTTCTTCATCATTTTCTTCCATTCCAGTTCTAGTACCGTATTGAGGGAACATATCATGATAGCTTTCATCATTCTCGTCTTCTTTGTTGTCTTCCATCATAACCCCTTTTTCTCAATGCTTGGTCCAACAATTATAGTCGGGCATGAAATCAGACTGAAACGGGTGGATGTGATGGACTCTGTGGGAAAAGTGTTCCTTCTGATTCTGACATACAACACATGGACACCACATAAAATTTTTCTGTTTGTTTGCCTAGGCCACATCGAGAAAATAACCCACACCTTTCATGAACTCGGGAGAGCGTCGGTCATCGTACATCTATTGTTGGTTCATCAACATTATATAATTATTATCAAAAACATTACAGAACATCGTGATTATAGAAATGACCACTCTACATCGAAAAATGAAAGGATAAAATTGGTACCTCAATGGAGGAGGAAAGAACAATGAAAAAGTTTAATTAAGTGTGGATCAGACAACTTAAACCATGTTTTTTATAGCTCAATTAACATCGTGCTCCCGGGCATTTCATCAAACACCGTGTATGCATAGAAGGGAAAAAATCACCACACACCCTCTCACACCTTTCTCCATCCAAAATGAGTTAGTGGCTAAGGAGGGGAGTGTGGATGGTTGTTTTATATACAGACATGGACCTTTAGCCCCCGTTCCAGACACGAACCGGGGCTAAAGCTTGATGCCTTTGCCCAGGAAATTTCTAGTTCCCGTTCCAGACACGAATCAGGTCTGAAGGAATCTCTAGTTCCGGTTGAACCAGTTCTAAAGGCTCCATGTGCTTTCTATACGCGGCCACGGCTGCTGGAACCCAGCCTTTAGCCCCAGTTCGTAGCAGAACTGGGGCTAAAGGTGTTTTTTGGCCTGAACAAAAGGTGTGTTCTCTACTAGTGTACGACGTGAAGATTGGGTTAGGGCTAACAATTGGTATCAGAGCCCGAGGTTGATCGTCCCTGATTTTCTGAAAGTACTAGGAGATCATGCGATGGTGAAGCATGGCGAGAACTCGGGACCGGGCCATCAACATGGAGGTGGCCATCAACATGGTGGGAGCAGCGTTATAACCCCGCCTTGATCGCAAGGACTACGGGGTATGGGCCATCAACATGGAGGTGGCCATGGAAGGCCCGGAGATCTGGGAGGCCGTCGAGCCATGCGGCGATGATTACGTCAAGGGAGGCACAAATTCACGGAAGGATTGCCAGGCGCTAATGGCGCTCTATTCAGTCATGCCACGTGACGTGATGCAGCACCTTGCCGGAAAGAAATCGGCAAAGAATGTGTGGGAGATGATCAAGATAATCCATCAAGGACATGCCTGCATGCAGGAAGCGCATCGTCAAAGACTAATGAAGAACTACGATGATTGGAAGATGGAGGAAAGCGAGACGTTTGATCAGTTTGACTCCCGTTTCGTCACCCTCGTAAACGCAAACACAAGATATGGTGAGAAGTTGGAAAAGATCAAGAACGTCAGAAATTTCTTCCGTGCCGCACCGGCATGCTATATGCAAATTGTTACGTCGATCGAGCAGTGTGATGATTTGAATACTTTGACCGTAGATGATCTTGTCGAAAGATTGAAGGCACATATGAGAGGGTTCAACTCAGCTTCGGCGACCCGACCCAGAGCGAGCACTTGACGCTCACGAAGAAGTAGTGGATGGCTCTTTTGAAAGATCAACAAGGAGGATACACGAGCAGGAAAAAGAAGGATAAGCGATGCCCAGCGAAAAAGCACATCTCTGAGCAGGATGACGACAAGGAGGAGGACAATGATCAGGAGGAAGAAGATGAACCGCCAAGGAGGAAGTTCGATATATAGAAACCAAGGTGCCATAACTGTCGCAAGCTCAGTCACTTCAACTCTGATTGTCCAAAACCACCGAAGCAAAGGGCTCTCATGGCCCAGGAAGGAGATGATAGTTCGATGATGATGATGTGCGTGTTGAGTGCAAAACAGGACTATCTAGCTCAATACTTGAGCCACTGGAGCAAGAGAGATGATTATACCTTGATCTGTACATGAGGCAGCCATTTCTTCTGCTTGATCTTAGCCACCAAGAACTCGGGTTGATTATGTGAAGGTCCTTCCCGGAGTTCCTGTGCTGGCTTGATCAGTAGCCTAGGGTTTCAGGGAGTGGAAGGAGGAGAGCTGCAAGAGCAGCAGCCATAAATCTCTCTCTCTCTCTCTTCTATGCCTCCCTTCCATTATGTATAGCACAGTGCACCAGGGGGACCCACCATGTTGACATTCTTGGCATGTCCCTGATCAGGACATAGTTAGTGTGAACAAGATTCATCACTTGTTGACCCTTTATACGATCAATAATCCAACATTCCCCCCTTGATCGTAAAACTTAAAAACTTTATAAGTCCAATTTTCAACAAGGTAATGCATCAAGACGAATAGATTTTAATGGCTAAAAGAGATGCCACTGAATCTAGCGAATATAATACATCACCTCATATAAAGATAAAACTCCTTAAATTTTATGAGCTCCAAAAAATTTATTCTCGTCATACATTACATTAATTTACATAATACTTTACATAAACATCATAAACATTATTAGACGAATCCTTTGATGAAAAAATACACCAAGACAATAGATTACAATAGTCAATTAAGTATGGCCGAACCAAAGGCTATGGTTCCCATCTAATCTCGGAGTGAGCAATTTTGGGGATACGATGTTTCAATGGTCCCAACATTACTAGGATCAAAAGCTTTCAACCAAACCCATGCCGGCAACATGCGCTCTGAAAAAACTGGGTGGTAAGCCTTTCATAAACGGATCCGCTAACATCAACCTAGTACTTATGTACTTGACGTCGATTGTCTGATCCTGGATTCTATCTTTCACAACGTGATACTTTATATCAATGTGTTTGGCAGCACCACTTGATTTGTTGTTACTCGAATAGATTACTCCAGGTTGATTATCGCAGTAAATAGTGAGTGGCTTGGAAATGCTATCAATCACTCTGAGTCCTAGGATACAAAAATTCAGCCATACTGCCTGCTCGGTAGCCTCATAACATGCCACAAATTGTGTCTGCATTGTTGACGATGTAGTGACAGTCTGTTTGGAGCTTTTCCATGATATGGCTCCTTTTGCGAGGGTGAAAATATATCCTAAAGTGGATTAACACACCCCGCAAAATCAGCATATGAATAACCCACCACCTCGAGGTTATCAGATTTCTTTTAAGTGACCATAAGGCCTTTAGTACCTTACAAATAACGCAAGACCTTTTTAGTATCCTTCGAGTGATCCAAACCTGGATTAGACTGATGTCTGTCAAGCATCCCGGTCACGAATGCCAAATCAGGGAAAGTGCACACTTGTGCATACATAATGCTTCTAACAATGGATGTATAAGGAATTGACTTCATCTGCGCAGATTCATAATCATTTCTTGGGCACTAAAAAGTCCCAAATTTATAGCCCTTAACAATAGGAGCAGGCGAGGCTGAGCAATTATACATGTTGCACTTTTTGAGTACCTTCTCAATATATGCTCTCGGACATAGCCCCAAGATACCTCTGGATCTATATCGGTGAATTTCAATTCCTAAGACATAAGTTGCTTCACCGAGATCCTTCATATCAAAACTAGAGGATAAAAACCTCTTACTTTCCAGCAACATATTTTTATCACTGCTGGCCAGAAGTATGTCATGAACATACAGTATTAGGAAGATAAACATACTCCCCCTAAACTTAACATAAACACAATTGTCCACTTTATTCTCTTCAAAACCAAATTTCCTTATGAATTTATCAAACTTAAAATACCACTGCCGTGGTGCTTCTTCAAGCCATAGATGGATTTCTTAAGATGACATCCCAAAATTTATTTTCCTTCCATAACAAAACCTTCCGGTTGTGCCATGAGGACATCCTCATATAAGTATCCATTTAGGAATGTTGTTTTAACATCCATCTGATGCAGCTCTAAATCATAATGAGTCAAAAGTGCCATAATAATTTTGAAGGAATCTTTAGAAGAGACAGGTGAAAAAATCTCATTATAATCAATCCCTTCTCTTTGAGTGAATCCTTTAGCCACGAGTCTTTCCTTGAACCTTTCGATATCACCCTTGGAGTTATGTTTGGTCTTATAGACCCATTTGCAACCAACAACTTTAGCTCCTTTAGGGATTTCTACTAAGTCCCATACATCATTAGTGCTCATGGACTTTATTTCATATTTCATAGCATTAAGCCATTCAGATGAATATTCACTTTGCATGGCTTCTTTAAATGAGGTGGGATCATTATTCAACATTGACTCATTTATATCCTCACTCATATAGGTGACATAATCATCAGCAAATTGCATACTTTTTAGTCCGTTGTGACCTTCTGAGAGGTTCATTATTTGGCACTTCAGTAATAATTTGAGGCTGCTGAATGTCTTCAACAATAAAATCATCAAGTGTGACATCTGAAATAGCCACAGGACTTTCAACAAGAGTTGCTCTAACATACCTCTCAACAGGAGGCGCAACATCAGCAAACACCGGGAAAACTGGTTCTTGTATTATTTCCCGAGGTGTCATACGTACTCCCCCTCATCATTTCACTTTCCAAGAACCCAATGTGTCTTGTTTGAACAAACTTTGTTGCTTGACTTGGACAATAAAACCGATATGCTTTAGATTTGTCAGGATAACCAATAAAATGGTAGCTGACTGTCTTGGGGTCTAACTTTCCCATAATTGGATTAAAAATCCTTTCTTCAGCAGGACAGCCCCATACATGAAAATAATTCACAGTCGGTTTTCTCCCAGTCCATAATTCACACAGTATTTTAGGCACAAATTTACTGGGAACCTGTTAAGAACATTTGCTTCTATCTTAAGGGCTTCCATACATAAATTTACCGGCAGAGTGGAGTGGCTCAACATATCCATGAGAGTGTGGTTTCTTCTTTCGGCCACCCCATTTTGTTGGGGTTCGCCCGGTGCTGAGTATTGGGCCATAATACCATTTTCCTGTAAGAATTTTGCAAACGGTCCAGGAATTTGGCCATAAGAAGTGTGTCTACCGTAGTATTCACCACCACGATCAGATCTCACAACCTTAATCTCTTGATCACATTGATTTTCAACCTCAACTTTGAAAATCTTAAACTTTTCCAATCCCTCTGATCTTTCCTTGATGGGATAAATATATCCATAACGGGAGAAATCACCGGTGAACGTAATGAATGAATTAAAACCGTCCACCGTCCTCACATTAAACGGACCACATATATCCGTATGCATTATTTCCAAAACTCCCGTGCTTCGGTTTGCACCTTTCTTATTTTGTTGGCATATTTTTCTTTGATGCAATCAATACAATGATTGATATCAGCATCCGTAAAATAAAGCGATGGAAGAACTTGATCTTTAATGAGACGCTCAATTCTCCCCCTCGAAATAGGGCCTAGACAATAGTGCCATAATTTCGAAAAAGTCTCATTATCATTACGTTTGCGTTTGGTACTGACATTTATATTTGAGGTAGAACCCACATTATTTATATCATCACAAAAGGAAATAACATAAATCTTATCTTGCCGGAAGGCAAGACCAACATTATTTTTGTCATACATAATTATACAACGCTTGTTTCCAAAGTGACACTCATAAGCTTCATCATCTAGACATGAAACAGAAATTAAATTCCGTTACATCGAGGGTACATATAAAACATTATTCAACATAAGCTTAAAGACCCTGTATGGAGCGTAAGAGTGAAGTCTCCAAGCTTAAAGACCCTCTTTTTAGGGTCCTCGTCATATAAATCCCCGCAACGAATTTGCAATATGAATTGTTACACCTGAATCAATCCACCATGTATTGGTGAAATAATTAACATAAAGGGATTCCTCAACAAAAGTAATAACATCAATACCTTTATCTTGAAGCCATTTCTTGAAGGCAAAACAATTCTTTCGAATATGCCCAAGTTTTCCACAATGGCGACAAGCATTAGAATCGTTGGCTTCTCCATCAGTCGCCTTTTTTAGGCTTCTTTTAGTGAGATCCTTTTGAAAATTGGCCTTTTTCTTTAAACTGATTAGACTTAGGCTTCATATATTGATTCACAAACTTCTTATACCTCTTCTTTTGTGCATGCTTTACCTGATTAATATGGTCAATTCTTTCAGCCTTAAGCCTTCTTCTTCTTGCACACATCGCGCCATCATTTCATCAATCTCCCATTTCACATCCATTGCATTATAGTTGATTATAAATGGAGAGAATTTAGGAGGTAGAGATGACATAATAAAATGGACAAGGAAACCATTAGAAATTTCCATCTCCATAGTCTTAAGTTTGGCAGTCATGTTGCATTTCTTCATAATATGCTCTCGAAGACTTCCAGTGGGATCATATTTTCCATCAATCGGCCTTCTAATAAGACTTGTTGCATAAATTTTAGAAGAACCTTTGAACTGATATGCAATTTACGCAAACTACCCTTTAGTTGTCTCACAGTCAGGAAGGGCTCCCCTCATACTCTGTGTAATGGAGCCCTTTATCATCATAAGGCACTTGCGATTAGAGTCATCCCACTTAGCCTTGATAACATCATATTACTTCTTGAGGCCCTCATAATTTTCAGTATTTTCTTTAGGTGCCTTAGGAGGATCATTAAGGAGAGCATAATCAATATTCAATAAGGCCATCGTAATTTCTAGCTTCTCCTTCCATGTATCATAGTTGCTGCCATTAAGTTGCTCTATTCCATTAAGCATCCCAGTAATATGAGAACATTAGGTGCTGCAAAAGAGAATTCAAAATTGCTTCAGTAGGCACCATCATCATAATCAAACTTTATTGATCAAATTCAAATCAGCTTTGGCCAGAAATGAATATGAACAACAAAATTTTGTGCACAAATATTCATCAATTATATTTGGCCAAATTGACAAATAAAAGCCACACATTAATAATCCTCATCATTAATTTCCTTCCATTAATCCCATTCACATCATCTTTGGCCAGAAGTTAAACGAATTAATAAAAGAACTTTGTGGTCTAAATGCTCATCAAACAATTTTGGTCAGAATGACAAAGCACAAAACCACACTTTATTTGAGGATTCATTAAACTTTATTTCGCATCGGAAATCATTATAACATAATCATCATAATAAATATCATAATAAACCATGACTAATTATTCTAACAAGCTAAACCATGTAAAATACTAAGCATAAAACATAACAACTAATAACATAAATAAAACATAATTGAAAATAAGCCCATAAACATCAATTTGACTAAACTGGGCCAAAACTAGCCCAGCCTAGCCCATAAAACTAGGACCTGGATGCCCAGCATATATATATATATATTCTTTTGTCATGAGTATTTTGCCGCAACTGGGCCAAAACCGGCCCATCCTAGCTTACTTATTCCGCCGGACCCCTCTTGGGCCTCTGGCCCGTTTCCTTGCGTCAGGGGTGACACGAGCCGTCAGATGCCGATCCAAAGGTCAGAGGTGTGCGCGCGCGTGGGACAAAACCCACCGCGTTGCCGCTAGCCGCCCCCACCCTCCTCCCCCGAAACCCTAACTCTTACCTGATCCCCTTCCTCACCTTCTCCTCCTCTGCTCCCGCGATGACCGTGCGAGAAACAGAGAACGGCGACGGCGACGAGCACCGCACGGCCAGAGAGAGAAAGAGAGCGGCGTCATCCATACCCCCTCGCCGGAGCTGTGTGTGGCTTTGGCTAGCGCGCACCTCCGTCGAGCAGCGCTAGGCGGCGCTCTATGCAGCGTTGACGATCGTCACCAACCTGGTACCGCAGCGGCCTTCCACGGCAACGAGCGGCGAGGGAGAACCGCCACAGCCCGGCGCAGTGGACGGCATGGTCACTCGGGGCCCCGCCCGAGCTCACCTGCCGGCATAAGAGGATGGCTTCAACACCGCCGTGGCCAGCGACGACGAAGAGGCCCGTAAGGTAAAATCTGCTACCCTTATCGCAGTTTAGGGTTAGGATCTTCCGATTTGGGAAGAAAATTCATCATCTTTGGGGACTTTCATGAACTAGTGTTTCGAAAAATGGGGAATTTCATCAGTAACTCAATCCCCTTTTTATTCATTTCAATCCGAAACCTTGATATGGTTCCAGAGGGGATTCCATTAGGAAACTTGATCCCAGGGTTTGAAGTAAAGGCGTACGTGGTGCCAGAAGTCCACGGAGTATGACACACTGACGCATCGCAGAGTAAAGGAGTGGCGTACATGGCGCCAGAAGTCCATGAAGTGTGGCGCACTGTCGTGTCGCGAGGAGTGGTTACCGAAAGAAAAGGAGACACTCCAGAAGCAAGAAGAGCAATGTCGGGCACAAAAATCTACGCCGCACTGCCTCCAACTAGACAGGAGCTGAGACGACTAGGACTGATGCCAACATGCTAGCGAAGCATGTTGGACTACTATCCGAAGAATGTTCAACTTCCGACGACTGACAATCCGGTGAAGATTAAGCAAGAAAAGCAATGTTTCCTTATGGAGGAACCGGCAAAGTTCGAGGATGGAAACAAGGAAGAGTGTTGGCATCAAGCAATGCCAACATCGTGGCCAGAAGAGGACGAGGTGTATTTTACGCGGCTACAGTTTTTTAAGGTAATTATTTCAGGTGAGTAGCCGATAAAGTACACAGAAGATTTCCTGCAAAGGACTGAAGAAAAGGTGATGTTTGAAGATGTCAACAAAGAGGATAGTGTAGATGAGTCGACAAGAGTGCAGTGGATGTCATGGATGCCACGAAGATTGACGAAAGCAATATCGGTGATGAAGGATGAAGTGGTGAAAGTAATACCGAGGGTAACACTACTACGCGAGGCAAGTGGCATATTTGGGACCTAGGTCGAAGCGAAGAGCACACCGTGTTTAGGAGATGAATGTTGGAAATAAACACGTTGTGTGCCGTACAGTTTGTACTCTGGCTAGTATGTTGTGAACGTGTTGTACTAGGAGTTGGATACCAAGTCGGTTTAGTATTAGTAGCTATAGTCGGTTGGCAAATCGTAGTATATATACATATATGTAGCCTGGCTTGTAAATTACCGATTTGAGAGAAGAAATAAAGAAAGGAGTAGCAAAGCTTGCTAGGTGCGTGTCTAGCTGATCCATTGGGTGGTTGCCTGTGTGGTTAGCTTGATTCGTACGCGCGTGTTGCCGGAGTTGTACGAGGAGCCTTGTTACGTCCGCGTACCGTCCGAAAACACTCGACAAATGCGAAATGAAGATCGGGTTAGGGCTAACACCCAGAAGCGATGAGGAGAGCGATGAGGAGAGCGATGAGAAGAAGGCCAGCGACTTCGCCTCTAGACTCTGATGAGGAGATGTGAGGTCACTCTCGGTGTTTTCTAAGTTTACTGAATGAAGAAGGGCATGAAGAATATCTGGTAATGGCTTAAGCTAGCCTTATATAAGTACCAATATTCCCGTACATTCTGAGAATAGCCGAAGAATCTACTTAGTTTAAGCTGCAACTGTAGTACATAAATGAGACTAGCTTGTGTGAATCTAATTGAGATCATAAAAGTGAAGTTTTTTTTAGAAACGGGAGCTTAGCCTGGCCACTGCATTAGACGATGCTCACGGCCGCTTTTATTGTCAAGTTTTAAAAAGGACAAAGGTTTATTATAAACTTGAATGATACTTCGCGCGATGCTACGGGGATCACTTGAGAAAGTACATCATATTATAAACAGAATTTTATATGAGACGTGATACAATATGTTTTCTAAATGAATATGTAAAATTTAATTGATCATAATATATATATATATATATATATATATATATATATATTCAATTATTAATATGAATCATTGGATGGTTTAAGAAATTGATGATGTGTATTTTTCATGTACTGATTAATAAATATTAATGAAGATGACATGGATAATTGATTGGCTAGGAGAATAGATGATGTTGATAGATTGCATGTTGAGATAGAAAAATCAATAATGCATGCTAGTGGGGTTTTGTTTTATAAGTATAGATCACTGATCCACCAAAGTGCTGACAATGATCAACCATTCGAAAATGGAAACTCTAACCATCTATCATCTCAACATGAAACCAGGAGGCGCACTCGTGGGTTGGACCCCCATCGTCCTCCCTGGTCCATGGATCAGACTTCCAGCATGCCCCGGGCATGGCTTTATGTTCTCGAGGACCCCAACCATGGATTCGTGGAGGGACGACGGCCATAGGCTGCAGCGCCGAGATCCAACCTCGAGACGGGTCCGAGCTTCACCACCGGGATTGAAGAACTGTAAGATTCTGATTAGTTTTCTTATCGTGCTTTTTTTCAGTAAAAATTTGCAGCTGGTCGATGTCTACGCACACTTCTATTCTTGTAGACAGTGTTGGGCCTCCAAGTGCAGAGGTTTGTAGAACAACAGAAAGTTTCCCTTAAGTGGATCACCCAAGATTTATCGAACTCGGGGAGATAGAGGTCAAAGATATCCCTCTCAAGCAACCCTGCAATTACGATACAAGAAGTCTCTTGTGTCCCCAACACGCCTAATATAATTGTCAGTTGTATAGGTGCACTAGTTTGGTGAAGAGAGAGTAAAATAAAAGTAATATGGATAATTATAAATGAAAATAGCAATTTGAAATGAAAATGGCAGTAAGAAAACATGTAGCAGAACTGGTTGGAAACGGTGTTTCAATGCTTACAAACAAGGCCTAGGGATCCTACTATCACTAGAGAACACTCTCAACAATGATAACATAATTGAATGCATAAATGTCTCTCTTCACTACACTACTCTGAACCACTCTCCGGTCGAATAACAAACACCAATTCATTCCGTAGGGCTGCAAAAAGCACTCCTCAAAGTCGCATTCCCATGTCTAGTCAACCCTACGCTGTCACTATGAGCGCCCTAGAAGGTACTAGGCAAAAACCACAATTTCATAGGGTCATCCAACACAAGGTATAACTATCATGCTAAACCACATGGTGCACACACTATCACCTTTACACCGTGATCAAAGTGTTTACGGAGATCTCATAACAAAACCACTTGAGTAGCATAACAGATGAAGAGTAACATCTAATTATTCAACTAGATTACAAAGCTCACGATCACATAAAGATCACACCATTAGAGAGAGAGATGAATACATATCTAACGGTAGAGCCCTCAGCCCCCGGGGAGAACTACTCCCTCCTCATCATAGGAGACAACAATGGCAATGAAGATGGCGGTGGAGTCGATGGAGATGGCTCCGGGGGCACTTACTCGTCCGGCAGGGTGCCGGAACAAAGATTTCTGTCCCTCAAAACTTGTTGGCGGCGGCGGCGGAGCTACGGATGTTTTTGGGTCATATATAGGCGAAAGGGCGATGCCGGGGGTGGCCAAGGGGCCACACCACCCGGTGGTGCGGCCAGGGGGACCCGCGCCACCCTATGGTGTGGCCACCCGATGGCCCCCCTCCGGGTCTCTTCGGAACTTCCTTGACCCTCCGGGACTTCTAAGACTTCTAGCTTTTGAATCTTCCAATTCCGAGAATATTTTCAGAACAACTTTTCTGAAACTAAAAACAACGGAAAACATGAACTGGCTATGTGGCATTTTGCCAATAGGTTAATCCCGGGAAATCGATAAAAATGACATAAAGTGTATAGAAAACATGTGGGAAACAACATGAAAACAACATGGAACATCAGAAATTAAGGATAGATTTATGACGTATCAACATCCCCAATAATGTAAAAGCATAAGTAAGCTGAGATCATAGAACTTAAACACAAGCATGATAAATAGAATTTTAATAATAAAGCACAGCAATCACGTTGCATCAGGAGAAGTACCACAAATAAAAGATCATGAATAACAATGCAACAAAAGATATACATTTGTTTCAAGTATAGAGAAAACATGGCAAAGTGATATTTCGCTAATTCCTAAGAGTGGGGCAGAACATAAATGCCAGGACACCTTCAAAGTTCATGAGGAAGAATAGACCAAATAATTAGAGAACAAGAAATAACACATCATAAATCAATTAATAATGTTTTTGGGACAAATGCACATAAAACTCAGAATGGCAACTATGCTCTCTCAATTGTGCATAAAGTTAGAAGATGGAGACTCAACATAAAGTAAAAGAAAGGTCCTTCGTAGAGGGAAGCGTGGATCACTCATGTGCTAGAGCTTTTATTTTATTAAACAGAGGTATAAAAGCTTGACACTCCTCCCAACCATCTTACACAAACCATGGCTATCCGAATCCTCGGGTGCCTGCCAACAATCACATACCATGGAGGAGTGTCTATATTTTTTAGAGAGGTGTATGCTTAAACGAATGGTAAACAAAAAATACAGTATGTCATAAGATAACTAGACTTCACAAGAGCGGGTCCCATAAAAGGACGCATCTGGGTAGAAGGTCATCCCTCTTTCTCTTTTATTTATACAATTATGGTTTGACTCATAAATGAGGGACAAAAATAGTGAAGAGAATTTGTTGTTATTAATTTCTGGTTGGGCACCCCGCTGCCAGCTCTTCTATCATTGGATAAGCGGATGAAGCCACTAGTAGTCCAGGGTATGAAAGTCCAATCAACAAGTAAGATAAAGACTCTCTATTTACGTCCTCATGAGCTAAAATAGGAGCAAAAAAGAGGAGTAATTTTGAAAGTTTTAAAGGTAACACATGAGATATTTACTTTGGAGTGGCGGTTAAATACCACATGTAGTATATATGGTCGACACAACGGGAAAACTTTGGTTTTTAGTAGTTGGATGCACGAGTAGAGCTCATACTCAGTATAGGTGGAGACTAACAAAAGACTAGGTGCGACAAATCAAGAGAGCATAAGAGCCATAACCATCCATAGCGACATAAACATCATTAATCAAAGCATAAGTGGTATCACAAGTTCAAAAACTAAATGATCATAGAGGCTATAAGTGACTTTTTCATAGTCATAAACATGGTGTGAGCATGCGCCAAGTCAACCAAATAAAACATTCAAAGGGGATCACCACAAATTTATGCTTCAATATGACAAGAACAACTCATGATTCTTTCAATGGAACATAAACACTCTCATCTATTTTAGGTTAATCATGCTACTAAATAACCACAAGACTTTAGAATTAAAATAACATCTAGCATGATATGAAAAAGTCTAGCCACAGTCTATACAAGCTTCTACTTGCACAGCTATAAATTCTACTACAATCAGCAGTTTCTTTTCCCAACAAGCACCATACAAAGCATGCTTTAACAAAAACTCTCTAAATGCTACAGCAAGAAAACATGAGAGTACTCACATAACGCTACTAAAACTAACAGATCTGAACAAGAGATGCAATGAAAACAAGTGCTAAACAGGAATTTTTGCAGTAACTAGAAGAAAAACTAAGAATACTAGCATAGAAAGCGGAGCGTGTCTCTCTCCCAAACAAGGAATGCTAGGTTCCAACTATAAACTACAGCAAAGAAAAATAAACAAATTGAAAGAAAAAATAACTGACGCTCCAAGTAAAATTCATATAAAAATATAGTTTCACTATAAGTGACCTGATAAATTGTTGATGAAGAAGGGCATGCCTTGGGCATCCCAAAGCTTAGATTCTTGGGTCTTCTAAAAATATTCTTGGATGAACCACGGGGGCATCCACAAGGTTTGACCTTGCACAATTCTTGATCACATATATCACCCTCTTCTCTTGACCCTTGAAAACTTCCTACACACCACACTCAAAGAGTAATTCGCATTACAGGGTTAATGCAACAATAAAAAAATTCATGGGTTACCCCCGGTAACGTCTGCCGTGATGTAAAAACCCTCTCCCAAACACCAGAGTCGAATTTCCCCAAGATAAGTTACCCCCGGTAACGTCTGCCGTGATTATCCCACGACAGTTGGCGCCCACCGTGGGGCCTGCGTCCAAGGGTGTTTACATCACGGGAGAAGCTCGGGAGAGCATGAAGAACCTCGTCATCGGCGAGATCTACACCAACCCCGAAGGAGAGAAGATGGTGGACGATTTTGGCTGGGGGCCAGAGTCGGATTTGCTGGATGCCGGATCTATCGTCACAATCGGCCGGGTCAACGTCTTCGTCGGCATGGTACGTACGTCCGGTTCAATTCATGATAATGTTGAATACGATTCCGTGTCAGGAGGAGCGACCTGCGTTCAGTCGGATGGGGAAGAGTCGGTCGGGACGATCGGTCCGATAGAAGAGCCCACCACGAAGAGGGAACAGCCGGAGGAGCCGACATGGACCCCGCGTGGCCGGGTCACGAGGGAGGATGATACCGAAGAGGATAGTTATGAAGAGGATAGTTGCGATGAGGAAGAGTATGAATCTGCACCAGGCATCACGCGCCAGGTCGCGGTCTACACGGCCCCTGCAACCAATCTTAATCAGGGGGACGTGACTACGGCCGCGGTCGAAGCGGCGCGAGCACTAGCTCAGCAACAAAATCCGGTTGATGGAAACCCGGTCATAGCCCGGGTTGACGGAGAGTCGGCTTCAGTCACCAGCAACACCCCGGAAAGTGAATTGCAAAGAAACATGTTTGGGTTTATGACAAACAGAACGCCAGGAGCAGGGCCCTCAAATCCGCGAAATCCGGCCCTGTTCAACAATAACCTGATCTTGGATCCTACGATGCTAGCAACGGTGATAACCCCGGAAAACGCGGCGGCACGCGCTGCGGATCTGGATGTGGCCCGCCGTGCATTAGACCAACAGAGGAGAGATGTAGAAGCCGAGAGGCAAGGGATAGCAGCGCGCAGGCGCGAGCTGGAGGCATTGGAGAACCGGCTCCAGGTTCAGTCGACCAGGATGCACAATCAGAGATACCAAACGAGATTACCGGCAACGGGAGGAACTTTAAACCCGGCCGCGCTGTTTATTACACCTCAGGACCAACCTATTCCAGCTGTGAATCAGGAAACCGTACATCAGCCTGCAACCCTGGGAGGACAGCCGGCAAACGTACAAGCCGGGTTACCAACATTGCAAACAGGGATCGTAACTGGCAATACAGCACCACCACCACCACCGCCACGATTTCACACTCCACCAGGTCACTTCAATAACCCCATGGACAATGTATATGCAGCAACATTGGCATTGGATCGCATCCCCATAATAGAGTCACCCCATGCGGAGGAGACCCGGCGGGCGATAGATCTATTGCGCACAGCAGTGGCTCAGCAAGCCAATTACCCGGATAACAGGAGTGGAATGCATGGAACGCCGTATGTTAGCCGGCATAATGGAAATACCGGTAATATTCAGACAAGCTCAGCGCGGCGGAGGGCAGAGCAGCAGCAAATGCCGCCTCCTCCCCGCAGACCAGCAACACCTGCAGTATCAGCGGCGCAAGCTATCGTGGACAGTTCACGAGCCAGGCGCGCAGCAGCCGGGTCCGCGGTACGAGGGCCGGTAGTGGTTGCACCCCCCGCCGTACCGGCGGCCGGATCACATGTTTCCCGGGTGAGGCCAGTACTGGCAATCTTAGCCGGGCCCAAGTGTTTGTCAGACGTCATCAGAGACGAGGCTTACCCTGATAAGTTCAAGGAACCAGGTAAAGTGGTCAATTACGAGCCAACCATGGATCCAGAAACCTGGCCGAGTAGTTATGAGATGGCCATGTCAATTCGCAACACATCTGAAAATCTGCAAGCCAAGTTTATGTACCTGATGATCTCAGAGGGGGCAGCAAAGTTATGGTTCAACAATTTACCAGAAAAATCTATCAATTCATGGAGTGAGCTGAAAGTTGCATTTATCAAGCACTTTCATGGGACGTGCAGGAAGTTATTCACAATCGATGATCTAGAACGATGTGTCCAGAAGAAGGGTGAGTCGGCGCGCAGTTGGGTGCGCCGGGTTATGGAAATACTTCACTCGTCCACGGATATTCAGCCAAAGGATGCGCTACAGGCTATGGCAAAAACATGCAAGTACATACCCCTAGTGCAAAAGCTAACACGCATGAAATCTAGTCGGAATGCTTCGGAGGTTACTATGGGAGAGTTGATGGACGCGTGCAACAAGCACGCCGCCACGGACACCACAGAGGAGGATGTTGATGAGAAGAAAGCCAAAGCCAACGCAAGCAACAATGGAAGACCCAGCAATGGATCTGCGCCGGGTAACAATGGAGGAAATAATGGAAACAACCAGAACAAGCGCCCGTATGAGGGAAGTTCCGAGTTTATCGCCAACACAGAGGCCGGGTTTGCAAGACCTAGAGCAGAAGGAAATTTCAACGGAGGAAACTTTAATGGAGGAAATTACCAAGGACCGCCAAGGCCGGCTAACCATATAGAGGCCTTCAGGATGCCCTGTCCGTGTCATAGCAGGAACGGCAGGCCGGCTAATCATTCGCTGGAACAGTGCGTGGATTTACAGAGATGGAAGAACGAGGAAATACAGAAGGCAATGCGAGGCGCAGGCCGGGGAGCAGGACCGGGTCCGGGTGGTAACCCGGGCAACGGCCCACCCCCAGCAGGCAACCCAGGAGGTGGCTGTTGGGGGAAAGATAACCTGGTACCCCTAAGGACGAAGAAAATATGACCAGCCAGAAGCGAGACCCGGCCAGGAGGCAAAGCCTGGTCTGGGGGTAACTCAGCTTTGGAAGATGCTATAGAAGGAAGATTCTGGAAGACCCGGAAACCTTGTACAAGTTGGAGACTCGAGACTTGGAGGTCACGCAGGGGACCTAGATTAGGACTCTTAATATGGTATGACCCAGTTTTTACCTTGTACGACCAGGAGACCAGCCGCCCATATAAGCAGGCTCCTAGGTCATAGAGAGAGAGAGATTTCGGGTAGAAACCCTAAATTCCAGGTCTCGGCGAGAGTCAGCACGAGCCAAATCCCAGGTCTCGGCGAGAGTCAGCACGAGCCAAATCCCAGGTCTCGGCGAGAGTCGGCCAAATTCCAGGTCTCGGCGAGAGTCGGCCAAATTCCAGGTCTCGGCGAGAGTCAGCACGAGCCAAATTCCAGGTCTCGGCGAGAGTCAGCACGAGCCAAATTCCAGGTCTCGGCGAGAGTCGGCCAAATTCCAGGTCTCGGCGAGAGTCAGCACGAGCCAAATTCCAGGTCTCGGCGAGAGTCGGCCAAATTCCAGGTCTCGGCGAGAGTCAGCACGAGCCAAATTCCAGGTCTCGGCGAGAGTCGGCCAAATTCCAGGTCTCGGCGAGAGTCAGCCCGAGCTAAATTCCAGGTCTCGGCGACATTGCAGTCCGAGCCTCTAGATCGATTGCTAATAAGATCCCAGCTGGAAGTAAGCTATTATCTCCCATGGAGAGGTCGAACCAGGATAATCCTTGTGTATAAGACAAAGAGATCTAAGAACCCTAGCAAGATCGTGTGATATCGAGCATCGAGTGTAATCCCAGAGTTGAGTTATTATATCAAGATCGGAGACTCGGCGACTTTGATTGCCGGCTGCCAGATCGAATTGCACCATGTTTTCCTCTGAGCTAAACCCTCTCCCAAACGCCTGTGTCGTCTTGCCCCAGGATCAGTTACCCCAGGTAACATCTGCCGTGATTATCCCACGACAGTTGGCGCCCACCGTGGGGCCTGCGTCCAAAGGTGTTTACATCACGGGAGAAGCTCGGAAGAACACGGAGAATCTTGTCGTGGGCGAGATCTACATCGACCCCAAATGAGAAAAGATGGTGGACGATTCCGGCTGGGGGCCAGAGTCGGATCACCTCGAATCCGGATCTGTCATCACAATCGGCCGGGTCAACATCCTCATCGGCATGGTACGTACGTCCGGTTCAATCCCCGATGATTTTGAGTATGATTCTATATCAGCTTAGCCCAAGAGTGCTGCGCAACTTCGGTTAGCATGGCCCGGAGCGCTTCGCAAAAATTTATATCAGCTTAGCCCAAGAGTGCTGCGCAACTTCGGTTAGCATGGCCCGGAGCGCTTCGCAAAAATTTATATCAGCTTAGCCCAAGAGTGCTGCGCAACTTCGGTTAGCATGGCCCGGAGCGCTTCGCAAAAATTTATATCAGCTTAGCCCAAGAGTGCTGCGCAACTTCGGTTAGCATGGCCCGGAGCGCTTCGCAAAAATTTATATTAGCTTAGCCCAAGAGTGCTGTGCAACTTCGGTTAGCATGGCCCGGAGCGCTTCGCAAAAATTTATATTAGCTTGGCCCGAGAGTGCTTCGCAATATTGTAAAATATTCTATTAATATTAGCTTAGCCCAAGAGTGCTGCGCAACTTCGGTTAGCATGGCCCGGAGCGCTTCGCAAAAATTTATATTAGCTTGGCCCGAGAGTGCTTCGCAATATTGAGAAATATCCTATTAGTATAAGCTTAGTCCAAGAGTGCTTCACAACTTCGGTTAGTGTTGCCCAAAGAGTTCTTGGCAACAGTATGTGGATCAATGTGGTAATGTTGCACAATTAAGCCTTTACTTTATAAACATTGATCCGGGTCTTGGGGGCTCTTACTTGAATAGTTTGTAGCTGCAATCCTAAGACCTGGCTTTTATGCCGCCAGTATAATCCTTGCGTATCTTGCTTAAGCTCGATGTGACTCGCACTTATATGGCCTGTTTGCTCTCCTGTAATCTCAATCAGTTATGATGCCCATGGGGACTTAACTGACCCTGTTTTTCAGAGTGAGTTCAGCAGTGATAATCCATGCGAAAGCCGGCTTACAGTTAAAGGTTTGCAAAGGAGTCATCTAAACCATCGACATATTGAGAGGACCCACCTCGGTAACCTGGAGGCATAAGAACCCAGGAAGAAACATGATTTATGGGATGTTATTGAGATAAACCTGGAGGCGTATGAACCCAGGAAGAATAACCGGGTTTTATCCTTTATATATTATTTGTCTTATTTCGGGAGTTTAACCTGGATGATCGAGCTTGCTGCTTCACATGAAACATGACGCCTAAAATCAAGATCATGAAGGAGAACAAGACCAGCTCGAATCCAGCTTAAACTTGGGGGCTACTGTTGGGGGAAAGATAACCTGGTACCCCTAAGGACGAAGAAAATATGACCAGCCAGAAGCGAGACCCGGCCAGGAGGCAAAGCCTGGTCTGGGGGTAACTCAGCTTTGGAAGATGCTATAGAAGGAAGATTCTGGAAGACCCGGAAACCTTGTACAAGTTGGAGACTCGAGACTTGGAGGTCACGCAGGGGACCTAGATTAGGACTCTTAATATGGTATGACCCAGTTTTTACCTTGTACGACCAGGAGACCAGCCGCCCATATAAGAAGGCTCCTAGGTCATAGAGAGAGAGAGATTTCGGGTAGAAACCCTAAATTACAGGTCTCGGCGAGAGTCAGCACGAGCCAAATCCCAGGTCTCGGCGAGAGTCGGCCAAATTCCAGGTCTCGGCGAGAGTCGGCCAAATTCCAGGTCTCGGCGAGAGTCGGCCAAATTCCAGGTCTCGGCGAGAGTCAGCACGAGCCAAATTCCAGGTCTCGGCGAGAGTCAGCACGAGCCAAATTCCAGGTCTCGGCGAGAGTCGGCCAAATTCCAGGTCTCGGCGAGAGTCAGCACGAGCCAAATTCCAGGTCTCGGCGAGAGTCAGCACGAGCCAAATTCCAGGTCTCGGCGAGAGTCGGCCAAATTCCAGGTCTCGGCGAGAGTCAGCACGAGCCAAATTCCAGGTCTCGGCGAGAGTCGGCCAAATTCCAGGTCTCGGCGAGAGTCAGCCCGAGCTAAACTCCAGGTCTCGGCGACATTGCAGTCCGAGCCTCTAGATCGATTGCTAATAAGATCCCAGCTGGAAGTAAGCTATTATCTCCCATGGAGAGGTCGAACCAGGATAATCCTTGTGTATAAGACAAAGAGATCTAAGAACCCTAGCAAGATCGTGTGATATCGAGCATCGAGTGTAATCCCAGAGTTGAGTTATTATATCAAGATCGGAGACTCGGCGACTTTGATTGCCGGCTGCCAGATCGAATTGCACCATGTTTTCCTCTGAGCTAAACCCTCTCCCAAACGCCTGTGTCGTCTTGCCCCAGGATCAGTTACCCCAGGTAACATCTGCCGTGATTATCCCACGACAGTGGCAATCCGGGTAACAACCAGGGAGGAGCTGGAGGCTTCCAGGCTAACCCCAAGCAGTTGGGGCAGTACCACGTTCACACCACAGGAACTTCTAACAAGGATAGAAAGATACTCAAAAATGCAGTAAACTCGGTTTCTTCGGCTGTCCCGAGATACTTGAGATGGTCGGATCAAGAGGTAACGTGGAGCAGAAGGGATCACCCGGAAAGAATAGAACATCCGGGTGTCTTAGCATTGGTGGTTGCACCACAGGTTAATGGTTATGAGTTGAAAAAGGTGCTAATGGATCGCGGAAGCAGCATCAATATCCTACATTGGGAAACTTTCCTACGCATGGGCCTCAAGGAGTCCCAGCTACAGAAAAGTTCTACAGTTTTTCACGGGATCGTGCCGGTTCACTCGGCGTGCCCCGAGGGGAAGATTACATTGGAGGTCGCTTTTGGAGAATCAAAGGATAATTTCCGAGTGGAGTGACTCACGTTCGAGGTGGTAAAGTTGCGCAGCCCCTATCACGCGTTGTTTGGAAGGCCGGCTTACGCCAAGTTCATGGCCAGGCCGTGTTACGTATACCTACAGCTAAAGATCCCGGGTCCCAAGCAAACCATCACCATACATGGGAGCCGGGTTATAGCAGCTGAGTGTGACGAAGGAGACGCGGCAATGGCGGAACAAGCTTGCAGAAAGGAAGAGCTCAAGTATTACCGGTCTCAAGTAGATCCGGATGACAGAACAGCGTTAAAGAGGCCAAATACGGAGGACGAGAGAGCAAAGTTCAAGGCAGCACAGGACACAAAGATGGTGGCTTTTGTTGAAGGTGATCCCTCCAAGCAATTTGCTATATGATCTAACCTAGACAGCAAGCAAGAAGAGGCGCTCATTGAGTTTATTCGCGGCAATCAAGATGTTTTCGCTTGGACGCCCAGTGATATGCCAGGTATCCCGACTGAGTTAGCTGAGCACAGTTTGCATGTTGATCCTAAGTCCCGGCCTGTGAAGAAGGGCCTGAGAAAAATGAATGAGGAGAGAAGAAAAGCTATAGGAGAAGAAATTGCCCGGTTATTGGCAGCCGGCTTTATCATGGAGGTATTCTACCCGGATTGGTTGGCAAATCCGGTTCTAGTACTGAAAAAGGGTAACGAGTGGAGGATGTGCATAGATTACACGAGTCTCAACAAGCACTGCCAAATGATCCATTTGCCCTTCTGAGGATAGATCAGATCATACATGCAGTGGCTGGAAGCGACCTATTATGTTTCCTGGACGCGTATTCCGGGTATCATCAGATCAAGCTCAAGAAGGAAGATTGGGAGAAAACATCGTTCATAACCCCCTTTGGGGCTTTCTGTTACAAAACCATGACTTTTGGGTTAAAGAATGCTGGCGGAACTTACCAGAGATGCATCCAGAAGTGCTTTGAGGATCAGATTGGACGCAATGTTCATGCCTATGTGGATGACGTGGTAATCAAGACCAGGAAAGCGGAAACATTTATTGATGATCTAAAGGAAACGTTCAAGAATTTGAGAAGGTATCAGATGAAACTCGACCCTACAAAGTGCGTGTTTGGAGTTCGAGCAGGAAAATTACTTGGATTCATTGTTTCCGAGAGAGGAATCGAGGCAAACCCGGATAAGATCAAAGCTATCCAGAGTCTGAAAAAGCCGTAAAATTTGAAGCATGTTCAAAAACTTACAGGATGCGTAGCAGCATTAAGCCGGTTCATATCCAGACTCGGGGAGAAGGCAATTCCCTTATACCGGCTCTTGAGGAAATCCGACAAGTTCCTTTGGGACCAAGAGGCGGATGAGGCGTTCGAGGCACTAAAGAAGCAATTATCTGAGGCACCAGTCTTAGCAGCTCCGGGTCCTAAGGAGCCCATGTTACTATATATTGCGGCTGGACCCCGGGCGGTTAGCGCAGTGGTTGTTGTTGAGCGTAAAGAGGATGGAAAAGATCACCCGGTACAGAGGCCGGTTTATTACGTAAGCGAGGTATTATCGGAAGCAAAGCAGCGTTACCCACATTGGCAGAAGTTGGTTTTCGGGGTCTTCATGGCCAGCTGGAAATTGAAACCATATTTTCAGGAACACCCCATAACAGTGGTTAGCTCTATACCAATGTCGGATATTATCAGAAACTCAGATGCAACAGGTAGAATAGCCAAGTGGGCCATTGAGATGGGAGATTATCATATCAACTACGAGCCCAGGTCAGCAATCAAATCCCAAGCTTTAGTCGATTTCATCAATGATTGGACTCACACAAGCAGTACGAGGGATCAGGAGCTGGGGTGGTACTTACATCACCCAAAGGAGATAAACTGAGCTATGTGTTGCAAATTCACTTTGATTGCTCCAACAAAGTGGCCGAGTATGAGGAATTATTACACAGATTGAGAATAGCCAAGGATATGAACTTCAGGCGGATACGATGCTATGGAGATTCGGATCTTGTGGTGCAGCAGGTCTCAGGAACCTGGGATAGGAAGGATGCAACTATGGCAGCATATCGCAGAGAGGTGGACAGGGTCGCCGGGTGTTTTTCCGGGTATGAGGTGGAGCATATTGACAGGCGAAAGAACGAGGCAGCAGATGCACTCGCAAGACTCGGCTCACGCAGAGAGCCGGTTCCACCCAATGTTTTCCTGGACGAGTTATGGCGGCCATCTGTTAAAACCGAGTCTGAGGAAGAGGTGGCTAACCAAGACCCGGATTTTGAGCTCGTGGCCACGATACGTGCTGTTCCCGAGTGGACATAGCCGTTTTTAGCTTATTTATCACGGGGTGAGTTACCACCACAGGAAGTTTTAGCAAGGCAAATTCTGAGACGAGCAAAGGGCTATTCCATCATCAATGGCGAGTTATATAAAAGGAGTGCAGCAGGAGTCTTTTTGCGCTGTGTAGCACCAGAAGAACGCCGGCAGATTCTGAAAGAGATCCATGAAGGTGACTGTGGGCATCATGCATCCACAAGATCCCTTGTGGCCAAAGCATATCGACACGGTTTCATTTGGCTCACAGCCTTAGCAGACGCGGAGCGCTTGGTGGCAAGGTGCGATGGATGTCAAAGGTACGCTCGCCAAATCCATGTGCCGGCTACGGAGTTGCAAACAATCCCATTAACCTGGCCGTTCGCTGTTTGGGGCATGGACATGGTGGGCCCCTTCCACATGTCACCCTGCAAAAAGACCCATCTCTTGGTAGCCATCGACAAATTTACAAAGTGTGTTGAAGTTATGCCAGTTACCAATTGCGAAGCAATCACGGCAGTCAAGTTCTTAAAAAGAATCATCTACAGGTTTGGGTATCCTCACAGCATAATAACAGACAATGGAACCAACATGTCCCTTGGTGAGATGGAAAAATTCTGTCGGAACAATGGAATCCGGCTTGACATAGCTTCAGTAGCACATCCACAACCTAATGGACAAGTGGAAAGGGCAAACCAGGAATTACTTTGTGGGTTAAAGCCACGGCTGCGGGTTCCATGCATCAGAGCTGCTGGAGCATGGGTAGAAGAGTTACCATCAGTGGTTTGGGGGATTAACACCACACCTAACAGATCTGTCGTGGGATAATCACGGCAGATGTTACCTGGGGTAACTGATCTTGGGGCAAGTCGACACAGGTATTTGGGAGAGGGTTTAGCTCGAAGGAGGGCATGGCGAAAGTAATCTAAGAACCGGAAAGCAACTCGCCGGCTCTCGATATGATTATACTGGATACTCGATAACAGGTGTTACAACTATGACTTGAATCTCTGGCAAACTAAACCTAGGGGCCGGTTTATAAAGCACCCGTACACCCCTAACTTGCCCTTCAAGGCACATCTTGAGTCCTACTCGGACTCCACATACAAAGCCTAACTTTCCTTATCGCAACCCACAAGCCGGGTTACGAATCTCACAAGCCTTTGGGCCTTCTAGTAACCTCTTTACCCCTATCCGGGTATTGCTCAGCTCACCTCGGGCCGGATTATACCTTGAAGTGGGCCTACCGGGTTACTATCCCCCCATCAGTAGTCCCCAGAATAGCCTGGGCTTCCAAGATTTACTCTTCGAAGTGCTGGCTATTCCCTGCAGAAATATTGGATACAAAAACACATGAAGATCAAGATACAATATGTTGACGGATGGCTGGAATTAGCACCAAGGGGGCCAGGCAAAGACCCGGCTCTCCCTTAAAGGTTCTCTCTTAATCTTCCAAACTCGAGCCTTAATAGGGAACTCCGTGATTTTGCACCTTCTTTGATAATTATCGCTGATACCAAGAAGAAGATTCCCCCTTCCCTTTTCTCGGGATCATATTGGTCTGTGCATGGAATGCGCCTTTCAAATTTCGAAATGGCCAATTATTACTCCGCACCCCCCGGGTCTCGACCGTTAAGCTAGGCTTTTCCATCCGGGCGGTTATAAATAGGGCTCAGGGAACAAACCCAACTCTTAACGGCTCATTTTCCCCATTTCACTTCTTCTCAAATCTGAGCTCGCGGAGTGCCAACACGGAAGCCCCACGCACCTCGCCGGAGCCCATCCGCCGTCGCCTGCGCTCCGCCACCGCGCGACTCACTCCAACTCCCAAATCCGCCGACAAGCGCCCGATTCGCCGACCAACAACCTCAAAAGGACATCAATCTTGCGCCATCTGTCTCCGCAAAGCTCTACTTCAATCCCCTTTGGTAAGTTCCTCGTATCCCTCGGCTCATCCTCGCAATTTCTCATCTTTTCCTCTGATCAGATCTGAATCAAGTAGTCCGCGATTTCTCGGGCCGCGCCGGATTAGCTCAATGATACTTACCATAGACATCCCCATAGATAGGATTCATAGCTTATATTACTCTCCTAACTCCAGTAGTCATTAACATGGCCATAAATTTAGAAATAAGATCCCCAATCTAGGCTCGGGCCATATAAAATTTCCGCTCTTGTTCTACCTCCTCAGAAAATCCCACTTCTCCGAATCATTCGCAGATGGTAGGCATATAAACACCCTCATAACTTCTCCAAACATTTGCTTTTACGGAAAGCTCCATAGATTTTGTAATAGCACACAATACCCGGACACATCATACTTGACTCGGCAAGGCAATACCCGGTTTGTGCTTAAATTGCCGGTAACTGCTTATCTACTAACTTCCAAGTTTTTGTTTCTTACGCCCTTTCCTTCAATGTTTTACCAGGTCAATCCTATGGCACCCAAGAGGCAGGGGAAACAGCCGGCAAAGGCTAAATCCACAAACTCCATATCAGCCAATTGGGGGAAGTCCTCTGTTACCACGGCCAAACTGGAGGAGTTGGTCGAGCTTGGAACCCTACCTCCACAGGAAGCTATCCACTGGAGAGTACCAGGCAACGAAACCCGACCTTCCCCAGCAACAGACGAGGTAATATGTTTCGTTGAGCACGTGACCCGGGGCTTCAGGCCTCCGGGTCACCCTTTCTTCCGTGACGTCCTAGACCACTACAAACTCCGTATTTTCGATATAGGCCCAAATTCCATTTTAAACATCTCTCATTTTATCGTTCTTTCTGAGTCTTACTTGTGCACTCCGCCAAGTCTGGCTCTCTTCGTCGAACTTTTTCAGTGCAAGCCGTGTCGCGAAAGCGGCGACGGCGCACTTCTTACTTGCGGCGGGGTTTCCATCCAGCGCCGCAAGAACTCCCTAATGCCTCCTATTACACTCAATTCTCATGTGAAGCACTGGCAGCTCTCATACTTCTACTGCCAGGATACCTCTCCTCCCGGCGAAAAGAAGTTGCCGGGTTACTCGGAGGGTCAGCTTGACATCTCCGAGAAATTCAATGCCTTCGCCCCTGACTCGGACAGGGAGGCGATCTTGCCTTTGCTAGCTAGGATCTCCATCTTGTCAGCCCGAGGCCTCACCGGGCTAAACTTGGTGAAGACCTGGGTTAACTTCCGCATCCAGCCAAACTCCATTCGTGAGAAGCTGATGTGTGAATATTCGGGTCAAACCACGGACCCGATCCGTTACTCTACCAGCACCCTTGCCCCTAATGACATGAACAAAACAATCAAGGGTTTTTTAACAGAGAAGCTCGAGGTAATCCGGAGCATCGCCGGGTTAGAACCTTTTACACTCGAGAACCCCGCCCCCGCTGTAAGCTTTCTGCCTCTTGATTTTGGATTTTAACAAGCTTACCTTTATCCGCTTTTCATGATTCGATATTAACCATTATCCTGACATTTTCACCTCAGGCCGATAATGGCTTTTGGACAATCGACACTCCTCCCAATTCTGGAGACGCGGAGGAAGAAGATAACGCCGTTAATTCGGATGAAGGTGCGTACTTAACCCCCTTGCGTACATTATATCCTGTCTCCTCTTTCTCCTCATGCTATATCTTCAATATCTTTCAGAACGAGAGGACCAAGACGAAGAAGAAGAATCAGATGGCTGGGAAGAATCCGCCAGTGAGGAGGACGAGCCGGAGCCGGCCACCAAAGCCGGATCCAAAAGGAAATCCCAGAGAATCGCCCTCCAGGTTTTTATTCCGATCCCTTGCACTTTTAATTTTTGTTCTCATAACGTCATTTCGGGGCTAACCCCACCTTCACCCCTTTTGATCATAAATGAAGGAGCCACCCGCGACTAGGCGCCGAGTAACCCGGAACCATCCAGGCAACGAGGCCCTTAACCCGGGCACTTCATCGCCCCCAGCTCGACACCCTGGTATTTATATCGTAAATAGAAACTCTTTCTGGACATTCCTTTGCAACATGATCTCAAACCTTGCTTGGCATTTTTCAGTATCCTCCGGGTCTAGCAGCGGCTTTCCCTCGGACTTCCCGGTAAACACCGGGTAAGCGCCTTTTCCTGATATTATACCGAACTTTCATCCCCTTTTTTTCATAACCAAAGATTAATCGCGCCTTTGCACCTTCTTCAGAGCCACGGTTATTAGTAGCGACCAGGAGGACACCGAGGCTAAGGTCCGGGTCGAGAACGAGCCGGCTGATGATGCCTTCACCACGGCTGGCGACGAGCAAGTGTCGCCACCGGAGCCAGCTAGGCATGACGCCGAGTATCCAATCGCTTCGCACGCAGGCGAGAAGGAGAAGGGAGCAGCTTCGAGCGCGGGAGGGGGACCAGACTCCGACATTCGGATGACCCGGGTGCCACCTCCTGTTACAAGAAAAGCTCCTTTTCCCACTTTCCAGGTACCCGAGTCATCTAACTCGGATAACGCTGATTTTAACCAGCTAATGAGCGCTCTTCTCGCCATGAAAGCTTCGGAAGGAAATGTCCTAGAGCGTATGGCTGCAGCACATCAGGTAATCTTGTTTGACACTCCTTACTATACATCCAGTCCCCAAGTTCCGAGTATAATTTTCTGTAATTATTCTCGGTACTTCGCATAATAATCTACTGTAATCATTTTCTTAGATGGAAATATTCTCGCAATATCCGGCTTACAATTGCACTCATTCTTTGCAGGCGGAGATAACTCAGTCGGATGAAACACTACTTAAAACTGAGCAGCTCTTGCTTGCGGAAACAAAGCACAGGGAAACCCTTGAAGCGGAGATAAAGACTTTGAAAAAGGATGTCTCCAAGTACAAGAACAAATACAATGCTGCCCAGTCCTCGCTGAATAACCTGTCGACTCAGCTTACGGACACTTACCGTATCTTGCTAAGTAAGTTTGCTATTTGCGATTAATTTGCGCATCTCTATCTTGCCGCTGTAATAACCAATATTACTGATATGCTTTTGTGTTTTTCGATTGCAGGTGCTAACCTTGCTGCTCCGGAGGAGAATGCCATTACTCAAGTTAAAACTCTGAAGACTGTGCTCCGGACGTTTTTTGCCGGTACGAAACTTTTGCTGGATGCTATCAAGTGGCCTTCTGAGGTATACCCGGGCGAGGAGAACCTTATGCAGGCCTTTTCCACAGCGCCTGGATGGATTGAAATACTGAAGCGTTCGTCCTGCCGAATTAGGATGACCCGGGCTTTAACGCTGGCGAAGGCTTATTTTCCAAAGCTTGACCCGGCGAAGGTAGTATCCGGGTTCCCAGAGTTTAAAGCTGACGGATCCAAATTCAAGCCCCAGGATTTCAAAGCTATACAATCTGCGGTACGTCCTTCAGCCACGGCTTTGGCCGACAAGATGGATTTAAACACGATTATGAGCTCGTATGATTCTGAGGGCAAGGTTATCCTGGTGGAGGCACCCCCCCCTATTGATATGTTGGACAAATGGTCGACTGATCTGGCTAGGAGGAAGGAAGAGGCTGCAAAGAGGGAAGCAGAGCTGGGCGTAAAGCCGTCTACCTCTACCCCAGCCGTGCCTCCGCCTGTTCGTCCAGATGTGAAGAGCCCGGGCAAAACTGCTGGCAAGGCCAAGGAGCAAGTCCAAGACTTAGACCCGGAGGACCGCTCTCAGGATGCCGAGTAGGATGCTGCCTAGTGCTTTGCGTTTCTCGAGACTGATATGATTTTTTTGCGGTGCGCCTGTGCACCATTGATGCTGATACTATGACTGTATGCTTGTTAACGTATGATAACTCTTTGCCTCCCCTGGCTTTTGATAATCTCGATCCTCGTGTTACGTATAAGCTTATTCTCGATACTTTGAATTTTTGTTTTTAATTCCCTTTTGAGACTCGGCTAACCGAGTATCGGAGGTTTTGATAGACGGACTTTTCTTTAAGTCCCCAATACTCGGAAACTAAGGTTTACAGGCTTTGGTAGTTAAACAGTTTGTTTCTGTTTCGAAGTCCCCCAGCCCCCATGACCCAAAGTACGAGCTATGGGGGCGTGGCCTTTCTCAGATGACACACTGCTGTTTACCAAGCTGAAGACCAATAGTTGTTCGCATAAATACTGAAGTCATGCTTAATACTTGTTGAGTTTCCGGCTTTTTTAGCCTTATACTCTGCATAGACTTGTGGTTTAGATGACCCTTTTGATTATCTTGTACTATAAGCCGGCTTTCGCGTGGATACCATGTCGTTGCATCTATACGAAAAACAAGATCAAGCAAGCCCCATTGGGCTGCATAGTTTGATTGTAATCGTAAGTGAACAGATCATGCCACTTTAGCGCGAGTCACATCGAGCTTAAGTAAGAATAACCAAGAAATTTGGCTCCTTTGTCCGGTTATAAGATTGCAGCTGTACCCGTTTTTTCGAGTAATCAGCCCTCATAACTCATAGGCATCATGGCCGGGTCTCCGGGTTTTGTGATTACTTATTGAAGCAGATCACCCCCCGGAGACCTATATTCACGCAATGTATTTCGATGATACTGATGTATTGATGATAACAATGTTACTTACTTGTAACTGAAGCAAAGACCATGATAAGACTCGAAACCATCTTCTTTTGTTGAAAAAATTTCTTTTTTGAATCAGCAGGCCGCCTCATTAAAAACCTTCCAGTCCCCGTAGGTACCCTGGTAAGGAAAAGAGTGCGTATGAAACCTGCCGCCCATTACACTGCTTTAGTTATTCTCGAGAGTCGGCCTCGCGCTGGTACGGCCGATGCACATTCTCCACTTGCTATGCCCTTTCGTAATGAGTACCGGATTTGCTAGCCAATCCGGGTATATCGCCCTTGGAACGTGATCAGTTGCGGATGGTGGTACGTCTTCTTCTTCCCTGCTGAGAGTTTTGAAAGTATCGCTCCTGATGAAGCCTACCATCTTAGGGTTTTGTTCTGCCCTAACTTTTGCTTTGTCCCCCTCAGGGGTTGGCTTTTTTGACGTCGTCCTCTCTTCTAGGTCCACCTTAGAACGATAATGTTTGAGCTCTTCCTTCCTGCAAGCTTGCTCGGCCATCGCCGCATCTCCCTCATCACATTCAGCTGCTATATCTCGATTTCCATGTATGGTGATGGTCTTCTTAGGACCCGGGATTTTCAGTTGTAGGTACACATAACACGGTCTTGCCATGAACTTGGCATAAGCCGGCCTTCCAAACAATGCATGATAAGGGCTGCGCAACTTTACTACCTCGAAGGTAAGCCACTCGACTCGGTAGTTGTCCTTTGACTCCCCAAAAGCTACCTCCAGTGCCACCTTTCCTTCAGGGCATGCTGAGTGACCCGGCACTATCCCGTGAAAAACTGTTGTACTCTTTTGCAGCTGCGATTCCTTTAAGCCCATACGCAGAAAAGTTTCCCAGTACAGGATATTGATACTACTTCCTCCATCCATCAAGACTTTTTTCAGCTCGTAGCCGTTGACCTGTGGTGCCACTACCAAAGCTAAGACTCCCGGGTGATCAATTCTGTCCGGGTGATCCTTCCTGCTCCATGTTACCTCTTGCTCTGACCACCTCAAATACCTTGGAACATCGGAAGAGACCGAATTAACTGCTTGTTTCAGTATCTTCTTATCCTTGTTGGAGCCTCCCGTAGTGTGCACATGATATTGACCCAGCTGTTTGGGGTTAGCTTGAAAACCTCCCGCTCCCCCTTGATTGTTACCTTGATTTCCAGCTGGCGGGTTGCCGGCTGGGGGCGGTCCGTTGCCCAAATTTCCACCTAGGCCCGGGCCTCCTCCTCGGCCTGCACCTCGCATGGCTCTGTTCACTTCCTCGTTCTTCCACCTTTGTAAGTCGGCACATTGCTCCAATGAGTGATTGGCCGGCTTGCCGTTCCTGCTATGCTTCGGGCATGCCATCCTAAATATGTCCCAACTGTTGCTTGGTCTTGGAGGTCCTTGGTAGTGCCCCCCATTGTGATTTCCAGTATTAAAATTTCCTTCGGATCTAGGTCTTGAAGACCCGGCCTCCGTGTTGGCTACAAACTCGGAATTCCCTTCAAACGGGCGCTTGTTTTGGCTACTTCCATTATTGTTTGGCGCCGATCCATTGCCGGTTTTCCCACTGCTACTTGTATTTGCTTTTGCTTTCTTGTCATCAACTTCCTCCTCTGTGGTATCCGTTGCAGCGTGTTTGTTGCACGCATCCATTAACTCTCCCATTGTAACCTCCGCTGCATTCCTACTAGACTTCATGCGAGTTAGCTTTTGCACTAAAGGAACATACTTACATGTTTTTGCCATAGCTTGTAGCGCATCCTTAGGCTGGATATCCGTAGATGAGTGGAGTATCTCCATAACCCGGCGTACCCAGCTGCGTGCTGACTCTCCTTTCTTCTGAACGCATCTTTCTAAATCATCAATAGTAAATAACTTTCTGCATGTCCCATGGAAGTGTTTGATAAATGCGGTTTTTAGCTCCTCCCACGATTTGATCGACTTTTCCGGTAAATTGGTAAACCACAACTTTGCTGCTCCTTCTGACATCATCAAGTACATGAACTTGGCTTGGAGATTCTCGGATGCATTGCGAATTGACATTGCCATCTCGTAACTGCTCAACCACGTTTCCGGATCCATTGTTGGCTCATAATTCACTACTTTCCCCGGTTCTTTGAATTTCTCCGGGTAAGGTTCTGCCCTGATATCGTCCGAGAGGCACTTTGGTCCCGCAAGGGTGGTTGGGGCTGGTCTTGCCCGGGAAACGCGTGACCCGGCTGGGGGTACCGCGGGGTGCGGCACCGCCGGTACCTGATGTGCTGCAGACCCGGCCCCGGCTCTTCTGGCTCTGGAACTGTCCACCACCGCCTGCGCTGCTGATACTACTGGTACTGTCTGGATATGCGGTGGAGGCGGCATTTGCTGCTGCTCTTCCCTTCGTTGTGCCGCACTTGTTTGGACATTGCCCTGTTGCTGACTGGCGTACGGCGTCCCATGCATCCCGCTTCTATGATCCGGATAATTGGCTTGCTGTGCTACCGCGGTGTGTAGCAGATCGATTGCTCGTCGGGTTCCTTCCGCATGAGGCGAATCTCCCACAGGAATCTGGTTTAATGCGAGCGTTGCTGCGTACACGTTGTCCATGGGATTGTTGTAATGACCTGCTGGTGTGCGGAATCGTGATGGTGGTGGCGGCATGGTATTGCCGGCTGTCGCCCCCGTCTGTGGCAAAGGTAACCCGGCTGGCGCGTTTACCGGATGTGCTCCCGTTGAAGGTCGCGGTATGGTCCCTTGGTTCGTCGGTGGAATCGGCTGATCTTGAGGCGTGAACACCAGGGCAGTCGGGTTAATAACCCCTCCTGTTGCCGGCAGCATAGTTCGGTGCCTTTGGTGCATCCTTGTCGTTTCCTCCCGGAGCCGGGTCTCTCGGTCATCCAATTCGCGCTGCCGCGCGACCATCCCCTGCCTTTCTGCTTCCACTTGCCTTCTTTGCTGCTCCAATGCACGACGAGCTACGTCCAGGTCTCTTACACGCTCTGCCGCGTTTTCTGGGGTAATAACTGTGGCCAAGACTGTGGGGTCCAAAATCAAATTATTATCAAACAGGGCCGGGTGACGCGGGTTTGAGGGGCCCGCCCCCGGTGTCCGGTTTGCTTGGAACCCGAACATATTTGCGTGTCGCTCCTCGTCTGCTGGGCGACTGGTGACAGACGCCGACTCTCCATCGACCTGGGCCAAGACCGGGTCAACTGCTCCTTGCTGCTGGGCCGCTGCCTGAACCGCCCCGGCTGGCGCCGCGGCCGCGTTTTCTTGATTGAGATTGGTCGCGGGAGCCGCATAGACCGCAACCCGGCGCATGATGCCCGGTGTAGATTCGTACTGTTCTTCCTCGCTGTTTCCCCTTTCATATCGATCCTCCGACAAATCCCGTATAGACTCGGTATCATCTTCCCTCTCCATCTGACCCGTTGTTCCAATCGACTCTTCCTTTTCCGATCGGACATACATGTCTTCTCCTGACACAGAATCAGATCCAATATTATCACGATTCGAATTGGAAGTACATACCATACCGATGAAGACGTTGATGTGGCCGATTGTCACGACGGATCCGGTTTCGAGGTGATCCGACTCTGACCCCAGCCAGAATCGTCTACCATCTTCTTTCCTTGGCTGTTGACGTAGACTTCTCCGACGATGAGATTCTTCATGTTCTTCCGAGCTTCTCCCGTGATGCAAACACCTTTGGACGCAGGCCCCACGGTGGGCGCCAACTGTCGTGGGATAATCACGGCAGATGTTACCTGGGGTAACTGATCTTGGGGCAAGTCGACACAGGTATTTGGGAGAGGGTTTAGCTCGAAGGAGGGCATGGCGAAAGTAATCTAAGAACCGGAAAGCAACTCGCCGGCTCTCGATATGATTATACTGGATACTCGATAACAGGTGTTACAACTATGACTTGAATCTCTGGCAAACTAAACCTAGGGGCCGGTTTATAAAGCACCCGTACACCCCTAACTTGCCCTTCAAGGCACATCTTGAGTCCTACTCGGACTCCACATACAAAGCCTAACTTTCCTTATCGCAACCCACAAGCCGGGTTACGAATCTCACAAGCCTTTGGGCCTTCTAGTAACCTCTTTACCCCTATCCGGGTATTGCTCAGCTCACCTCGGGCCGGATTATACCTTGAAGTGGGCCTACCGGGTTACTATCCCCCCATCAAGATCTACTCAGATGACCCCGTTTTTCATGGTTTATGGTGCAGAAGCAGTGTTGCCGAGTGATATTATTCACGACTCGCCCCGAGTGTCGGCTTACGTCGAGGTAGAAAACGAGAAGACCCGGCAGGACGCTGTGGATATGCTAGAAGAGCACAGAGAACAAGCTTTGGAGAGATCAGCCATATATCAGCAGGATCTGAGGAGGTATCACAGTCGGCGAGTCAAAACCCGGGTCTTCCAGGAAGGAGACCTGGTGTTACGCCTGGTACAGTCAAAGGAAGGAAAACATAAGCTATCTCCACCATGGGAAGGACCGTTCATCGTAAGCCGGAATTTGCACAATGGATCATATTACTTGGTAGATGCAAGGGAAGAGTCGGATACTGTGAACGACACCACTCATACCACTTCATCTATGCAAGAGAGGGAAAGACCATGGAACGTGGCTCAGCTACGTCCCTACTACACCTAGACTAGACTAGGCTTACAAGTGGAACTACACGATGTAACAGGCAGCAGGTTTCAGACGCACTCTTTTCCTATCCAGGGTACCTAAGGGGACTGGTGGGTTTTTAATGAGGCGGCTTGCTGACCTAACTTTTCTCATATCAATAAAGAGATGGTTAAACTACGATGTTGTTTCTTTCTTATGCGTTTTTATTAAGTTTTTCGTATTCCTGTTTTTGTTCTCTGTTTTTGATGTTTTCAGGTAAGTATTAGTCCTTTATTTATAAGTACAGTAGTTTTCTAAAGATTACATAGACAGGTCTTGGGGGCTGATTGCTTTAATAGCACAGTTGCAAACTCAAAGACCCGGCCACGATGCCATTAAGTTATAAGGACCGATTACTTAGAATAAGTACGGTTACAATCTTATAACCGGACAATAGAGCCAAATTCTCTTGATTTCTCGTGCTTAAGCTTGATGTGACTCGCAAGAACGTGGCATGCTTTGCTAGCGTGTAATTACAATCAGCCATGATGCCCATGGGGACTTGCCTGACCCTGTTCTTATACAGTTATAGCAGCATTGATTATCTACGCGAAAGCCGGCTTACAGCAAAGAGGATCAAAAGGGTCATCCAAACCACAAGTTATGCAGAGTACAAGGTTAACAGCCGGAAACTCGCAATACATCAAGCATAACTACAAACCTATGTGCGTAACTCTAGGGTTTGGGCCTTAGCAGAAACAGTTTGCTCTTTCGAAAACTCCAAACCCCTAGACTCAGAAATTCGGGCCTTGGGGACTTGGGAATTTGAAAAAAGTAACAAATTGTCTAGCTATTAAGCTTCAAAACCCAAACATCTGAGTCTCGGGGACTTAGAAAAAAAATCCACTTTTCAAAACCCCCGAGACCCGGAACCCGAGTCTCACAAAAGGAAAAATAGCGAAAGTCGGAAAACCAGCAACGAAAAGTTTAAAGCTAGTAAATATCAAATCCATGCAAAAGGCCAGAAGGGCCACGAAAGCTATTAAGGTTTTAACGTATTACAAAACGAGGGAGTAGTATCGAAAAGTGCAAAGGCGCACTATTAAAAGAATAATTGTTTTAGATGCCCATTGGCCGAATAAAGTTTTTGAGGCAGCGAAAGGTGAAACTTCACTCGGCATCCTTCGCCGAGTCTTCAATGTTATCCTTGGCAGCCGGGTCTTCGACTTGCTCGCTGATGGTTTTCCCGGCTCCTGCGTCCGGATCAACAGCAGTACTAGCGCGCGCCGGAGGAGGGACAACCGGCGTAGAGGTGGCAGGCCACCGTGGGCCTCAGTCTTCTTCTTCGCAGCTTCTTCCTTCCCCTGGGCAGCTTCCGCCTTCCACCGTGTCAGCATGTCATAAGGCTTAGGCAAATCCGACTTAATTGGCTTGTCTTTGGCATCGTAAGGCGGAACGATGTTGCTTAGATCCAGACTGTCGGTGATCAAGCTCGCCGAGTGACACACCTCAGTATTGATAGCCTTGAAGTTCTTACCAGAAAATTTGGTGCCGTCATTTTTGAATTCGGAAAACCCGCCAACGAGCTTTGCCGGCTCAAGCTTGGGAAAGTAGGCCTTGGCCAGAGCGAGCCCCCGGGTCACTCCAACCAGGCACGAAGAGCGCTTCCAGTGGTCGATCCACTCGGGAATGGTGGAACACGCGTCAAGCAAAGTGTTCAAATCACCATACCCGGTGCCCGGCCACTTGATAGCTTGCAAAATCCATTTGGTGCCGGCACAGAGTTGCCGGATTACGGCCTTCAAGGTCTTCAACTTCTCGATATCATTTTCGAGTAACAGAAAGGTTAAAGCAAGAAATTCCGAGTTTTTGAGGAATAAGAAATCCGGGTTATAGTTAATCAGTTAGAAATTATTACCAAGAAGCGTGCGATAAGTATCGGCAATTTGGGCCGACAGTTTCCTCAGTTCACCCTCAGCAAGTTGGGACCTCTTCTTATACTTTTTCACATTTTTCTCAAGTTTTTCAGCATCAGCTTCCAGCGCTTCACGCAGCTTTGTTTCCGTCTCGAGGAGCTTGTTGGTTTTAGTCAGCACTTCCTCAGATTGGGCCACGTAAGCCTGCAAGAAGAGAAAAGGGAATATAAGTCGTACAAAAAAGATAAATCCGGGTGTGACAAACTATAGCGTTATAAAGTACCAAGCAAACTTTACATAGTTCACTCGGAACTTGGGGACTAGGTGATTATACAAGCAGTATTGGTTCACTTACCTGGTGCTTTGCTGCCATGGCTTCCAAAATCCCCTTTTCATCGGTTTTTAAGGTATAGAGACAACCTAGCATCTCATCAAAGCTTAGTTCATCAAGTTTCATCCCGGAAGAGCTTGGCGCCTGGTTACTCGGAGGAGGAGTCCTTTCCTGCTTGAGGGGGGACACCCGGGTCGCTTGGGTCTCAGGAGTGGGGTCACCCATCCTCGCACCCTGGACCTCGACGTCATCACCCCCGGATCCATGCGAGGGAATGGCATACTCGGCCTCCTGGTCGGACGGGTCTTTCAGCAGGTCTTCTCCTTCTTCTTCTTTAGCGCCGCCAGCCGCGGACTTCACAGTATCTACCGGCTCTTCCAGCGCCGGGTTATCCACGTCCATGTCGTCCGGGTCACTGGTTGTGACCTTGGCTCTAAGGAAAGTAAAAGGAGCAGTTAGCATATGATGAACGAAACTTATGGAAAGTGTTGGTGTATCGAATGGCAAGAAAGACAGTTTACCCGGTATTCACGAAGAAATCCGCCGGAAGATCGTTGCTAGCCCCGGAGGAGGCTGTCAAGGGGTCCGAAAGTGAGACCTGGAATTGTCCAGCTAGTGGATGATTGGTAAGAAGGATGTTTTCGAGGAGAATCGGAAGGATGGGTCTGGGGAATACCGGCACGGCGAGCTGGGGACGAAGGGATACCTGGGTTGAGAGGGTCATCACCCGGGGAGTTTCGGGTTACCCTGCGCTTGACTGGAGCGGGTTCCTTCAAGTGTGGCAAATCGGACAAGCGTTGGTTAAGCTCGCAGATGTTAGCGAAAGAATATGGTTTCGAGGTGATAGTGGAATACAGAACCTTGAATACCACCCTTCGGGGCTTCCTCTTAGCTCCAACCTCGACGTCCGGCTCAGCCTCACTTTCGTTTGACTGAGTCTCCTCCTCATCCTCTAGCCCTGGAAAGCATAGCATATTGTCGGAAAAGGAAAACAAGTTGGAAAAGTAAAGCCAACAGAAATGGAAATGAGTGAAACCCGGGTGTTACCTTCGTCCGAGTCAGCCGGCTCCTCGTCCTCCTCTGAGTTCTCGGAAGGAGGCGGGGTCTCAATCTTCCAGAAAGGGCTATCCTCCTGAGGTAAAAATACAGTGGTAAAAGCTAGTGGTTATATCAGAAAAATGTCAAGTTGGATAAAAAGTAAGAGCCGGATTTTACCGCTGGAGCCGGGTTATCCCGCGTGTAGGGGTCCAGGCCAGCTATAGCCCGGATCACCTCCATCTTCTCGGTCAAGAAATTCTTGATTATCTTGTTCGCGTCCGCGGCCGGGTAATTCCTCATCGAGTAACGAAGGGAATCCGTGGTATGCCCAGAGTATTCGCACATGAGCTTGGGCCGTACAGCATTGGGTTGGACCCGGAAGGTTACCCAGGTTTTGACTAAGTTAAGCCCAAGAAGGCCTTGGGACGAGAGAACAGCAAGTTTGGCGAGGAGGGGCTGGATAGATTCCGATCCGACTCAGAGGCATAAGAGCTAATGTTGTCGGAAAGTGTGAGCAGATTTTCGGAGAAACCCGGCAATGTCTTTTCTCCGGGTGGGGAGGTGTCCTGGCAATAGAAATAGGACTTTTGCCAATGTTTGATATGGGAGTTCAGGTTTAAAGTCGGCATCAAAGAGTTCTTTCTTCTTTGGATGGAAACCCCCCCCCCCCCCGCAAACCAGGAGGGCCCCGTCACCTCTCTCGCGGCACGGTTTGCACTGGAATAGTTCTAGAAAGAGAGCGAGGTTTGGAGGAATGCAAAGGTATGACTCGCACAAGACAATGAAATGGGTGATGTTAAGCATGGAATTGGTTCCTATATCGAAAACCCGGAGACCGTAGTGGTTCAGCAACTCACGGAAGAAAGGGTGACCCGGGGGCGGAAACCCCGGATCACGTGCTCTACAAAGACTATTACCTCGTTGATAGCCGGAGATGGCCGAGTCTCGTCTCCGCGCACGCGCCAGTGGATATCTTCCTGGGCGGGGAGGACGCCCGACTCCGCGAGCTCGTCCAACTTGGCCTTGGTCACAGTGGATCTCGCCCAGTTGGCGGAGATCGACTGACTCGGCCTGGCCTTGCTGGCCGGCTGTTTGCCCTTCACCTTCGCGCTGGCCTTAGGCGCTATAGACTTAACTTAAAGAGAAGACAGAGTGCAGGGTGTAAGCAGCTAAGACCCGGAAATGATCACTGTCCGACTCACTAAGGAATACTTGCGGAAATTTTTTGCGGATTGGATCTAGGCGGAAAATTTTATGAGGAAATTTGTGACTACAAGTGTTGGAGATATATTGTGAGGAGTGCAATTGAATCTATAACTAGTGTAGATTATGGAATTACGGGGTGCGGAGCGATTCAACTAACAAGAAGCAAGGAAGGCAACCACGGGCGGAACTAGATCCTATCTAATCGAGTAAAATTGAAAGCGAAATTCATGGGGTAAGATCGTTTACCGGTGGAATCTGGAGGAGAGCGCGGCAGCGGCAGATGGCGCAGTCGCGGTGGTCCTTTAGGCCTCCCGGTGAGCTCCTCGAGGGCGCGGCGGTGGAGGTCAACGGCGGCGCTGCGGGGGCTGGTGCAGCGCGCGGACAGCGGCGGCTCGTCTCCGGTAGCGTGCCCGTGGACGCCGTGGCGGCGCGGTCTTGAGCTCGAACAAGAGGGCGCCGAGAGGAGGTGGAAACAAAGAGATGGGGGAAATGGAGTACCGGGCCTAGGGTTACCCCCTGGGCACCTACTTATAGGCGCGGGGTCGAAGACGCCCTAGGTCCAAGTGGCGGGAGCCCAAATTTCGGAAAAAGATACCTAACCGGATTTTTTGGGATAGGCATTAAAGGCTCCCGTTACGGGAAATCCGGAAATGATTGGAACAGATTACGAGCGAGATATTCGGACTGACTGGCAAGTGGTGCGAGCCGGGTCTTGTATGTTTTCTCGGAGTGTTGACCCGGGAAAACAGTGCTAGATTCGGGGAAAGCCGGGTAAACAATATGGACCACCCACAGAGTTAGGCCTAGCTGTTATCAAGGCATTCTAACCCGGTATTTTGTTATTTTGCAGGGAATAGCGTGCGCTTCATGGTTGATCCCGCGAAGCCCAAGCTATTCTCGGGACTACTGATGGAGGGATGATAACCCGGTAGGCCAATGCCAAGGTGTAACTCGGCCCAAAGGGAACCGTGCAAGACCCGGCTCAAGGAAAAGGAACTTCTAGAAGGCCCAAGAAGTAGTGTAGGCCTCGTAATCCGGCTTGTGGGTTACGATAAGGAAATCTAGGGTTTGTATGCGGTGACTAGGTAGGACTCCGAGTGTGCCTTGGATAGGGAGCCAGGGGGCCGGGTAAGATATAAACCGGCTCCTAGGCTCAGAAATAACACGAGCTTTATCCAGATATTCGAGTTTCCCTGTAATACGAGAGTTAAGGTTGTAACCCTAGATCGGAGACTCGGCGACTTGATTGCAAGAGCTACCAGATCGATTGATAACATGGTTTCCTTTGAGCTAAACCCTCTCCCAAACACCAGAGTCGAATTGCCCCAAGATAAGTTACCCCCGGTAACGTCTGCCGTGATTATCCCCCGACACAAGTTATATTGATACTTTTAAACATTAGCTACAGCCACTGATGTTTCGTGAAGCAAAGAAATCCACTTGACATCGCAAAAGAGCAAATGCAAGAAAAATGGCATAATCTGCCAAAACCAGAATAGTTTGTAAGAAGAATTTTTTTGAGGCACTTATGTTGCTCCGATCGAAAAACTTAAAGAACAAAAAAGTTGCAGAATTAGCGAAGGAATAGGCACAAGAAATGTTAGGTCCGTCCGATTTTTCTGTAAAGTTTACTATTTTTTACGGTGGAAAGCAGAAATGTGTTTCCTGCGCAGAAATCCAGAAACCAACTCCAACTCTCGTCAAAAACCTTACTTGGCACTACTAAAACATGAAAATAAAGATATAAAGGAGTTGCTACAGAATTATACAACTGCTTGACTCAAATAAAATGTAGAAAAATAAACAAAGCAAAAAATAGAACCATGGGTTATCTCCCAAGAAGTGCTTTTGTTTAAAGCCTTTTAGCTAGGCATGATAATTTAAGAAGATGCTCACATGAGAAATATAAATTGAAGCCAAAGAGAGCATCAAGAAGCAAATGTAAAACAAATTTAAGTCAAACCCAATTCCTATGAAAAAGAATCTTGTAGAAAAAAAAGTCATGAAAGCACAAGGCAACAAGCATAGGAAAGCAAAACAAGTGCAACTTCAAAAATTTCAACATAAAGAGGGGAAACTTGATATTTTTGAGATGCATAAGACTATGTTTACCTATCCCATAATAAATTTCAGTAGCATCCTGAATAAAATTAACAATATAACTATCACATATAACATTCTTATCATGATCCAGATGCATAAAAGAGTTAATACTCTCCACACAAGCATAGTCATTCTTATTAATAGTAGTGGGAGCAAATTCAACAAAATAGCTATCATTATAATTCTCATCACCATAATCATCAAATATAGGAGGAATATTGAAACCACAATTAATTTTCTCCTCAATAGTAGGTGTACTGAAAATATAATATTTATCATTGTAATCATCATAAAGAAATCCAACATGATAGACAAGTTGTATATTAGGGAGATGGTTTTGGGTAATCCCTCCATAACTATGACAAGTTTCACAACGATAATTGTAATCACAGCCTATGTTAAAGAATATTTTATAATAGTTATCAAAGACTGGAGGCATAGTATCATCATTAGCAATATCATCATTTTTACTAGAAAGAGATGTATCAAGGATATAATCATCAGTAGCAAAAGGATTTTCAAACACATCATCCACAAGCTCAGAGCTTTCTATATCATCATTGGAAGGAACATGGATGGTACTAATAGTACATAAATTATCATCATTTTTAGAATTGGCACCAAAGAGATTTTCAATATCAAAATTAGTGTGTTTCTCCCAATCATCATCACTTTCATAAATAACAGGCATAGGAAAACCATCGAGTTTAGACTCATCAAAACCTATAATAGGAGCTACATGCTTAGGGGGAGATACCATTACCTCTCTCCTTTTACTCCTGATCTTCTTCTTCTACTTACTGTCTATAGTAGGGAGAGGTTTGAAAGGAAGCTTCTCCACATACCCTGGTTTATTGTCAGAAACAATAGAAAGAACTTTCGAGGATTCCTCCTCTTCATTAATAATATGAAAACAAATATTAGCCCTGTCATATTTTGATAAAGTCTCCTCTTTTATAATATTTTGTATGTATGTATTTTTGTGGCAATTATTAACACAATAAAGATGACAACCATGCAGGACACTATTCATATCAAGAGCACTCATATCTACTAAAAAAGTTTTTCTTGATAACTCTTCACGCCCCAAAAATAATGTAAGGGTGTGTTTGGTTCAGTGTCTATCCCTTGGTTGGCAAGGGACAGCCACTTTTCTAGAGGTTATCCTGTGTTTGGTTTAGAGGTTTAGGGTGGTCACGGGTAGCCAGATTCGGGGAATATTCCTAAAAAAGCTGGTTGAGATCCTCCCGTAAAAAGTGCTGGACAAGGCCAACCACTCTACGCTCACATACCTCCGAAAAGTTTTCCTCGCTCACCTTCCTCGAAAAAGAACCATGCGGGCCGTTCTAACCTTATCCCCTCCGTCTCTTCTTCTCATTAGCGGCGGCGGCCGCACCAAATCCAACGACGGCGGCGGCCGCACCAAATCGAGCGATAGCGGCTGCAACTTCCTCGATCTCTCTCTCTGTGTCTATCACACAGGCATCAAAGCTAGCTAGCTTCCTCTCCCTCCAGCAGCTAGCTAGATTCCGGACCAGATTGGACACGGGGATGGAACAAGCAGAGCAAGCTTTCATGTGCGCGCCGGCTCAACGGGAGCGAGACGGGCAGCAGGCGTCGCGTGGGCAGCTAGCTAGTGGAATTCCCATGTTTCTATTACTAATCCCCTGTTACGCACCTAGCTAAGCTTATTCTGTTATGCGGCTCATCCTTTGAACCAAACAAAAAAAAGGCTATCTCTAACCACCGCTAACCCCATATAACCGAACAGAAAAAATGGCTACCCCTGACCAAGTGGCTGGGGGTGCCCTCATCCCCTAAAACTAATCCCCTGAACCAAACACATCCTAACTTCATCATGCTGATTAGGAGTGATCATGTCATCACAATACAAACTTCCAGTATTCGAATAGCTATTACAGCCTGATCATTCAAAATTGAAATGACCCACTTTACAACGAAGTTCACAAATAAAAGGATAGAGGGCACACACTTTTTTACCAAGATCATCTAAAGCCCTGTCCCACTTTCTAGTTTTTTCTTCCTATGATGGATGCAATATTCTTCTTCAGTTTGATTCTTTTCACAAGGTCTAAGTGCTCCACAAAAATTAACATGCTTATAAGAAATAGTACTTTCAGAAGTTTGAGCATGTTCATTGCAATCATTAATAACGGTTTCATTTTTCATGCAAGTGTCTTTAAAAGGTTCATGATGTATGTCCCCATTTGATTTAGGAACATTAATATAAGAAGCAAAGGATCTATACAAACCAATAATCATTTGAGGATCAAGACCACATTTAGCACTAAGCTCTTGAAAATGAGCAGTTTTACCGAAAGACTTAATGCAATCATACTCATAGTTTATACCTGATTCTTTACCTTTGTCGTTATTCCAACCTTCATTATTGGTTTCAATTGTTTCAAGAAGATCCCATTTAGCTTCAACCTTCTTACTTGAGAACGAACCCTCTAAACATGCATCTAGATAATCCCTGTAATGTCCTGAAAGCCTTGCATAAAAATTAGTAACAATTATTTCCTTAGGAAGCTCATGGTTAGGACATTTAAGTATTAATGTTTTCAGTCTTACCCAAGCTTGAGCAATGATTTCTCCATCATGAGGCCAAAAATTATAAATGTAATTCCTATCTAAATACAGTTCATGAGAAGAATAAAATTTAGAGTAAAATAGAGATTCAAGCTCCTTCCACTCCAAATGATGAGGATCATCTAGTAGCTGATACCACTCCCTTGCTTTGTCCTTAAGTGACAAAGAGAATAACCTCCTCTTAACTTTCTCCATTGAAATACCTGCACACTTGAGCAACCCGCATAATTCATGTATAAAGAGTAAATGATCACGGGGATGGATAGTTCCATCTCCAAAATAGCAGTTATTCATGACACGTTCAACAATTTTCATAGGTATTTTAAAAGGAACACTTTCAGCAGGAGGATTTAAAATATCACAAGCATCATTAGATTTATCATATATGGGAGATAAAGTATCATCAGAGCAAATTTTCTCCTCTAAAGCCGGGGAACTAAAAAGTTTAGAAAAACTAGTTTCCCCAAGCTTAGACTTTTCCATAGTATCAGAAATAATGGTATCCAAATAATTAATGCTAATAACATTGCTACTCCCTCCGTCCATGATTACTAGTCCCCTAATGAAGAGCATCGCAACCAAGGCACAATTCTATTGGTGTCCTTTCCACCAATCAACGACACAGTTTTCCAATATCTAATTAATTGCGCAATTAATTTGGCCCTGCAAACCAATCAAAATAAGACTAGGTGGGATTTCACAATTATTATGAACAGTTAATTAGGAAATTAAATGCTTACAGGCCTTATGGGGGCTTCATTTCTGGACAAATATATTTTTAGTAGGGGACTAACAAACCCGGACGGAGGGAGTACTAGCATGCAAATAAAGCTCCCTCATGTTTTTGTTGCTTTCCATTAAGACTGACTAGTGAAAATAAAAACAAGAAACAAAAAGGTATAATTGCAGAATCTAAAGGAAATAACCTCGAGCACTCACGTCCGAGGATGTGAGAACCTTTTACCTTACCTCCCCTGCAATGGTGCCAGAAAAGAGCTTGATGTCTACGCACGCTTCTATTCTTGTAGACAGTGTTGGGCCTCCAAGTGCGGAGGTTTGTAGAACAGCAGCAAGTTTCCCTTAAGTCGATCACCCAAGGTTTATCGAACTCAGGAAGATAGATGTAAAAAATATCCCTCTCAAGCAACCCTGCAATTACGATACAATAATTCGCTTGTGTCCCCAACACACCTAATACAATTGTCAGTTGTATAGGTGCACTAGTTCGGCGAAGAAAGATATTAAATTACAAGTAATATGAGTGATTATAAGTGACAATAGCAATCTGAAATAAAAATGGCAGCAAGCAAACATGTAGCAGAACTGGTTGAAAATGGTGTTTGAATGTTTAGAAACAAGACCTAGGGATCCTACTTTCACTAGTGAACACTCTCAACAATGATAACATAATTGAATGCATAAATGTTTCTCTTCACTACACTACTCTGAACCACTCTCCGGTCGAATAACAAACACCAATTCATTGCATAGGGCTCCAAAAAGCACTCCTCAAAGTCGCATTCCCATGTCTAGTTAATCCCACGCTGTCACTATGAGCGCCCTAGAAGGCACTAGCCAAACACAACAATTTCAAAGGGTCATCCAACACAAGATATAAATATCATTCTAAATCACACAGTGCACACACTGTCACCTTTACACCGTGATCAAAGTGTTTACGGAAATCTCATAACAAAACCACTTGAGTAGCATAACAGATGAAGAGTAACATCTAATTATTCAACTAGATTACAAAACTCACGATCACATAAAGATCACACCATCGAAGAGAGAGATGAACACATAGCTACCGGTAGAGCCCTCAGCCCCGGGGGAAAACTACTCCCTGCTCATCATAGGAGACAGCAACGGCGATGAAGTTGGCGGTGGAGTCGATGGAGATGGCTCCGGTGGCACTTCCCCGTTCGGCAGGGTGCTGGAACAGAGATTTCTGTCCCCCAAAACATGTCGGTGGCGGCTGTGGAGCTACGTATGTTTTTGGTGGAAATGGTCGATTTCTCTAGGGTTTATGCATCGAGGGGCATATATAGGCGAAAGGGCGATGCCAGGGGGTGGCCAGGGGGCCCAGACCACCTTGTGGCGCGGCCAGGGGGACCCGCTCCACCATATGGTGTAGCCACCCTGTGGCCCCCCTCCGGGTCTCTTCGGGACTTCCTTGACCCTATGGGACTTCAAAGACTTCTAGCTTTTGAATCGTCAAATTCCGAGAATATTTCCAGAATAACTTTTCTGAAACTAAAAACGACAGGAAACATGAACTGGCTCTATGGCATCTTGTCAATAGGTTAGTCCCGGTAAATCGATAAAAATGACATAAAGTTTATAGCAAACATGCGGGAAACAACATGAAAACAACATGGAACATCAGAAATTAACGATACATTTATGACGTATCACTTGTATATATTAGTTACTATCTGTTATGAAACTTTTCAAACATTCATGAATCTATATTAAACTTGTATTGGTCTTTTATTTTCCAGGGAAAATCATATACGGATAATTGGAATTTCTTCAGAAATGCCTAATCAATATTCCTTGTAGTTTCTTGAGTTAGTGGTAACAAAGGTTCTTGTTAAGATTTTTTCGAGGTTCATTTTTGTTTCTAATATGGTTGCCATAGTACCTTTCTAAATGCATTCAATCTTTCGATTTAATATTGGCCACTTCTTTTGGTTCATGAGATGGATCTTGATTTGTTCTTCTTCTATTGGTATGAATATGTATTAAATTTTGAAACTGTTATCCACTCTCTTTAGATCTTTATATATGTATTAAAAAGATAAATATGTCACCTATGTATGAAACTTGTATGAATCTTATGTTAATCTTTTCTCCTATCAATATTGAAAACATATAGTACATGTTATGTACGATTCTTGGAGCAATGTTACATAGAACTCGTTGAATGTTCTATAATAAAAATCTTTACACGAGAAACTGTTGAATGTATATGGAAGAAATATTAAGTGAAAAATGTTGTTGAATATTTCGGGTCGATGTTACCAATGTAAATTATGTATGACTTTTATGGAATATGTATGAAACTGCATGAAGTATGTATTGGAGTCAAACACTGGTTGAATATTTGCGGAATGTTATGTCGAATAACCGTTATGAAATATTGTATACAACTTTATAAATATTGTTGAATATTCTTAAAACAAATATTATATGAAAACTTGTTCAATATTATTGGAAGAAAATTATGTGAAAGATGTTTCTATTCTATGAAAAATATATTGTTGAGTATTCTCGAAAGAATATGCTGTGAAAAATATTGTTAACAAATTTTATGATATTCAAAAAATTATTCTAATAATTATGTATGATTCTTGGAAGGAACTTGTATAAAATGCAACATTCTGTGAAAAACTTGTATGGAAATTATTGTAGAGAACTTTTATTGGTACCCGCAAAAACAAAACATTAATATCGCTGCTAGTTTTCAAAAAGGAGCCCCGTTGGATAGTCATTTAAAAATCGACCAAGGTTGCATTAAAAAGGTATCTATAGACCACAAAGCAGATCGGCAAAAATAATGAAAAACCATAGTGACTCCCTGTTAAGACCGAACTTGATTCTCATCCTGAATACGACTACCGGACAGGACACAAAGCATGGGCACATAATCGATCCAATAGACGCAGACGTGCACACACAAACATCATAAACCCCATGCAGAACAACAGGTGGCACACATCGACACCACAAGCGGCGTGCAACCAAAAAGACGTCAAGAAACACAACACGGTGACATTAGTAAGGCATGCACACACCGAACCTCCTTCGGCTAAACATTGAGCAGCCAAACCACCTAGAGCGCCGGAGAAAATAATGGGAGAAGCAAAACATATCGCATCCAATAGCGAGCGGGACTCGAACACATAGCACGGCTCCGGGCCATGATAGAGCACACACCCAGGTACAACACGGCTCCCGATCAAGACCTAGCGATATTCGCCACCAGCTCCCGAGCACGACCCAACAAACCAGAAAATGTAGCGCTAGAAGATAGAGGATGGACTAGTAAATTAAATAAACCAAAAATCAAACCTCTAAACTACACAGAGAAACAAGTGTAGTGAAGTAAGTAAGAAGAAAAAACACACACATCACACATAGAACTAACCCGTCAAAGAAACAAAAAAACGAAGAACAAAATATGGATATCAACCACCGTTCCTCACAACAGCAACAAAGGAAGAACAACTACGAGGAAGAATAATAACACCAACAACACCATGGGCAAGGGCAAAGTCAACGACGAAAGTGGCAAGAAACACACAAAGCAGCCCGCATAGCAACAAAGATAGACGAACACCAAGAAAATCTAGCACAAAAAAGAAGAAGCACGTGAGAAGAAAGCAAAGAGGGACAAACAAACAAAAACACGAGCTAAGGAAAATACATAAGAGATGAAGACCCAAACAAATACACCCAAGTGTGACTGTCCACCCGGCCTCACACGAATGCTCTAGAAACCCATGCAGCTAATGCATCAGCACACAATGTACACGAAACCACATGAGGCCCAACATGTGGAAACCCCAGTCACCACATGAGGTCAACAATCAAGAGAGTCGGAAAGCGCGTGACACTTAAGAAACACTTGACGTCAGTTTCCACCATAAGGGGCCATCCAGCCTGGTCCTAAAACCCAGGGTCATCAAGCCCAGACCAAGAGAATGTCTCTACACACACCTCCAGGTGGGATGGGCAGAGACACATGTCGCGTGCGCAAAATCCTCTCGGCGGCTCACAAGTCGATCGGAGAACAAGATAAGTCATAGCATCTTAGTATATAGGGTTATGTACTATTCTAAGAACGTCTTTTTGTTTTGCTTTTGGTCTGTTTTGTTTTCTTTGATGGTCGTTACAATGTTGGATCCTAGCATTCTTGGTTTGAAGAAAGACACGCTCTGCTTTTTCGTAGAATACTCTTATTTTGTTATTATATTTGTTGAGTATTTAATTTTTGCTCTACTTATTTTAGCTCTTGTTCTTCGCTTATATCTTTTTAATAGTTGTTAGTTTCTTTTAAAGAAACCATGTTAGAACTCTCTTAATTCCCTTATATTTATTTGCAGATTTGAACGAGAATAAATTTCTTGATTGGTCAATATGATGGAACTAAAAAATGGTGTTGTGGTAGTGGTATGATGAAAAAATTGCATAATATTGTAGATCACTAAGAAACGACACTTAAATCTTTGTAATGGTTTTAAGATATTAATTTTCTTAATGGTTAGACATCCTGGTCTAACAAAGTATAAATAATAATGGATAGTCTAAGAGCTTTAAACTGTGCCACATTTAAAACATCAATTGAAGGTACATTCACACATGAATTCTACTAGTGGATAGTGGTTAATGCTGATTTTGTTTACACGCTAATGTCGGGGCGACCAAAGCCGATATTTATACTACCGCCACAGGACCTCTTGGAGTCGAATTCATTTATGTCATGATTGATTATGATGCTTGTTGGAATCAATAAACTTGTGAATTCTTTTTTTACTAATGTTGATATGTGGTTTTCTGATACTTCCACCATCCGTATTTGCTATACACTCCAGTGATATGAATTTCCCTTTCTTATATTTATAGTTGGTGCATACTTCGCCTAGTACATCAAAACCTCGTGGTACAAATTCCTCCTGTTCTCCTACACATAAGTTTATATTCTTTCTCAAAACTGACACTGTATTTACCTATCACGACATTTACATAGCCGTTACAGATATATTGATGTGCAAATTCCACCTAACATTTCACGACTTGGTGTCATTCTTCATTTTTATATTGCTTTGCATGATCATATATAGCTGGCACGATAGTTTTTCCATTTTTCATTATGGGTACCAAAAATTTCTTGGTTCTTTTCATATAGAGTGTCGCCCGTACCAGTGATGATGTATAAAAGTTCCAAAGTGACCAAACCAAACAATTATGATAAATTAAAAGTGCATAGTACAAATATGATTAGTTCATAGTTTACAAATGGGACAACTGAAACAAATATGATTAGTTCATAGTTTACAACACAACCAAATGAATTAAAAGAATATGATCAAGTAAACATGCATAGTACAACCGAATGAAATTCCTACCAGTTTCCTACGAAGTTTCAAACGTGCTGAACCAAATCATCCTAAAGTTGAGTGTGAATGGTGTATTCGTGGCCATTGATATGATAGCTCACCTCGGGGGAGTTGCCTTCCGCGAGTCGACCGGACACCGGAGAGCGCTGAAGCACTTTGATATCATTGTCAGAACCTGCCATGCCGAAGAAAGAGTGAAAAATCTAGAGATCATGTGATGCGACTGCTTCAAAATGATTGTGCACTTTCCAACATGCCCCTTGTATTGGCCCTGCCATCCAAATTGGCTGTTTTTCCACTCCTAGTGTATACAATCTATACATCCAAACATCCCAAAAAAAAAATCCTGCCCTCGTTGACCGACAAGAGCCGTTTAGTGTCGGCAACCTTTGATACTCTCAAGTACTCCGGGCCAAAGACATGAACCACAGCTTCACAAAACATGTACATTGATTTAAGGCATATGAATTCACTCATGCGCATGTATTCATTAACAAGATTATCGGCTACTCCATACGAAGGCATCCGAATTGTTGCGGTGCATTTTTTATAAAAGGAGAAGCCTTATCGTTCTACATCACTCAAACTCGAATATGGTTGAGTAGATTGTCGTGGGATAATCGCGGCAGACGTTACCAGGGGTAACTTACTTTGGGGCAAATCGACTCTGGTGTTTGGGAGAGGGTTTAGCTCAGGGGAAATCATGCTATCAATCGATCTGGTAGCTCTGGCAGTAATGTCGCCGAGTCTCCGATCTAGGGTCGCTACTATCAGCTCTCGCATTACAGGATACTCGAATATCTGGTGAAGCTCTCCTTTTTCTAACCCTAGGAGCCGGTTTATATGTTACCCGGCTCCCTGGTTTCCTATTCAAGGTACACTCGGGATCCTACCCGGAAACCGCACACGACCCTAAGTTTCCTAATCTTAACCCCCAAGGTACGGGTTACTAGGCCTACGCTCCTTCTTGGGCCTTCTAGAAACTCCTCCTCCTTGAGCCGGGTCTTGCACGATTCCCTTTGGGCCGGGTTTCACCTCAGCATTGGCCTACCGGGTTATCATCCCCCCATCAGTAGTCCCCAGAATAGCTTGGGCTTCTCGGGCTCAACCATGAAGCGAACGCTATTCCCTGCAAAACAATAATCATTCAAGTTCATAAAATACCGGGTTAGAGTTCTTTCATAATAGCTAGGCCTTGCTCCATGGGCGGTCCATATAATAACCCGGTTTTCCCGAGTCAAAACACCATTTTCCCGGGTCAACACTCCGAGGAAACGCGATGAGACCCAGCATCAGCATCACTACTGATTAATCCGAGTATCACGCTCGCAATCAATCATGATCTCTATCCGGATATCCCGCAACGGATATTTTGGTGCTTATCCCCAAATTTCCGGGCCAGATCTTTTTTCTCCCAAAATTCCACTTACCGCCCAAACCTAGGAAATTTCCCCCGCGCCTATAAATAGTGCCCATGGCTAACCCTAGATCTCACTAGACATTTATCATCTTCCTTTCACTCCACCTCCACGCCCGCAAGCCCTAGCTCGAGCTCGCGCCGCCGGATCTACGCCGCCGCCCGCAAGGACGTCACCGGAGTTCGCCGCCGCCAGGTCGCCACCGTCCGCGCCTGCAACGCCGCCGCCAACCACCACCGTAACGCCCGCAATCGAGCTTCCAATCGAGCCACCAGAAACCTCGAGACGCCGCCGCTGTCGAGCTAATCGCCGCCGCCGCGCACCTCTTCCCTCAAATCATCCGGTAAATCCCTCCATCTCTTAGATCTAGTTTCCCTTTCTTCGATTTCGCGCGTACATTTTAGATTCAATCTCATCCGCTAGCTATTCGCTATTCCTTCATCAGCTTGATATATCTTTGTAATTCCCAACCTTATGCCCTTTCATAGCCTCGCACTTAGTCAAATCCGTTCCTACTCCTCTCGACACGCTTTTGCCATTTGTAATCTCGTATTTTTCCACTGCATGTTCTTGACTAGATCTATTTGCCCAACAGCGCAAGTACTTAGTTGTTTTGCTTTTTCCTCTTCTCATTATATCGAATAGCTGCACTCTCCTGGTCTCTCGATATTCACACTTTGTATTTTACCTATTTTTAGATCTACACACCATGGCTCCTAAGGCCAGCGCCAAGTCAAAAGGCAAAAACCGTCTGGCAAGCAAAAGTCGGGTCAGTCGATTTCCGCCAACTGGGCGAAATCGACTGTCACTAAGGCTAAGCTTGATGAGCTGGCCGAGTCGGGTGTCCTGCCCGCCCGGTCCGAGATCCATTGGAGGATACCCGACGAGGAGACCCGGCCTTCACCAGGCCTAGATGAGGTGGTTGTTTTCGTCGAGCACGTGATCCGGGGTTTCCGCCCCCGGGTCACCCTTTCTTCCGGGAGCTCCTGGACCACTACAAGCTCCGGGTATTCGATATCGGCCCCAATTCTATGCTTAACATCTGCCATTTCATAGTCTTATGTGAAGCCTATTTATGCATTCATCCCAACCTTGATTTGTTCCTCGAACTCTTTCAATGCAAACCATGCCGAGAGAGCGGCAACGGGGCCCTCCTAGTTTGTGGGGGAGTATCGATTCAGAGACGGAAAAACTCCCTGATGCCGACTCTTAGCCTCCATACACACGTCAAACACTAGCAAAAAACCTACTTTTACTGCCAAGATACTTCTTTACCCGGCGAGAAGCCACTGCCGGGTTTTTCTGAGAACACCCTCACCTTGTCCGACAATCTGAACTCCTTTGCATCTGAGGCCGACAGGCAATCTATCCAGCCTTTTCTTCATAAGCTTGCTGTACTTTCTGCCCAAGGTCTCCTTGGGCTTAATCTGGTAAATACCTGGGTAAGTTGCCGGATTCAGCCTAACAACACCCGATCTAAACTCATGTGCGAATACTCGGGGCATGTCACCGATTCTCTCCGATACTCGGAGAAAAACTACCCGGTTGATGACATGAACAAGGTTATGAAGACCTTCCTGGACGAAAAACTTGATGTTATCAAGAACATAGGCGGGCTCAACCCCTTCACTCGATTTAACCCGACTCCTTCAGTAAGAACCGACTTAATTTCTTTATCCGACTAATATCTCTTATGCTCATATACTAACCTTTGTCTCTACACTCCTTACACAGGAAGACGATGCATTCTGGAAGATAGTCACCCCTCCCCCTTCAGAAAACTCGGAGGAGGACGAGGAGCCGGCTGATAGCGATGAAGGTAAGTCCGGGTCTTTTGTTTATAGCTTCTTCATTAACTAGTTTAGAACAACTTGTTCCCTTTCCCGACAATGCTCCTTATTCACCAGAACTAGAGGACAAAGAGGACACTCGGTCGGACGAGAGTGAGGCTGAGCCGGAGGTGGAGATTGGGACGAAGAGGAAAACCAGGGGTGTTGTTTTCAAGGTGCCCTATTCCTCCATTGCCGCCAATCCATATTAGTACGCCAATATGTGCGAACTTAACCAGCATCTAACCGGTTCATCGTACTTGAAGGAACCTTCCCCGACCAAACAAAGGGTAACCCGGAATTCCCCGGGTGACGATCCTCTTCACCCGGGTATTCCTTCATCACCCGCTCGCCGAGCCGGTACTTCCCAAGCTCATAAATCCCATACGCCTCAAAAATTTCCATCTCCAAATCATCCCTTAGCCGGTCAGCTCCGGGTCTCACTCTCTGACTCTTTATCAGCATCTTCTAGGTCCAGCAACGATCTCCCACCGGATTTCGTCGTGAATACCGGGTAACCTATTTTCCTTGTTATTCAATATTCTAGTGTTTTCCACATCTTTCGCTTATCATCTACTAACTGTCTTCTTTTTCTCTTTCTCAGGGCCAAGGTCACAATCAGTGACCCTGAGGATATGAATATATGAATATTGATAACCCGGCTATGGAAGACCCGGAGGATGTTGTGAAGCCCGCGTCTGGCGGTGCAGAAGAAGAAGAACAGGAAGATTTGCTGAAAGACCCGGTTGAGCAGGAAGCCGAGTTTCCCCTGCCAACGCACAAACCAGGAGACGAGGATATCGAGTTCCTGGGATCACGGAGGGGTGACCCCACTCCTAACACCCAGGAAACCCGGATCAACTCCCCTAAGCAGGAAAGGACCCCACCTCCGGGTAACCAGAACCCCAGCTCCTCCAGGCCGAAACTCGGCGATCTTGATTTTGAAGGGATGTTAACTGAGCTCTTCTCTCTGAAGACCAATGAAAGGGATATCCTTGAATCCCTAGCAGCTGAGCACCAGGTAACTTAATCAATGTTGCTTATGTATTCATCCAGTCCCCAAGTTCCGAGTTAACTATATCAAGTTTACTCGGTACTTCCATAGCTATATAACCTTTTCATACCCGGTTTTACCCTGAATCCGACTGACTTTTCCTTGTCTACTTCTGCAGGCGCACATGACCCGGTCTGAGGAGATGTTGGCAAAAACCAACGAGCTCCTCCAGGCCGAGACCAAGCTGCGGGAAGAGCTGGAAGCCAAGGTGAAGGACCTTTCCAAGGATATCAAGAAATACAAGAAACGATCCCAAAATGCTGAGGGTGCGCTGAAGAAAATTTCAACCCAGATTGCCGACACTTACCGCTCTCTTCTTGGTAAGAGATCCTAACTTTACTGAATATAACCCGGATTTCTCGTTCTGCAAGGTTTGTAACCCGGATCTCATTGCTTTAATTTTTCTGGTATCTTGTAGCTCCGGGTGAGGAGGCTATGGATAAAGATGATGTTGAGAAGCTAAAGACACTGAAGGCCGTGATCCGGCAATTCTCTGTGGGGAACAAATGGACTCTGGAGGCTTTGAACTGACCTGGGGCTTGTGGCGGCGCGGACAAGATGCTCGAGGCGTGCTCGACTATCCCCGCCCTGATTGAGCACTGGAAACGTTCAGCGTGTCGGGTTGGGGTAACCCGCGGGCTTGCTCTGGCCAAGGCCTATTTTCCTAGGCTTGAGCCGGCAACGCTCGTGAATGGGTTCCCCAAGTTTAACAACGACGTCTCAAGGTTCACTAGCAAGGACTACAAGTCTATCCATGCTCAGGTGCGTCATTCGGCAAGCTTCATAGCCGACAATCTAGATGTGAGCAAGCTCACCCCACCGTACAATGCTGATGACAAGCCGGTTCCATCTGATCTCCCTCGACCCTTCGACATGCTGGCCTGATGGAAGGAGGAAGTAGCCAAGAAGAAAGCTGAGGCCGATACTGTGCCTTCCTCCTCTACTCCGGCTGTTCCTCCCCTAGCTCGCGCCGATACTGCAACCAACCTGGACATGGGAGCAGGGAAGACCACCGATGAGCATGTTGAAGACCCGAGCGCCAAAGATACAGTTGATGACTCGGCTATGGATGCCGAGTGAAGTTTTATTGTTTCTTGCCCCAAAACACTTATTCGGCCAGTAGGCATTATGTAATATGCCTGATACAATTATTCTTTTAATAGTGCGCCTTGATGCATGTAAAATGTATAGATGAACTTTGCATGTTATTACTTGTTTTTCCTACATATTAGCAACTTATATTCATGTTTTATAATGATTTGGGGGATTTTCTGAACAATCCCCCTTCTTTTGGTTCTAACCCTGTTTTTCCAGAAAACGTACTTTTTAGTGTTTTAGACTTTCCGGGAGCTTCGGGACTCCAAAAAGGGCAAGGCCAAAGAGCACGGTTCAGAATTTTCGAGACGAAGACCATGGGCCAAAGTAGAGGGCCAAAAGGCCAACCAGGTGGAAAAGAGGACCCTCCACGTGGCCAGATTCCTTGGCCGCGTGTGGGGCCCCCTTTTTGCCCCCGTGGCTCCGATGCCGTCGATCTTTCTTCTCCCGAGTGTCTCGTGACCTAAAAACGACTATATAAAGGGTCCCCTGGCCTTTTCGAGAAAGAGGCGGCGCCGAGAGACGAAACCACGAATCAGAGAGACAGAAGGCTGCCGCCGGAGAAGATCGGAGGGGGGGAACGCCGCTGGGATCACCCCCGGAGGGCTCCACCCCCCCTCCGGCGTGTTCATAATCAACATCTACAGCAAGATCAGCTCCATCTCTCCACTGTAATCTCTTGGCAAACACGATGTATGATGCAATACTATATTCCCTTGATGTATTGTGTCTCCCCGTCTATGTTTGAGTAGTGAATTGTTCTTGGCAATGGTGAAATAGTTCGTTGATTAGTTGCTTACAAGTTTGTTATCTTCTATGATTGTCTTTATGTACAATATATGAGTGCACGCATATGTTGGGGAATGCATGTAAGGTGATCACCGGTAGCATAATGGAGTGGTGGTGACTTGGGAGTGACAGTAACCTGAGACCGAGCCACAAAGTTAAGTTATTGGGGGATATATATAGGGGACCTTAGAACGTAAGGCTATGGTGGGACTTTATGTCTTAATCAATCTTGTGCAGTCATTTACTTGGCCACACGATCCATCATAAGGGGTTGTAGATCATTTACTTGACTATACCTATTCATGGCTCCTTCCTAGAAGAAACAACTAAGACTAAAACATGTGCTTCACTAATTGTGACAACCACACGAACGAAACACCTATTGCTAGAACACTTGCTCCCTTGAGATACTTGAGATATTTGCTGCTTGCTACTTGTGAAACTTTCTTAGAAACTTGCTTTAGAAACTTGCTCTAGGATTACTTGCATTTTAAACTTGCTTCACTAGTTACTAGACAAACAACACTCCACGTCACTTGCTTTTAATTAGTTAGTTCCTTTTAGTCAAACTTATTGCTTTGCATAAACATCCATATAAGAGGGTTATAGGGATTTAGAGAATAGATAGCTTACCTTCAGCTCCTCGTGGGTTCGACACTCAAATACTTATCGAAAGGTACTACAATTGACCTCCTGCACTTGGCAGTCATCACGCCTGTGCAGTTTTGATACTATTTCCCCGGTTTGTAATGCGTTTGAGATTTAATAGCTTTTGGTGGCCCTTCTGGTCATTCACCTTGATATGCTATTTTCCGGTTTGAAACTTTTTTTTGCGAGACAAGGTTTCCGGATCTCGGGATTTTCTGACCAGGTGGACTTTATTTCTTAAGTCCCGAAGTCCCCAAGGCTCGGAAATTTGGGTTTTGAATTTATGCTTAATACATTGTGAGTTTCCGGCTATCAACCTTTTACTCCGCATAACTTGTGGTTTGGATGACCCTTTTGATCCTCTTTGTTGTAAGACGGCTTTCGCGTGGATATTCAGTGCTGCTATAACTTTATAAAAACAGGGTCAGGCAAGTCCCAGTGGGACTCATGACTGATTGTGATTATACGTTAGCAAAGCACGCCACATTATTGCGAGTCACATCAAACTTAAACAAGAGAAATCAAGAAAATTTGGCTCTATTGTCCGGTTATAAGATTGTAACCGTACTTATTGCAAGTAATCGGTCCTCATAACTTAATGGCATCGCGGCCGGGTTTGAGATTATAGTTGTGCTATTCAAGCAATCAGCCCCCAAGACCTATATATGTAATATCAAACCTAATGTACTATAATCAAACGACTAATACTTACCTGATAAAGTAAAAAACAGAAGGTAAAAACAGAACAATAAAAAACTTAACAGAAATAAAAAAGGAAGATACAAACAATATCATAATTTAACCATCTCTTTATTGATATGATAAAGGTTAGGTCAGCAAGCCGCCTCATTAAAAACCTTCCAGTCCCCTTAGGTACCCTGGATAGGAAAAGAGTGCGTCTGAAACCTGCTGCCTGTTACATCGTGTAATTCAACTTGTAAACCTAGCCTATGCTAGGTGTAGTAAGGACGTAGCTGAGCCACGTTCCATGGTCTTTCCCTCTCTTGCATAGATGAAGTGGTATGAGCGGTTTCATTGACAGTATCCGACTCTTCCCTTGCATCTACTAAGTAATATGATCCGTTGTGCAAATTCCGGCTTATGATGAACGGGTATCCCATGGCGGAGATAACTTATGCTTTCCTTCCTTTGATTGTACTAAGCGTAATACCAGGTCCCCTTCCTGGAAGACCCGGGTTTTGACCTGCCGACTGTGGTATCGCCTCAAATCCTGCTGATATATGGCTGATCTCTCCAAAGCTTGCTCCCTGTGCTCCTCTAACATGTCCACGGCATCCTGCCGGGTCTTCTCATTCTCCACCTCAACATAAGCCGCCACTCGGGGTGAATCATGAATAATGTCACTCGACAACACTGCCTCTACACCATAAACCATAAAAAAGGGGTCATCTGAGTAGATCTGTTTGGTGTAGTGTTAATTCCCCAAACCACTGATGGTAACTCCTCAACCCATGCTCCCGCAGCTCTAAGGCACGGGGCTCGTAGTCGTGGTTTCAACCCACGAAGCAACTCCTGATTTGCCCTCTCCACCTGTCCATTAGCTTGTGGATGGGCTACAGAGGCCATGTCAAGGCGGATGCCATTGTTTCCACAAAATTTCTCCATCTCACCTAGGGACATGTTGGTTCCATTGTCTGTTATTATGCTATGAGGGTATCCAAACCGATAGATGATCCTTTTCAGGAACTTGACTGCTGTGACTGCCTCACAATTGGTGACTGGCATAACTTCAACCCACTTGGTAAACTTGTCAATGGCCACCAAAAGATGAGTCTTTTTGCAAGGCGACATGTGAAAGGGGCCTACCATATCCATACCCCAAACTGCAAACGGCCATGTTAGCGGGATTGTTCGCAGCTCCATAGCCGGCACATGGGTTTGGCGAGCATACCTCACTACTAGGAAAACAGCTATAGGAGTGATGATACCCGTGACGCACCAGCAATACGGCGCGTCACGCCTAATACCCGTGGCGCACCATAGTTTGGTGCGTCGCGCCTATAGCCTTACCCGCGGCGCACCAAACGGAAGGCGCGTCGCGCCTATGTGTGGGGCCGGGGTGGCGAGCCTCCGAGGCATACCCGCCACGCACCGAGCCTTTGGTGCGTCACGGTTATTTGTGATAGGCGCGGCGCACATGCCCGTGATGCGCCACGGGTTAGATAGGCGTGACGCACCAAGGCGTGGTGCGCCACGGCTATGGGGAGTACAGGTATAGGCCGTTCCCCTCTCTTCTCCTTCTCTCCACACACACATTGCTCCCCTCTCTTCTCCTCCCTCTCGTCGCCCGCTGCCACCTCCCATCGCCCACCTCCCATCGCTCGATCTCCCTTCCTCTCCAGCGCCCACCGCCACCTCCCATCGCCCACCTCCCATCGCCCTAGCCGCCCACTGCCCAGCGCCGCCCATCTCGGTCTGAGGAGGAGGAGCCGTCCGGTTCGTCCACGACAAGGAGGAGGAGGGGGAGTCACGCTGCTGCCGTCCACGACAAGGAGGAGGGGGGGAGTCACGCTGCTGCCATCCACGACAAGGAGGAGGAGGGGGAGTCACGCCGCCGTCCACGACAAGGAGGAGGAAGAGCCGTCCGGTTCGTCCTCGACGCCGTCCACCTGCTTCCCCAACGTGAACGACTACATCGAGCCAAGGCCGCCATCTTCTTCCCCTACTTCCCCAGGTAAGCCCCTCCTCCACCCCTCCGTATGCTCACTGTCTTGCCAAAAGGTGTCATTGTTGATAAATAAAAGGGTTGTTATTTGTGTTGGATTAATTCACCTAGTGGCTGTTAAATAAAAGGTCTTGCTCACTGTCTTGCCAAACTCCTAGTGGCTGTTATTTGTGTTGGATTAATTCACCTTATTTTGCTCTTGTTGCACTTGGCATTGTTGATAAATAAAAGGGCCTCTTAATTGGTTTTCTGTTGCAAAGTGTGTGCAATGTAAATGATGGTAGGCCAACAGTGTGCTTGGCAAGGAATGTTTAAATCTGTAGCATTTGCAAAGAATGGAATGTTGCAGCTTTGAGTCCCATGATTTATGTTGTGTAAAGAATGGAATGTTTAAATATGTAGCATTTGCAACAACAAGCTGGTGGTATAGCAACTGTGCTAGGCAAAAAATACTGAAATGTTAAGTTTGGTATCCAAATTCAAAATAATGGCATGGGGCTAGCAGCATTCTTTTTCTAGGTGCTTAGCATCACTTGTAAATCATGAAATCAATTTATTTTGGTATAAGTTTAATGGATGCTAGCTGCTGGATTGAACAAACACCTTACTTATTTTGGTATAAGTTAAATGGATGCTAGCTGCTGGATGCTAGCTAATGTCAATCTTCTGCAATGCATGGTTCATACATATCCATTCCCTTAATCTGGGCATGCAATGATCAGATGCACCACTGTGATTTTTTTTAAATGCTAGATAGCTTAGAATACTGCTGCTTGCATTTATCTTAACTTCCCAATGGGATTTTTTTAGATTAAACTTTCCATGAGAATGTCAGACTAATAGACATAGAATGTAAAATCTATGTGCTGCATGCACCATGATTTTGTATCTGTGTGTTTCTGTATCGAGGCATCTTCTAGGTTGTTCTGTGTGTTTCTGTGTCGAGGCTGGTTTGATTTCCGGAGAAGCAAACCATTCCTTTTTTTCTAATCAGGTTCCTGCTAGTTCTAGGCTGCTGCTAGGTTGTTGCTGCTGCTTCTAGGTTGTTGCTGCTACTTCTAGGTTGATGTTGCTGCTAGGTTGTTGCTGCTACTTCTAGGTTGATGTTGCTGCTAGGTAGTTGTACACTAAATTCATTTAAGTTGATTATTCACTTATGGCTGTACAAATAAATTTCCCCCACACACCCCCTAGTTGTACAATAATTTACCTGTGTTGTACAATATTTTGTTCAGCTAGTTGTCACAAGTAAAATGTTGCTTTCTTCTAACACCTGATGCTTTGTACCTGATGCTTTATACCTGATGCTTTATACCTCTATGTCTAATTTCTTAATTTAATAGAACATGGCTTGCAAAGTATGTCGGTCCCTATGTGCCCAAGGACAATTCACCGGGTCTTCTTTTATGATTGAGCTGAAAGATGGTCACCTTGATTCTTTGGTAATTAACAAACGATTCTTTTTATGTTTCTTTTTATGTTTTACTATCCAGCTTGGATTGGTATGTTTTTTAACAAAAGATTCTTTATATTTCTTTTTTAGATTGTACCATGCAATATTCGGGAAGAGTTCAACGAGTTAGTAGGCAATATCGTGGATTTCGATGTTCACGGGACCACTTACAAAATCCGAGTGAAGAAAGAAAGAAGACCTACTTCTACGGGGAACAATTGGTGTCTATCATCGCCACCTATAATTTAAGAGGAGGTGATCTCTTTCACTTCTCTATGGCAGGACCGCAACCTCGTATCGTACTTCTGTATATGGGCGAGATTGCGAGCGAGGATAGCGAGAGTATGGAGGTGGATGGCGGGAGTGAAGAGGAAAGTGAGGAGGATTATATGCACGAGGAGGACCCATGGAAACATGTGGTGGTTGCTCAAAGAGCCAATCTTAGCGAGCTTGAGAAGGACCGTGTCCTTCAGAAACTAGCTCAGATAGATAGCTACATCGAGGTCCCTTTCGTGCATCACATCACCAACACTAATATCTCCAATGGACATGTCATGGTATGTTTCTTAACACTTTCTTATTCCTATAGTTGCTTATGCATGTTATAATATGGCCGGTATGTGACATTGTGATTTTATTCTTTCTTGGAATTGTGTGTTCTAGAAAATACCTATGGCGGTAGCGGACAGTGCTAGCATGGAGCAAGGTACCATTGGAGTACGCCGTGGAGAATCAGGAAATGTCACCGCAGTTCCGATCACCAGGAATAATGCTGATGGTCGCGTCATCCTCAATTCTCAAGCATGGAGCCAGTTCCATTCCGCAAGAGTTGGTATGGAGGCTGGCCGAGCTATTCTGATCACCATCAGGAATAGTGACATCCCCGACTTGGACATGATGATGGTCATCGACTACATCAGCGCCCGCTAGATAGATGAACTATGTGCTGATGATCAAGACTATGTAATATGGTTGTTTTCGAGACTAACTCCTAGATTTATTAGTAGTATATATGGTTGTTTTCGAGACTATGTAATAATTCTGCTATGAAACTTTATTCTGTCATTTTGCTGTCAATTGCATACCTCTATTTGAGCTACTGATATTCTTCTGTATTTTGTCTACTGATATTCTTCTATATTTGAGCTGTTTATACCTGTATAAATACGGTACTGCTTATTTTAAAAAAATACAACATAGTATAGCCGTGACGCACCTGAGAGATTAGGCGTGACGCGCCTAGCAGTAGCCGCGGCGCACCACGGCCGTGCGTCACGGGTATAAATAGGCGCGGCGCACCAGCTAGGTGCATCACGGCTAAACGCATAGGCGCGGCGTGATAGCCGTGACGCGCGCTGGTGCGTCACGGGTAAGCAAAACGGTGCGTCACGGGTAAGCTTTTCCCTAGTAGTGCCTTTGACATCCATCACACCATGCTACCAAGCGCTCCGCGTCTGCCAAAGCCATGAGCCAGAAGAAACCGTGTCGATATGCTTTAGCCACAAGGGACCTTGTGGAGGCATGATGCCCACAATCACCTTCATGGATCTCCCTCAAAATCTGTCGGCCCTCCTCTGGTGTTACACAACGCAAAAAGACTCCTGCGGCACTTCTCTTATACAACTCACCATTGATGATAGAATAACCTTTTGCTCGTCTCAGAATTTTCCTGGCTAAAACTTCCTGTGGTGGTAACTCGCCCCGTGACAGGAAGGCCAGAAACTGTTCTGTCCACTCAGGGATAGCGTGCACGGCGGCTACGAACTCCAAATCCGGGTCTTGGTTGGCCACCTCTTCCTCAGACTCGGTTTTGACGGAAGGCCGCCATAACTCGTCCAGAAAAACGTTAGGCGGAACCGGCTCTCGGCGCGAGCCGAGTCTTGCGAGTGCATATGATGCCTTGTTCTTTCGCCTGTCAATGTGTTCCACCTCATACCCGGAAAAAGACCCAGCCACCTTGTCTACCTCCCTGCGATATGCTGTCATTGTTGCATCCTTCCTATCCCAAGTTCCAGAGACCTGCTGTACCACAAGATCCGAGTCTCCATAACACCTTATTCGTCTGATATTCATCTCCTTTGCTACTCGCAGTCCGTGTAATAGGGCCTCATACTCGGCCACATTATTGGAGCAATCAAAGTGAATTTGCAACACGTAACTTAACTTATCTCCTTTGGGAGATGTAAGCACCACCCCCGCTCCTGATCCCTCGTATTGCTTGGAACCATCAAAGTGCATCACCCAAGACTCGGAACTTGGCATCATTGTGGGCATGCTTGTGTGAGTCCAATCATTGATAAAATCAGCTAACGCCTGGGACTTAATTGTAGACCGAGGCTCGTAGTTGATGTGATAATCTCCCATCTCAATGGCCCACTTGGCTATTCTACCTGTCGCGTCTGAATTTCTGATAATATCTGCCATGGGTATGGAGCTAACCACCGTTACGGGGTGTTCCTAAAAATACGGCTTCAGTTTCCGGCTGGCCATGAAGACTCCAAAAACTAGCTTTTGCCAATGCAGGTAACGCTGCTTTGCTTCCGATAAAACCTCACTCACGTAGTAAACCGGCCTTTGCACCAGGTGATCTTTTCCATCCTCCTTGCGCTCAACCACAACCACTGCGCTAACCGCCCGAGGCCCGGCCGTGATGTATAATAACATGGGCTCTTTGGGACCCGGTGCTGCCAGGATTGGTGCCTCAGACAACTGCTTTTTCAGAGCCTCGAACGCTTCATCTGCCTCTTGGTCCCAAACAAATTTGTCGGTTTTCCTCAAGAGCCGGTATAAGGGTATTGCTTTTTCTCCGAGCCTGGATATAAACCGGCTTAACGCTGCTACACACCCCGTAAGATTTTGGACGTGCTTCAGGCCTTCCGGCTTTTTCAGACTTTGAATGGCTTTGATTTTGTCCGAGTTTGCCTCAATTCCTCTTTCAGAAACGATAAAGCCGAGTAACTTTCCTGCAGGCACCCCGAATACGCACTTAGTCGGGTTAAGCTTCATCTGGTATCTCCTCAAGTTCTTGAAGGTCTCCTTTAGATCATCTATGAAGGTCTCAGCTTTCCTTGTTTTAATCACCACATCGTCCACATAGGCATGAACATTGCGCCCGATTTGATCCTCAAAACACTTCTGGATGCACCGCTGATACGTTGCGCCTGCATTTTTTTAGCCCAAAGGTCATAGTTTTATAACAAAAAGCACCAAAGGGGGTTATAAACGAAGTTTTCTCCCAGTCCTATTTTTTTAGCTTGATTTGATGATACCCGGAATAAGCATCCAGGAAACATAATAAATCATAACCTGCCACTGCATCAATGATCTGGTCTATCCTTGGAAGAGCAAATGGATCCTTTGGGCAATGTTTGTTGAGACTTGTGTAGTCTATGCACATCCTCCACTCATTGTTCTTTTTCAGCACTAGAACCGGATTTGCGAACCATTCCGGGTGAAAAACTTCCATGATAAAGCCGGCTGCAAGGAGCCGAGCTATCTCCGCTCCTATAGCCTTTCTCCGTTCCTCATTCATTTTTCTCAGGCCCTGCTTCACAGGCCGAGACTTGGGATCAACATGCAAACTGTGCTCAGCTAACTCGGTCGGGATACCCGGCATATCGCTGGACGTCCAAGCAAAAAACGTCGTGATTCTCACGAATGAACTCGATAAGTGCTTCTTCCTGCTTATTGTCTAGGTTAGAACCTATGGCAAATTGTTTGGAGGGATCACCCTCGACAAAAGCCACCATCTTTGTGTCCTGGGCTGCCTTGAACTTTGCTCTCTCATCCTCCGTGTTCGGTCTTTTCAATGCTGTTCTATCTTCCGGGTCTACCTGAGACCGGTAATACTTGCTTCTTCCTTCCTGCAAGCCTGTTCTGCCATTGATGCGTCTCCTTCGTCACACTATGCCGCCACAACCCGGTTGCCATGTATAGTAATGGTTTGCTTGGGACCCGGGATCTTTAGCTGCAGGTATACGTAACACGGCCTGGCCATGAACTTGGCGTAAGCCGGCCTTCCGAACAGCGCATGATACGGGCTGCACAATTTTACCACCTCAAATGTGAGCCACTCCACTCGGAAATTGTCCTTGGATTCTCCAAAAGCGACTTCTAGTGCAATCTTTCCCTCAGGGCACGCCGAGTGACCCGGCACAATCCCATGAAAAACGATGGAACTTTTCTGTAGCTGAGACTCCTTGAGCCCCATGTGTAGGATGGTTTCCCAATACAAGATATTAATGCTGCTTCCACCATCCATCAAAACTTTTTTCAGCTCGTAACCATTGACTTGTCGTGCGACCACCAAAGCTAACACACCCGGATGTTCTATTGTTTCCGGGTGATCCCTTCTACTCCATGTTAACTCTTGATCTGACCATCTCAAATATCTCGGAACACCTGAAGAAACCGAGTTTACGGCCCTTTTAAGTATCTTTCTATCTTTGTTGGAAGTCCCTGTAGTATGAACGTGGTACTGCCCTAACTGCTTAGGATTAGCTTGGAAACCTCCAGCACCTCCCTGATTATTACCCGGATTACCACCTCCTACGTTGCCAGCCGGGGGTGGGCCATTGCCTGGGTTTCCACCCGGAACCGGTCCTCCTCCCCGGCCTGCGTCTCGCATGGCCTTATGTATTTCCTCGTTCTTCCATCTCTGTAAATCCACGCACTGATCCAATGAATGATTAGCCGGACTGCCGTTCCTGCTATGTCGCGGACAAGGCATCCTGAAGGCCTCTAGATGATTAGCCGGCCTTGGTGGCCCTTGGTAATTTCCTCCATTAAAGTTTCCTCCGTTGAAATTTCCCTCAGCTCAGGGTCTCGCAAACCCAGCTTCTGTATTAGCAACAAACTCGGAATTTCCTTCGTATGGGCGCTTGTGCTAGTTATTTCCATTGTTTCCTCCATTGTTACCCGGTACAGCTCCATTGCCGGGTCTTCCATTGTTGGGTTTCGCTTTTTTGTCATCAACATCCTCCTCTGTCGTGTCTATAGCGGCTTGCTTATTGCAAGCGTCCATCAGTTCTCTCATTGTAACCTCCGAGGCGTGTCGACTAGATTTCATGCGTGTCAACTTTTGCACCAGGGGTAAGTATTTGCACGTTTTTGCCATAGCGTTCAATGCATATTTTGGCTGGATATCAGTGGAGGAGTGGAGAATTTCCATAACCCGGCGCACCCAGCTGCGCGCCGACTCTCCCTTCTTCTGGACGCAGCGCTCTAAATCGTCAATTGTAAATAACTTTCGGCACGTCCCATGAAAATGTTTGATAAAGGCGTCTTTCAGCTCACTCCATGAATTGATAGATCTTTTAGGCAAGTTATTGAACCATAACTTCGCTGCTCCTTCGAACATCATAAGATACATAAACTTAGCTTGGAGATTCTCGGATGCGTTGCGAATTGACATAGCCATCTCGTAACTGCTTAGCCAGGTTTCTGGGTCCATGGTCGGCTCATAGTTAACCACCTTCCTCGGCTCCTTGAATTTATCCGGGTAGGTCTCAGCTCTGATGACATCCGATAAACACTTAGGCCCGGCGAGGTTTGCCAGTACCGGTCTTGCTCGGGAAACGTGCGATCTTGCAGCTGGTGCGGCGGGGGGTGCAATCGCTACCGGCCCTCTTACCGCAGACCCGACTGCTGCGCGCCTGGCTCGAGAACTGTCGACAATGGCTTGTGCTGCTGATGCTGCGGGCGTTGCCGGTCTGTGGGGAGGAGGCGGCATTTGCTGCTGCTCTGCCCTCCGCCTTGCTGAACTTGACTGAATATTCCCGGTATTCCCGGGTTGCCGGCTGACATACGGTGTCCCGTGCAAACCACTTCTATGATCCGGGTAATTTGCTTGCTGGGCCACTGCGGTGCGTAGCATCTCTATGGCCTGCCGAGTTTCAATTTCTCGAGGCGTCTCTCCCAGTGGGATACGGTCGAGTGCTATGGTCGTGGCGTACACGTTATCCATGGGATTGTTGAAGTGACCCGGTGGGGTATGAAATCGCGGTGGTGGTGGAGGTCGTGCGGTATTGCCAACAGCGATCCCAGTTTGCAACGTGGGTAACCGTTCGCCGGCTGTCCTACCAAGGTCGCAGCTCGATATCCGGTTTCTTGATTCACCGCCAGAATTGGTTGATCCTGAGGGCTAATAAACAATGTGGCCGGCTGTAAATGCCCTCCGGTTGCCGGTAATCTCGTCTGGTGTCTCTGATTGTAAATCCTGGTTGACTGAGTTTGAAGGCGATTTTCCAGTTCTTCCAACTTGCGCTGGGGCGCGGCCATCCCTTGTTTCTCGGCTTCAATATCTCTCCTTTGTTGGTCCAATGCGCGGCGAGCCACATCCAGATCTCGGGCACGTGCCGGCGGGTTCTCTGGGGTTATCACCATTGCTAACACTGTGGGATCCAAGATTAGCTTATTATTGAACAGAGCCGGATTCCGTGGGGCCGAGGTTCCCGCACCCGGCGTTCTGTTTGCTGTGAATCCAAACATATTCCTTTGCCGTTCACTTTCTCCCGTATGACTGGTGACAGAAGCCGACTCTCCGTCGACCCGGGCTATAACCGCGTTTCCATCAATCGGTGCCTGCTGTTGGGCCAGCGCTCGCGCCGCTCCAGCCGCGGCCGTCGTCACATCCCCCTGATTAAGATTGATTGTAGGGGCAGTATAGACCGCGACCCGGCGCGCGATGCCTGGTGATGATTCGTATTCCTCTTCGTCACAGCTATCTTCCTCGTACCGGTCTTTAAGAAGGTGCAGGATAGCCTCGGTGTCATCTTCCCTTATGATCCGGTCACGCGGGGTCCATGCCGGCTCCTCCGGCTGTTCCCTCTTCGTGGTGGGCTCTTCTTCTGGATCGGCTGTCCCAACCGATTCTTCTCCATCCGACTGAACGCAAGTTGCTTCTCATGACACAGAATCATATCCAATGTTATCAGGAACAGAACCGGATGTACGTACCATGCCGACGAAGACGTTGACCCGGCCGATCGTAACGATAGACCCGGTTTCTAGCAGATCCGACTCTGGCCCCCAGCCAAAGTCGTCCACCATCTTCTCTCCTCCAGGGTTGGTGATGACCTCGCCGATGACGAGGTTCTTCATGCTTTCCTGAGCTTCTCCCGTGATGTAAACACCCTTGGACGTAGGCCCCACGGTGGGCGCCAACTGTCGTGGGATAATCACGGCAGACGTTACCAGGGGTAACTTACTTTGGGGCAAATCGACTCTGGTGTTTGGGAGAGGGTTTAGCTCAGGGGAAATCATGCTATCAATCAATCTGGTAGCTCTGGCAGTAATGTCGCCGAGTCTCCGATCTAGTGTTGCTACTATCAGCTCTCGTATTACAGGATACTCGAATATCTCGTGAAGCTCTCCTTTTTCTAACCCTAGGAGCCGGTTTATATGTTACCCGGCTCCCTGGTTTCCTATTCAAGGTACACTCGGGATCCTACCCGGAAACCACACACGACCCTAAGTTTCCTAATCTTAACCCCCAAGGTACGGGTTACTACGGCTACGCTCCTTCTTGGGCCTTCTAGAAACTCCTCCTCCTTGAGCCGGGTCTTGCACGATTCCCTTTGGGCCGGGTTTCACCTCAGCATTGGCCTACCGGGTTATCATCCCCCCATCATAGATCTTTTCTCATACAGAAACGATGCTAGAATAACTTGGGAGTGTTCACCAGATTGGTGAGATGGAAGTAATGCATGTAAATCTGGATAAGGCCACCTTCTCTGTTAGGGCTGGAATTCGAGCCGAGCCCGAGCCGACTCGACTCGACTCGCTCAAGCTCGATCAACTGACGAGTCGAGCTCGGCTCGACTCGTTCAACAAACGAGTTCAAAATCAAAACTCGGTTCGGCTCGGTGAACTCGCAAGTAGCTCGCGAGCTACTTGTTTAACTTATCTAATTTTATAAAACTATAAAAAGTCAACATTATATAATGTATATATAATTGATTTTGATTATTTGGGTCATGTATAATAAAATCATCACAATAAGCAGTGAAAATATGTCATCATCCAATAGTTTGTAGTAAAAAAACTACAATAATCAGTAAAAAAAAGTATTCAAATAAACAAGAATATAACTAAAAACTATTTTGACCGAGTTAAACGAGCTAAACGAGTACTCGGTAGACTCAGCTCATTTAGCTTGAACTCGTTTACCGTCGAAAACGAAAACTCGACTCGGCTCGTTGGACAACGATTTCGAGCCGAGCCGAGTCGAGTTGCGAGCTACTTATTTAACTCGCGAGTTCCGAGTTTTAATTCCAGCCCTATTCTCTGTCCCTCTCCAAGGCAGGAAAATGCCCGGACATGGACCCTCTGTAAACTATCCGCATCTCGGAAATGTGGTCATTGACCACAAGAGTGGCAGATAGGATGTCGCTCTCATCCTCGGATTCTTTATCGACGCAAGAAAAACACATGAGGACATTGTTGAGTAAGAACTCATCTACACTGTTTGCCATTTTTGGGACACCAAACGGACGAACACCTTGTGTGTGTCACGTCGGGTGTGGCCAGTAGCGCAGTCGTACCAACGGCGAGGAAATTTGTTGATTGATCAATATGGTGGAACTATAAAATGGTGTTTGTGGTAGTGGTATGATGAAAAACTTGCAGTGGTTTTAAGATATTAAATTTCTTAATGGTTAAACTTGCTGGTGTAATGAAGTATAAATAGTAATGGGCAGTCTAAGAGCTTTAAATTGTGCCACATTTAAAACATTAGTTGAAGGTACATTCACACATGAATTCTATCAGTGGATAGTGGTTATTGTTGATTTTGGTTACACTCTAATGTCGGGCAGCCAAGAGTGATATTTATATTACCGCCATGGGCCTTCTTGGAGTGGAAGTCATTTATTTGATGATTGATTATACTGCTAGCTGGAATCAATAAACTTGTGAGTGTTTTTATTAATGTTGACCTGTGCTTTTCTGACACTTCCGCTATCCGTATTTGCTAGCCTCTTTAGGATGTGCATTTCCCTTTCTCATATTGAGAGTTGGTGTATACTTCGCCTAGTAAATCGAAACCCCGTGGTAGAACTTTCTCATGTATTCCTACAGATAAGTCTATATATCTTTCTCAAAACAGCCACCGTACCTACCTATCACAAAATTACATAGCTGTTACATATATATTGCCATGGAAATTCCATCTAACATTACACGACTTGGTGTCATTCTTTATTTTGTATATTGATTTGCACATGATCATATATAGTTGGCATGCCGGTTTGTCCGTTATTCATTTATTACGTGTTACACTAGATTATTGCACATCCTGCTACACCGGTAGAGCCATTCAGTTTTATACATCATGTATTATTTATTATATATTAGGAGTACCAAAAATGTGTTAGTTCTTTTCATATAGTGTTTCCCCTACCATTGAGGATATAAAAAAGAGTCAAAAGAAATAAAAAACGATAAACTAAAAGCCCATAGAACAAATATGTATTAGTCATAGTTTACAAATGTGGCAATTGAAACAAAATTTATTATTTCATAGTTTACAACACAAGCGAATAAATTAAAATAAATACGATAAATTGAAAGTGCATAGTACAACCGAATGAATATCCTACTGGTTTCCTACGAAGTTCTCTAGACATGATAAACCAAATCATCTTGAAGTTGAGTGTGAATGTCGTGATCATGAAACTCATGCTAGAACTGGAGGAACTCGTGAAATGTTGCCACTCCTGGTGGGGGCTCAATATTTTGACTCTGAAACTCCCTGTTTTCGTCATAAAGACTAGCATCACTCTCATCCTGCTGAAACAAGCTGTCATCACCAAGCACATAACTTCCAGGCTCCATGCTCTAGCAGGGTTTCGAACAGTAGCTCATCGAGATTGAAGCGCACGAAAAGCACGCTTCACATCTTTCCGAGCACTCTCCTCCTCTTGGAGAAATCTAACCCTCGTCACTCTTTGAGAATTAGAGATGATCTTCACAAATGTAGCCCACTTGGGATCGATACCATCAGCTAGGGTGTATCCCTTGGTGTATTCGTGGCCATTGATATGATCGCTCACCTCGGGAGAGTTTCCTGTCGCGAGTCTACCGAACACCGGAGAGTGCTGAAGCATGTTGATATCATTGTGAGAACCTGCCATGCCGAAGAAAGAGTGAAAAATCCAGAGATCATGTGGTGCGACTGCTTCAAAAATGACAGTGCACTTTCCAACATGCCCCTTGTACTGGCCATGCCATCCAAATGGGCAGTTCTTCCACGTCTAGTGCATATAATCTATACATCCAAGCATACGAAAAAAAAACCTAAGACAAGAGCCATTGAGTGTCGGCAAACTTTGGTACTCTGAAGTACTCCGGGCAAAGACATGAACTCATGCGCATGTATGCATTAACAAGATTATCTACTACTCCATACGCAAGTATCTGAATTGTTGCGGTGCATTTTTCATATGAGGAGAAGCCTCGTCGTACTAGATCACTCCAACTCGAATGTGGTAGAATATATCTCTTCTCATATGCAAACGATGCCAGAATAACTTGGGAGTGTACACTGGATTGGTGAAATTGAAGTAATGCTTGTAAAGCTGGATATGGCCACCTTCTCTGTCCCTCTCTAAGGCAGTAAAATGCCCGGCCATGGACCCTCTGAAAACTGTCTCCATCCTTGAAATATGGTCATTGACCACAAGAGTGGCAACTAGGATGTCGCTCTCGTCCCCGGATTCGTTATCGAAGCAAGAAGAACACATGAGGACGTTGTTGAATAAGAACTGTTCGCCACTTTTGGGACACGCAAATGGACGAACACCTTGTGTGTGTCACGTCGGGTGTGGCCGGTAGCATGGTCGTACCAACGGCGAGGAAATTTGTTGATTGGTCAATATGGTGGAACTAGAAAATGGTGTTTGTGGTAGTGGTATGATGGAAAACTTTCATAATATAGTAGATCACTAAGAAATGTCACTTGAATCTTTGCAATGGTTTTAAGATATTAAATTTCTTAATAGTTAAACTTGCTGGTCTAATGAAGTATAAATAGTAATGGGTAGTCTAAGAGCTTTAAATTGTGCCACATTTAAAACATTAATTGAAGGTACATTCACACATGAATTCTACCAGTGGATAGTGGTTAATGTTGATTTTGGTTACACGCTAATGTCGAGCAGCCAAGAGTGATATTTATATTACCGCCATAGGCCTTCTTGGAGTGGAAGTCATTTATTTCATGATTGATTATACTGCTAACTGGAATCAATAAAGTTTTGAGTGTTTTAATTAATGTTGACCTGCGCTTTTCTGACACTTGCACCAACCGTATTTGCTAGCCTCTTCAGGGATGTGCATTTCCCTTTCTCATATTGAAAGTTTTTGTATACTTTGCCTAGTAAATCGAAACCCTGTGGTAGAACTTCGTCATGTATTCCTACACATAAGTCTATATATCTTCCTAACAGACACCAAACCTACCTATCACAAAATTACATAGTCGTTACATACACATTGCCATGGAAATTCCATCTAACATTACACGACTTGGTGTCATTCTTTATTTTGTATATTGATTTGCACATGATCATATACAGTTGGCATGACGGTTTGTTCATTATTCATTTATTACGTGTTACACTAGATCATTGCACATCCTGCTACACTGCTAGAGCTGTTCAGTTGTATACATCATGTATTATTTATTATATGTTATGAGTACCAAAAATGTGTTGGTTCTTTTCATATAGAGTGGTTCCCCTACCATTAAGTATATAAAAAAGAGTCAAAAGAAACAAAAAAAACGATAAACTAAAAGCCCATAGAGCAAATGTTATGTACGATGCTTGGAGCAATGTTACATAGAACTTGTTGAATGTTCTATAATAAAAATCTTTACACGAGAAAATGTTGAATGTATATGGAAGAAATATTAAGTGAAAAATGTTGTTGAATATTTCAGGTCGATGTTACCAATGTAAATTATGTATGACTTTTATGGAATATATGTATGAAACTGCATGAAGTATGTATTGGAGTCAAACTCTGGTTGAATATTTGTGGAATGTTATGTCGAATAACCGTTAGGAGATATTGTATACAACTTTATAAATATTGTTGAATATTCTTAAAACAAATATTATATGAAAACTTGTTCAATATTATTGGAAGAAAATTATGTGAAAGATGTTTCTATTCTATGAAAAATATATTGTTGAGTATTCTCGAAAGAATATGCTGTGAAAAATATTGTTAACAAATTTCATGATATTCAAAAAATTATTCTAAGAATTATGTATGATTCTTGGAAGGAACTTGTATAAAATGCAACATTCTCTGAAAAAACTTGTATGGAAATTATTGTAGAGAACTTTTATTGGTACCCGCAAAAAACAAAACATAAATATCGCTGCTAGTTTTCAAAAAGGATCCCCGTTTGATAGTCATTTAAAAATAGACCAAGGTTGCATTAAAAAGGTATCTATAGACCACAAAGCAGATCGGCAGAAATAATGAAAAACCATAGTGACTCCCTGTGAAGACCGAAATTGATTCTCATCCTGAATACGACTACCGGACAGGACACAAAGCATGGGCACATAGTCGATCCAACAGACGCACACGTGCACACACAAACATCATAAACCCCATGCAGAACAACAGGTGTTACACATCTACACCACAAGCGGCGTGCAACCAAAAAGACGTCAAGAAACACAACACAGTTACATTAGTCGAGGCATGCACACACCGAACCTCCTTCGGCTAAACATTGAGCAGCCAAACCACCTAGCGCGCCGAGAAAATAATGGGAGAAGCAAAACATATCGCATCCAATAGCGAGCGGGAATCGAACACATAGCACGGCTCCGAACCATGATAGAGCACACACCCAGGTACAACACGGCTCCCGATCAAGACCTAGCGATATTCGCCACCAGCTCCCGACCACGACCCAATAAACCAGAAAATGTAGCGCTAGAAGATAGAGGATGGACTAGTAAAAAAATAAACCAAAAATCAAACCTCTAAACTACACAGAGAAACAAGTGTAGTGAAGTAAGTAAGCAGAAAAAACACACACATCACACATAGAACTAAGCCGTCAAAGAAACAAAAAAACGAAGAACAAAATATGGATATCAACCACCGTTCCTCACAACAGCAACAAGGGAAGAACAACTACCAGGAAGAAGAATAACACCAACAACACCATGGGCAAGGGCAAAGTCAACAACGAAAGTGGCAAGAAACACACAAAACAGCCCGCATAGCAACAAAGAATGACGAACACCAAGAAAACCTAGCACAAAAAAGAAGAAGCACGTGAGAAGAAAGCAAAGAGGGACAAACAAACAAAAACACGAGCTAAGGAAAATACATAAGAGATGAAGACCCAAACAAATACACCCAAGTGTGACTGTCCACCCGGCCTCACACGAATGCTCTAGAAACCCATGCAGCTAATGCATCAGCACACAATTTACACGAAACCACATGAAGCCCAACATGTGGAAACCCCGGTCACCACATGAGTGCAACAATCAAGAGAGTCGGAAAGCGCGTGACACTTAAGAAACACTTGACGTCAGTTTCCACCATAACGGGCCATCCAACCTGGTCCTAAAACCTAGGGTCATCAAGCCCAGACCAACAGAATGCCTCTACACACACCTCCAGGTGGGATGGGAAGAGACACATGTCGCGTGCGCAAAATCCTCTTGGAGGCTCACAAGTCGATCGGAGAACAAGATAAATCGTAGAATCTTAGTATATAGGGTTATGTACTATTCTAAGAACGTATTTTTGTTTTGCTTTTGGTTTGTTTTGTTTTCTTTGATGGTCGTTACAATGTTGGATCCGAGCATTCTTGTTTTGAAGAAAGACACGCTCTGCTTTTTCGTAGAATACTCTTATTTTGTTATTATATTTGTTGAGTATTTAATTTTTGCTCTACTTATTTTAGCTCTTGTTCTTCGCTTATATCTTGTTAATAGTCGTTAGTTTCTTTTAAAGAAACTACGTTAGAACTCTCTTAATTCCCTTATATTTATTTGCAGATTTGAACGAGAATAAATTTCGTGATTCGTCAATATGATGGAACTAAAAAATGGTGTTGTGGTAGTGGTATGATGAAAAAATTGCATATATTGTAGATCACTAAGCAACGATACTTAAATCTTTGTAATGGTTTTAAGATATTAATTTTCTTAATGGTTAGACATCCTGGTCTAACAAAGTATAAATAATAATGGATAGTCTAAGAGCTTTAAACTGTGCCACATTTAAAACATCAATTGAAGGTACATTCACACGTGAATTCTACTAGTGGATAGTGGTTAATGCTGATTTTGGTTACACGCTAATGTCGGGGCGACCAAAGCCGATATTTATACTACCGCCACAGGACCTCTTGGAGTCGAATTCATTTATGTCATGATTGATTATGATGCTTGTTGGAATCAATAAACTTGTGAATGGTTTTTTTTACTAATGTTGATCTGTGGTTTTTTGACACTTCCACCATCCGTATTTGCTAGACACTTCAGTGATATGAATTTCCCTTGCTTCTATTGAGAGTTGGTGCATACTTCGCCTAGTACATCAAAACCTCGTGGTACAAATTCCTCATGTTCTCCTACACATAAGTTTATATTCTCTCTCAAAACTGACAGTGTATTTACCTATCACGACATTTACATAGCCGTTACAGATATATTGATGTGCAAATTCCATCTAACATTTCACGACTTGGTGTCATTCTTCATTTTTATATTGCTTTGCATGATCAAATATAGCTGGCACGATAGTTTTTCCATTTTTCATTATGGGTACCAAAAGTTTCTTGGTTCTTTTCATATAGAGTGTCACCCCTACCAGTGAGGATGTATAAAAGTTCCAAAGTGGCCAAACCAAAAAATTATGATAAATTAAAAGTGCATAGTACAAATATGATTAGTTCATAGTTTACAAATGGGACAACTGAAACAAATATGATTAGTTCATAGTTTACAACACAACCAAATAAATTAAAAGAATATGATCAAGTAAACATGCATAGTACAACCGAATGAAATTCCTACCAGTTTCCTACGAAGTTTCAGACGTGCTGAACTAAATCATCCTAAAGTTGAGTGTGAATGGTGTATTCGTGGCCATTGATATGATAGCTCACCTCGGGGGAGTTGCCTTCCGCGAGTCGACCGGACACCAGAGAGCGCTGAAGCACGTTGATATCATTGTCAGAACCTGCCATGCCGAAGAAAGAGTGACAAATCTAGAGATCATGTGATGCGACTGCTTCAAAATGATTCTGCACTTTCCAACATGCCCCTTGTATTGGCCCTGCCATCCAAATTGGCTGTTTTTCCACGCGTAGTGTATACAATCTATAGATCCAAGCATCCCAAAAAAATTCCTGCCCTCGTTGATCGACAAGAGCCATTTAGTGTCAGCAACCTTTGATACTCTCAAGTACTCTGGGCCAAAGACATGAACCACAGCTTCACAAAACTTGTACATTATTTAAGGCATATGAATTCACTCATGCACATGTATTCATTAACAAGATTATCGGCTACTCCATACGAAGGCATCCGAATTGTTGCGGTGCATTTTTTATAAAAGGAGAAGCCTTATCGTTCTACATCACTCAAACTCGAATGTGGTTGAGTAGATCTTTTCTCATACGGAAACGACGCTAGAATAACTTGGGAGTGTACACCAGATTGGTGAGATGGAAGTAATGCATGTAAATCTGGATAAGGCCACCTTCTCTGTTAGGTCTGGAATTCGAGCCGAGCCCGAGCCGACTCGGCTCGACTCGCTCAAGCTCGATCAACTAACGAGTCGAGCTCGGCTCGACTCGTTCAACAAACGAGTTCAAAATCAAAACTCGGCTCGGCTCGGTAAAGTCGCAAGTAGCTCACGAGCTACTCGTTTAACTTATCTAATTTTATAAAACTATAAAAAGTCAACATTATATAATGTATATATAATTATTTTTGATTATTTGGGTCATGTATAATAAAATCATCACAATAAGCAGTGAAAATATGTCACCATCCAACAGTTTGTAGTAAACAAACTACAATAATCAGTAAAAAAAAGTATTCAAATAAACAAGAATATCATTAAAAACTATTTTGACCGAGTTAAACGAGCTAAACGAGTACTAGGTAGACTCGGCTCATTTAGCTTGAACTCGTTTACCGTCGAAAACTCGACTCGACTCAGATCGTTGGACAAAGATTTCGAGCCGAGCCGAGTCGAATTGCGAGCTACTCATTTAACTCGCGAGTTCCGAGTTTTAATTCCATCCCTATTCTCTGTCCCTCTCCAAGGCAGGCAAATGCACGGACATGGACCCTCTGTAAACTAGCCGCATCTCGGAAATGTGGTCATTGACCACAAGAGTGGCAGATAGGATGTCGCTCTCGTCCTCGGATTCTTTATCGAAGCAAGAAAAACACATGAGGACGTTGCTGAATACGAACTCATCTACATTGTTTGCCATTTTTGGGACACCAAATGGACGAACACCTTGTGTGTGTCACGTCGGGTGTGGCCGGTAGCGCGGTCGTACCAACGGCGAGGAAATTTTTTGATTGGTCAATATGGTGGAACTATAAAATGGTGTTTGTGGTAGTGGTATGATGAAAAACTTGCAATGGTTTTAAGATATTAAATTTCTTAATGGTTAAACTTGCTAGCGTAATGAAGTATAAATAGTAATGGACAGTCTAAGAGCTTTAAATTGTGGCACATTGAAAACATTAATTGAAGGTACATTCACACATGAATTCTATTAGTGGATAGTGGTTAATGTTGATTTTGTTTACATGCTAATGTCGGGAAGCCAAGAGTGATATTTATATTACCGCCATGGGCCTTCTTGGAGTGGAAGTCATTTATTTGATGATTGATTATACTGCTAGCTGGAATCAATAAACTTGTGAGTGTTTTTATTAATGTTGACCTGTGCTTTTCTGACGCTTCCGCTATCCGTATTTGCTAGCCTCTTTAGGGATGTGCATTTCTATCTCATATTGAGAGTTGTTGTATACTTCGCCTAGTAAATCGAAACCCCGTGGTAGAATTTTCTCATGTATTCCTACAGATAAGTCTATATATCTTTCTCGAAACAGCCACCATACCTACCTATCACAAAATTACATAGCTATTACATATATATTGCCATGGAAATTCCATCTAACATTACACGACTTGGTGCCATTCTTTATTTCGTATATTGATTTGCACATGATCATATACAGTTGGCATGTCGGTTTGTCCGTTATTCATTTAATACGTGTTACACTAGATTATTGCACATCCTGCTACACTGGTAGAGCCGTTCAGTTTTATACATCATGTATTATTTATTATATGTTAGGAGTACCAAAAATGTGTTGGTTCTTTTCATATAGTGTTTCCCCTACCATTGAGGATATAAAAAAGAGTCAAAAGAAATAAAAAACGATAAACTAAAAGCCCATAGAACAAATATGTATTAGTTCATAGTTTACTAATGTGGCAATTGAAAAAAAATATATTATTTCATAGTTTACAACACAAGCGAATAAATTGAAATAAATACGATAAATTAAAAGTGCATAGTACAACCAAATTAATATCCTACTGGTTTCCTACGAAGTTCTCTAGACATGATAAACCAAATCATCTTGAAGTTGAGTGTGAATGTCGTGATCATGAAACTCATGCTAGAACTGGAGGAACTCGTGAAATGTTGCCACTCCTGGTGGGGGCTCAACATTTTTACTCCGAAACTCACTGTTTTCGTCATAAAGACTAGCATCACTCTCATCCTCCTGAAACAAGCTGTCATCACGAAGAACATAACTTCCAGGATCCATGCTCTAGCAGGGTGCCGATCAACAGCTCGTTGAGATTGAAGCGCACCAGAAGCACGCTTCACATCTTTCCGAGCACTCTCCTGCTCTTGGGGAAATCTAACCCTCATCACTCTGTGAGAATTAGAGATGATCTTCACAAATGTAGCTCACTTGGGATAGATACCATCAGCTAGGGAGTATCGCTTGGTGTATTCGTGGCCATTGATATGATCGCTCACCTCGGGGGAGTTGTCTGTCGCGAGTCTACCAAACACCGGAGAGTGCTGAAGCACGTTGATATCATTGTGAGAATCTGCCATGCCGAAGAAAGAGTAAAAACTTCAGAGATCATGTGGTGCGAATGCTTCAAAAAATGACTGTGCACTTTCCAACATGCCCCTTGTACTGGCACTGCCATCCAAATGGGCAGTTCTTCCACGTCTAGTGCATATAATCTATACATCCAAGCATCCCAAAAAAAAAACCTGAGACAAGAGCCATTGAGTGTCGGCAAACTTTGGTACTCTGAAGTACTCCGGGCAAAGACATGAACCATATCTTCACAAAACTTGTACATTGATTTAAGGCATATGGATTCACCCATGTGCATGTATGCATTAACAAGATTATCTACTACTCCATACGCAAGTATCTGAATTGTTGCGGTGCATTTTTCATATGAGGAGAAGCCTCGTCGTACTAGATCACTCCAACTCGAATGTAGTTGAATATATCTCTTCTCATATGCAAACGATGCCAGAATAACTTGGGAGTGTACACTGGATTGGTGAAATTGAAGTAATGCTTGTAAAGTTGGCTATGGCCACCTTCTCTGTCCCTCTCTAACGTAGTAAAATGCCTGGCCATGGACCCTCTGAAAACTGTCCGCATCCTAGAAATATGTTCATTGACCACAAGAGTGGCAACTAGGATGTCGCTCTCGTCCCCGGATTCGTTATCGAAGCAATAAGAACACATGAGGACGTTGTTGAATAAGAACTCATCAAAAGTGTTCGCCATTTTTGGGACACGCAAATGGACGAACACCTTGTGTGTGTCACGTCGGGTGTGGCCGGTAGCGCGGTCGTACCAACGGCGAGGAAATTTGTTGATTGGTCAATATGGTGGAACTAGAAAATGGTGTTTGTGGTAGTGGTATGATGAAAAACTTTCATAATATAGTAGATCACTAAGAAATGTCACTTGAATCTTTGCAATGGTTTTAAGATATTAAATTTCTTAATAATTAAACTTGCTGGTCTAATGAAGTATAAATAGTAATGGGTAGTCTAAGAGCTTTAAAACATTAATTGAAGGTACATTCACACATGAATTCTACCAGTGGATAGTGGTTAATGTTGATTTTGGTTACACGCTAATGTCGAGCAGCCAAGACTGATATTTATATTACCGCCATAGGCCTTCTTGGAGTGGAAGTCATTTATTTCATGATTGATTATACTGCTAGCTGGAATCAATAAAGTTTTGAGTGTTTTAATTAATGTTGACCTGCACTTTTCTGACACTTCCACCATCCGTATTTGCTAGCCTCTTCAGGGATGTGCATTTCCCTTTCTCATATTGAAAGTTTGTGTATACTTTGCCTAGTAAATCGAAACCATGTGGTAGAACTTCGTCATGTATTCCTACACATAAGTCTATATATCTTCCTAACAGACACCATACCTACCTATCACAAAATTACATAGTCGTTACATACACATTGCCATGGAAATTCCATCTAGCATTACACGACTTGGTGTCATTCTTTATTTTGTATATTGATTTGCACATGATCATATACACTTGGCATGACGGTTTGTTCATTATTCATTTATTACGTGTTACACTAGATCATTGCACATCCTGCTACACTGGTAGAGCTGTTCAGTTTTATACATCATGTATTATTTATTATATGTTATGAGTACCAAAAATGTGTTGGTTCTTTTCATATAGAGTGTTTACCCTACCATTAAGTATATAAAAAAGAGACAAAAGAAAAAGAAAAAAAAAGATAAACTAAAAGCCCATAGAGCAAATGTGATTAGTTCATAGTTTACAAATGTGGCAATTGAAACAAATTTGATTAGTTCATAGTTTACAGCACAAGCGAATAAATTAAAATAAATACGAAAAATTAAAAGTGAATAGTACAACCGAATGAATATCCTACTGGTTTCCTACGAAGTTCTAGACTTGATGAACCAAATCAGCTTGAAGTTGACCGTGAATGCGCAATCATGCAACTCATGCTGGAATTGGAGGAACTCGTGAAATTTTGCCACTCCGGGTTGGGACTCAACATTCCGACTCTGAAACTCCCTATTTTGGTCATAAAGACTATCATCAATCTCATGCTCCTGAAACAAGCTGTCATCGCCAAAGGTTCCATGCTCCATGTTCTAGCGGCATGGAGCATCCAGGCTCCATGTTCTAGCGGCATGCCGAACAATAGCTCATCGAGATTGAAGCGCACCCAAAGCATGCTTCACATCTTTCCGAGCACTCTCCTGCTCTTTGGAAAATCTAACCCTCGTCAGTCTTTGAGAATTGGAGATGATGATCACAAATGTAGACCAGTTGGGATAGATACCATCAGCTAGGTAGTATCCCTTGGTGTATTCGTGGCCATTGATATGATAGCCCACCTCGGGGAAGTTGCTTGCCGCGAGTCAACCGAACACCGGAGAGTGCTGAAGCACATTGATATTATTGTGAGAAACTGCCATGCCGAAAAAGAGTGACAAATCCAGAGATCATGTGATGCGACTGCTTCAAGAATGACTGTGCACTTTCCAACATGCCCAGTGTATTGTGCCTGCCAACCAAATGTGCAGTTCTTCCCCTTCCAGTGCATACAATCTATACTTCCAAGCATCCCGGAAAAATCCATGCCCTCGTTGATCGACAAAATCCGTTCTGTATTGGAAACCGTAGTACTCTCAAGTTATCCAGTCCAAAGACCTGAACCACAACTTCTGAAAACTTGTACATTTATTTAAGGCATATTGATTTACTCGTGCGCATGTATTATCCATACGCAAGCATCTGAATTATTGCGGTGCATTTTTGTAAGAGGAGAAGCCAGGCTTACCACATGCATCTGGTTTGCACCTAAAATAATCATCGTAATCCATCACTCCACCTCGAATGCAGTTGAATAGATCTCTTTTTATAGGGAAACGACCCGGAATAACTTGGGAGTGTACACCGGAACTGTGAGATGGAAGTAATCCTTGTAAAGCTGGACATGGCCACCTTCTCGTCACTATCCAAGGCAAGCGAATGCCCGGCCACGGACCCTCTGAAAACTGGCCGCATCCTAACAATATGGTCATTGACCACAAGAGTGCTAAGTAGGATGTCGCTCTCGTCCTAGGATTCGTAATCGGAGGAGGACGAATACATGAGGACTTCCTCATGTTCTCCTACACATAAGTCTATATATCTTACTCAAAACAATCACCATACCCTATCACAACATTTACATAGCCGTTACAGATATATTGAAATGCAAATTCCTTCTAACATTACACGAATTGGTGTCATTCTTCATTTTTATGTTGCTTTGCATGATCATATACAGTTCACATGATGGTTTGTCCATTATTCACTTATTCCATGTTACACTACATCATTGCACATCCTGCTACACTGGTAGAGCCATTCAGTTTTATACATCATGTATTATTCATTATGAATTATGAGTACCAAAAATGTGTTGGTTCTTTTTATATAGAGTGTTGTCGGTACCAGTGAGGATATAAAAAAGCGTGCAAAGAGACCAAAAAAAAATAGCAAACTGGACAAATGAGGGAACATAAAAGATCCACAGAGCCCAACAAAAAAAAAGAGGGAATGGGCAACATCACTATCCTTTATTGCACACTTGTGCTATTGTTAGCACCAATATATACTTCAGTTTGGAGTTATTTTTTGTATTCTACTTGTATACCTATGTGTGGATACTTACATTATAGAATTTGGCTTATATATTTGAAGGATTTGCCTCCTCAAAAGAGCTCTAGATCTTCATGCGAAGCAAGTTGCATGCACCCCACTAGTTACATTGGATTCCTTTCATACACTTATAGCTCCAAGTGCATCATTTGGGTGGCAATTACTATTACTTGCATAGTTTTGGTTATAAGACTTCTTTTTGTCTAATGATCACTTTCATCTTTGTGAGGAGTTCTTCCATTAACCTTCCAAACCTTCCATATTGTTCTTTTAGCCACAACATCCAGGTTCTAGGAACTAATTCTCTCACTCATCTGTTGAGTGAAAAGTTAGCACAAATGATACTTTCTATACATATTTTTATCACTTGGCTGATCTTAATCAACTTGTTATGATTGTTTAAAGCATTTAAAAGAATTGTGCTTTTACGATAGATACTTAAATCATATCTAATATACTTTGCACGGTTTTATTTTCTTTTAGTATTATTCCTTGAAAGTTATTATTCTTAATTATTTATTCAGTACTTTCAGTTTACTTGATTTACATTATTTTATGATATTGATTGTGTTGGTACCATGTTTCACACAATTTTTTTTCATAATTTACCTACTTGAGGACGAGCAGGAATTATTTTAAGGATATTTCTGGACTAACCTATTAACAAGATGACAAGTGAAAATTCATGTTTTTTGCTATTTTTAAGATTAGTAGAAGTTGTGAAAATACCCGTGGAAAATTCCTCAAAAATCTAAAAGTCAGTTTTTACCCAAACGAAGACGGAGTCCAAAAGAGATTCAGAGCGGGCCACCTGGGTGTCCAGGCACGGCTCCCGTGCGGGCACCTCCTCGTCCCCCAAGTTGCATCTTCGCCCATTTACTGCTCCTTGAACTACGAACATCGGGGCGGGGGTTATTTTCTAGAAAAAACATCACCAGGTCCGCCATCATTTCGAAACCATAATTCGAGGTTCCTGGAGTCCTATTCCTGCACCCTTACGGAGGGGGAATTCGTCACCAGAGTCTTCTTCATCGCCATGATTTCCTCTGAAGTGTTGCATGAGTAGTTCATCCTTGAACTACTGGTCCATAGTAGCAGTTATATTGTTGTATATTGTCCTTGTGCTACCATGTCACGTTCTTGTGAGCTTCCTAACATGATCAAGATCAATATTCTGTAATTGTTACATGTTGTGTTTCCTCATATTCGATGCATTATGAAGTCATGATCATATTGTCCATTTTTCTTATATGATCTTGTTACTATTATCATGTCCATGCTTTATTTTCGTTCTTGCATGATCTGGTATTTGTGTGGTTATTGTCTAAATGAGTGTATGAATCTACAAGAGAGGGTTTGTGATAGATAGTGGGTTCATGCATCCTTCGTACCTAGGGATGAGTTATTAGAAACGTCTAAGATCGAGGATCTTTTGTTGCTACTAAGGGTAAAACAGTGGTGTTTATGTCTACTTGTTTATCATTAATATTTCTCATATTACGTACCGAGCTTTATGCAATTACTTGTTGCTTTGCAACTTAATATGGTGAGAGGCAAGCATAAAATCACTCTCTAAGTGGATTATTAGGTATAGATGAAGTTGGATTACAGTTATATATGTTTGATTTAATTCCTACATGAATATTGCAATTAACCTTTTCTTTTCATAATAGTTGTTGTTCCAATTTTGTGAGTGTCCGAGTTGTAATTTTTTCAACCAACAAGTTTGATTCTTTATCTTTGGTGAGACACCACTAGTGAAATTATGGCCCTTGTGCAATTCTTTTACAGTCATTACAACCTTGTTTGTTTGCTTTCAATCATTACTTGCTCACTGGTATCGATTTACTTTCATTGGTTTCATCAATGCTTTCTACACTATTCGTTTAACCTTTTGTTTTCAGCAAGACATAAAGCTTAACACCCTTGCTGAAAAGTTGGGGCAAAGTAAGTTTGTGTGTTGTGTGTAGATTCACGCCATCAAAGGTTTCTGGCACCTTCCTGGAGATCTCCCTAAGTCCTACTTGTTTGAGAATCTTCATATCAAAACCGAGAGGGAAAATTTCCTCCTACGCTATATCACCTTCCTGGTACCCAATGGGTGGTGACTGTTCACCGCGTCGTGACCTCTATCTATTGGGCTTGGTCTGGCTAAAGGGCATACATGGGGAGTTCCTAGACATGGTTCGAAGTATAGCGACATCTTTTCCTTGCCAAAACAAGTCGATTCGCGTGGAGAAACTCGTCAATCTTACCCCTTTTACTTGCTTTTAGGACCATCCCTAGGTTTGTGAGTCCACCATTGTGCGGCGCTTGATACAGGAAGCCTGGTGTCGGGCGAGCTTACCTTCTTAGGTCAGAGCTTGTCCAATGATGATGGAAATCTTCCTTCAAAAACTCGGGTTTTTAGTCCAAGTAGGGTTGGATCTAGTCGTTTGAAGCAAGGTGGAGGGTGGCTACGAAAGGTCTTTGGCCCCTTTATCTTCTTTGATTGAGTTCCCTTTAGAAATGGTGGTGAGGGCTACATCTTCATGGAGGTCAACTATTCCCTTGTTTGCGTGAAGGGAGCTAAGTTGGTTGGTAAGGATCTCTAACTGCCCGCAGTGGGGAAGCCTTGTGAGTTTTTGACGCGCTCAGATATGTGCCACACGGGTGGGCGCTGTTGGCTACTCTAATTGCAGAGGCAGCCCTCTAGCGTCGGTTGAGATTGTAGGTGCCCCAAGTGTAGCGATAGCCCTCCGGGTAGATGGCCTGCCCATGCCACCTTAAGTCGTTGTGGTGGTGATAGTCTTGGTAGAAAAGGAAAATGGGCTGGGCCATAGGATAGCCCATGGAGGGGTTGCCCGTTCTCTATTACCAACCTGAAGGACTTCATTCTGAGGGACCCCGTGGGGAAGATAATCTCGACGAATCTCGCCTCCTATTATTGAGCCCATTGTCAGTCCTCCATATTTTGCGTGAGAGGGAAAGCCATTGGGGTGGTGTTGCAACCTTCGACGTAGATAGGACAGGTGCCTCGACCTATCCTCAACATCTCTTAAGCCGGATCGTTATCTTCCCTTCTTGCTGTAGTTCGTGGAGCAAAGGCGGGGGCGTTGAAGGCATTCCCGGTGGTTTTGCTATCGAGGATGTTAAAGGAGCATCGAGCACGGGCCTGAGCGTGGCGTAGTACGGATTTTTTTTCTCTGCCCACTTCACCTAATCCTCGTTGCGAGTAGGAAATAGTGGTGAGAGGGCTTTGCTCATTGAGGGGAGGCTGAATAAGTGTAGTATACCATCCTCGTTAGTGGCGAATTCTAGGATCCCAAAGCGTATTCTTTTGCCACGAGCCATTCCGTTGTCCAGTAGAAAAATTGGGACATAAAGCCCCTACCCCGCGCACCAACTTTTTGTGTTTTGTTACCAGCTGAGTGAATATTTATTTAAAGGCCCGTGACCACGATTGGATGGGCTAACAACCTCAACAACACAAGAGAGTATAGGGTCTAGGCCCCGAGATCTTCCCGGCAAAACCCTACTTCCGTTGGGTTCAATGTATTCCGCCATGTGAGACGCTCTAGATACAAGATAAATCTAGTTGGCACTTCACCCAGGATTATTTGGTGAAGAACGTCCCCTTTATATAGGGTTGCACGACAGCCTCGTAGATAGGTCGGTATGGCACCCTATGCCTAAAATACAGTGTATGATGAGACATTGGTTGTGCTAGGCCGTTGTAGCCTATGCCCGCCTAGACAACGGGTACAGTTGCGCAGGTATGACTACTATATGGCGTCAACGGTTAATTTGTCGGCATGACGTGGTCTTCTTCTTAGGCACCGGCACCCTCACCCAACGTGTTAAGTTTCTTCCTCGCCTCCTCCGGCGCCGCCGCGGCCAGCCGCGTCGGCCCCGTTTCCGGCGAGGTCCAGACTCACCGTCGCCTTCCGCGACGTCGCCGGCTCCGACTCAGGTGGTGCCGGTGCATACCAGCGTTGATGGAGTGGCGGTGGTACATATGTGGCCGGCATCGATGGCATCACGGAAAGAGGAAGAAAGAGAGATGAATTGGGAAGATCAGATGAGTTTGCAGTTAGAGGAAAAAGATTAGGAAAGGTGAGGGTGGGACCTACCCACATGTGACGCGCGCACGTATAACCGTGTCCACGGTCACCCGTTCAAGAGCCGTCCTGCCATGAACGTCGGTGTTGGCGCTTAATTCTTGTTCGTATGTCTTCGTATTTCTACTCCTGTTGATGTGAGAATCGGTCGGCGTCTATGCAGGCGGATCGCGTGATGGATGCCCAGTCAGCCGTCTAATCCGGCTGACCTAGCCAGCTGGTGCTTCATAGTTTTTTCCTTTTTTAGGTATCTGGTTGAGTTAACCCTGTCAGCCGAACACTTTTTCAGAAAACTCATATAGGCCGATAATGCATTATCATCTTTTATTTTTACATAAAGCACAATTTCGTAGGTGCACATTTAAATTTGTATTTACGGTAGGAGTGTATTGATTATCATATGCTCTCTCTTTCTCGAAATATAAGATATTTTACCTTTTTCTTGTAATTGGCATGTTTCACATGTATCTAGACGTATTTTAGTCTGTAGGTTCACTCATTTTGCTCAGTATGTACTATATAGTATACAATAAAATATCTAGAACATCTTCTGAAATATCAAATAATGCAGCCAATATTTTGCAGTTCGATACGAGAAACAATACACAAATAATTGTTTTAGGATGTAATAAATGTCGACACATATATATTGTGTGGTAATAATATATTTTAGCGCTATATTGTGTGGTAGTACAGTAATAGATTTTGCTTTTAGTAGTATATACCAAATCGATATGGGTATTGATTATCATATATATTATACATAAATATTTTAGCAACTAATAAAGGTTAACAATAGATTTTGCTTTTTTGTACTACATACAAAAATTAAAACGTGTTTACACAGTATATGAGAAAAAACGACAAAATTATTTTAGCAGCTACTAATGGGTTAACGCGTGCCAGCTGGTGCAAGATTCGAAATGGCCTGAGCTCTATAACCCAACGCAGTTTCAAATCCTACTCCTATTCCCGTCGAGTGCATCATTCTCTTACACTGGAGAAAAGACCAAAGAAGAAAACATGGAGTCACAGTCGCGTGATGAAATCGCTGCAGGTTCGGGTGATACTGTCAGAACAATCAGCGATGATAGAACAATCAGCGATGATAGAACAATCAGTGCTGAAATTGTTGGGAATCAAGCACAAGATGACGCCCTGCAGGAAGCAGATTCCGCTATGGTCATGAGGTCAAAATCCTTACAGAGCATACCTCTGGATCCATGGCTGGATGATATCGATCAAGGTAAAGGGATATGGACCTCCGCTAAAAGATTTAGATCAGATGGGAGGGCTGATAAGGTAAGTATACTCATTATCTGGTGCACTTTAATAATCAAATAATCATTATTTTTACTATGTGGTAAAATCATCTCGTAAGTCATATCTCATTTTCTCTAAAAGAATTATTGTGTGATCGCTTCTAATGTGTTGGATTTCTTAGTCTTTTGTGGTAGAAGTATGTTCTGCAAAAGGTTTTGAAAATTACTTATATTTTGTTGTCATGCAACCAATATTTGTGAAACCAAACTCTAAGACACCAGTTTGGTTGATATGCTTGATAGCTATACTTGTAGGATCTACTTTTCGAGAGCAGTACCCTTTATTTAAACAAAAAATCAGTAACAAGTTATTTACAGAAAAAAGGTGGAAGACAGTAAACACTCATCACCAGGCTCATGAATGATTAGTTGCCTCATATTCTCTTGTGTTTTTTAAGCCACCGGCTGACGAACAACCTCATCTGAAAGGGGTGGAAACCATTTTGTTGTGAATCGACCCAAATGGTTTAGGGGTTGTGTGTCCTGGCAACCTATCCAAAGCTCGGATTCTGCTATATTTACCTTGAAGATCTTGACAAGTCCCACCATTCCTGGACAGTACTAAGCTTGCTGGATGGGGTTAGTCAAGGACACCGGTACAAACACAGGACGGCACGCCAGACCTGACATGCGAAGCTGCAACAATGTCCTCCCGTTGCACACCGCATATCAGCCAATCATCAGGGATCCGCGGCTAGGATGCGGCCGGTGTCGCAAAATGAGCTAGCAAAATAATTTGCACCTTCCAGATCAAGCCGTGTCTAACATACGCCTATGTCGTGTTGTGCTTGTAAAGCCCATCGGGTACCCCATAAGCATATAATGGGGTCACCCTTTGTACCCTTGTACTAGTACTAGTTGGCATGTACGTGCAAGCGCACGTTCTCACAATAAAAGGTGATAATTTACATGTAAGGAAAAAAAATCAAGGTGTAGCTAGGTGCATTGGCATGTCTCAATCTCAATAATAATAGAAGAATAAAAATAAGATATGTAGTGTTGCAAAATATTACCTCGTCTACAACAGAAGTTGTAATCAGTTAAGAGAGTTAAGGAACGGTCATGCTATATAGAACAACCAGTTAAGGGAGTTACTTGACTATGACTATGTTTGCAATATAACAAGATGAACAGTTCTTATCCGTAGTAATATATATTCTAAAAGAAGTGTATGGAGCATTATTCACTCGTACAATTACCTAGTAAACAAAGTAATTAACCACCTTGAAACTATTTAGAAATCAAAGGGGAAGATCAAACATAAGTTGGACAGAAAACTAAAAGATTGTGCACAACTCTCGTTCGCATGTTTTATTCCACAAAAAAGTATGTTTTGTTCAACAAAAAATCAGATGGGAGGGATGACAAGGTTAGTATACTCATTATCTGGTGCACTCGGATATGCTTCATTTATCAAATAATCATTATTTTTTACTATGTGGTAATCATCTCATAAGTCAGATCTCATTTTCTCCAAAAGAATTATTGTGTTGTCCCTTCTAATCTGATGGATTTTTCAACCTTTTGTGGTAGAAGTATATTCTACAAAAGTTTGTGAAATTACTTATATTTGGTGGACACTAGTTTGGTTGATATGCTTGATAGATATATTTGTACAGATCTACTTTCTGGAGAGCAATACACTTTTATAAAATAAGAAAACCAATAACACAAGTTATTTACAGAAAATAGGTGAAAAGCAGTAAAAAATATTGGGCAAAAACATTACCAATGTTAAGCTTGTGATCAGCCTGATTTGTTTCGTGTGAAGCGCCAATTATAAACACCTTAACATGCAATAAACTGCAGTTTGGGAAAATTTAACAGTTTGAGGAAATTGTTTCCCATAGCTATTAACCTGGGTAAATTATATGCCTAGGGATAGAGATAGGACAATGAATAAATAATAGATTTAGGACACTGGTTATCTATGTCCTTTTTCTATGATCAACTAAACAGACACAACGAACCAGCCACGTAGTTATTTGCCGGCTCCTAATCCTGAGCTGTTGAACACCAGACTTTTCAATTTTTCTGATTTCTTCACATTAGATAAAGTTATTTACAAATATTTGTGTAATGATTTGTCACTAACTAAAAACTACTCGATGACTAATCATGCTCGTGTTTCGCAAAATGATCTGATAAATATTGATATAGATATTTCACAATTAAGTAATTTTCCAATGATGCATTACCCGTGTGTAATTAATTTTCATTTTCATGCCCGGCAGTATAATAAAATCTATCATCACACTAGACAAAAGATATACTATGGTTTCAATCTAAGAAAGCTTGATCTATCTGCCCTGTTTAATACCTCCTTCCATATTACTAGTACATAGAAACATGCACTTTCAGGAAGTAATATAATAGTAATATGTCTAACAGTCCCACTCCAAAAAAGAAACTTTATACTAGTCTATTGTTTTGATTTCCAGTGCCACTTTTCATTTTTGTATTTATTTGTGCAACCTTATACACATGCATAATTATATTGTTCCATACATAATAAATGTAGTATATTTATGTTGTTCATTTCAGTTCTACTTTCATATGGATTATGGTGAATTCCGCTCCAAACCCGATGTTCTAGAATTTATAGCATATGGAACCGTAAAAGGGAAGCCAGTAAAAAAGAAGGTGCCTAGATACTTCACTTTTTTTAAGCATATAATAGTTATATGAATATATTTTCCAATTTAATTTTGAAATTTTAAGTTGACATGTTTTCCTGTTGTGGTGCAGAGGTCAGCTAATACCACAACTAATGATCATGGTATGTGTACTTGGATCAATGATTTAATATTATATGTCTAGTATTATTGTTTGTTTTGTAAAATATTATCCATATAATGGAGAAAATATGGATTTTTTTCTGTGACTTAATAGTTGTTTTGGCAAAAAGGGTAGATCAAGACAATGTTTACTCAATATAATTTAATATCATAAATAAAAATTTGGGTTATGTTCATAATTATTCCTAAAAAATGGTTTCATATAAGATTACATGGTTCTTTTAAGTTATTCGAACTTGCTGATAGTTGCAGTGGTATTTTTCTAGAGAAATATACTTCTTGAACTTAGTCTAATTACATGTGCGTATAAGTTACTTCATTTGAGAAGCGTGTGTACTCAAGCAATCCTTTTCTGTAAATAAGTTTATTATAACTTTCAGTGGGTATAACCTATTAGCAGCGCATTTCACACTTGTCCAGCCTCAAGTAAATTCGCTTCAAGACTCATACCTCAAGATATGCATGTCTAACAATTCTAGTGTGAAATAAATTTGCTAGCTTTGCTTTTTATAATCAGTATAACATTATGTCGGGTCTTTAGTTGGATAATTTGAATTTGGAGCTAGTTTGCTAACTTATTATTTATATAATGTCTACAGGTTATAGGCAAACTACTAAAAGACAGAGAACAGGGGTCGCAACTTCAAGTAATACTTCAGGTAAACCATTTTTTTCCTTCCTGTGTGATATCATGTGTTAGTTGTGTTCAACAGCTGATACTACTGTTGGTTAAGAACTTAACAACAAAATGCATCACCTTAAAATTTTCACTTCCCGTTTGTGATGGTGGATTTAAAGATAATCCGTATGTTTGCAACACCTTCACAATATAGAAGTTGTTGTCTAATATCTAAAATTTGGTAGTATTAGAATGGGCTGAAGAAATATATGTTTAGTAAATTTGGTTGTTAGTTTAGAGTTTATTATACAACTTCACATAGGTTTATTGAGACAGTATTTTCATATGTGTATGCAGGTCAGAATTATATGCAAGATAGGTTCACTGGTTTCGTATTGTAAACAATTTATTTACTATACTTTGAAAGTACCTTATATTTATAAATTAAATCTGAATTATTTGCGTGTCCAAAAAAACGTGCAGGTTCTACTGGGTCGACAAGAGGAGAAATGATCTGGACTCGTACTAAACTTCCACATGGTTTTATTTAGTTTCATGAGGAAATGTCCATCTCCTTAAAACCAAGAGAAATAATTAAACTCCAAGAACGACATGCTTGGTTGCACTCGCTTGAAAAAACCAATGTATGCTCACGTAGTATACATATACTATTTATTGCTTTTGTGGAATTTATTTTGTTGGAAAGTTCTATGTTTGCATGACACTATGGAAATCAAATTTACTGAGTGTGTCCCTTAAATCTTGAGAAAATAATTGCCGTTTCATTCCAGTAAATTATGTGTTTTTTGAATTATCGTTCATGACTTGAACTCTTCAAAAAAAAAATGGTTTTATGCATCATTTTCCCACTGTGAGTACAAACGGCCAAACTTCTAATGCACAAGGAGGTTAGTTCATCAACATATGCCACACGCTTTAGGAACCCAATATTTTTTACTAGATTCGATGAGAGTTTAGTAATTGTGAGGACACACTGCACTTGGGTATGTTTTGTGGTGGTAATAGGAAGGGTGACATGGTCTCCCCTAGATAGGCGACTAGGGTTTCTCTTCCTCCCGGCGGCAGGTCCAATGGAGAGTCAGCTTCTGATCTCTGGTCGAGTTCCCTATCCCACCAATGGAGATAGTTTTCCGTCCTCACTGCTACTGAAATTCATTGTTTCGCAAAGCCCTAGGTCGTATCATCTGATGTATATTTCTTCTGAATCGGCGTTGCCGCCGGTCTCTGGTGCGGCACATGCAAGATAAACAACGTCTGTGGGCGCAAATCGGAAAGTTCATGATATAGATTGTCTGCTGGAGAACCTGGGCCTACATGAGGATCATTTTGACGATGTCGTCATAGATGAAGAGGCCGAGTTGATCATGGATGACAACTGCTGACTAGCGTTGATGAGGGTTCGGACTGATAAGGGGTATAGCTAATCTTCACTTTTTATCCAGATGCGGCAATGTGGAACCTCACACAGGATGTGAGATTTTGTAAGGCCGGTGCCAATATGTCCCCCCCCCCTAGGATTTCCGGCCGGTGCGTAGTGGTAGTGGAACCTTACGATGGATTTTTGAGTGGTAATAGCTCCTATCCAACGTTTTTCCATCTAATAGCGCAAAACGAAACATCTGTCAGAGAAATATCTCCTGGAGAAACTTATGATGGCTTTTCGACCTTTCTCATGGAAAAAATAACCATCACACGACATGGATGATATAACTGTTTTAACGCTGACGTGCAATGTTTTTTAAGAAAGTATGAAACTATACTAAGAGAGATGTTATTCAGGTGGGTCCCATGGCATCTAAACAATTATCTTTGGGCTGCCAGTGCCATCCTGCCCGACTATTCCCCACTGTCCCCTTCTTCTTCTCTGGCGTCATCGGCGGCCACGGTAGTGGGAGCCCGTTTTTGGTGAGTGATTCCTCGTGCCCCCATGATTGACCGGTGTTTCAGTTTGCATCTGGCCCTAGTCGCCTTGGACTATTTTGTCATGAGAGTTTCGATTCGCTCGTGCGCGGGTGTGCTATACAAGGGGTAACAAGATGGAGCCGCCCCGAGAGTACTTTGAATAGGTAAATGCATCGCATTTTATTAGAATTTGAATGTGGTTTGATCCTTTTCTGATTCCGCATCCCCACACTACCCACCACCATTCAAAACAGGGGAGATGACGTGCGGAGAAAATTTCAATTCACTGTCAAATTATTTGTATCTAGGGCAAAGCTAGGTGGTGGTTGCGTGTGAAACATGGATAGAGATACATTTGTGAGATGGGAGGTCAAATTTGCAGAGATTGAGCCACTCTAAGATCATGGAAAAGATGACCATGAAGAACCTGGTGAAGAAACTTGGGTAGAGTGTTCTTTAAGGCCAAGAGCAAGAAGTAGCATTTTTACAGCATGATAACTGGAAGGGAGAGTACGTGAGAATTGAGAATGGATAAGAGGTGGTTGAAGAAGTTTATCTACAAGTGTCGGAGATTTTTCTACGGAGAATATCTCATAACCAAGTTTGAACGTAGAAGGCTGAACACACGATCTCATGGATCTCGGTGCCCTTAGTGATGGAAGCAATCAATGAGCATGACGGCCCATAGGTAGACGGCTCGTCGTACCCTGGTTATCATTTAGCCGAGAGCAAGTTGGCTGGACAAATAAAGAGGATATTTATAATGCAGAGCTCGTTGATCTCAAATAAGATTCAAAGATTGGATACGAGCCCTCAAATTTGGCTTCGCATATGTTAGATGATGATTTGGCTTCATAGAACGTTCGCATACGCACTGATGTGACATTTTAGCTTCTGGGGCTGATGCTAATGCAGAGATGTTTGTGTTGACTGAATTTTAGTAGAATTAGGTGACAATACTGATTTGGTCATTGTACCAATGGATGACACTCAAATGGCCAAATGTTTGGGAATTCTAGTAGATGATGTAGATGAGGAGAAGGATAGGGATGGTAAAAGTAAGTTTGGCAATGCTCATGCTAAATACATTCTTCCAAAGATGTGGTTTAGAGTTGATGCCAGAAGTTGCAGATGATGCGCATGATGACAAGCCGGTAACTGTGTATGACAAAGAAAACCTTGTTATTGCAGCACGGAGGTTGTGTCCAAACATGGAATATTTTAGAATGTGTTTCAAGACATATGAAATCAAGAAGGAGTTTGACACCAAGACACAGTTGACTCACAAAAAGAAGTTATACGCGAGGTGCAGAGGTACCATCAGAATTAATCAAATCTCACACATATATACTTGCATTACTAGTTCATTGAGAGTAACCAGAATTACATCACATGCTTGGGTTGCAGAAAAATCACGCATATATTATCCAAGAAACCAAATACTACTGCAAATAATCTTAAAACAACCTTTTAAAATGACTACCCAATTATGGTGAAGTACAACACAATGTGAAAGGAACAACAAATGGAAATAAAATAATTATATGGTGACTGGAAACATACTTTTAGGATGCTTTATATATTCAAAGAAAATGTGGAGAAAATGTCACATGGAAGTGTTGTGGAGATAGATACTGAGGTAAAATAGGAAGGGGCGGTCTACTTCTCTAAGGCATTAAATCATTTCTTGAATGGCTTCAAAGCAAGTTGACGTTCATATTTAAGCATAGACTTCTCTTTTTTAACTGGAATGGACATTTACAGCATGCAATTCTCTAGATGGGCATAACTGGTGTTCCTCATTGCTATAGGCATGTTCCAGTTAGAAACATAGGCTTCATGGACATGATTTATGATGAAGTTGAAAAGATGCTTAAGGGCAGTGTCACTTTTGGCGGTACAAGCATATGCAAGTAAAGGGCTAGAAAATGCATTTGAGATTGTGTTTCCCCATGATGAGTAGAGAGAGTGTTTCGTCCATATGTGGATGTAGTTGATTAAAAGATTTAGAGGAGAATAATTTGTTCACATGTGGCCTGGAGCAATATCTGACACTACCTAGACATATTCATACCATCTGGGTAAAATAATGGTAGAATGTCGCGATGATTATTCTCGTACATGGATTCAACCAACAATTCTATATTATGGTATGGGTACGGATTTATTACTGCCATCAAGTGTGATCATACTAACAATAACTTGGCAGAAAGTTATAACAACAAGGTGAAGAAGTTTAAAAACTTGCCTGTGCATGACATGGTTAACCAACTCAGGATCATGACCATGCTTTTCTGGGAATGCAGAAGAAGGATTGGTCATGTTCTACGAGAGGAAAAGCTACGTACTGTGGTAAAACATGTTTTCAACATGAGAAGAAATCTTACACATTTGTGTGTGTTGAGAAATATTTATTGTGTGGTGATGAAGTTAGAGATACCAATACCGCCAGGAGACAGGTTGTGGACACTGAAATGCATGAATGCACCGGCCGCGAGTGGAAACACACTCGGATAGCCATGTGAGCATGCCATACTTTTCTTGGCCTCTAAACGACGTTAAATATGCACCCGTATTTGCATTAATATGACTCAGTAGAAAAATTCAAGGCTTCATATGAAACACCCATTCCACCATTTATAGACTACTCTTACATGCCTGAAGTGGATATATAATTTTTCTTGTGTCCACCTCTGACAAAAAGAAAGTCTTAAGGGCAAAAAATAGAGTAGATACAAGGCACGATTTCAGAAAGGTGGGAGCAGTAAGAAGTCAAAAAAAGATGACAAAAAATAGGTCAAAAAAGGTAACAAACATAGATGCACGCTTTGCGAGGAACTTGGGCACCGAGTTGGACCTCCTAAATTCTGTTACACTCGTCTAATACCAAAGTATGTCGATCCTTGTGTTGATAAATTTTTTTTTTTTTTTTTGCTTTTTTGATTTACAAACCAACTTATGTGCTTTTTTTTCTAGAGAAAATGAAAACCTTTTCAACCCCTTATTGTTGAATATTTCTGGATAAAGAAAAAGGCAAGAGTTGGCAGATTGACAAAAAAAAGTGTGCATATTTCATTTAGTTGTGACGAAAATTTACACAATGATTCATTTCCGGTTTATGGTGCAAATTAAGTCTGTTCAAGCTGCCGAGATGAAAACTCAAGAAGTTTTGGATGCTATGCTAAAACTAAACCTCTTCCAAATGATAAGATGAAAAAAGAAGAATGTTTGGATGCTATGCTGCATACTAAACATGTTCCAGATGATGAGGTGCAAACTGAAACAGTTTTGGATGGAGTTTAGCAACCAAAACCTGTTCCAGCTGTTGTGGTGAAAACTGACGTAGTTTTCTGTGTTGATAAAGCGCACAAGCTGTAACATCCCAAGTATGAAAACTTACCTTTAGAATGTTTGTTTCTTGCTTTATTATTGTTTTGCATCATGGCATCTTAATCATTGCATTTGTTTTCCATTTGTTTGCATTTGTTTTCCCTTGTTTTCTATTTGAATTTCAAACCAAGAATTCAAACCTTGTATCATACTTGTTATGTTACAATTTTTCCAAATAAAAAGTTCAATCAAAACAACCTTTTGTTTCCATTAAACCATAAGGTTCAAACTATTTAAAATTATGGCTTTTAATAATTCCCTTACTTCAAATTTTATTCAAATTCAATTGCAAATTACAAACAGCACCCAATTTGAAATTATGAAAAGTACAAAACAATTCATTCACTTTTTTCCAATTAAACTTGAATTTAAAAACTTAATTGCTTAAGTTAAGTTAATCAATTAATATTAATTTTCCCCTCAAATTTCAAATTAAATTCCAAACAGCAACCATTTGTAAATTATGGAAATTAAAAATCACTCCAAAGCTATTGTTTCAAATAAACATGAATATTAAAAGGCTTTTAAATTGTTTAAGTTCAATAAATCACTTAATTCAAATATTCAATTAAATTCATTTATTTTTCCAAACAGCAACATGAATCAAATATTTTGAAAACAAAAACTTTGCAATGTTGATGATGCAATAAACATCCTATAAAAATTTATCACTAAATTTTCCTAACCCAAAAACCTATCTCTTTCTTCCTATTTCTATTTCAGCAAAAAAAAAGTAACAGAACAAAAAAAAATAGAAAGAGAGGGGTAGGGCAGGCAGTGGGCAGGCCAAGCCCACCCAAACCAGCCCACTGCCACTTACCGGTTCGCCTGTCGTCGTCAACCTGTACGGCGCGCCATCGAGCACCTCCACGTCGACGCCGTCGTGAGCAGACGGCCACCGTGCGCCCTAGCCCCCTATAAAACCCTACCCCGAGTCCCCGAGCTAGCCCTAGCCCCTACCTCCCTTCTCCCTCGATCACCGCCGCCATTTTCCCTCTCTCTGCCACGATCTCCACCTCTCTGCAACCACACCGGCACCACCCTTCTGAATCCATGGCGATCGCCGCCGTTACCCTGCTCCTCCCCTCGGGCTAACCCCGGGAATCAGCTCCCCTCACCTCCCTCGAGCTCATCGACACCTCCACGGTTGCTGGGGACGCACACGTCGCCGCCGCCATCCTCGACCTCGCCGGCGACCACCTCTGCCCGAGCCTGCTCCTCCTCCTGTCCCTCGAGGTGAGCACAGCGACACCTCCACCTCCCCTCGCTCTCTCTCTCTCTTCTCTGCGCTGCACGCCGCGCGCAAGCATCACCAGCAAACGCACGCGCACAGCCACGGCGAGCTCTGCGGCAGCTCGCCGCCGGCCAGTCCGTGCCTCTGACGAAAGTTTCAGTTAACGCCCTGCAGATAAAAGTTCAGTTAACTTATCTGAACAATAACCTGTCTGCGTGTGCTTACCTGACAACGAACGCTTCACCACCGTAGTGGTTGCACACTGCACACGCGAGCGCGAGGGCGCAGGTTCGAGCCCTGCCCCGCGGGAATTAACCCAACATTTTTGCTCGCCACGCTGGCAGGCAGGGGCCACCTGCCAGTGGCCTGTGCAGCCACGCGTGCACCCACGCGGGCCACGCTGGCCCAGGGCCCCCTCGTCAGTGGCTGTGGCTAGCCACTGCGAGGTAGAAAACGTTCTGCCCCAGTTTTCTTTTTAAAATTAAGTCCTTTTCTTCACAGATTGGTCCCTAATTTTAAATTGCTAATAAATTTTAATTCCTAAATCCAAATTATGCAAATAAAATATGTTTGCTGAACCAAATTAAATTCTCTACCCATTTAAACCATTTGTATTCTGTTTTGAATAATTCAAATGCATTCAAATTTCAAATTCAAACAATTCATTTAAATTTTGATTAATTGCATAACTAATTCAAAATTAATTCAAATAACACAAATAAAATATGTTTTCCATGCTATTTTGAACCACCTTTCCAAATATAAATTTTGTTTCATGTTTTGAATAATTAAAATTGCTTAAATAATTTAAACCTTGTTTAAATCATTTAAATTTGCTAAATTCATAACTTGCTCAAATTAAATTATTTTTGAACATATAAAATATGTTTTCAAACCAGAAACACATAAGCTTTTCAAATATGAATTTGAATTAATGTTTTGAACAAATAAAAATTCAAATAATATTCCTACTTGATTTAAATTCATTTAAATCTTGTTTAAACTTGTTTAATTCATAAGTAATTCATTCTAATTCCTTTTTCAATAATTGAAACATGTAATCCACCTAAAATTTTGTGTACTTTCCAAATATGAATTTTGTTATTTGTTTTGAACAATTAAAATTGATGAAAACAACAAATGCTTGTGTAACACCTTTAAGGAACCAAAATTCATTAACTTAATAACTAAAATTCCAAACTTGGTAAACCTTATTTCAAAATTGTTCTATTGTTGTTATTTTTCTGTTTTCCTCATCCATGCATCATACTGATCCACTTTCACCTGTTGAATAGTTGTAAAACAATTATTCCAACCTTAATTGATGGGATTTTCATATGCAACTCAAATTGCATGTGGGTCCATTTAATCATGTTGTTACCATGTCAACTAGTTTATTTTGATGCATCAATTAAATGGTCATGCATCATCCCATGATTGTGCACTATGCCATGTTATTGATTGTTTATCTGTCTGCGTTGTTTGTTTGCTTCTTCTCGAATAAACGACGACGTTGAGACAGACGAGCTTTATGACACCCCTTCTGAGGATCTAGCTCAGTACCAGGCTGCTGAGTTTGCAGGCAAGTATTCACTCACATGAACCATTGTGTTCCTTTCAACATTGGATACCGATACTTTCCGTTGTCTATTCTGCTAGCCCTATGAATAGTTGCTTCTGTTACGAACCTATCACATGTTATCCTTTAACCCTGATATAGCCTCACCTCCACACCTATAACCCCATTGCTTGTTGCATGTGTCTTACTAGCATGCTTAGGGTTGTTTTTGCTCGAGTCTGTTACCCGTTACTTTCTGTTACTATAATTCTATTATGTTCTGGGGCTCGATGTTAAACAACAACCTGTTAATTTTGAGGTAATAATAAATTGATGATAAGGCACCGGCAGGAGGCCCGGCGTGGTTTTGAGGCCTGCTAGTGTCGACCCTAATTAGGAAAAGGGTCTTGTCTACTGATCCATGATGAGCGCACTAACCGCATGTGGGAAGCGTGTAGGGGCGCCCCCCTCAATTTGATTCGATTCGGATCTCGTCCAAATCGCCTCATTTAGTTCGGGTTTTCCATTTGCCGCATGCATATGCAGGTGCGAACCCTTGGTACCAGGGTGGAACTTTTGTAGTCGGCATTTAGGGAGACACGTTCTTAGAGTGCTATGAGGGTCCCCTTTTCTTCGTGGGGCTTGATTAGCCGTGCGCTCAACTGCACGGGGTTCTTTGGGCTTGATGCGAAGAAGAGTTGAGTTGTGTTGAGTGCCCCGCTTGGTGGGAGGCATTCCATCTGGCGGGTTATTCATACGTATCCTGCAGGGATAAATCTTCTCGAGAAGCCGTGTTTTCCGCGGTTATGGTTAACTTGGTGAAAGTACTGGCTAACAAGTACTCAGAACAACTTACACCTAACTAATGATAACTTGACTAGTAATAGTCTTATTGACACAAGAACTTGAACCATCATTAATCCAACTGTGTGAGTTATCCTCGGATTGCTTCTTTGGATAAGGGGCGAGATCCAGGATGGGTTTGATTGGAGTTAGTTATAGTTGGTTACGATACGCTAACTTATCTCTTTTCTGTTAGCCGGAAGTTGTAGTATGTTCTGTAGTTGGTTAGTGCAGCCAGCTGCCGCATCTTTTATATCACCCCTTTCTTCCATTGAACCCAAAGCATCTGTGCTTGATGTTGTGGGGTACACTTTGGTGAACTGTGAGTCTTGCTTGCCAGTACGTTTATGTACTGACCCCTTTGGGGCTGTGGTTTCCGCAGACTACGCTTACGAGGATCCCCGTGATGGCTACTACGTGGAGTTTGACGAGGCTGCTGACGAGTAGATAGCGGACCCGGGCAGGATCCGAGACATCGTGGATGGGCTCCGTCTTTTCGTTTTTCCGGCTTCTTAAGCCTATTTGGACTTGTCTGTACTCAGACCCTTTGAATGCTTCCGCTGTGATGTAATGATGATATGTTGGGACATGTGTCCTCTGGATGATTGTATTTGCTATCTCTGCTCTAGTGAGAGCTATTTGCAACTTATTTCTATTTATTTGTGTCTTAGAGATATGTTGTGCTATCATTTTGTTAAACGCCGTTGACGTACCATGTGTGTATGGTATGAAGTACGTCAATGGTAGTATCCTGATTTCTATGGGATGGTTTACGTAGACGATGAACAGTAGGGGTTTGTTGTCACACATACGTGTGTTGGCCTACTCGTAAGAGATGCGGGTGCCGGTAAGCCCCGTAATCCAATCATCTACTGTTCAACGGAACTGCGAGTATCCTCTAGAAGTCCGGGTGCGACAAATGGTATCAGAGTATGTCTGCCTGTAGGATCCCTTTTACTGGTCGCAGTTGAGTCTAGAAACTATTTTGTAGCTATATAGGAAAAATGAAACGTGAGAGTAGGAATTCTGCCATTTTATTTCTTTCCCCACCCACCCTCCCTTTTCTGGTAAGGAAGTGCAACGTTGTTTTCCCTTCTCATCTAAACTTTCAAGTTAGGATTTCACGTATCCTGGTTTCTCTAGGATAGTTATATCTACTAGTCCTTAGGAATGGAGGTGGTTGTGACATGATTTATCATGTTGCCTACTCACGATTGAGAACGGAGGCGTGTAAGCCCCGGAAGCAGATCCTCTATTCCTTAAGCAGTAGATATTGATCCTTTAGAAGCCTGGATGGGTTTTCCGTAGTACCTCAGGAGTTTTTGGTCTCGTGTTTCCCGATGTTGCTTCAATATCATGTTCTTCTCAACATCCTTTTCGTCCGTTGAGACCTTGTTGTTGCTTTCCACTTCAGTTCTTCTACCCGCGTCTAATCAAAACTTCCCCGATCATCTGCAGATGGATCTCAGGTTCTTTCCGCAGGTGGTTCGTATGACTCGTTGCGAGAGCACTGCCGGTTATCCGAAGATGCTGAGAGACATGGTCACTTATCTGGGGTTCCGTTGGACACCAGAGTACCAGGTCTACGAGCACCAGCGAGAGTTTGACCAGACCTACTACCAGGCTATCGTCTACATTCTGTCAGATGATGGCATGAGCGTTTTCCACCGCTACGAGGCAGTAGGTTCCACAGTGGATATGGCTGTGCAGCAGGCAGCTTATGTGAGTCTCACCGTCCTTCGTGTTGACTACTGGGGATTTGACGATTCTATCTATCTCCACATCCCCCATGGTTACATCACTTCGGAGGGAGCTCACTTCACTCTCTACGACAACTTGGATGTCTACGAGCATGATAACTCCAGGCTGCACACCACCGCTCAGTTTGTGAGGCACAGTGACGCAGTTGCCAGCACACTATCTCAGGAGTTGGCTTCAGTCAGAGAGCAGCTCTACCTTGCTTTGACTCGTCTGGCGACGTACACCACAGACTTTGTTGGAGACGAGCGCTTTGCACGTTTCGATCAGCCAATTGGTCGTCGTCTGCCAGATGCTGGAGGTTACGAGCCGATCAGAGGTCCACTCCTCAACCTCGGTGCTGGGTACACTGGGATTCCACGCTTTGGAGCATAGGGAGTCGACGCTATGTACTTCACCACACCTAGAGTCGCTCTCAGACCACGTCAGGTCTATGTGGATCGTCGTTCTACCTACTTTCGTGGGCGTGCTCCTCACCGTACCTCTCGTCGTACTACTCACCGCCGTCCTGCGTGATGAGCATGGGAGTACCGATGTATCCATTCTTAGCTATGTTTAGTTATCCTTTGGCATTCGAACCATTTGTGGTGTGTTGGATATTCTGATATATTTGAACATGTGATGATGTACCTGTTGGTTATCTATTCATGCGTCGGAATAATCTCTCTTTCGTTTTCCAAGTCTATCCTTTTCTGTTGTTGTGCTAAAATGCATTTCCATTCAGGATGCCGCCAACAAGGAACAACCCTCCTGAGCCACCGCCAATCACGGAGCTGTTGACTCAGATGACTCAAGTCATGGCGCAGATGGCCCAGTTTCAGACTAACCAGCACAACAACCAGAATGCTCCACGAGTCAGTATCAAGTAGTTTCTGAGTATGGGCCCGAGAGCTTTCGTGGCAACACGCGAGCCTCTGGATGCTGATGACTGGATCCGTGAGATAGCTAGGGCTCTGGAGATTGCTCACGTTGTTGAGGAAGACAAGGTCAAGTATGCATCCTATCTGCTGAAGGGTCAGGCAGCTACTTGGTGGGAAAACTACCAGACCATGAGAGCTGGCTACCCAATCACCTGGGGTTGTTTCAAGGAAGCTTTCCTGAAACACCACATTCCAGATGGTCTCATGGAAAGGATGCGTGAAGAGTTTTGCTCACTCAAGCAGGGCAAGCTGGACGTCATTGGCTATCAGAGTGAGTTCAATCGCCTCGCTCGTTACGCTGGTGATGAGGTGCCACTGAGGCTAAGAAGATGGCAAGGTTCCGTAGAGGTTTTAACCCGGAACTCAAGTACGCCCTCACTAACATCAAGGCCAACAACTTCGAGGAGCTCGTTAACACCGCGCTCAATGAAGAAAATGGGCGCAAGGCGTTCGAGGAGTCTCGCAAGAACTCGCGTGAGGGTGGTTCCTCCTCCAACATGACCACCCCTCCGCAGAAGCGCCGCATCTGGGTGCCAAATGGTGCTGTCACTCGGGCTCCATACGCCCAAGCTTCTCCAGGCTTTGCTCCCCGCCCACCCAACCCTGTTCAGATGCATGATCAGAGGGCTTCAATGGGGCAGCCAAGGCCAGGGCCTCCTCGTGTCGTCACTTGCTACAAATGCAAGCAGACGGGGCACTACGCTGACAAGTGCACGCAGAGGCAGCTACGTCCACCACCACCTCGTCCCAACACAAACCAGGCAATGGTGCGTGCTCCCCCGCCTAAAGCCTTCAACTCCAACAACAGGCCTGTCGGGAGGACCGCAAGGGTGAATCATGTCAAGATCGACAAAGCTGAGGAAGCTCCTGACGTTGTTCTCGGTATATTACCCGTAAACTCTTATCCAGCTAAAGTGTTGTTTTTTACCTCCAAGCATCGCATTCTTTTGTGTCAAAGATTTTTGCCGCAACAAAGAACTTAAGTGTGGTTCCACTAAGCAATCAAATCACCGTTCACTCCCCGGGATCTCAAATGTTGACTTCCAAGATAAGTAAGGATAATAAAATCCTAATTGGAGGCCACATTTTCCTTGCCTCACTCATGTTGCTGGGAAGTTCTGACATTGATGTCATTCTTGGTATGGATTGGTTGAAGCCCAATAAAGCTAAAATTGACTGTGCTCAAAAGTCAATAACTCTGTTCCACCCTTCTGTCCAGATAGTTTATTCTCCAAATGAATCAAGTTCTGTTCAGCTGTACACCCTCGATGCAAAACCGCTACCTCTACTTGAAAATGTTCCGGTGGTTTGTGAATTCCCTGACGTCTTTCCAGAAGAGTTGCCAGGGATGCCTCCGGACAGAGCAGTTGAGTTCGTGATCGAGCTTGAACCAGGTACTGCTCCAATCTCTAAGCATCCATACAAGATAGCTCCTCCTGAACTGAAACTGTTAAAGGAGCAAATCGATATGTACATGGAAAAAGGTTACATTCAACCTAGTTCCTCCGCTTGGGGTTGCCCAACTCTGTTCGTTGCGAAGAAGGATCAAACAAAGAGACTCGTGGTTGACTATCGTGCTCTCAACGAGAAAACCATCAAAAACAAGTATCCAATTCCTCATATCGATGATCTTTTTGATCAACTTGCTGGAGCCTCAATATTCTCCAAGTTGGACTTGAGAATGGGTTACCATCAAATAAAGATCAGAAAAGAGGATATTCCAAAAACAGCCTTCACCACTCTCTACGGTCTATATGAATACACCGTCATGTCCTTTGGTCTCACCAATGCACCGGCGACATTCTCTCGACTCATGAATTCTGTCTTCCATGAATACCTCGACAAGTTCGTTGTGGTATATCTTGATGACATCCTTGTCTACTCAAAATCCGAGGAAGAGCATGAAGAACATCTTCGTCTCACTCTCATGAAACTACGCGAGCATCGTCTATATGCCAAGTTCTCAAAATGTGAGTTCTGGATTCCAGAAGTTGCTTACCTTGGTTATGTCATCTCAGCCAAGGGCATAGCCATCGATCCAGAAAAGGTTAAAGCAATTGTTGATTGGAAACCTCCTAAGACGGTGAAGCAAGTCAGAAGTTTTCTTGGCTTGGCTAGCTATTGCCGTCGTTTCGTTCAAAACTTCTCCAAGATTGCCAAACCTCTCACTGATCTCACAAAGAAGGACAAGAAGTTCGTTTGGTCTCCACAATGTGATGAAAGTTTCAATCTCCTGAAGACTAAACTCACTTCTACACTAGTTCTGGTTGGCCCAGATACTACCAAACCTTTCCAGATATTCTGCGATGCATCTCTCCAAGGTCTAGGAGCAGTTCTTATGCAAGAACGTCAAGTTGTCGCTTATGCTTCACGTCAGTTGAACGCACATGAGCAAAATTATCCCACACATGACCTTGAACTTGCAGCAGTTGTGTTTGCCCTCAAGAAATGGAGGCAATACTTGTTGGGTAATCGCACTGAAATCTTCTCCGATCATAAGAGTCTGAAATACATCTTCACTCAACCAGATCTAAACCTTAGGCAAAGGAGATGGATTGAAAAGATTAAAGATTTTGACCTTACCATTTCTTACACTCCAGACAAGGCTAATGTTATGGCCGATGCTCTCAGTCGCAAGTCGTATTGCAATAATCTCATGATCATGGAAAGCCAACCTCCTCTTCATGAAGAATTCCAGAAGCTGAACCTTGGTCTTGTTCCTCAAGGCTATCTTGCAAACTTGACAGCCAGTCCAACTCTCGAGGACAAGATTCGTTCTGAACAACTTCGTGATGCTGAAATCAAGAAGATGGTAGAACACATCAAAGAAGGCAAGGAGAAATTCAAGTCCTTCTCAATTGATGACAAGGGAACTGTGTTCTTCGAAGGACGCATTGCAGTTCCTCAAGTTCAAAGTCTCAAAGATGTCATTCTCAAGGAGGCTCATGAAACTCCTCTCTCCATACACCCTGGAAGTACAAAGATGTACCAGGATCTTAAGACACTGTATTGGTGGCCTGGCATGAAACGTGAAATTGCTCAATACGTTTCTGAATGCGACATTTGTCAACGTGTTAAGGCAGTCCATCAGAAAACAGCCGGTCTACTCCAACCTCTGAAAATCCCTGAGTGGAAGTGGGACATGATTGAAATGGACTTCGTCACTGGTTTTCCAAAGTCCAAGAAGGGCAACGATGCAATCTTCGTTGTCATTGATCGTCTCACTAAAGTAGCTCACTTCTTTGCTGTCAAAGAAACAATCTCAGCTAGCCAGTTAGCAGAGCTCTACACAGCAAATATTGTTCCTCTTCATGGTGTTCCATTGGAAATAAGCTCAGACCGTGGAAGCATCTTCACTTCTCATTTCTGGAAAAGCTTTCAAGAAGCTTTGGGCACCAAACTTCTGTTCAGCACAGCCTATCACCCTCAGTCTCAAGGGCAAGTCGAAAGAGTCAATCAGATTCTCGAGGATATGCTCAGAGCATGTGGTCTCTCCTTTGGCATGAAATGGGAGGATTGCCTTCCATATGCTGAATTCTCCTACAACAACAGCTTCCAGGCAAGCCTAGGCATGGCACCATTTGAGGCTCTCTATGGCCGCAGATGCAGGAGTCCAATCAATTGGTCTGGAGCTGGTGAACGTTCGCTCTTAGGCCCTGACATTGTTAAGGAAGCCGAAGAGAAAGTTCGCATCATTCGTGATAATCTCAAGATTGCTCAGTCTCGTCATAAAAGCTACTATGACAGCAAGCACACGGATATGATCTATGCACCTGGTGACAAGGCATATCTCCGTGTAACTCCCCTAAGAGGCACTCATCGTTTTGGTGTGAAAGGAAAGCTTGCACCAAGATACATTGGTCCTTTCAACATCCTCTCAAGGCGTGCAGAAAATGCCTATCGTCTTGAACTTCCAGAAAAACTATCAAAGGTGCACGATGTGTTCCACGTGGCACAGCTCAAGAGGTGTTTCAAAGATCCAGATCGTGCAGTTGATCATGATTCCATTGAACTGCAAGATGATCTCTCTTATGAGGAGCACCCTGTTCGAATTCTCGATGAGACCGAGCGTAAGACTTGCAACAAGAGCACGAAGTTCTTGAAAGTGCAGTGGTCTCATCATTCCGATAAAGAGGCAACGTGGGAGACAGAAGATGATCTTCGCCAGAAGTATCCGGACCTTTTCTCTTCTCAGTAGGAATCTCGGGGCGCGATTCCTTCAAGGGGGGCGTTTTGTAACATCCCAAGTATGAAAATTTACCTTTAGAATGTTTGTTTCTTGCTTTATTATTGTTTTGCATCATGGCATCTTAATACCACGGTGTGAGTTATCCTCGGATTGCTTCTTCGGATAAGGGGCGAGATCCAGGATGGGTTTGTTTGAAGTTATCTTTCAGTTGGTTACTATCCCTCGATCTTATCCCCTTTCTGATAGTTGGAAGTAATAGAATCTCTGTAGTTGGTTAGTGCAGCCCGCTGTCGCTTATTTGCCATAACCCCTTCCTCTCCGTTGATCCTAAAGTATTTGTATCTTGTGATGATTGGCTACGCCGGTATTCTTGTGAGTATGGGCTTTGTCCCCCTTGCCAGTACTTAACCGTACTGACCCACGAATCTCTTTCGTGGCTGCAAATTCCAACTTGCAGTCAACAGGTTTGAAGTCTGACGACGTTAGCTTGGGAATCCCTCCGGCTTGGCCTGGGCAGGGATTGGACGCCTTCGGTTATCTTCAGGACTCTTAGTCCAATTTGGATCTTGTCCGTAGACGGACGTTTTGTTTCTTCCGCTGTTATTTGGATCTTTGTATTGTATCAGTTGTAACCCTGGCTCGTTTGAGTCATCTTGTATCTATCTGCTTCTGTTGTAATTGTGGATTATTCGTGAACTATTGTAATGTTATCATAAATGGCAACCTGGAATCGGTTATTATGCGGATTTGGCGGGAATGCTGAAATCTGCATAGTGCCCGATCTCGGGGCGTCACAAATGGTATCAGAGCCTTGGTTCCGATTCCCGATATTGTTTCGATACGAATGGTTATCGAAGCAACGGGTCCACAAAGCCTGTAGGATAACCTCGCTAACGGTCGTTGTTTCTAGAGTGTCAAAAACTATTTCTGCTAAACTATTTTGGAAAAACATCTCAATAGGATTCTTGTTTTCTCCTTATCTCTATTCCAATTCCCCTCCCATCTTATTTGTTTTGGAGTCTACTCTCGTACTCAATCTTTCAAGGTGTTAGGATCCTACGTGGGTTGACGTTTTCTGAGCCTTTAACCTAATAGGTTCGATCATCGGAAGATTCCTGGTGGAAGAACATCGTCGTCACTCCGAGCAAGAATCTCTTGTTAGTGGTGTCGAGGAGATCACCGGAAGCACGAAGAATCGATAGTCGAACTTCTTTCCCCTCCCGGGTTAGCAGGTGGATTGCGAGGGCGCAATCCCTTGTTAGTGGTGTCGTCTGTAACACCTGGGGTGTTACCTGTTTGTTTGCTTGCATCATATGCATCACATTGCATTGCACCATGTTTGCATCATAACTGAAAATTTCAAAAACAATTTAAACTTTTAACCTTGCTCAACAACTTCCAAATTCAAACTTGCAATTAAAACCCCTAAATTGTTTTCCCACTGGTTAATTCTGTTTTAAACACTTGTCTGTCACAATCTTTCAAATAAAGAATTGCAAATCAAAAACATCTTTTGCTTCCAATCAATCCCTTAATGTTTCAACTATTAATTTGTTTCTTATTTCAATCAATCACCTTAATCTTTTATTTTCAAATCAATTCAAAAACTCAAACCAATTCTCAAAACATCAATCCTTTGAATCCATGAAGTTCAACACAAATTGGTATTCTTTAAAAACATTCCAAATCTTAGGGGTAACCCTATTTTAAAAGCATGTTTTCATAATGGGTTATTAATATTGAAAATCCTCTAATTTGGTTTCCAATACAAACTATATTTTAAATATCAAAATTTTGAAATCAAATCTTGAAATATGGTTTCTAAATTCCTAACTAGCCTAACCTAATTTTTCTGAAATTTTTATTAAATAAAACCTTAACAGTTTTATTCCAAAACTGTTTGAGCAAAAAAAAAATAATAAAACAGGAGAAATTAATAAAACGCAGCTAACTACCGCGCGCCAGCAGCACCTAAGCAGCCCAAGCCCACCTAGCGGCTACAACGCACCAGCCCAGCCCGCTCTACCCCCGCGGTACCGCTTCGAGATGCGTGCCACCTTCTTTCTGAAGTACGGCAGAGCATCCCGCGCGCCACCGCGACAGCAGGCGACTCCGGCGGCCGCCCCCTCGACCTTCCGCGCCTATAAAGCACCGTCTAGGGTCCCGACGACCTAACCCTAGCCCCTAGCTCCTATCCCCTCGCCCGCCGCCTCCGTTTACCTCCTCCCCGTCGAGATCCCCTCTCTGATTTCTATCACCGGAGCACCGTTTCTGAAATTCCGGCGATCACCACCGTCCTGGACCTCCTCCACCCTATCTATCCACCGAAATCAGACCACCACCAACCCATCTCCTGTTTGCACACCGGAGCCGCTGCAGAGCCGCCCGGAGTCCACGTCGCCATCCGCTACACCGCCGCCGGCCACCGTGGCCTCCTCCTCTGAAGCTGAGCTCGCCGCCGACGCAGGAGGCCACCATCGACAACGCTGACCGCGGGGATCGACGCTCCACTCCGTCCTCGACCTCATGAACATCACCTTGAGCCCGGAGCACGCGCAGATCGCCGCCGCTGTCCACGACCTCTCCGCCGCAGTCACCGTCACGCCGTCGTCACGTCCACGTCGCGCCTCTGCCCGACTACGAACGGGGGTGAGCCACGACCTGCTCTTTCCCTCCTCCTCTCTGCTATCTGCACGCATCCACAGCATCACCGTGCACGTCCACCACACCCAATCGCAGCGGCACGAGCACGGCCGCGTTTTCCCCGCCGACGAGCATGTGCCCTCTGACGAAGTTCAGTCGAGTTGCTCGTCAGTTAACTTCAGTTAACAGCGCATAGCAACAATATCCTCACTGCTTCTCCGTTCCTATCAAATGTCTGAACCCACCGTACTGGTTCCGTTCCATCGTAGCGTAAGAGAGATCCTGGGTTCGAACCCCGCGACCCCAACCTTTTTTTTTTTGGAGAATTTCTCCCCGCACGGTGCCCCACCCGTCAGCGGGCCTGGCTGCCACGCTGTCGCGTGTGCGCCACGCTGGCCTCGCTGGCCCGCAGGGCAGCGGCTGGTGTGTACGTCCGTTCGGTAACAAAATTTACAGTGAATCTGTTAATTTTCCCAAATTCGTTTTAAATAGCAGATTAATCTATAAATCTTTAAAATTCAATAACTTCAAAACTATAAATCCAATAACTAAACTTTGTATATGTTTTCTGTTCAGAATTTAACAAACTTTCCAAATAACTAATTTGTGTTCTGTTTTGAATTTTCAAAATGCAATTTAAATTCAAATCCAAATAATTCAAATGCCATTTGTAATAATTCATAACTAATTATTCCTAAGTCCAAATAATTCAAATAAAATATGTTTTTCATACCATTTTGAATACCCTATTCAAATATAAACTTTATTTTCTGGTTTGAATAATTTAAATTGCCTAAACCATTTAATTCTTGTTTAATTCAATTAAAAATTGTTTAATATTGTTTAATTCATAATTAAATAATCCTAAGTCCAATTTCAAATTGTGAAACATGTAATCCAACTAAAATTTGATAACCTTTCCAAATATAAAATTTGTAAATTGTTTTGCACCCTTTAACTTAATGATAACAACTTTTATCTGTGTGCCATGCTTAAGTAACAAACATTCCAAACTTAATAAATGCTTTTCTAATTTGTTAATTATCATTCCAATTGCATTTAATACCGTTATCTTATTGTTTTCATCATGCATGCATCATGCTAATCCACTTTCACCTATTAGTTAGTAGGAAAACAATTGTTTCAACCATAATGCATGGGCTTTTCATATGCAACTCAAAATTGCATATGGGTCCATTTAAATCTGTTTATCTTGTCAACTAGTTTACCTTGATGCATCTTTAAACTTGTCATGCATCCATATCTTGATCATGCTGGATCTTTTGCCGTAGTAGTAATTGTTGCATCCGGTGTTTGTTCGAGGTTCGTTGCTTCTTCCCGGATAGGACGTTGAGATGATGTGAGCAACGACAAGTTCTGCTACCTTGCGGGATCTCAGGCAAGTATACTCACTTGCATGCCATATGGCTGCCTTTCATCACTTGTTACCGATTCTTTCCGTTGATTCTTTTCTGCTAGCCTTAGTGGTAGTGGTTTCTGTTACGAACCCATCACATGAATCCCTTAACCTTGATATTGCCTCACCTCCATACCTACAGCCTTTGTTTGTGCCTATTCTTATCTAGCATGCTTAGGGTTGTTTTGCTCGAGCCTGTTACCCGTTACTTTCTGTTATTACTCCGTTATGTTCTGGGGGCTCGATGTTTGATCAATCAATCAATCATGCTAATGTTACTATTAATAATAAATTTGATGATAAGGCACCGGCAGGAGGCCCTTTGTGGTTTTGAGGCCTGCTAGTGTCGACCCTAATAGGAAAAGGGTCTTGTCTACTGATCCATGATGAGCGCACTACCTGCATTTGGGGAGTATGGGCTCCCCCTCAGTTTGACCCGATTCGCATCTCGTCCAAATCGCCTCATTTAGTTCGGGTTTTCCATTTGCTGCATGCATGATCTTGCGAGCCCTTGGTACCCGGGTGGAACTTTCGTAGTCGGCATATAGGGGGACACGTTCTTAGAGTGCTATGAGGGTCCATTTTCTTCTGGGCTCGATTAGCCGTGCGCCCAAGGTTCTTTGGGCTTGATGCGAAGAAGGGTTGGATTGTGTTGAGTGCCCCGCTTGGTGGGAGGCATTCCATCTGGCGGGATATTCATGAGTGTGGTTACTATGGTGCACCCCTGCAGGGTAAATCTTCTCGAGAAGCCGTGTTTTCCGCGGTTATGGATTACTTGGTGAAAGTACTGGCTAACAAGTACTCAGGACAACTTCAACATAATGATCAATCATGTTTCACCCAATGATTAATAACTTGACTAGTAATAGGTTATTCACACAACAAACTTGACTCATCTTTAATACCACGGTGTGAGTTATCCTCGGATTGCTTCTTCGGATAAGGGGCGAGATCCAGGATGGGTTTGTTTGAAGTTATCTTTCAGTTGGTTACTATCCCTCGATCTTATCCCCTTTCTGATAGTTGGAAGTAATAGAATCTCTGTAGTTGGTTAGTGCAGCCCGCTGTCGCTTATTTGCCATAACCCCTTCCTCTCCGTTGATCCTAAAGTATTTGTATCTTGTGATGATTGGCTACGCCGGTATTCTTGTGAGTATGGGCTTTGTCCCCCTTGCCAGTACTTAACCGTACTGACCCACGAATCTCTTTCGTGGCTGCAAATTCCAACTTGCAGTCAACAGGTTTGAAGTCTGACGACGTTAGCTTGGGAATCCCTCCGGCTTGGCCTGGGCAGGGATTGGACGCCTTCGGTTATCTTCAGGACTCTTAGTCCAATTTGGATCTTGTCCGTAGACGGACGTTTTGTTTCTTCCGCTGTTATTTGGATCTTTGTATTGTATCAGTTGTAACCCTGGCTCGTTTGAGTCATCTTGTATCTATCTGCTTCTGTTGTAATTGTGGATTATTCGTGAACTATTGTAATGTTATCATAAATGGCAACCTGGAATCGGTTATTATGCGGATTTGGCGGGAATGCTGAAATCTGCATAGTGCCCGATCTCGGGGCGTCACAAATGGTATCAGAGCCTTGGTTCCGATTCCCGATATTGTTTCGATACGAATGGTTATCGAAGCAACGGGTCCACAAAGCCTGTAGGATAACCTCGCTAACGGTCGTTGTTTCTAGAGTGTCAAAAACTATTTCTGCTAAACTATTTTGGAAAAACATCTCAATAGGATTCTTGTTTTCTCCTTATCTCTATTCCAATTCCCCTCCCATCTTATTTGTTTTGGAGTCTACTCTCGTACTCAATCTTTCAAGGTGTTAGGATCCTACGTGGGTGGACGTTTTCTGAGCCTTTAACCTAATAGGTTCGATCATCGGAAGATTCCTGGTGGAAGAACATCGTCGTCACTCCGAGCAAGAATCTCTTGTTAGTGGTGTCGAGGAGATCACCGGAAGCACGAAGAATCGATAGTCGAACTTCTTTCCCCTCCCGGGTTAGCAGGTGGATTGCGAGGGCGCAATCCCTTGTTAGTGGTGTCGTCTGTAACACCTGGGGTGTTACCTGTTTGTTTGCTTGCATCATATGCATCACATTGCATTGCACCATGTTTGCATCATAACTGAAAATTTCAAAAACAATTTAAACTTTTAACCTTGCTCAACAACTTCCAAATTCAAACTTGCAATTAAAACCCCTAAATTGTTTTCCCACTGGTTAATTCTGTTTTAAACACTTGTCTGTCACAATCTTTCAAATAAAGAATTGCAAATCAAAAACATCTTTTGCTTCCAATCAATCCCTTAATGTTTCAACTATTAATTTGTTTCTTATTTCAATCAATCACCTTAATCTTTTATTTTCAAATCAATTCAAAAACTCAAACCAATTCTCAAAACATCAATCCTTTGAATCCATGAAGTTCAACACAAATTGGTATTCTTTAAAAACATTCCAAATCTTAGGGGTAACCCTATTTTAAAAGCATGTTTTCATAATGGGTTATTAATATTGAAAATCCTCTAATTTGGTTTCCAATACAAACTATATTTTAAATATCAAAATTTTGAAATCAAATCTTGAAATATGGTTTCTAAATTCCTAACTAGCCTAACCTAGTTTTTCTGAAATTTTTATTAAATAAAACCTTAACAGTTTTATTCCAAAACTGTTTGAGCAAAAAAAATAATAATAAAACAGGAGAAATTAATAAAACGCAGCTAACTACCGCGCGCCAGCAGCACCTATGCAGCCCAAGCCCACCTAGCGGCTACAACGCACCAGCCCAGCCCGCTCTACCCCCGCGGTACCGCTTCGAGATGCGTGCCACCTTCTTTCTGAAGTACGGCAGAGCATCCCGCGCGCCACCGCGACAGCAGGCGACTCCGGCGGCCGCCCCCTCGACCTTCCGCGCCTATAAAGCACCGTCTAGGGTCCCGACGACCTAACCCTAGCCCCTAGCTCCTATCCCCTTGCCCGCCGCCTCCGTTTACCTCCTCCCCGTCGAGATCCCCTCTCTGATTTCTATCACCGGAGCACCGTTTCTGAAATTCCGGCGATCACCACCGTCCTGGACCTCCTCCACCCTATCTATCCACCGAAATCAGACCACCACCAACCCATCTCCTGTTTGCACACCGGAGCCGCTGCAGAGCCGCCCGGAGTCCACGTCGCCATCCGCTACACCGCCGCCGGCCACCGTGGCCTCCTCCTCTGAAGCTGAGCTCGCCGCCGACGCAGGAGGCCACCATCGACAACGCTGACCGCGGGGATCGACGCTCCACTCCGTCCTCGACCTCATGAACATCACCTTGAGCCCGGAGCACGCGCAGATCGCCGCCGCTGTCCACGACCTCTCCGCCGCAGTCACCGTCACGTCGTCGTCACGTCCACGTCGCGCCTCTGCCCGACTACGAACGGGGGTGAGCCACGACCTGCTCTTTCCCTCCTCCTCTCTGCTATCTGCACGCATCCACAGCATCACCGTGCACGTCCACCACACCCAATCGCAGCGGCACGAGCACGGCCGCGTTTTCCCCGCCGACGAGCATGTGCCCTCTGACGAAGTTCAGTCGAGTTGCTCGTCAGTTAACTTCAGTTAACAGCGCATAGCAACAATATCCTCACTGCTTCTCCGTTCCTATCAAATGTCTGAACCCACCGTACTGGTTCCGTTCCATCGTAGCGTAAGAGAGATCCTGGGTTCGAACCCCGCGACCCCAACCTTTTTTTTTTTGGAGAATTTCTCCCCGCACGGTGCCCCACCCGTCAGCGGGCCTGGCTGCCACGCTGTCGCGTGTGCGCCACGCTGGCCTCGCTGGCCCGCAGGGCAGCGGCTGGTGTGTACGTCCGTTCGGTAACAAAATTTACAGTGAATCTGTTAATTTTCCCAAATTCGTTTTAAATAGCAGATTAATCTATAAATCTTTAAAATTCAATAACTTCAAAACTATAAATCCAATAACTAAACTTTGTATATGTTTTCTGTTCAGAATTTAACAAACTTTCCAAATAACTAATTTGTGTTCTGTTTTGAATTTTCAAAATGCAATTTAAATTCAAATCCAAATAATTCAAATGCCATTTGTAATAATTCATAACTAATTATTCCTAAGTCCAAATAATTCAAATAAAATATGTTTTTCATACCATTTTGAATACCCTATTCAAATATAAACTTTATTTTCTGGTTTGAATAATTTAAATTGCCTAAACCATTTAATTTTTGTTTAATTCAATTAAAAATTGTTTAATATTGTTTAATTCATAATTAAATAATCCTAAGTCCAATTTCAAATTGTGAAACATGTAATCCAACTAAAATTTGATAACCTTTCCAAATATAAAATTTGTAAATTGTTTTGCACCCTTTAACTTAATGATAACAACTTTTATCTGTGTGCCATGCTTAAGTAACAAACATTCCAAACTTAATAAATGCTTTTCTAATTTGTTAATTATCATTCCAATTGCATTTAATACCGTTATCTTATTGTTTTCATCATGCATGCATCATGCTAATCCACTTTCACCTATTAGTTAGTAGGAAAACAATTGTTTCAACCATAATGCATGGGCTTTTCATATGCAACTCAAAATTGCATATGGGTCCATTTAAATCTGTTTATCTTGTCAACTAGTTTACCTTGATGCATCTTTAAACTTGTCATGCATCCATATCTTGATCATGCTGGATCTTTTGCCGTAGTAGTAATTGTTGCATCCGGTGTTTGTTCGAGGTTCGTTGCTTCTTCCCGGATAGGACGTTGAGATGATGTGAGCAACGACAAGTTCTGCTACCTTGCGGGATCTCAGGCAAGTATACTCACTTGCATGCCATATGGCTGCCTTTCATCACTTGTTACCGATTCTTTCCGTTGATTCTTTTCTGCTAGCCTTAGTGGTAGTGGTTTCTGTTACGAACCCATCACATGAATCCCTTAACCTTGATATTGCCTCACCTCCATACCTACAGCCTTTGTTTGTGCCTATTCTTATCTAGCATGCTTAGGGTTGTTTTGCTCGAGCCTGTTACCCGTTACTTTCTGTTATTACTCCGTTATGTTCTGGGGGCTCGATGTTTGATCAATCAATCAATCATGCTAATGTTACTATTAATAATAAATTTGATGATAAGGCACCGGCAGGAGGCCCTTTGTGGTTTTGAGGCCTGCTAGTGTCGACCCTAATAGGAAAAGGGTCTTGTCTACTGATCCATGATGAGCGCACTACCTGCATTTGGGGAGTATGGGCTCCCCCTCAGTTTGACCCGATTCGCATCTCGTCCAAATCGCCTCATTTAGTTCGGGTTTTCCATTTGCTGCATGCATGATCTTGCGAGCCCTTGGTACCCGGGTGGAACTTTCGTAGTCGGCATATAGGGGGACACGTTCTTAGAGTGCTATGAGGGTCCATTTTCTTCTGGGCTCGATTAGCCGTGCGCCCAAGGTTCTTTGGGCTTGATGCGAAGAAGGGTTGGATTGTGTTGAGTGCCCCGCTTGGTGGGAGGCATTCCATCTGGCGGGATATTCATGAGTGTGGTTACTATGGTGCACCCCTGCAGGGTAAATCTTCTCGAGAAGCCGTGTTTTCCGCGGTTATGGATTACTTGGTGAAAGTACTGGCTAACAAGTACTCAGGACAACTTCAACATAATGATCAATCATGTTTCACCCAATGATTAATAACTTGACTAGTAATAGGTTATTCACACAACAAACTTGACTCATCTTTAATACCACGGTGTGAGTTATCCTCGGATTGCTTCTTCGGATAAGGGGCGAGATCCAGGATGGGTTTGTTTGAAGTTATCTTTCAGTTGGTTACTATCCCTCGATCTTATCCCCTTTCTGATAGTTGGAAGTAATAGAATCTCTGTAGTTGGTTAGTGCAGCCCGCTGTCGCTTATTTGCCATAACCCCTTCCTCTCCGTTGATCCTAAAGTATTTGTATCTTGTGATGATTGGCTACGCCGGTATTCTTGTGAGTATGGGCTTTGTCCCCCTTGCCAGTACTTAACCGTACTGACCCACGAATCTCTTTCGTGGCTGCAAATTCCAACTTGCAGTCAACAGGTTTGAAGTCTGACGACGTTAGCTTGGGAATCCCTCCGGCTTGGCCTGGGCAGGGATTGGACGCCTTCGGTTATCTTCAGGACTCTTAGTCCAATTTGGATCTTGTCCGTAGACGGACGTTTTGTTTCTTCCGCTGTTATTTGGATCTTTGTATTGTATCAGTTGTAACCCTGGCTCGTTTGAGTCATCTTGTATCTATCTGCTTCTGTTGTAATTGTGGATTATTCGTGAACTATTGTAATGTTATCATAAATGGCAACCTGGAATCGGTTATTATGCGGATTTGGCGGGAATGCTGAAATCTGCATAGTGCCCGATCTCGGGGCGTCACAGCCCCCTATAAGACCCTACCCCGAGTCCCCGAGCTAGCCCTAGCCCCTACCTCCCTTCTCCCTCGATCACCGCCGCCATTTTCCCTCTCTCTGCCACGATCTCCACCTCTCTGCAACCACACCGGCGCCACCCTTCTGAATCCATGGCGATCGCCGCCGTTACCCTGATCCTCCCCTTGGGCTAACCCCGGGAATCAGCTCCCCTCACCTCCCTCGAGCTCATCGACACCTCCACGGTTGCTGGGGACGCACACGTCGCCGCCGCCATCCTCGACCTCGCCGGCGACCACTCTGCCCGAGCCTGCTCCTCCTCCTGTCCCTCGAGGTGAGCACAGCGACACCTCCACCTCCCCTCGCTCTCTCTCTCTCTTCTCTGCGCTGCACGCCGCGCGCAAGCATCACCAGCACACGCACGTGCACAGCCACGGCGAGCACTGCGGCAGCTCGCCGCCGGCCAGTCCGTGCCTCTGACGAAAGTTTCAGTTAACGCCCTGCAGATAAAAGTTCAGTTAACTTATCTGAACAATAACCTGTCTGCGTGTGCTTACCTGACAACGAACGCTTCACCACCGCAGTGGTTGCACACTGCACACGCGAGCGCGAGGGCGCAAGTTCGAGCCCTGCCCCGCGGGAATTAACCCAACATTTTTGCTCGCCACGCTGGCAGGCAGGGGCCACCTGCCAGTGGCCTGTGCTGCCACGCGTGCACCCACGCGGGCCACGCTGGCCCAGGGCCCCCTCGTCAGTGGCTGTGGCTAGCCACTGCGAGGTAGAAAACGTTCTGCCCCAGTTTTATTTATAAAATTAAGTCCTTTTCTTCACAGATTGGTCCCTAATTTTAAATTGCTAATAACTTTTAATTCCTAAATCCAAATTATGCAAATAAAATATGTTTGTTGAACCAAATTAAATTCTCTACCCATTTAAACCATTTGTATTCTGTTTTGAATAATTCAAATGCATTCAAATTTCAAATTCAAACAATTCATTTAAAATTTGATTAATTGCATAACTAATTCAAAATTAATTCAAATAACACAAATAAAATATGTTTTCCATGCTATTTTGAACCACCTTTCCAAATATAAATTTTGTTTCATGTTTTGAATAATTAAAATTGCTTAAATAATTTAAACCTTGTTTAAATCATTTAAATTTGCTAAATTCATAACTTGCTCAAATTAAATTATTTTTGAACTTATAAAATATGTTTTCAAACCAGAAAAACATAAGCTTTTCAAATATGAATTTGAATTAATGTTTTGAACAAATAAAAATTCAAATAATATTCCAGCTTGATTTAAATTCATTTAAATCTTGTTTAAACTTGTTTAATTCATAAGTAATTCATTCTAATTCGTTTTTCAATAATTGAAACATGTAATCCACCTAAAATTTTGTGTACTTTCCAAATATGAATTTTGTTATTTGTTTTGAACAATTAAAATTGATGAAAACAACAAATGCTTGTGTAACACCTTTAAGGAACCAAAATTCATTAACTTAATAACTAAAATTCCAAACTTGGTAAACCTTATTTCAAAATTGTTCTATTGTTGTTATTTTTCTGTTTTCCTCATCCATGCATCATACTAATCCACTTTCACCTGTTAATTAGTTGTAAAACAATTATTCCAACCTTAATTGATGGGCTTTTCATATGCAACTCAAATTGCATGTGGGTCCATTTAATCATGTTGTTACCATGTCAATTATTTTATTTTGATGCATCAATTAAATGGTCATGCATCATCCCATAATTGTGCACTATGACATGTTATTGATTGTTTATCTCTCTGCGTTGTTTGTTTGCTTCTTCTCGAATAGACGACGACGTTGAGACAGACGAGCTTTACGACACCCCTTCTGAGGATCTAGCTCAGTACCAGGCTGCTGAGTTTGCAGGCAAGTATTCACTCACATGAACCATTGTGTTCCTTTCAACATTGGATACCGATACTTTCCGTTGTCTATTCTGCTAGCCCTATGAATAGTTGCTTCTGTTACGAACCTATCACATGTTATCCATTAACCTTGATATAGCCTCACCTCCACACCTATAACCCCATTGCTTATTGCCTGTGTCTTACTAGCATGCTTAGGGTTGTTTTTGCTCGAGTCTGTTACCCGTTACTTTCTGTTACTATAATTCTATTATGTTCTGGGGCTCGATGTTAAACAACAACCTGTTAATTTTGAGGTAATAATAAATTGATGATAAGGCACCGGCAGGAGGCCCGGCGTGGTTTTGAGGCCTGCTAGTGTCGACCCTAATTAGGAAAAGGGTCTTATCTACTGATCAAAGATGAGCGCACTAACCGCATGTGGGAAGCGTGTAGGGGCGCCCCCCTCAATTTGATTCGATTCGCATCTCGTCCAAATCGCCTCATTTAGTTCGGATTTTCCATTTGCCGCATGCATATGCAGGTGCGAACCCTTGGTACCAGGGTGGAACTTTTGTAGTCGGCATTTAGGGAGACACGTTCTTAGAGTGCTATGAGGGTCCCCTTTTCTTCGTGGGGCTTGATTAGCCGTGCGCTCAACTGCACGGGGTTCTTTGGGCTTGATGCGAAGAAGAGTTGAGTTGTGTTGAGTGCCCCGCTTGGTGGGAGGCATTCCATCTGGCGGGTTATTCTTACGTGTACGGCCAAATTGGTGCACCCCTGCAGGGATAAATCTTCTCGAGAAGCCGTGTTTTCCGCGGTTATGGTTAACTTGGTGAAAGTACTGGCTAACAATTACTCAGAACAACTTACACCTAACTAATGATAACTTGACTAGTAATAGTCTTATTGACACAAGAACTTGAACCATCATTAATCCAACTGTGTGAGTTATCCTCGGATTGCTTCTTTGGATAAGGGGCGAGATCCAGGATGGGTTTGATTGGAGTTAGTTATAGTTGGTTACGATACGCTAACTTATCTCTTTTCTGTTAGCCGGAAGTTGTAGTATGTTCTGTAGGTTGTTAGTGCAGCCAGCTGCCGCATCTTTTGTATCACCCATTTCTTCCATTGAACCCAAAGCATCTGTGCTTGATGTTGTGGGGTACACTTTGGTGAACTGTGAGTCTTGCTTGCCAGTACGTTTATGTACTGACCCCTTTGGGGCTGTGGTTTCCGCAGACTACGCTTACGAGGATCCCCGTGATGGCTACTACGTGGAGTTTGACGAGGCTGCTGACGAGTAGATAGCGGACCCGGGAAGGATCCGAGACATCGTGGATGGGCTCCGTCTTTTCGTTTTTCCGGCTTCTTAAGCCTATTTGGATTTGTCTGTACTCAGACCCTTTGAATGCTTCCGCTGTGATGTAATGATGATATGTTGGGACATGTGTCCTCTGGATGATTGTATTTGCTATCTCTGCTCTAGTGAGAGCTATTTGCAACTTATTTCTATTTATTTGTGTCTTAGAGATATGTTGTGCTATCATTTTGTTAAACGCCGTTGACGTACCATGTGTGTATGGTATGAAGTACGTCAATGGTAGTATCCTGATTTCTATGGGATGGTTTACGTAGACGATGAACAGTAGGGGTTGGTTGTCACACATACGTGTGTTGGCCTACTCGTAAGAGATGCGGGTGCCGGTAAGCCCCGTAATCCAATCATCTACTGTTCAACGGAACTGCGAGTATCCTCAAGAAGTCCGGGTGCGACACAAGCCAAAGAAAATTTGAAGAAGTGTTGTCTGGATTTTTATTGATGGTGATGTGAAGAAAACAAAGAGCAAGAGTTGACTTCTGTGTGTAGAACAAACAACACTATGACGGTTAAGAAGAAATAGAGTGGTGGTAAGAAGTGCATATTTGTGAAAACTTGTTTGATGTAATGTTATTTGTACTTTGATCCATGAAACCTTGTCTGATTAGGACATAATGCAACTTTTTTGTGACTGGTATGCTGGGAATCTTCCTCTATACAGGTTGAACTTTGGAATGATTACCTTATTATAGATTCTACTGATGCAGATACTATTCAGAAATATAGGCATATTTGTCTGTTGCAAGTTTTGTATAATATTCTTAAAAAAGTTATAACTTGTATACTTGAACCCTTCATGTCAAGATTGGTGTCACCTTGTCAGAATACTTTCATTAAGGGTAGGGACATTATGGATGGGATCCTCTCTTTGCATGAAATCTTGCATGAGTCTAGGAGAAAGAATCAACAGGGGTAGTTTTGAAACTAGATTTTGAAAAAGCCTATGATAAAGTAGATTGGGAGTTCCTTTTGAACTGTGTGTCTCGGAAAGGGTTTAATTCTAGATGGAGGAGAATTATCAAGGATATTGTTCAGAATGGGACTCTATGTGTTAAAATCAATGACACCAGGGGAAGGATTTTCCTAGTCATAGAGGAGTTAGGCAGGGGGGTCCCCTGTCACCCTTCCTGTTCAATTTGGCGGCTGAGAATCTTTCAAAAATGATAAGTCATGCACAACAGGCTGGTCTGCTTGAGGGCTTAGTCCCTCAGTTGATTACTTTTGTAGTAGCCATTCTGCAGTATGTAGATGATACCATTTTGTTGATCCGGGATGTGAAGGAGCAGGAAATCCATCTGAAACTCATTTTGTTTCTGTTTGAGGTCATGTGTGGTCTTAAGATTAATTTTGAAAATAGTGAGGTAATGATGGTTCTTAAGGATGGTATTGAAAATTTGGAGTATGCTGACATGTTTCGCTGCCAACTTGGAACTTGGCCAATAAAATACCTGGGAGTCCATGTTTGTGGCTGCAGGTTGCAAGTAGTGGATTTGAATATTGTGGCAATAAACTCAAAAAGAAATTGGATGGTTGGTAGGAAATAACTCATCTATTGGGGGCAGGGTTACTCTTATTCAATCCTCCCTGGGGGACTGCTATCTACTTAATGTGCATGTATTTGTTTCCTTTGTCTAATCTGGAACTTATGACCAAAATAATCAGGAGATTCTTTTGGCAAGGAACTGGGGATAAAAATAATAGTATATGGTTAAGTGGCAAGCAGTGTGTAGAGCCAGGAAAAAAGGGGGACTGGGTATCAAAAACTTAAAGACTCAAAATATATGTTTGCTTTGCAAGTGGTGGTGGAGGTTGGAATGTGAGGGTGGATTATGGCAAAGACTGGTTTGTAATCTGTTTTTGGTGAGTGATTCCTCGTGCCCCCACGATTGACCGGTGTTTAAGTTTGCATCTGGCCCTAGTCGCCTTGGACTATTTTCTCATGAGAGTTTCGATTCGCTCGTGCGTGGGTGTGCAATACAAGGGGTAACAGGATGGAGCCGCCCCGAGAGTACTTTGAATAGGTAAATGCATCGCATTTTATTAAAATTTGAATGTGGTTTGATCCTTTTATGATTCCGCATCCCCACAATACCCACCACCATTCAAAACAGGGGAGATGACGTGCGGAGAAAATTTCAATTCACTATCAAATTATTTTTATCTAGGGCAAAGCTAGGTGGTGGTAGCGTGTGAAACATGGATAGAGATACATTTGTGAGATGGGAGGTCAAATTTGCAGGGATTGAGCCACTCTAAGATCATGGAAAAGATGACCATGAAGAACGTGGTGAAGAAACTTGGGTAGAGTGTTCTTTAAGGCCAAGAGCAAGAAGTAGCATTGTTACAGCATGATAACTGGAAGGGCGAGTACGTGAGAATTGAGAATGGATAAGAGGTGGTTGAAGAAGTTTATCTACAAGTGTCGGAGATTTGTCTATGGGGAATATCTCAGAACCAAGTTTGAACATAGAAGGCTGAACACACGACCTCATGGCTCTCGGTGCCCTCGGTGATAGAAGCAATCAATGAGCATGACGGCCTATAGGCATACGTCACGTTGTACCCTGGTTATCATTTAGCCGACAGCAAGCTGGTTGGACAAATAAAGAGGACATTTTTAATGTAGAGCTCGTTGATCTCAAATAAGATTCAAAGATTGGATACGAGCCCTCAAATTTGGCTTCGCATATGTTAGATGATGATTTGGCTTCATAGACTGTTCGCATACGTACTGATGTGACATTTTAGCTTCTGGGGCTGATGCTAATGCAGTGATGTTTGTGTTGACTGAATTTTAGTAGAATTAGGTGACAATACTGATTTGGTCATTGTACCAATGGATGACACTCAAATGGCCAAATGTTTGGGAATTCTAGTAGATGATGTAGATGAGGAGAAGGATAGGGATGGTAAAAGTAAGGCTGGCAATGCTGATGCTAAATGCATTCTTCTGAAGATGTGGTTTAGAGTTGATGCCAGAAGTTGCAGATGATGTAGATGATGCGCATGATGACAAGCCGGTAACTGTGTATGACAAAGAAAACCTTGTTATTGCAGCACGGAGGTTGTTTCCAAACATGGAATATTTTAGAATGTGTTTCAAGACATATGAAATCAAGGAGTTTGACACCAAGACACAGTTGACTCACAAAAAGAAGTTTTATGCGAGGTGCAGAGGTACCATCAGAATTAATCAAATCTCACACATATATACTTGCATTACTAGTTCATGGAGAGTAACCAGAATTACATCACATGCTTGGGTTGCAGAAAAAATCACGCATATATTATCCAAGAAACCAAATACTACTGCAAATCATCTTAAAACAATCTTCAAAAATGACTACCCAGTTATGGTGAAGTACAACACAATGTGAAAGGAACAACAAAGGGAAATAAAATAATTATATGGTGAATGGAAACATACTTTTAGGATGCTTTATATATTCAAAGAAAATGTGGAGAAAATGTCACATGGAAGTGTTGTGGAGATAGATACTGAGGTAAAATAGGAAGGGGCGGTCTACTTATCTAAGGCATTAAAGCATTTCTTGAATGGCTTCAAAGCACGTTGACGTTCATATTTAAGCATAGACTTCTCTTTTTTAACTGGAAACTGGAATGGTCATTTACAGCATGCAATTCTCTAGATGCGCATAACTGGATGTTCCTTATTGCTATAGGCATGTTCCAGTTAGAGACATAGGCTTCATGGACATGATTTATGATGAAGTTGAAAAGATGCTTAAGGGCAGTGTCACTTTTGGCGGTACAAGCATATGCATGTAAAGGGCTAGAAAATGCATTTGAGATTGTGTTTCCCCATGATGAGTATAGAGAGTGTTTCGTCCATATGTGGATGTAGTTGATTAAAAGATTTACAGGAGAATAATTTGTTCGCATGTGGCCTGGAGCAATATCTGACACTACCTAGACATATTCATACCATCTGGGTAAAATAATGGTACAATGTCGCGATAATTATTCTCGTACATGGATTCAACCAACAATTCTATATTATGGTATGGGTCCGGATTTATTACTGCCATCAAGTGTGATCATACTAACAATAACTTGGCAGAAAGTTATAACAACAACGTGAAGAAGTTTAAAAACTTGCCTATGCATGACATGGTTAACCAACTCAGGATCATGACCATGCTTTTCTGGGAATGCAGAAGAAGGATTGGTCATGTTCTACGAGAGGAAAAGCTACGTGCTGTGGTAAAACATGTTTTCAACATGAGAAGAAATCTTACACATTTGTGTGTTGAGAAATATTTATTGTGTGGTGATGAAGTTAGAGATACCAATAGCGCCAGGAGACAGGTTGTGGACACTGAAATGCATGACTGCACCTGCCTCGAGTGGCAACACACTCGGATAGCCATGTGAGCATGCCATACTTTTCTTTGCCTCTAAATGACGTTAAATATGCACCCGTATTTGCATGAATATTACTCAGTAGAAAAATTCAAGGCTTCATATGCAACACCCATTCCACCACTTATAGACTACTCTTACATGCCTGAAGTGGATATATAATTTTTCTTGTGTCCACCTATGACAAAAATAAAGTCTTAAGGGCAAAAAATACAGTAGATACAAGGCATGATTTCAGAAAGGTGGGAGCAGTAAGAAGTCAAGAAAATATGACAAAAAAAAGGTCAAAAAAGGTAACAAACATATATGCACGCTTTGCGAGGAACTTGGGCACCGAGTTGGACCTCCGAAATTCTGTTACACTCGTCTAATAACAAATTATGTAGATGCTTGTGTTGTTAATTTTTTTTTTGCTTTTTTGATTTACAAACCAACTTATGTGCTTTTTCTTCTAGAGAAAATGAAAACATGTTCAACCCCTTATTGTCGAATATTGCTGGATAAAGAAAAAGGCAAGAATTGGCAGATTGACAAAAAAAAGTGTGCATATTTCATTTCGTTGTGACGAAAATTTACAAAATGATTCATTTCTGGTTTATGGTGCAAATTGAGTCTGTTCAAGCTGCCGAGATGCAAACTCAAGAAGTTTTTGATGCTATGCTAAAACTAAACCTCTTCCAACTGCTAAGATGAAAAAGAAGAATTTTTGGATGCTATGTTGCATACTGAACATGTTCCAGCTGATGAGGTGCAAACTGAAACAGTTTTGGATGTAGTTTAGCAAACTAAACCTGTTCCAGATGTTGTGGTGAAAATTGACGTAGTTTTCTGTGTTGATAAAGCGCACAAGCCAAAGAAAATTTGAAGAAGTGTTGTTTGGATTTTTATTGATGGTGATGTGAAGAAAACAAAGAGCAAGAGTTGACTTCTGTGTGTAGAACAAACAACACTATGAGGGTTAAGAAGAAATCGAGTGGTGGTAAGAAGTGCATATGTGTGAAAACTTGTTTGATGTAATGTTTTTTGTACTTTGATCCGTGAAACCTTTTGTGATAAGGACATAATGCAAATTTTTTGTGACTGATATGCTGGGAATCTTCCTCTATACAAGTTGAACTTTGGAATGATTACCTTATTACAGAAATCTACTGATGCAGATACTATTCAGAAATATACGCCTATTTGTCTGTTGCAAGTTTTGTATAAAATTCTTAAAAAAGTAATAACTTGTAGACTTGAACCCTTCATGTCAAGATTTGTGTCACCTTGTCAGAATACTTTCATTAAGGGTAGGGACATTACGGATGGGATCCTCTCTTTACATGAAATCTTGCATGAGTCTAGGAGAAAGAATCAACAGAGGGTAGTTTTGAAACTAGATTTTGAAAAAGCCTATGATAAATTAGATTGGGAGTTCCTTTTGAACTGTGTGTCTCGGTAAGGGTTTAATTCGAGATGGAGGATAATTATCAAGGATATTGTTCAGAATGGGACTCTGTGTGTTAAAATCAATGACACCAGGGGGAAGGATTTTCCTAGTCATTGAGGAGTTAGGCAGGGTGATCCCCTGTCACCCTTCATGTTCAATTTGGCGGCTGAGAATCTTTCAAAAATGATAGGTCAAGCACAACAGGCTGATCTCTTGAGGGCTTAGTCCCTCACTTGATTACTTTTGTAGTAGCCATTCTGCAATATGCAAATGATACCATTTTGTTGATCCGAGATGTGAAGGAGCAGGCAATCCATCTGAAACTCATTTTGTTTCTGTTTGAGGTCATGTCTGGTCTTAAGGTTAATTTTGAAAAGAGTGAGGTAATGATGGTTCTTAAGGATGGTATTGAAAATTTGGAGTATGCTGACATGTTTGGCTGCCAACTTGGGACTTCGCCAATAAAATACCTGGGAGTCCCTGTTTGTGGCTGCAGGTTGCAAGTAGTGGATTTGAATATTATGGCAGCTAAACTAAAAAATAAATTGGATGGTTGGTAGGAAACAACTCATCTATTGGGGGCAGGGTTACTCTTATTCAATCCTCCCTGGGGGACTGCTATCTACTTATTGTGTATGTATTTGTTTCCTTTGTCTAATCTGGAACTTATGACCAAAATAATCAGGAGATTCTTTTGGCAATGAACTGGGGATAAAAATAATAGTATATGGTTAAGTGGCAAGCAGTGTGTAGAGCCAGGAAAAAAGGGGGACTGGGTATCAAAAACCTAAAGATTCAAAATATATGTTTGCTTTGCAAGTGGTGGTGGAGGTTGGAATGTGAGGGTGGAATATGGCAAAGACTGGTTTGTAATCCGTTTTTGGTGAGTGATTCCTCGTGCCCCCACGATTGACCGGTGTTTAAGTTTGCATCTGGCCCTAGTCGCCTTGGACTATTTTCTCATGAGAGTTTCGATTCGCTCGTGCGTGGGTGTGCAATACAAGGGGTAACAAGATGGAGCCGCCCCGAGAGTACTTTTAATAGGTAAATGCATCGCATTTTATTAAAATTTGAATGTGGTTTGATCCTTTTCTGATTCCGCATCCCCACACTACCCACCACCATTCAAAACAGGGGAGATGACGTGCGGAGAAAATTTCAATTCACTGTCAAATTATTTTTATCTAGGGCAAAGCTAGGTGGTGGTAGCGTGTGAAACATGGATACAGATACATTTGTGAGATGGGAGGTCAAATTTGCAGGGATTGAGCCACTCTAAGATCATGGAAAAGATGACCATGAAGAACCTGGTGAAGCAACTTGGGTAGAGTGTTCTTTAAGGCCAAGAGCAAGAAGTAGCATTGTTACAGCATGATAACTGGAAGGGCGTGTACGTGAGAATTGAGAATGGATAAGAGGTGGTTGAAGAAGTTTATATACAAGTGTCGGAGATTTGTCTATGGGGAATATCTCAGAACCAAGTTTGAACATAGAAGGCTGAACACACGACCTCATGGCTCTCGGTGCCCTCGGTGATAGAAGCAATCAATGAGCATGACGTCCCATAGGCATATGGCACGTTGTACCCTGGTTATCATTTAGCCGACAACAAGCTGGTTGGACAAATAAAGAGGATATTTTTAATGTAGAGCTCGTTGATCTCAAATAAGATTCAAAGATTGGATATGAGCCCTCAAATTTGGCTTCGCATATGTTAGATGATGATTTGGCTTCATAGACCGTTCGCATACGTACTGATGTGACATTTTAGCTTCTGGGGCTGATGCTAATGCAGTGATGTTTGTGTTGACTGAATTTTAGTAGAATTAGGTGACAATACTGATTTGGTCATTGTACCAATCGATGACACTCAAATGGCCAAATGTTTGGGAATTCTAGTAGATGATGTAGATGAGGAGAAGGATAGGGATGGTAAAAGTAAGGCTGGCAATGCTGATGCTAAATACATTCTTCTGAAGATGTGGTTTAGAGTTGATGCCAGAAGTTGCAGATGATGTAGATGATGCGCATGATGACAAGCCGGTAACTGTGTATGACAAAGAAAACCTTGTTATTGCAGCACGGAGGTTGTTTCCAAACATGGAATATTTTAGAATGTGTTTCAAGACATATGAAATCAAGAAGGAGTTTGACACCAAGACACAGTTGACTCACAAAAAGAAGTTTTATGCGAGGTGCAGAGGTACCATCAGAATTAATCAAATCTCACATATATATACTTGCATTACTAGTTCATGGAGAGTAACCAGAATTACATCACATGCTTGGGTTGCAGAAAAAATCACGCATATATTATCCAAGAAACCAAATACTACTGCAAATCATCTTAAAACAATCTTCAAAAATGACTACCCAGTTATGGTGAAGTACAACACAATGTGAAAGGAACAACAAAGGGAAATAAAATAATGATATGGTGACTGGAAACATACTTTTAGGATGCTTTATATATTCAAAGAAAATGTGGAGAAAATGTCACATGGAAGTGTTGTGGAGATAGATACTGAGGTAAAATAGGAAGGGGCGGTCTACTTATCTAAGGCATTAAAGCATTTCTTGAATGGCTTCAAAGCACGTTGACGTTCATATTTAAGCATAGACTTCTCTTTTTTAACTGGAAACTGGAATGGTCATTTACAGCATGCAATTCTCTAGATGCGCATAACTGGATGTTCCTTATTGCTATAGGCATGTTCCAGTTAGAGACATAGGCTTCATGGACATGATTTATGATGAAGTTGAAAAGATGCTTAAGGGCAATGTCACTTTCGGCGGTACAAGCATATGCATGTAAAGGGCTAGAAAATGCATTTGAGATTGTGTTTCCCCATGATGAGTATAGAGAGTGTTTCGTCCATATGTGGATGTAGTTGATTAAAAGATTTACAGGAGAATAATTTGTTCGCATGTGGCCTGGAGCAATATCTGACACTACCTAGACATATTCATACCATCTGGGTAAAATAATGGTACAATGTCGCGATAATTATTCTCGTACATGGATTCAACCAACAATTCTATATTATGGTATGGGTCCGGATTTATTACTTCCATCAAGTGTGATCATACTAACAATAACTTGGCAGAAAGTTATAACAACAAGGTGAAGAAGTTTAAAAACTTGCCTATGCATGACATGGTTAACCAACTCAGGATCATGACCATGCTTTTCTGGGAATGCAGAAGAAGGATTGGTCATGTTCTACGAGAGGAAAAGCTACGTGCTGTGGTAAAACATGTTTTCAACATGAGAAGAAATCTTACACATTTGTGTGTTGAGAAATATTTATTGTGTGGTGATGTCGCACCCGGACTTCTAGAGGATACTCACAGCCCGCTAAACAATTGATAAATGGCTTACGGGGCATACCGGCACCCACATCTCAATATGAGCAGGCCAACACGTAAACGTGTGACAACCATTCTCTACTATCCATCGTCTGCGTAAACCATCCCATAGAAATCCGACTACTTCCATTGACGTACTTCATAACATACACACATGGTACGTCAACGGCATTTGAACAAGTGATATCACAACAAATCTCTAAGACACAAATAAATAGAAATAAGTTGCAAATAGCTCTCACTAGAGCAGAGATAGCAAATACAATCATCCAAAGGACACATGTCTCAACAAGTCATCATTACATCACAGCGGAAGCATCCAAAGTGTCTGAGTACAGACAAGATCCAAATAGGCCTAAGAGGCCGGAAACGAAAAGACGGAGCCCATCCACGATGTCTCGGATCCTGCCCGGGTCCGCTATCTACTCGTCAGCAGCCTCGTCATACTCCACGTAGTAGCCACCGTGGGGATCCTCGGAAACGTAGTCTGCGGAAACCACAGCCCCAAAGGGGTCAGTACAGACAAGTACTGGCAAGCAAGACGCACAAGATACCAAAGTGTACCCGGCAACACCAAGTACAGATGCTTTGGGTGCAACGGAAGATAGGTGATACAAAAGTGCGGCAGCGGGCTGTCTAACCAACTACAGAGACACACTACAACGTCCGGCTAAGAGAAAGGGATAAGATAGCGTATCGGAGCCTACTACCAACAACCTCAACCAAACCCATCCTGGATCTCGCCCCTTATCCAAAGAAGCAATCCGAGGATAACTCACATAGTTGGATTAGTGAAGGTTCAAGTTATTGTGTCAATAAGCCTATTACTAGTCAAGTTATCATTAATTAGGTGTAAGTTGTCTAATCCTTGTTAGCCAGCCCTATCACCAAGTCATCCATAACCGCGGACAACACGGCTTCTCGAGAAGATTTAACCCTGCAGGGATGCACCAATTTGGCCGTACACGTAAGAATACCCCGCCAGATGGAAATGCACTTCCACCAAGCGAGGCACTCAACACAACCCAACTCTTCTTCGCATCAAGCCCAAAGAACCCCGTGCAATTGAGCGCACGGCTAATCAAGCCCCACGAAGAAAAGGGGACCCTCATAGCACTCTAAGAACGTGTCTCCCTAAATGCCGACTACAAAAGTTCCACCCTGGCCTCGAGTTCGCACCTGCATATGCATGCGGCAAATGGAAAACCCGAACTAAATGAGGCGATTTGGATGAGATGCGAATCGAATCAAAGTTGAGGGGGGCGCCCATACACGCTTCCCACATGCGTTTAGCGCGCTCATCATGGATCTAGAGGACAAGAACTTTTCCTGCGTTCGACACTAGTAGGCCTCAAAACCATGCCCGGCCTCCTGCCGGTGCCTTATCATCAAATTAGCATTACCTCAAACATTAACAGGTTGTTGTTTAAACATCGAGCCCAGAACATAATAAATATGGTAAAAGAAATAACGGACAGCAGACTCGAGCATAAACAACCCTAAGCATGCTAGTAAGACACAGGCAACAAGCAATGGGGTTATAGGAGTGGAGGATAGGCTATTTCAGGGTTACAGGATAACATTTGATAGGATCGGAACACAAGCAACGAATATTAAGGCTAGCAGATTAGACAACGGAAAGTATTGATATCCAGTGTGGAAAGGACACAATGGTTCATGTGAGTGAATACTTGCCAACAAACTCAGTAGCCTGGTACTGGGCTAACTCCTCAGAAGTAGTGTCGTAAACCTCGTCTGTCTCAACGTCGTCGTCTATTCGAGAAGAAGCAAACAAACAACAAAGAGAGAAAAGCAATCAATAACATGGCATAATGCACAAACATGGAATGATGCATGACAATTTAATTGATGCATCAAAGATAAGCTAGTAGACATGGTAACATAATTAAATGGGCCCATATGCAATTTGGATTGCATATGGAAAAGCCCATGAATTAAGGTTGAATTAAATGATCTACAAATAACCAACATGTGAAAGTTGATTAGGATGATGCATGGATGAGGAAAACAATAAGAAAACAACAATAGCTTCAATTTGATAAGGTGTTTACCAAGTTTGGAAATTTATTTATTAAGTTAGGAAATTTGGCTTCTTTAAGGTGTTACACAAGCATTTGTTGTTTTCACCAATTTTAATTGTTCAAAATAGATAACAAAGTTCATATTGGAAAGAACACAAAATTTTAGGTGGAATACATGTTTCATTTGCTGACAAGGGATTTAAAATGAATTAATTATGAATTAAACAAGTTTAAACAAGATTTAAATGAATTTAATTCAAGTATGAAATTATTTGAAATTTTTATTTGTTCAAAACATGGAATAAAATTCATATTTTGAAAGTTTATACTTTTCTGGTTTGAAAACATATTTTATATGTTCAAAAAGAATTTAATTTGACCAAGTTATGAATTTAGCAATTTTAAATGATTTAAACAAGGTTTAAATTATTTAACCAATTTTAATTATTCAAAACAGGAAACGAAGTTTATATTTGGAAACGTGGTTCAATTTTGCATGGAAAACATATTTTATATGTGACATTTGAATTAAATTTGAATTAGTTACGATTTAGACCAAATTTGAAATAGTTATTTGAATTTGAATTTTTGAAAACATTTGAAATGTTCAAAACAGTAAACAAATGTTTTAAACATGTAGAGAATTAAATTTGGTACATAAAACATATTTTTTTATGAAGTTTGGATTTGAAATGCAAAAGTTATTTGCATTTGAAAATTGGGGGCCATTTGGTGATTTTAAAAGTATTAAACTTGTTACAGGGGCCTAGGTGCAAAAAAGAATTACAGAAAGGCCCCTGGGGTCTTTTTCTAAGCGCGCAGAGCAACCCCTGGGTCACTGGCAGTGGGCCAGTGCCCAGCTGGCGCGCGGCTGGGATCTGGCGTGGCACCCACTGCCTATGGCAGGTGGGCCCTGCCTGCCCGCGTGGCAAGGAGCAAAAATTGGGGATTTAATCCCGCGGGGCGGGGAATCGAACCCTGGCCCTCGCGTGCGTGCGCGCGGTGCGTTTCCACTGCGCTGCTGTTCGAATCTTGACAGGAAGGGAGCGCGCGGGGTTTTGTGGCGTTGCCTCGTTCGTTAACTGAACTGAAAAGTTCAGTTAACTGAACTTAGCGACAGTCGATGGCCGCCGGCGGCTAGCCGCGCGCTGCTGCCGCTGTGCGTGCCCGTGTGCGCCGTGCTACGTGCTCGCGGGTAGAGGAAGCAGAGGGGAAGTGGAGAGAGAGAATGGAGAGGTGGTGCTCACCGGGAGGGGTAGAAGAAGAGGGGAACGTGCTCGGTGCGGTGGAGGTGGACGACGGCGACGTCGAGGAAACGGTGGCGGCGATGCAGCTGCTCCCAGTCCCTGCTGATGAAGCGAGGAGGGAGAGGGAGGTGTGGCGGCCCCGTTCCCGCGCAGCAAAAACCCTCGACGACGACCACCACCACTACCCCACGACGATCAAGCCCCGGCCATGTCGATTGCAGAAAAATTCAGAGGAGAACAGAGGAAGAAGAAGGGGATCTGATAGGGAGGAGGAGGGATTGGCAGCGGCTGGGAGATGGAGGAGGGAGAGGAGGACTAGCGCACGGCCTAGGGGGCTAGATATAGGGAGGAGGAGGAGCAGGTGAGCTCCTGCTCGGTGGGGGAGCCCCCTCCTCTCTGTGTCTCCGTACCGAGGTAGGGGAAAGCGACAGGTAAGGGGTTTGGGCCTGGGGGTAGGAGTGGTGGGCTCAGCCCACCTGGCTGGCCTGCCCTCTCCCCTCTCTGTTTTTTTTTTGTTTTTCTGTTTCTGTTTGTTTGTTTTTTTTTTGCAGAAAAAGAAAAGGGAAGAAAAGAATAGCTTTTGGGGGTTGGAAAAATTTGGACTAATTTTTTATAGGTTGTTATTTACAAAAGCCCCACTGTGCCATTTTTGTTTTCCAAAAATTTAAAGTTTGGTTGCTGTTTGTAAATTCAAATGAATGTGGTATAATTTGAATTAATGAAACTTAAACAAGTTAATAGCTTTTAAATTTCAAGTTTATTAGAAACAAAAGATTGGTTTGATTGCAAGTTTTATTTGAAACATTGTAATAGAACAAGTATGAAACAAAAATTTGAAATTTGGTTTGAAAATCAAATGGAAAAACAAGGGAAAACAAATGGAAAACAAATGCAAAGCTTATGATGACATGATGCAAAACATAAATTAACAAAAAGTAAACATTCTAATGGTTGTTTTTCATACTTGGGATGTTACAAAACGCCCCCCCTGAAGGAATACTACTTGGGATTCCTACTGAGAAGAGAAAAGGTCCGGATACTTCTTGCGAAGATCCTCTTCGGTCTCCCACGTTGCCTCTTTATCGGAAAGATGGGACCACTGCACTTTCAAGAACTTGGTGCTCTTGTTGCGAGTTTTGCGCTCGGTCTCATCGAGAATTCAAATAGGGTGCTCTTCATAAGAGAGATCTTCTTGCAGTTCAATGGAATCATGATCAACTGCACGACCTGGATCTTTGAAGCACCTCTTGAGCTGTGACACGTGAAACACATCGTGCACTTTGGATAGCTTTTCTGGAAGTTCAAGACGATAGGCATTTTCTGCACGCCTTGAGAGAATGTTGAAAGGACCAATATATCTTGGTGCAAGCTTCCCTTTGACACCAAAACGATGAGTGCCTCTGAGGGGAGTTACACGAGATATGCTTTGTCACCAGGTGCATAGACCATATCCCTGTGCTTGCTGTCATAGTAGCTTTTCTGACGAGACTGAGCAATCTTGAGATTGTCACGAATGATGCGAACTTTCTCTTCGGCTTCCTTAACAATGTCAGGGCCTAAGAGTGAACGTTCACCAGCTCCATACCAATTGATTGGACTCCTGCATCTGCGGCCATAGAGAGCCTCAAATGGTGCCATGCCTAGGCTTGCCTGGAAGCTGTTGTTGTAGGAGAATTCAGCATATGGAAGACATTCCTCCCATTTCATGCCAAAAGAGAGACCACATGCTCTGAGCATATCCTCGAGAATCTGATTGACTCTTTTGACTTGCCCTTGAGACTGAGGGTGATAAGCTGTGCTGAACAGAAGCTTGGTGCCCAATGCTTCTTGAAAGCTTTTCCAGAAATGAGAAGTGAAGATGCTTCCACGGTCTGAGCTTATTTCCAATGGAACACCATGAAGAGGAACAATCTTTGCTGTGTAGAGCTCTGCTAACTGACTAGCTGAGATTGTCTCTTTGGCAGGAAAGAAGTGAGCTACTTTAGTGAGTCGATCAATGACAACGAAGATTGCATCGTTGCCCCTCTTGGACTTTGGAAAACCAGTGACGAAGTCCATTTCAATCATGTCCCACTTCCACTCAGGGATTTTCAGAGGTTGGAGAAGACCGGCTGTTTTCTGATGAACTGCCTTAACATGTTGACAAACGTCGCATTCAGAAACGTATTGAGCAATTCACGTTTCATGCTAGGCCACCAGTAAAGTGTCTTGAGATCCAGGTACATCTTTGTACTTCCAGGGTGTATGGAGAGAGGAGTTTCATGAGCCTCCTTGAGAATGACATCTTTGAGACTTTGAATTTGAGGAACTGCAATGCGTCCTTCGAAGAACACACTTCCCTTCTCGTCAATTGAGAAGGACTTAAATTTCTCCTTGCCTTCTTTGATGTGTTCTACCATCTTCTTGATTTCAGCATCACGAAGTTGTTCAGAACGAATCTTGTCCTTGAGAGTTGGACTGGCTGTCAAGTTTGCAAGATAGCCTTGAGGAACAATACCAAGGTTCAGCTTCTGGAATTCTTCATGAAGTGGAGGCTGGCTTTCCATGATCATGAGATTATTGCAATACGACTTGCGACTGAGAGCATCAGCCATAACATTAGCCTTGCCTGGAGTGTAAGAAATGGTAAGATCAAAGTCTTTGATCTTTTCAATCCATCTCCTTTGCCTAAGGTTTAGATCTGGTTGAGTGAAGATGTACTTCAGACTCTTATGATCGGAAAAGATTTCAATGCGATTACCCAACAAGTATTGTCTCCATTTCTTGAGGGCAAACACAACTGCTGCAAGTTCAAGGTCATGAGTGGGATAATTGAGCTCATGTGTGTTCAACTGACGTGAAGCATAAGCCACAACTTGACGTTCTTGCATAAGAACTGCACCTAGACCTTGGAGAGAAGCATCACAGAATATTTGGAAAGGTTTGGAAGGATCTGGGCCAACCAGAACTGGTGTAGAAGTAAGTTTAGTCTTCAGGAGATTCAAGCTCTCATCACATTGTGGAGACCAAACGAACTTCTTGTCCTTCTTTGTGAGGTCAGTGAGAGGTTTGGCAATCTTGGAGAAGTTTTGGACGAAACGACGGCAATACCTAGCCAAGCCTAGAAAACTTCTTACTTGCTTCACCGTCTTTGTAGGTTTCCAATCAACAATTGCTTTAACCTTTTCTGGATCAATGGCTATGCCCTTGGCAGAGATGACATGACCAAGGTAAGCAACTTCTGAGATCCAGAACTCACATTTGGAGAATTTGGCATAAAGACGATGCTCGCGAAGCTTCATGAGGGTTAGACGAAGATGTTCTTCATGCTCTTCCTCGGATTTTGAGTAGACAAGAATGTCATCAAGATATACCACAACGAACTTGTCAAGGTATTCATGGAAGACAGAATTCATGAGTCGAGAGAAGGTCGCCGGTGCATTGGTGAGACCAAAGGACATGACGGTGAATTCATATAGACCGTAGCGAGTGGTGAAGGCTGTCTTTGGAATATCCTCTTTCCTGATATTTATTTGATGGTAACCCATTCTCAAGTCCAACTTGGAGAATATTGAGGCTCCAGCAAGTTGATCAAAAAGATCATCGATACGAGGAATTGGATACTTGTTTTTGATGGTTTTCTCGTTAAGAGGACGATAGTCAACAACGAGTCTCTTTGTGTGATCCTTCTTTGCAATGAACAGAGTTGGGCAACCCCAAGCCGAGGAACTAGGTTGAATGTAACCTTTTTCCATGTACATATCAATTTGTTCCTTCAACAACTTCAGCTCGGGAGTTCCTATCTTGTAGGGATGCTTAGAGATTGGAGCAGTACCTGGTTCAAGTTCGATCACGAACTCAACAGCTCTGTCTGGAGGCATCCCTGGCAACTCTTCTGGAAAGACGTCAGGGAATTCGCAAACCACCGGAACATTTTCAAGTGAAGGTAGAGGTTTTGCATCGAGGGTGCACAGCTGCATGGAACTTGATTCATTTGGAGAATAGATTATCTGGTCAGAAGGGTGGAACAGAGTTATTGACTTTTGAGCACTGTCAATCCTTGCTTTATTAGCTTTCAGCCAATCCATACCAAGAATGACATCAATGTCAGAACTTCCCAGCAACATGAGAGAGGCAAGGAAAATGTGGCCTCCAATTAGGATTTGATTGTCCTTACTTATTTTGGAGGTCAACATTTGAGATCCCTGGGAGTGAACAGTGATCTGATTGCTTAGTGGAACCACAATTAGGTTGTTTGTTGTGGCAAAGGTATTTGACACAAAAGAATGCGATGCTCCAGTATCAAACAACACTTTAGCTGGAAAAGAGTTTACGGGTAATATAGCGAGAACGACGTCAGGAGCTTCCTCAGCTTTGTCGATCTTGACATGATTCACCCTTGCGGTCCTCCCGACAGGCCTGTTGTTGGAGTTGAAGGCCTTAGGCGGGGGAGCGCGCACCATTGCCTGGTTTGTGTTAGGACGAGGTGGTGGTGGAGGTAGCTGCCTCTGCGTGCACTTGTTAGCGTAGTGTCCCGTCTGCGTGCACTTGTAGCAAGTGACGACACGAGGAGGCCCTGGCCTTGGCTGCCCCATCGAAGCCCTTTGATCATCCATCTGAGTAGGGTTGGGTGGGCGGGGAGCGAAGCCTGGGGAAGTTTGGGCGTATGGAGCCTGAGTGACAGCACCATTTGGTACCTAGATGCGGCGCTTCTGTGGAGGGGTGGTCATGTTGGATGAGGAACCACCCTCACGCGAGTGCTTGCGAGACTCCTCGAACGCCTTGCGCCCATTTTCTTCATTGAGCGCGGTGTTAACGAGATCCTCGAAGCTGTTGGCCTTGACGTTGGTTAGGGCATACTTGAGTTCTGGGTTAAACCCTCTGCGGAACCTTGCCATCTTCTTAGCCTCAGTGGACACCTCATCACCAGCGTAACGAGCGAGGCGATTGAACTCACTCTGATACCCGATGACGTCCAACTTGCCCTGCTTGAGTGAGCAAAATTCTTCACGCATCCTTTCCATGAGACCATCTGGAATGTGGTGCTTCAGGAAGGCTTCCTTGAAACAATTCCACGTGACTGGTATCCCAGTTCTCATGGCCTGAAAGTTCTCCCACCAAGTAGCTGCCTGACCCTTCAGCAGATAGGAGGCATGCTTGACCTTGTCTTCTTCAGCTACGTGAGCAATCTCCAGAGCCTTTGCTATCTCACGGATCCAGTCATCAGCGTCCAGAGGCTCGCGTGTGGCCATGAAAGCTCTTGGGCCCAGACTGAGAAACTCCTTGATGTTGACCCGTGGAGATGTCTGGTTGATGTGCTGATTAGTTTGAAACTGGGCCATCTGCGCCATGACTTGGGTCATCTGAGTCAACAGCTCCGCGATTGGCGGTGGCTCAGGCGCGTTGTTCCTTGTTGGCGGCATCCTGAATGGAAATGCATTTTAGCACAACAAAAGAAAAGGATAGACTTGGCAACCGAAAGAGAGATTATTCCGACGCATGAATAGATAACCAACAGGTACATCATCACATGTTCAAATACATCAGAATATCCAACACACCATAAATGGTTCGAATGCCAAAGGATAACTAAACATAGCTAAGAATGGATACATCGGTACTCCCATGCTCATCACGCAGGACGACGACTAGGAGTACGGCGAGAGGTACGGTGAGGAGCACGCCCACGAAAGTAGGTAGAACGACGATCCACGTAGATCTGACGTGGTCTGAGAGCGACTCTAGGTGTGGTGTCGTGGGATAATCACGGCAGACGTTACCGGGGGTAACTGATCTTGGGGCAAGACGACACAGGCGTTAGGGAGAGGGTTTAGCTCAGAGGAAAGCATGATGGAACTCGATCTGGTAGCCGGCAATCAAGTCGCCGAGTCTCCGATCTCAAGTTATTAACTCAACTCTCGTGTTACACTCGATACTTGATACCAAGCGATATTGCTAGGGTTCTTAGATATCTCTCAGCTAGACCTAGGGGTCGGTTTATAAAGCACCCGTACCCCCTGGCTTACCCTCCAAAACGCACCCTGAATCCTACCCGGACACCGCACACAAACCCTAACTTTCCTTTACCGTAACCCACAATCCGGGTTACGAGGCCTACAAACTTGGGCCTTCCAGAAGTTTCTTTATCCTTAGCCGGATCTTGCGCAGCGTCCTTTGGGCCGGGTTACACCTTGGAGTTGGCCTACCGGGTTATTATCCCTCCATCAGTAGTCCCCAGAATAGCTTGGGCTTCACGGATCCGTCCTTGAAGCGCCTGCTATTCCCTGAAAAAATATCAAACGCACAAGTGTATGGAGGCCGGGTTAAGGTGCTTTGATAAATAGCTAGGCCTAACTCCATGGTGGCCACATAGTAACCCGGTTTACTCGATAATTAACCCTGATATCGCAGAAAATATCTCCTTCTTATTTCTGCCCGGATATCACGGTCAACACTTGAAGCATATCTCGAAAAATCCGCACAGATGACCGTTATCCCAAAATTTCTGGATCCCGCCTGTTAGGATAGGTTTATCCACCCACATCTTATAAATAGAGCCTAGAGGGTAACTTAGATCCCAACGTTTCATTCCAACCTTCCTTTTGCTTCTTATTCCCTGCGCTCCGCAATTCCACAAGAATCTCGAGCCGCCATCGTAGCAAGGCCGCCGTCAACCGCGTTCATCCCTGAACTGCTCCGCGCCGCCGCCAAACTCTGCCACCGCGCCTTCATCCCGCTCATCAAGGGTTGCAGGGGGACATCCAGATCGCGACATCGGCCGCCGCCACGCCAGATTCAAGCTCCTCCCAGTAAGTATTTGTTAAGATAGCTCCGCAATTTTTCGATTTACCTTAGATTGGATCTAGGTCAACCTGCGAGCCGTTCTTCCTATTGCACCGGATTAGATCGATTTGACGCTCGCTAACTCCTTTAACCACCTGTTTGATGATTACACCTCATCCTCCTACCATTATTAATCACCATTTTCTTCGTAGAATCGTTCGCAAGTTTTCCAATCTAGATCCATTTCACCTTAATTTTCCGCTCATAACATTGACACCCGGAAAACCCTCCTTTTCTGGCTATTTTGCCTGCAGTACATACATGGGCAACCATCCATCTTCCCCAAATACTTTTCCATATGTAAGTGACCAATAATCTCCATAGTTGTACTTAATACCCGGATACCTCGCAATCTCCACTCCATGGCGTGATAGCCGGATAGTTCTTAGTTTTCATACTTTCTTGATACCCCAGACTCGGATAATCCAATACTTCCGAGTCTTATTTCCTGTACCTTTTTTCCTTGTGTTTTGCAGGTTGACCCCATGGCTCCCAAAAGGCAAGGGAAACAGCCGGCCCAGGCGAAGACAACCCAATCCATATCCGCCAATTGGGGGCGATCCACTGTCACAAAGGCCAAGCTGGAAGAATTGGCCGAGTTGGGGGTTCTTCCCCCTCAAAAGGACATCCACTGGAGGGCGCCGGATGACGAGACCCGGCCCACACCCGCCGACGGCGAGGTAATCTGTTTCCTAGAGCACGTGACCCGGGGATTCCGCCCTCTGGGTCACCCTTTCTTTCGCGAGGTCCTGAGCCACTACGACCTCCGGGTATTCGAGATAGGGCCTAACTCTATGTTGAATATTACCCACTTCATTGTCCTATCCGAGTCATACTTGTGCACTCCGCCAAGTTTGACTCTCTTTATTGAACTTTTCCAGTGCAAGCCGTGCCGCGAAAGCGGTGACGGAGCACTTCTCACTTGCGGCGGGGTATCCATCCAACGCCGCAAAAACTCCCCAATGCCAACCCTTAATCTGAACTCCCATGTTAAACACTGGCAACTATCCTTCTTCTACTGCCACGACACCTCTCCACCCGGCGAGAAGAGACTGCCGGGTTACTCGGAGGGCCTCCTCAATACTTCCGAGAATTTCAATGCCTTCGCCCCTGACTCAGACAGGGAGGCAATCATACCTTTGCTAGCTAAGTTAGCCATTCTCTCAGCCCAAGGCCTTCTTGGGCTCAACTTAGTGAAAACTTGGGTCGACTTCCGGATCCAACCCAATTCTATCCGCTCCAAATTGATGTGCGAATACTCGGGGCACACCACAGACGCCCTTCGATATTCCACCAAGAGCTTTGCAACCGGGGATACCAACAAAACCATCAAGGGCTTCTTGACAGAGAAACTGGAGGTGATAAAGAACATCGTCGGGCTACCTCCGTTTACTCGGGAAAACCCGGCCCCAGCGGTAAGACCCGATACTCATAAGTTTATTTCCTCATCTTGACTCGATACTGCTCCTAGTTCTTATTTTCATCTTTATGTCTCAGGCCGATGATCCTTTCTGGACAGTTGAAACCTCCCCCCCTTCCAGAGACCCGGAAGAAGAAGATGAGCCGGCTGACGGTGATGAAGGTATTTGCCCGGATCTTGTATTATCTTTACTTGCATCATTTTCCTCCCACTTAACTTTTTCCCACGAACACACACTCGGTTCGCAGGGCTGGAGGACGAAGGTGAGAATAACGAGGATGACCCGGAGGCTACCGAATCTGACCAAGAGGCAACAGTTGGAGCCAAGAGGAAGACCAGAGGGGCAGTGTCCAAGGTTCCTTTCTCCTCTATATCCTCTGAACCTTACTCCTTTGATGCCATGCGACAACTTAACCATCAATTATCGAACTCGTCGTACTTGAAGGATTCTCTTCCAGCCAAGCGCAGAGTAACTCAGAGTTCCCCGGGTGAGGATCCCCTTAACCCGGGCATCTCCACATCCCCCATCGACCGTGCCAGTGCTCCTCCGCCTCGTCCTTCCAATTCTCCTCAGCGCCACCCTTCTCCTAACCATCCACGTGCCGGGCAATTCCGGGTTCCGCTGTCGGTCCCTTTGACATCTTCGTCCGCTTCCAGCAGCGAGCTCCCGCCGGATTACGCCGTAAATACCGGGTAAGTTTTTGCTATATGACATCTTTTGATACCTGACAATTTTCAATCACCATTGCTAACTGCCTCCTCTCATCTTTCTTTTAGCGCTCAAGTCACCGTTAGTGACCCGGAGAATGTGGAGATGGATGACCGTCAGACAGAGGAGCCGACTGAGACCGTAGATGCCGCGACTGGCGGTGATATGGAGAACAACCAGGAACAAGGCCCCATGGGCGATCCACTTCACCAAGCCGCCGGGTCTCCTGCTTCATCCGAGCCAGTGGAAGAGGAGATCGAGGTTCCGGACACGAGGATGGGTTCTCCCAACCCGGATACTCATACTGTCCGGGTCTCGACCCCAAGGGCGGGGAGAGCTCCCCCATCAGGCGACCAGGCTGCCGGCTCTTCCGGTGTTCGACCCGAGGACCTGACGCTTGCCCAGATGCTCGAAACACTGCGTGCTTTGAGGGCTAATGAAGAAAACATCTTAGAGGCTTTAATAGCCAAACACGAGGTAAACCCGACTAATATTGCTTGTGTCCTTATCCAGTCCCCAAGTTCCGAGTGAATTGATTCACAATTTGCTTGTAACTTTACGATATAAGCGACTGATAACTTGCCCCTTTACCCGGCTAATCCTTCCTTGCATCCATGCAGTCCTTCGTGACTCAATCTGAGGAGAAACTGGCCCAGGCCACCAAGCTCATTGAAAAGGAGGTGGCTCTGCGTGAGGCGGCCGAGGCTGAGGCCAGGAGGAGCAGGACGATAATGAAGAAGTATAGGAGGAGGGCTCACACAGCAGAAGATGATCTAACGAGCCTTTCTGTTCAAATTGCTGATACGTATCGTGCTTTGCTTGGTACGTTTCTTCATCCAGGTTATCCTTTTGATAAATAGCCGGAGTTTCCTGACTCATGTTTCCATTTCTGCAGGTCCGGATGAAGTGATGCCGGACGAGGGTGACATTGCCAGGCTGAAAACTATCAAGAGCGTTATCCGGCAGCTATGCGCCGGAACCAAATGGATCCTTCAAGAAATACGATGGCCGGGTAAAGGGCATGGCGACCTGAAGAGAATGCTAGACGCTTGCTCCACTATCCCCGAGTGGATTTGGCACTGGAAACGCTCGTCCTGCCGGGTTGGAGTAACCCGGGGTCTTGCGCTTGCCAAGGCTTACTTCCCTAAGCTCGAGCTAGCCAAGCTTATAGGCGGTTTCCCGGAATACAAGCTTGATGGGTCCAAGTTCTCCGTGAAGGATTTCCAGGCCGTCCAGAAGGAGGTCCGTTACCCCGCCAGCGTGATTGCTGACGGCTTAGATGTCGATACCCTCGTTCCTGCATATGATGCTGCTGGTGAAGCGGTTAAGTCGGATCTTCCCGAGCCGTATGACATGCTGGCCCGATGGAAGGAGGAAGCTGCTAAGTTGAGGGAGGAGGCTGCCAAAAAGAAAGCTGAAGCCGATTCTGCACCCGCTACCTCCACACCAGTCGTTCCTCCTCCTGCGCGAGCCGGTACTACTGATCCGGGTGCTGCTGTTACCCCAAGTGATAGCAAGGGCAAGGCGAAGATGGACGCCGCGGCCTAGAACGCTGAGTTATACCTGATGCCCGATGCTACTTCATATGCGCCAGTTGATCGATGTGTCGTTAAAACAACTATTTTTGGATGGTGCGCCTGTGCACCTTTGGTACTATTTGCCGGAGTTTGTAATGCACTCTAAGTTCTTGATACACTTTGTGCTTCTTCTGATCGTTTAAATTTATCCACTTTTGAGTCAACTTGTTCTTGATATCCGACTTTCTTTACGATTCCTTTTGTGAGACTCGGTTTCCGAGTTTCGTGGGTGCTGACGAGCGGACTTGCTTCTAAGCCCCCAAGTCCCCAAGACTCGGATGTTTGGGTTTTTTGAGCCTTAGCAACCAAGCTACTTTTTCCTTTCCAAAATCCCGAATCACCAAGACCCGAATTTCCGAGTCTGGGATATGTGGTCTTTTCGAAGAGAACGAGTTTTGTTGTTTGCTAAGCCCAAAACCGGAGCCGTTTCACATAGGTAATGAAGTTATGCTTGATAAACATTGAGTTTCCAGCTATTAGCCTTATACTCTGCATAACTTGTGGTTTAGATGACCCTTTTGACAATCTTGTACTATAAGCTGGCTTTCGCGTGGATATCATGTTGTTACATCTATACGAAAACAGGGTCAGGCAAGTCCCATTGGGCTTCATGGCTGATTGTAATCGTAAGCGAGCAAATCATGCCACTTTTATTGCGAGTCACATCGAGCTTAAGTAAGAAAAGTCAAGAAAGTTTGGCTCCTTTGTCCGGTTATAAGATTGCAGCCGTACTCGTTTGCGAGTAATCGGCCCTTATAACTCATAGGCATCAAGGCCAGGTCATTGAGTTTGCAACTGTGCTATTCAAGCAATCAGCCCCCAAGACCTATATATATGCAATGTACTGAGATTAAGGAACATGAGAATAACCACTTCTTTTCTTGATATGAGAATGTTGGGTCAGCAAGCCGCCTCATTAAAAACCCATCCAGTCCCCAAGGGTACCCTAGATAGGAAAAGAGCACGTCTGAAACCTGCTGCCTGTTACATCGTGCAATTCCACTTGCCAATATAGTCTTTACTAAGTATAATATGGACGTAGCTGAGCCACGTTCCATGGTCTGTCTCTTTCTTGCATAGATGAAGTGGTATAAGCGGTGTCATTAACTGTAGCCGACTCTTCCCTTGCATCTACCAAGTAATATGATCCATTATGCAGATTCCGGCTTATGATAAATGGTCCTTCCCATGGTGGTTATAATTTGTGTTTTCCTTCGTTTGACTGTACCAGGCGCAGAACCAAGTCTCCTTCCTGGAATACTCGGGTTTTCACGCGCCGGCTATGATACCTCCGTAGATCTTGCTGATATATGGCTGATCTTTCCAGGGCTTGTTCCCTTTGCTCTTCTAACATGTCTACGGCGTCCTGCCTGGTCTTCTCGTTCTCTACCTCGACGTAAGCTGATACTCGAGGTGAATCATGAATAATATCACTCGGCAGCACTGCTTCCGCGCCATAAACCATGAAGAATGGTGTCATCTGAGTAGATCTGTTAGGTGTAGTGTTGATACCCCAGACCACGAAAGGTAGTTCTTCGACCCATGCACCCGCAGCCCTAATGCAAGGGACTCGCAGTCGTGGTTTTAGTCCACAAAGTAATTCTTGGTTTGCACTCTCCACTTGTCCATTGGCCTGCGGATGAGCCACTGATGCTACGTCAAGTCGGATTCCATTGCTACCACAAAACTTTTCCATTGCGCCGAGGGACATGTTGGTTCCATTGTCGGTAATTATACTGTGGGGATACCCGAACCGATAGATAATTCTTTTCAGGAACTTGACTGCTGTAACTGCTTCACAGTTGGTGACTGGCATAACCTCAACCCACTTGGTAGACTTATCAATAGCCACCAAAAGATGTGTCTTCTTGCAAGGTGACATGTGAAAGGGACCAACCATGTCCATGCCCCAAACCGCGAACGTCCAAGTTAACGGAATAGTCCGTAATTCCATAGCCGGCACGTGGGTTTGGCGTGCGTACCTTTGACATCCGTCACACCTTGCTACTAAGCGCTCCGCATCTGCTAGAGCCGTGAGCCAGAAAAATCCGTGTCGATAAGCTTTGGCCACAAGGGATCTTGTGGATGCATGATGCCCACAATCACCTTCATGGATTTCCTTAAGAATCTGTCGGCCTTCTTCTGGTGCTACACAGCGCAAAAAGACTCCTGCTGCACTTCTCTTGTATAACTCCCCATTGATGATCGAATATCCCTTTGCTCGCCGCAGAATTTGCCTTGCTAACACCTCTTGCTGTGGTAACTCGCCCCGTGATAGGTAGGCCAAAAACGGTTCTGTCCACTCGGGAATAGCACGTACGGTGGCCACGAGTCCTAAATCCGGGTCTTGATTTGCCACTTCCTCCTCTCACTCGGTTTTAACTGATGGTCGCCATAATTCGTCCAGGAAAACGTTAGGTGGAACCGGCTCTCTGCGCGAGCCGAGTCTAGCGAGGGCGTCGGCTGCCTCATTCTTTCTTCTGTCTATATGCTCCACCTCGTACCCGGAAAAACATCCTGCAACCCTATCAACTTCCCTGCGGTATGCTGCCATAGTTGCGTCCTTTCTATCCCAAGTTCCTGACACCTGCTGTACCACAAGGTCCGAATCTCCAAAGCATCGTATCCTCTTAATGATCATCTCCTTGGCTACCTTTAAGCCATGCAATAGGGCCTCATACTCGGCCACGTTGTTGGAACAGTCAAAGTGAATTTGTAGTTCGTAACTCAATTTGTCTCCTTTGGGTGATGTTAGCACCACTCCAGCTCCTGATCCCTCGTACTGCTTTGATCCATCGAAGTGCATAATCCATGACTCGGAGTTTGGAACCATGGTAGTCATGCCTGTGTGTGTCCAATCATTAACGAAATCAACCAAAGCCTAAGATTTGATTGCTGACCTGGGCTCGTAGCTGATGTGATAATCCCGCATTTCTATCGCCTATTTGGCTATTCTTCCGGTCGCATCCGAGTTTCTGATGATATCCGACATTGGTATTGAGTTAACCACTGTTATGGGGTGCTCCTGGAAATACGGCTTCAGTTTCCGGCTGGCCATAAAGACCCCGAAAACCAGCTTTTGCCAATACGGATAGCGCTGCTCTGCCTCTGACAATACCTCACTGACATAATAAACCGGCCTCTGGACTGGATAACCTTTCCCATCCTCTTTACGCTCCACAACCACTACTGCGCTGACGGCTCGGGGGCCAGCTGCCACGTATAGCAACATAGGCTCTTTAGGACCCGGGGCCGCTAGTACTGGTGCTTCAGATAACTGCTTCTTTAGTGCTTCGAACGCCTCATCCGCCTCTTGATCCCATACGAATTTGTCGGATTTCCTCAAGAGCCGGTACAAGGGTATTGCCTTTTCTCCGAGTCTTGATATAAATCGGCACAAGGCTGCTACGCAGCCCGTGAGCTTTTGAACATGCTTCAAATTTTCCGGCTTTTTCAGACTTTGGATAGCTTTGATTTTGTCCGGGTTTGCTTCAATTCCTCTCTCGGAAACGATAAAGCCAAGTAATTTCCCGGCTGGAACTCCAAATACGCACTTTGTCGGGTTAAGCTTCATCGGATACCTCCTTAAGTTCTTGAACGTTTCCTTTAGATCATCGATAAATGTTTCTGCCTTCCTGGTCTTGATAACCACATTATCCACATAAGCATGGACGTTGCGTCCAATTTGGTCCTCGAAGCACTTCTGAATACACCGTTGATAAGTTGCGCCAGCGTTCTTCAACCCAAATGTCATGGTTTTGTAACAAAAGGCCCCAAAAGGGGTTATAAACGATGTTTTCTCCCAATCCTCCCTCTTGAGCTTAATCTGATGATATCTGGAATAAGCGTCCAGAAAGCACAATAGGTCACTCCCAGCTACTGCATCTATGATCTGATCTATCCTTGGTAGTGCGAACGGATCCTTTGGGCAATGCTTGTTGAGGCTCGTGAAATCAATGCACATTCTCCACTCATTGGTCTTTTTCATCACTAGCACCGGATTTGCTAACCAATCCGGGTGAAATACTTCCATGATGAAGCCGGCTGTCAATAGCCGAGCAATTTCTTCACCTATAGCTTTCCTTCTTTCCTCATTCATCTTCCTCAAGCCTTGCTTCACAGGCCTGGACTTGGGATCTACATGCAAACTATGCTCTGCCAACTCTGTAGGGATACCCGGCATGTCGCTAGGTGTCCAGGCGAATACGTCCGCATTCCAACGAATAAACTCCACAAGCGCCTTCTCCTGCTCACTGTCCAAGTTAGACCCTATAGTAAATTGCTTAGTGGGATCACCTTCGACAAAATCTATCATCTTGGTGTCCTGTGCTGCCTTGAATTTTGCTCTTTCGTCCTCAGTATTCGACCTTTTCAATGCGGTTCCATCATTCGGATCTACTTGAGACCGATAATACTTGAGTTCTTCTTTTCTGCAAGCTTGCTCGGCCATTACCGAATATCCTTCGTCGCACTCGGCCGCTATATCCCGGCTTCCATGTATGGTGACCCGAAATCTTCAGCTGTAAATACACATAACACGGCCTGGCCATGAATTTGGCGTAAGCCGGTCTTCCAAATAGTGCGTGATAAGGACTGCGCAATTTGACCACCTCGAACGTGAGCCACTCGACTCGATAATTATCCGTTGATTCTCCGAAAGCTACCTCCAATGCGATTTTCCCCTCGGGACATGCCGAGTGACCCGGCACTATTCCATGAAAAATTGTTGAGCTTTTCTGTAGCTGGGACTCTTTGAGACCCATGCGTGAAAAAGTTTCCCAGTACAAGATATTTGATGCTACTTCCACCATCCATCAGGACCCTTTTTAACTCGTAACCATTAACCTGTGGTGCGACTACCAATGCTAAGACTCCTGGGTGCTCTATTCTTTCCGGGTGATCTCTTCTGCTCCATGTTATCTCTTGCTCCGCCCATCTCAGGTATCCCGGACCAGCCGAGGAAACCGAGTTCACAGCTTGCTTGAGTATCTTTTTGTCCCTATTAGAAGTTCCTGTGGTATGCACATGATATTGTCCTTTTAAATCAGATGTACGTACCATACCGATGAAGACGCTGATCTGGCCGATCGTCACAATGGATCCGGATTCGAGGTGATCCGACTCCGGCCCCCAGCCGGAATCGTCCACCATCTTCTCTCCTTCGTGGTCGATGTAGATCTCGCCGACAACAAGATTCTCCATGTTCTTCCGAGCTTCTCCCGTGATGTAAACACCTTTGGACGTAGGCCCCACGGTGGGCGCCAACTGTCGTGGGATAATCACGGCAGACGTTACCGGGGGTAACTGATCTTGGGGCAAGACGACACAGGCGTTAGGGAGAGGGTTTAGCTCAGAGGAAAGCATGATGGAACTCGATCTGGTAGCCGGCAATCAAGTCGCCGAGTCTCCGATCTCAAGTTATTAACTCAACTCTCGTGTTACACTGTATGCTTGATACCAAGCGATATTGCTAGGGTTCTTAGATATCTCTCAGCTAGACCTAGGGGTCGGTTTATAAAGCACCCGTACCCCCTGGCTTACCCTCCAAAACGCACCCTGAATCCTACCCGGACACCGCACACAAACCCTAACTTTCCTTTACCGTAACCCACAATCCGGGTTACGAGGCCTACAAACTTGGGCCTTGCAGAAGTTTCTTTATCCTTAGCCGGATCTTGCGCAGCGTCCTTTGGGCCGGGTTACACCTTGGAGTTGGCCTACCGGGTTATTATCCCTCCATCATGTGGTGAAGTACATAGCGTCGACTCCCTGTGCTCCAAAACGTGGAATCCCAGTGTAACCACCACCAAGGTTAAGGAGTGGACCTCTGATCGGCTCGTAACCTCCAGCATCTGGCAGACGACGCCCAACTGGCTGATCGAAACATGCAAAGCGCTCGTCTCCAACAAAGTCTGTGGTGTACGTTGCCAGACGAGTCAAAGCAAGGTAGAGCTGCTCTGTGACTGAAGCCAACTCCTGAGAAAGTGTGCTGGCACCTGCGTCACTGTGCCTCACAAACTGAGCGGTGATGTGCAGCCTGGATTTATCATGCTCGTAAACATCCAAGTTGTCGTAGAGAGTGAAGTGAGCTCCCTCCGAAGTGATGTAACCACGGGGGATGTGGCGATAGATAGAATCGTCAAATCCCCAGTAGTCAGCACGAAGGACGGTGAGACTCACATAAGCTGCCTGCTGCACAGCCATATCCACTGTGGAACCTACTGCCTCGTAGCGGTGGACTACGCTCATGCCATCATCTAACAGAATGTAGACGATAGCCTGGTAGTAGGTCTGGTCAAACTCTCGCTGCTGCTCGTAGACCTGGTACTCTGGTGCCCAACGGAAACCCAGAAAAGTGACCATGTGTCTCAGCATCTCCGGATAACCGGCAGTGCTCTCGCAACGAGTCATACGAACCACCTGCGGGTAGAACCTGAGATCCATCTGCAGATGATTGGGGAAGTTTTGATTAGACGCCGGTAGAAGAACTGAAGTGGCAAGCAACAACAAGGTTTCAACGGACGAAAAGGATGTTGAGAAGAACAGGATATCGAAGCAACATTGGGGAAACACGAGACCAAACACTCCTGAGGTACTACGGAAAACCCATCCGGGCTTCTAAAGAATCAATATCTACTGCTTAAGGAATAGAGGATCTGCTTCCGGGGCTTACACGCCTCCGTTCTCAATCATGAGTAGGCAACATGATAAATCATGTCACAACCACCTCCATTCATATGGTCTAGTAGATATAACCATCCTAGAGAAACCAGGATACGTGAAATCCTAACTTGAAAGTTTAGATGAGGAGAGAAAACAACGTTGCACTTCCTTACCAGAAAAGGGAGGGTGGGTGGGGAAAGAAATAAAAGAACAGAATTCCTACTCTCACGTTTCATTTTTCCCTATATAGCTACAAAATAGTTTCTAGACTCAACTGCGACCAGTAAAAGGGATCCTACAGGCAGATAGGCTCTGATACCATTTGTCGCACCCGGACTTCTAGAGGATACTCACAGCCCGCTAAACAGTAGATAAATGGCTTACGGGGCATAACGGCACCCGCATCCCCACAATACCCACCACCATTCAAAACAGGGGAGATGACGTGCGGAGAAAATTTCAATTCACTATCAAATTATTTTTATCTAGGGCAAAGCTAGGTGGTGGTAGCGTGTGAAACATGGATAGAGATACATTTGTGAGATGGGAGGTCAAATTTGCAGGGATTGAGCCACTCTAAGATCATGGAAAAGATGACCATGAAGAACCTGGTGAAGAAACTTGGGTAGAGTGTTCTTTAAGGCCAAGAGCAAGAAGTAGCATTGTTACAGCATGATAACTGGAAGGGCGAGTACGTGAGAATTGAGAATGGATAAGAGGTGGTTGAAGAAGTTTATCTACAAGTGTCGGAGATTTGTCTATGGGGAATATCTCAGAACCAAGTTTGAACATAGACGGATGAACACACGACCTCATGGCTCTCGGTGCCCTCGTTGATAGAAGCAATCAATGAGCATGACGGCCTATAGGCATACGTCACGTTGTACCATGGTTATCATTTAGCCGACAGCAAGCTGGTTGGACAAATAAAGAGGACATTTTTAATGTAGAGCTCGTTGATCTCAAATAAGATTCAAAGATTGGATACGATCCCTCAAATTTGGCTTCGCATATGTTAGATGATGATTTGGCTTCATAGACTGTTCGCATACGTACTGATGTGACATTTAACTTCTGGGGCTGATGCTAATGCAGTGATGTTTGTGTTGACTGAATTTTAGTAGAATTAGGTGACAATACTGATTTGGTCATTGTACCAATGGATGACACTCAAATGGCCAAATGTTTGGGAATTCTAGTAGATGATGTAGATGAGGAGAAGGATAGGGATGGTAAAAGTAAGGCTGGCAATGCTGATGCTAAATGCATTCTTCTGAAGATGTGGTTTAGAGTTGATGCCAGAAGTTGCAGATGATGTAGATGATGCACATGATGACAAGCCGGTAACTGTGTATGACAAAGAAAACCTTGTTATTGCAGCACGGAGGTTGTTTCCAAACATGGAATATTTTAGAATGTGTTTCAAGACATATGAAATCAAGAAGGAGTTTGACACCAAGACACAATTGACTCACAAAAAGAAGTTTTATGCGAGGTGCAGAGGTACCATCAGAATTAATCAAATCTCACACATATATACTTGCATTACTAGTTCATGGAGAGTAACCAGAATTACATCACATGCTTGGGTTGCAGAAAAAATCACGCATATATTATCCAAGAAACCAAATACTACTGCAAATCATCTTAAAACAATCTTCAAAAATGACTACCCAGTTATGGTGAAGTACAACACAATGTGAAAGGAACAACAAAGGGAAATAAAATAATTATATGGTGAATGGAAACATACTTTTAGGATGCTTTATATATTCAAAGAAAATGTGGAGAAAATGTCACATGGAAGTGTTGTGGAGATAGATACTGAGGTAAAATAGGAAGGGGCGGTCTACTTATCTAAGGCATTAAAGCATTTCTTGTATGGCTTCAAAGCACGTTGACGTTCATATTTAAGCATAGACTTCTCTTTTTTAACTGGAAACTGGAATGGTCATTTACAGCATGCAATTCTCTAGATGCGCATAACTGGATGTTCCTTATTTCTATAGGCATGTTCCAGTTAGAGACATAGGCTTCATGGACATGATTTATGATGAAGTTGAAAAGATGCTTAAGGGCAATGTCACTTTCGGCGGTACAAGCATATGCATGTAAAGGGCTAGAAAATGCATTTGAGATTGTGTTTCCCCATGATGAGTATAGAGAGTGTTTCGTCCATATGTGGATGTAGTTGATTAAAAGATTTACAGGAGAATAATTTGTTCGCATGTGGCCTGGAGCAATATCTGACACTACCTAGACATATTCATACCATCTGGGTAAAATAATGGTACAATGTCGCGATAATTATTCTCGTACATGGATTCAACCAACAATTCTATATTATGGTATGGGTCCGGATTTATTACTGCCATCAAGTGTGATCATACTAACAATAACTTGGCAGAAAGTTATAACAACAACGTGAAGAAGTTTAAAAACTTGCCTATGCATGACATGGTTAACCAACTCAGGATCATGACCATGCTTTTCTGGGAATGCAGAAGAAGGATTGGTCATGTTCTACGAGAGGAAAAGCTACGTGCTGTGGTAAAACATGTTTTCAACATGAGAAGAAATCTTACACATTTGTGTGTTGAGAAATATTTATTGTGTGGTGATGAAGTTAGAGATACCAATAGCGCCAGGAGACAGGTTGTGGACACTGAAATGCATGATTGCACCTGCCTCGAGTGGCAACACACTCGGATAGCCATGTGAGCATGCCATACTTTTCTTTGCCTCTAAATGACGTTAAATATGCACCCGTATTTGCATGAATATTACTCAGTAGAAAAATTCAAGGCTTCATATGCAACACCCATTCCACCACTTATAGACTACTCTTACATGCCTGAAGTGGATATATAATTTTTCTTGTGTGCACCTATGACAAAAATAAAGTCTTAAGGGCAAAAAATACAGTAGATACAAGGCATGATTTCAGAAAGGTGGGAGCAGTAAGAAGTCAAGAAAAAATGACAAAAAAAAGGTCAAAAAAGGTAACAAACATATATGCACGCTTTGCGAGGAACTTGGGCACCGAGTTGGACCTCCGAAATTCTGTTACACTCGTCTAATAACAAATTATGTAGATGCTTGTGTTGTTAATTTTTTTTTTGCTTTTTTGATTTACAAACCAACTTATGTGCTTTTTCTTCTAGAGAAAATGAAAACATGTTCAACCCCTTATTGTCGAATATTGCTGGATAAAGAAAAAGGCAAGAGTTGGCAGATTGACAAAAAAAAGTGTGCATATTTCATTTCGTTGTGACGAAAATTTACAAAATGATTCATTTCTGGTTTATGGTGCAAATTGAGTCTGTTCAAGCTGCCGAGATGCAAACTCAAGAAGTTTTTGATGCTATGCTAAAACTAAACCTCTTCCAACTGCTAAGATGAAAAAGAAGAATTTTTGGATGCTATGTTGCATACTGAACAAGTTCCAGCTGATGAGGTGCAAACTGAAACAGTTTTGGATGTAGTTTAGCAAACTAAACCTGTTCCAGATGTTGTGGTGAAAATTGACGTAGTTTTCTGTGTTGATAAAGCGCACAAGCCAAAGAAAATTTGAAGAAGTGTTGTTTGGATTTTTATTGATGGTGATGTGAAGAAAACAAAGAGCAAGAGTTGACTTCTGTGTGTAGAACAAACAACACTATGAGGGTTAAGAAGAAATCGAGTGGTGGTAAGAAGTGCATATGTGTGAAAACTTGTTTGATGTAATGTTTTTTGTACTTTGATCTGTGAAACCTTTTGTGATAAGGACATAATGCAAATTTTTTGTGACTGATATGCTGGGAATCTTCCTCTATACAAGTTGAACTTTGGAATGATTACCTTATTACAGAAATCTACTGATGCAGATACTATTCAGAAATATACGCCTATTTGTCTGTTGCATGTTTTGTATAAAATTCTTAAAAAAGTAATAACTTGTAGACTTGAACCCTTCATGTCAAGATTTGTGTCACCTTGTCAGAATACTTTCATTAAGGGTAGGGACATTACGGATGGGATCCTCTCTTTACATGAAATCTTGCATGAGTCTAGGAGAAAGAATCAACAGGGGGTAGTTTTGAAACTAGATTTTGAAAAAGCCTATGATAAATTAGATTGGGAGGTCCTTTTGAAATGTGTGTCTCGGTAAGGGTTTAATTCGAGATGGAGGATAATTATCAAGGATATTGTTCAGAATGGGACTATGTGTGTTAAAATCAATGACACCAGGGGGAGGATTTTCCTAGTCATAGAGGAGTTAGGCAGGGTGATCCCCTGTCACCCTTCATGTTCAATTTGGCGGCTGAGAATCTTTCAAAAATGATAAGTCAAGCACAACAGGCTGATCTCTTGAGGGCTTAGTCCCTCACTTGATTACTTTTGTAGTAGCCATTCTGCAATATGCAAATGATACCATTTTGTTGATCCGGGATGTGAAGGAGCAGGCAATCCATCTGAAACTCATTTTGTTTCTGTTTGAGGTCATGTCTGGTCTTAAGGTTAATTTTGAAAAGAGTGAGGTAATGATGGTTCTTAAGGATGGTATTGAAAATTTGGAGTATGCTGACATGTTTGGCTGCCAACTTGGGACTTCGCCAATAAAATACCTGGGAGTCCCTGTTTGTGGCTGCAGGTTGCAAGTAGTGGATTTGAATATTATGGCAGCTAAACTAAAAAATAAATTGGATGGTTGGTAGGAAACAACTCATCTATTGGGGGCAGGGTTACTCTTATTCAATCCTCCCTGGGGGGCTGCTATCTACTTAATGTGTATGTATTTGTTTCCTTTGTCTAATCTGGAACTTATGACCAAAATAATCAGGAGATTCTTTTGGCAAGGAACTGGGGATAAAAATAATAGTATATGGTTAAGTGGCAAGCAGTGTGTAGAGCCAGGAAAAAAGGGGGACTGGGTATCAAAAACCTAAAGATTCAAAATATATGTTTGCTTTGCAAGTGGTGGTGGAGGTTGGAATGTGAGGGTGGAATATGGCAAAGACTGGTTTGTAATCCGTTTTTGGTGAGTGATTCCTCGTGCCCCCACGATTGACCGGTGTTTAAGTTTGCATCTGGCCCTAGTCGCCTTGGACTATTTTCTCATGAGAGTTTCGATTCGCTCGTGCGTGGGTGTGCAATACAAGGGGTAACAAGATGGAGCCGCCCCGAGAGTACTTTGAATAGGTAAATGCATCGCATTTTATTAAAATTTGAATGTGGTTTGATCCTTTTCTGATTCCGCATCCCCACACTACCCACCACCATTCAAAACAGGGGAGATGACGTGCGGAGAAAATTTCAATTCACTGTCAAATTATTTTTATCTAGGGCAAAGCTAGGTGGTGGTAGCGTGTGAAACATGGATAGAGATACATTTGTGAGATGGGAGGTCAAATTTGCAGGGATTGAGCCACTCTAAGATCATGGAAAAGATGACCATGAAGAACCTGGTGAAGAAACTTGGGTAGAGTGTTCTTTAAGGCCAAGAGCAAGAAGTAGCATTGTTACAGCATGATAACTGGAAGGGCGTGTACGTGAGAATTGAGAATGGATAAGAGGTGGTTGAAGAAGTTTATATACAAGTGTCGGAGATTTGTCTATGGGGAATATCTCAGAACCAAGTTTGAACATAGAAGGCTGAACACACGACCTCATGGCTCTCGGTGCCCTCGGTGATAGAAGCAATCAATGAGCATGACGTCCCATAGGCATATGGCACGTTGTACCCTGGTTATCATTTAGCCGACAGCAAGCTGGTTGGACAAATAAAGAGGATATTTTTAATGTAGAGCTCGTTGATCTCAAATAAGATTCAAAGATTGGATACGAGCCCTCAAATTTGGCTTCGCATATGTTAGATGATGATTTGGCTTCATAGACCGTTCGCATACGTACTGATGTGACATTTTAGCTTCTGGGGCTGATGCTAATGCAGTGATGTTTGTGTTGACTGAATTTTAGTAGAATTAGGTGACAATACTGATTTGGTCATTGTACCAATGGATGACACTCAAATGGCCAAATGTTTGGGAATTCTAGTAGATGATGTAGATGAGGAGAAGGATAGGGATGGTAAAAGTAAGGCTGGCAATGCTGATGCTAAATACATTCTTCTGAAGATGTGGTTTAGAGTTGATGCCAGAAGTTGCAGATGATGTAGATGATGCGCATGATGACAAGCCGGTAACTGTGTATGACAAAGAAAACCTTGTTATTGCAGCACGGAGGTTGTTTCCAAACATGGAATATTTTAGAATGTGTTTCAAGACATATGAAATCAAGAAGGAGTTTGACACCAAGACACAGTTGACTCACAAAAAGAAGTTTTATGCGAGGTGCAGAGGTACCATCAGAATTAATCAAATCTCACATATATATACTTGCATTACTAGTTCATGGAGAGTAACCAGAATTACATCACATGCTTGGGTTGCAGAAAAAATCATGCATATATTATCCAAGAAACCAAATACTACTGCAAATCATCTTAAAACAATCTTCAAAAATGACTACCCAGTTATGGTGAAGTACAACACAATGTGAAAGGAACAACAAAGGGAAATAAAATAATGATATGGTGACTAGAAACATACTTTTAGGATGCTTTATATATTCAAAGAAAATGTGGAGAAAATGTCACATGGAAGTGTTGTGGAGATAGATACTGAGGTAAAATAGGAAGGGGCGGTCTACTTATCTAAGGCATTAAAGCATTTCTTGAATGGCTTCAAAGCACGTTGACGTTCATATTTAAGCATAGACTTCTCTTTTTTAACTGGAAACTGGAATGGTCATTTACAGCATGCAATTCTCTAGATGCGCATAACTGGATGTTCCTTATTGCTATAGGCATGTTCCAGTTAGAGACATAGGCTTCATGGACATGATTTATGATGAAGTTGAAAAGATGCTTAAGGGCAATGTCACTTTCGGCGGTACAAGCATATGCATGTAAAGGGCTACAAAATGCATTTGAGATTGTGTTTCCCCATGATGAGTATAGAGAGTGTTTCGTCCATATGTGGATGTAGTTGATTAAAAGATTTACAGGAGAATAATTTGTTCGCATGTGGCCTGGAGCAATATCTGACACTACCTAGACATATTCATACCATCTGGGTAAAATAATGGTACAATGTCGCGATAATTATTCTCGTACATGGATTCAACCAACAATTCTATATTATGGTATGGGTCCGGATTTATTACTTCCATCAAGTGTGATCATACTAACAATAACTTGGCAGAAAGTTATAACAACAAGGTGAAGAAGTTTAAAAACTTGCCTATGCATGACATGGTTAACCAACTCAGGATCATGACCATGCTTTTCTGGGAATGCAGAAGAAGGATTGGTCATGTTCTACGAGAGGAAAAGCTACGTGCTGTGGTAAAACATGTTTTCAACATGAGAAGAAATCTTACACATTTCTGTGTTGAGAAATATTTATTGTGTGGTGATGTCGCACCCGGACTTCTAGAGGATACTCACAGCCCGCTAAACAGTTGATAAATGGCTTACGGGGCATACCGGCACCCACATCTCAATATGAGCAGGCCAACACGTAAACGTGTGACAACCATTCTCTACTATCCATCGTCTGCGTAAACCATCCCATAGAAATCCGACTACTTCCATTGACGTACTTCATAACATACACACATGGTACGTCAACGGCATTTGAACAAGTGATATCACAACAAATCTCTAAGACACAAAGAAATAGAAATAAGTTGCAAATAGCTCTCACTAGAGCAGAGATAGCAAATACAATCATCCAGAGGACACATGTCCCAACAAGTCATCATTACATCACAGCGGAAGCATCCAAAGTGTCTGAGTACAGACAAGATCCAAATAGGCCTAAGAGGCCGGAAACGAAAAGACGGAGCCCATCCACGATGTCTCGGATCCTGCCCGGGTCCGCTATCTACTCGTCAGCAGCCTCGTCATACTCCACGTAGTAGCCACCATGGGGATCCTCGGAAACGTAGTCTGCGGAAACCACAGCCCCAAAGGGGTCAGTACAGACAAGTACTGGCAAGAAAGACGCACAAGATACCAAAGTGTACCCGGCAACACCAAGTACAGATGCTTTGGGTTTAACGGAAGATAGGTGATACAAAAGTGCGGCAGCGGGCTGTCTAACCACCTATAGAGACACGCTACAACGTCCGGCTAAGAGAAAGGGATAAGATAGCGTATCGGAACCAACTACCAACAACCTCAACCAAACCCATCCTGGATCTCGCCCCTTATCCAAAGAAGCAATCCGAGGATAACTCACACAGCTGGATTAGTGAAGGTTCAAGTTATTGTGTCAATAAGCCTATTACTAGTCAAGTTATCATTAATTAGGTGTAAGTTGTCTAATCCTTGTTAGCCAGCCCTATCACCAAGTCATCCATAACCGCGGACAACACGGCTTCTCGAGAAGATTTAACCCTGCAGGGATGCACCAATTTGGCCGTACACGTAAGAATACCCCGCCAGATGGAAATGCACTTCCACCAAGCGAGGCACTCAACACAACCCAACTCTTCTTCGCATCAAGCCCAAAGAACCCCGTGCAATTGAGCGCACGGCTAATCAAGCCCCACGAAGAAAAGGGGACCCTCATAGCACTCTAAGAACGTGCCTCCCTAAATGCCGACTACAAAAGTTCCACCCTGGCCTCGGGTTCGCACCTGCATATGCATGCGGCAAATGGAAAACCCGAACTAAATGAGGCGATTTGGACGAGATGCGAATCGAATCAAAGTTGAGGGGGGCGCCCATACACGCTTCCCACATGCGGTTAGCGCGCTCATCATGGATCTAGAGGACAAGAACTTTTCCTGCGTTCGACACTAGCAGGCCTCAAAACCATACCCGGCCTCCTGCCGGTGCCTTATCATCAAATTAGCATTACCTCAAACATTAACAGGTTGTTGTTTAAACATCGAGCCCCAGAATATAATAAATATGGTAAAAGAAATAACGGACAGCATACTCGAGCATAAACAACCCTAAGCATGCTAGTAAGACACAGGCAACAAGCAATGGGGTTATAGGAGTGGAGGATAGGCTATTTCAGGGTTACAGGATAACATGTGATAGGATCGGAACACAAGAAACGAATCTTAAGGCTAGCAGATTAGACAACGGAAAGTATCGATATCCAGTGTGGAAAGGACACAATGGTTCAGGTGAGTGAATACTTGCCTGCAAACTCAGTAGCCTGGTACTGGGCTAACTCCTCAGAAGTAGTGTCGTAAACCTCGTCTGTCTCAACGTCGTCGTCTATTCGAGAAGAAGCAAACAAACAACAAAGAGAGACAAGCAATCAATAACTTGGCATAATGCACAAACATGGAATGATGCATGACAATTTAATTGATGCATCAAAGATAAGCTAGTAGACATGGTAACATAATTAAATGGGCCCATATGCAATTTGGATTGCATATGGAAAAAGCCCATGAATTAAGGTTGAATTAAATGATCTACAAATAACCAACATGTGAAAGTTGATTAGGATGATGCATGGATGAGGAAAACAATAAGAAAACAACAATATCTTCAATTTGATAAGGTGTTTACCAAGTTTGGAAATTTATTTATTAAGTTAGGAAATTTGTCTTCTTTAAGGTGTTACACAAGCATTTGTTGTTTTCACCAATTTTAATTGTTCAAAATATATAACAAAGTTCATATTTGGAAAGAACACAAAATTTTAGGTGGAATACATGTTTCATTTACTGACAAGGGATTTAAAATGAATTAATTATGAATTAAACAAGTTTAAACAAGATTTAAATGAATTTAATTCAAGTATGAAATTATTTGAATTTTTTATTTGTTCAAAACATGGAATAAAATTCATATTTGGAAAGTTTATACTTTTCTGGTTTGAAAACATATTTTATATGTTCAAAAAGAATTTAATTTGACCAAGTTATGAATTTAGCAATTTTAAATGATTTAAACAAGGTTTAAATTAGTTAACCAATTTTAATTATTCAAAACAGGAAACAAAGTTTATATTTGGAAAGGTGGTTAATTTTGCATGGAAAACATATTTTATATGTGACATTTGAATTACATTTGAATTAGTTATGATTTTGACCAAATTTGAAATAGTTATTTGCATTTGAATTTTTGAAAACATTTGAAATGTCCAAAACAGTAAACAAATGTTTTAAACATGTAGAGAATTAAATTTGGTAAAGAAAACATATTTTATTTATGAAGTTTGGATTTGAAATGCAAAAGTTATTTGCATTTGAAAATTGGGGGCCATTTGGTGATTTTAAAAGTATTAAACTTGTTACAGGGGCCTAGGTGCGAAAAAGAATTACAGAAAGGCCCCGGGGGTCTTTTTCTACGCGCGCAGAGCAACCCCTGGGTCACTGGCAGTGGGCCAGTGCCCAGCTGGCGCGCGGTTGGGATCTGGCGTGGCACCCACTGCCTATGGCAGGTGGGCCCTGCCTGCCCGCGTGGCAAGGAGCAAAAATTGGGGATTTAATCCCGCGGGGCGGGGAATCGAACCCTGGCCCTCGCGTGCGTGCGCGCGGTGTGTTGCCACTGCGCTGCTGTTCGAATCTTGACAGGAAGGGAGCGCGCGGGGTTTTGTGGCGTTGCCTCGTTCGTTAACTGAACTAAAAAGTTCAGTTAACTGAACTTAGCGACAGTCGATGGCCGCCGGCGGCTAGCCGCGCGCTGCTGCCGCTGTGCGTGCTTGTGTGTGCCGTGCTGCGTGCTCGCGGGTAGAGGAAGCAGAGGGGAAGTGGAGAGAGAGAATGGAGAGGTGGTGCTCACCGGGAGGGGTAGAAGAAGAGGGGAACGTGCTCGGTGCGGTGGAGGTGGACGACGGCGACGTCGAGGAAACGGTGGCGGCGATGCAGCTGCTCCCAGTCCCTGCTAATGAAGCGAGGAGGGAGAGGGAGGTGTGGCGGCCCCGTTCCCGCGCAGCAAAAACCCTCGACGACGACCACCACCACTACCCCACGACGATCAAGCCCCGGCCATGTCGATTGCAGAAAAATTCAGAGGAGAACAGAGGAAGAAGAAGGGGATCTGAGAGGGAGGAGGAGGGATTGGCGGCGGCTGGGAGATGGAGGAGGGAGAGGAGGACTAGGGCACGGCCTAGGGGGCTAGATATAGGGAGGAGGGGGAGCAGGTGAGCTCCTGCTCGGTGGGGGAGCCCCCTCCTCTCTGTGTCTCCGTACCGAGGTAGGGGACAGCGACAGGTAAGGGGTTTGGGCCTGGGGGTAGGAGTGGTGGGCTCAGCCCACCTGGCTGGCCTGCCCTCTCCCCTCTCTGTTTTTTTTTTGTTTTTCTGTTTCTGTTTGTTTGTTTTTTTTGCAGAAAAAGAAAAGGGAAGAAAAGAATAGCTTTTGGGGGTTGGAAAAATTTGGACTAATTTTTTATAGGTTGTTATTTACAAAAGCCGCACTGTGCCATTTTTGTTTTCCAAAAATTTAAAGTTTGGTTGCTGTTTGTAAATTCAAATGAATGTGGTATAATTTGAATTAATGAAACTTAAACAAGTTAATAGCTTTTAAATTTCAAGTTTATTAGAAACAAAAGATTGGTTTGATTGCAAGTTTTATTTGAAACATTGTAACAGAACAAGTATGAAACAAAAATTTGAAATTTGGTTTGAAAATCAAATGGAAAACAAGGGAAAACAAATGGAAAACAAATGCAAATCTTATGATGACATGATGCAAAACATAAATTAACAAAAAGCAAACATTCTAATGGTTGTTTTTCATACTTGGGATGTTACAGGTGATGAAGTTAGAGATACCAATAGCGCCAGGAGACAGGATGTGGACACTGAAATGCATGATTGCACCTGCCTCGAGTGGCAACACACTCGGATAGCCATTTGAGCATGCCATACTTTTCTTTGCCTCTAAATGACGTTAAATATGCACCCGTATTTGCATGAATATTACTCAGTAGAAAAATTCAAGGCTTCATATGCAACACCCATTCCACCACTTATAGACTACTCTTACATGCCTGAAGTGGATATATAATTTTTCTTGTGTCCACCTATGACTAAAATAAAGTCTTAAGGGCAAAAAATACAGTAGATACAAGGCATGATTTCAGAAAGGTGGGAGCAGAAAGAAGTCAAGAAAAAATGACAAAAAAAGGTCAAAAAAGGTAACAAACATATATGCACGCTTTGCGAGGAACTTGGGCACCGAGTTGGACCTCCTAAATTCTGTTACACTCGTCTAATAACAAAGTATGTAGATGCTTGTGTTGTTAATTTTTTTTTGCTTTTTTGATTTACAAACCAACTTATGTGCTTTTTCTTCTAGCGAAAATGAAAACATGTTCAACCCCTTATTGTTGAATATTGCTGGATAAAGAAAAAGGCAAGAGTTGGCAGATTGATAAAAAAAAGTGTGCATATTTCATTTCGTTGTGACGAAAATTTACAAAATGATTCATTTCTGGTTTATGGTGCAAATTGAGTCTGTTCAAGCTGCCGAGATGCAAACTCAAGAAGTTTTGGATGCTATGCTAAAACTAAACCTCTTCCAACTGCTAAGATGAAAAAGAAGAATTTTTGGATGCTATGTTGCATACCGAACATGTTCCAGCTGATGAGGTGCAAACTAAAACAGTTTTGGATGTAGTTTAGCAAACTAAACCTGTTCCAGATGTTGTGGTGAAAACTGACGTAGTTTTCTGTGTTGATAAAGCGCACAAGCCAAAGAAAATTTGAAGAAGTGTTTTTTGGATTTTTATTGATGGTGATGTGAAGAAAACAAAGAGCAAGAGTTGACTTATGTGTGTACAACAAACAACACTATGAGGGTTAAGAAGAAATCGAGTGGTGGTAGGAAGTGCATATGTGTGAAAACTTGTTTGATGTAATGTTTTTTGTACTTTGATCCGTGAAACCTTTTGTGATAAGGACATAATGCAAATTTTTTGTGACTGATATGCTGGGAATCTTCCTCTATACAAGTTGAACTTTGGAATGATTACCTTATTACAGAAATCTACTGATGCAGATACTATTCAGAAATATACGCCTATTTGTCTGTTGCAAGTTTTGTGTAAAATTCTTAAAAAAGTAAGAACTTGTAGACTTGAACCCTTCATGTCAAGGTTTGTGTCACCTTGTCAGAATACTTTCATTAAGGGTAGGGGTATTACGGATGGGATCCTCTCTTTACATGAAATCTTGCATGAGTCTAGGAGAAAGAATCAACAGGGGGTAGTTTTCAAACTAGATTTTGAAAAAGCCTATGATAAATTAGATTGGGAGTTCCTTTTGAACTGTGTGTCTCGGAAAGGGTTTAATTCGAGGTGGAGGATAATTATCAAGGATATTGTTCAGAATGGGACTCTGTGTGTTAAAATCAATGACACCAGGGGGAAGGATTTTCCTAGTCATAGAGGAGTTAGGCAGGGGGATCCCCTGTCACCCTTCATGTTCAATTTGGCGGCTGAGAATCTTTCAAAAATGATAAGTCAAGCACAACAGGCTGATCTGCTTGAGGGCTTAGTCCCTCACTTGATTACTTTTGTAGTAGCCATTCTGCAATATGCAGATGACACCATTTTGTTGATCCGGGATGTGAAGGAGCAGGCAATCCATCTGAAACTTGTTTGAGGTCATGTCTGGTCTTAAGATTAATTTTGAAAAGAGTGAGGTAATGATGGTTCTTAATGATGGTATTGAAAATTTGGAGTATGCTGACATGTTTGGCTGCCAACTTGGGACTTGGCCAATAAAATACCTGGGAGTCCCTGTTTGTGGCTGCAGGTTGCAAGTAGTGGATTTGAATATTATGGCAGCTAAACTAAAAAATAAATTGGATGGTTGGTAGGAAACAACTCATCTATTGGGGGCAGGGTTACTCTTATTCAATCCTCCCTGGGGGACTGCTATCTACTTAATGTGTATGTATTTGTTTCCTTTGTCTAATCTGGAACTTATGACCAAAATAATGAGGAGATTCTTTTGGCAAGGAGCTGGGGATAAAATAATAGTATATGGTTAAGTGGAAAACAGTGTGTAGACCTAGGAAAAAAGGGGGACTGGGTATCAAAAACCTAAAGATTCAAAATATATGTTTGCTTTGCAAGCGGTGGTGGAGGTTGGAATGTGAGGATGGAATATGGCAAAGACTGGTTCGTAATAAGTACAATATCACTAGGGGTATTTGGGTTGTTAAACCAAAACAAGTTGATTCCCTTATGTGGAAGGACTTGTTGAAAGTTAGAAAGTATTAACTCATGGGTAGGAAAATGGGTGTTGTCAGTGGCAATGAAACTAGTTTTTGGCATGATGCTTGGGTAGGAGAGACTCCCCTTTGTAGAGTCTTTCCTATGATTCTTGAAATTTGTAATCAGCAGGAGCAAACTATGAGAGAAATGCATAGTAATGGGTGGGCTATCTCCTTTAGAAGATGGCTAACCCCAGCTTTGCAAGGTCAAGTTTTGGACCTTAGAAATGCCTTGAGTACTGTGGCTTAGGGGACTGGGAAGGACATTCCAAAATTGAAGTATACTAAAAAGGGGTGTTTTCTGTCAAATCTTTGCATAACAAGTTATCATTCTGTGGTCCTGATAGATCTTTCAAACATCTCTGGAAAGCAAAAATTCTCCTCAAGATAAAGATCTGGCTTTGGCTTATTTGGCATAATGCTATTGCCACTAAGGATAACATGTTGAAAAGGAAGTGGGTAGGGATTCCTATTTGTAGGTTCTGTCATATGAATGAATCCATTATTCATCTGTTTTTTAATGTCCTGCTGCTAGATTTGTTTGGAGCTTGGTGTGTGCGTCTATTGGAGCAAATGACAGGCCCACGGGTTTCACACATTATTTTTGGTGGATAGCCAATTATTTTCCCCCAAGCACAAATTTACATGTAGTTGGGATTGCGGCTCTGTGCTGGGCCATTTGGCAGCTTCGTAATAGAGCCTGCTTCGAGGGCAAACTTATATCGTATCCTGTTGATATGGTATGTCACATGTGTGTTTTTCTTTGTTACTGGGCAGGTTTAGAAGCTGATGCTGAGAAGAAGTTTCTCGAGGATGGGGCTGCTCAGATTCAAGAAGTGGCGATCAAAGCGTATGAAGCATCAACTGCGAGAGCATCCAACAGAGCTGTGGAAGATCAAGACATGGAAGTTGATGAGGATGTTTCCATCTGAGGATGATAAAATTTCTGTTGTTGCTCTCCAGTCCAGTTTTACCTAAAGAACTGATGGTTGGGTCGTTTAAAACTTGTAAAAATCTATCTTAGTACTGCCTGGATCATGTTCCATTTTGTAATTGTTGCTAGACTCCCTTTTGGCTGGTTTGATCATGGCTTTGGTGATACTTTGTTTTTCCTTTCTATTTTTCTGTTGGACCCTTGTAAATAAGACCTCTATTCTGTTATTTACAATAATGGAACCGGCTCCCATGTGGGAGGCGTATGTAAAAAAATGAAACCTTGTGTGATGTAATGTTATTTGTACTTTGATGTCAAATATGAGACAAATTTCAAATTTGACGAAACATTTGAAATTGATACAACATTTGAATTTGAAGTCTACCGTACTTTGATGTCTACCGTATATTGTTGCAATGCTTTCTAAACTATTGTCGATGTTTTGTGATCGATATGATTTTTTGCGTAGTAAAACTGATAGTCATGACTATTATGCTCTAAATGAACTCCAAAATTAAGCTAAACGGCGCTATTTGTAAGCAAGTTTGTTTTGCACATGTCTACTGAGCCAAAAGAGATCTTAATACTTACTCTCTCTATATAGTGTCGATGAGAAGTCTCACTACTTATTGAATTAGTCTTCATATAATTACATTTTAAAAAACAATAAGACATAATAAAAACCATTAAAAACATGTTCAAAATATCAAAATAAAAAACAAATTTCATATCCTTATTAACTACAAATTAAGACTTTTTAGAATAATTATTTATTTTCAAAACGCAAAACCACACCTCACTTTCCTTGAATTCACCATGGAATCGGGCGTGGTAGCTTACTTGGTGTGAAGGTTTTTTCATAAAAATACCAGTCTACCAAGTTCATTGTTTTTTATCGTAACAATGCCACATAAAACCTCAATATGTTCTTTTTCTATTTTTATGAAATAGTTATGCTCATTTGAATGTTGGTCAAACCTAATGTTGTTAGAAGTATGACCAAGAGACAATACTATACATATGATTCGTGATTAAAGTATTATGTTTTTATGTTATAACTGGTATGGACATCGAATGTGAGATACAAAGGAAAATCCATACGCACGTGTAGAAACATAAACACACCATTATAGCTCTTTTCACGACTCTTAGACAAACTCATAGATGACCATATTTTCCTCATCATGGATAGTTACTTAGTCAATATTAATGGGAGCACATTGTTGTTTCAACAATGTGGCTGGGTTAACCAAGCAGTTGAGATACTACAAGATCTGATTCCAGCATTGTTACAAATATTATCGTCATGTATGGTTAATTTATTTTCTTCCTTCGACCATGACAATGTACAGTGTTGTTCTCTGGAAAGTATACTTTGGCATAGTCAAATAACACACCATAAAATTGGGTGATCAAAAAGGCTATTACTGGGTATTCTCGAAGGTGTGCAATTCATAGTGATAGCTCAAGACTAGGAATTTCTCCTCTAGGCAATAGAGAGATATATCTAGGATCCACTCGGGGTGGCAGTCTTAGTTAATAAGTCTGCATAGACAAAGGAATGACATAGGTCATGGAGATAATATAATAGCGGAATGAGTATAGAAATCATACAGGCTGTCGGGGATAATGTGACATACTGATTGAAGATTTTAATCATGGTCATGTCATTCATCTTGCCTCGAGGCATTGATTGGTATCGTGAAGTGATGGGAACTTACTTAATAACCAGCACGTTCGATCAGCGGAGTTCCTTCGTATAGCTTGTAGGAATCAATATGCACATCCATGGTCCCGATGTTGATTATTTATTCGAAATAGTTTTCCGAGCATGTCTACTTGTTATCGAACATGTAGGGGTCACACACTTAAGGCGTAAAAGTCAGTTGCTCACATTGGATGGTTCGAAGAAGAGAGCGGGTATCATCTAGATAGCTCTGGCATGATATAATATATTCAAAGAGATAATATGAGAGGACATGAGATGCCCTGGGATGGTAGAATTTTTTTATGACATTAGTGGATAGATTCAATGATTTATATAGAGAGTATATAGGGTTCTGGAATAGTTTCGGAGAAAACCCATGAAGGGGGGTTGCCAGAGGGGGGCTGAAATGCCCCGTAGACTAAAACCAATTTTTTGGTCAGAATCATGATGCACATGGACCTCCCCAGAACCTTCCTTATATGTATTGCCAAAAAGGAGAAAAGGAAAAAAGGAAAGAGAAAAGTGGGAAGGGAAAGGACTCCCCAATTTTGGAGTCTAGTCCGAATTGGAGGAGGGGTAGGAGTGTGGCCAGCTTGGGGCCACTCCAAACCAATCTAGTCCCCAAGAAAGGTGGTACTTATCTCCCCACTATATATATCAACCCCTCATTAAATTGGAGATACCTTGAGACAGATCTCTCTACGGGGTTTTGAGGTGTAATGGGAACTTACTTAATAACCAGAATGTTCGATCAGCGGAGTTCCTTCGTATAGCTTGTAGGAATCAATATGCACATCCATGGTACTGATGTTGATTATTTATTCGAAATGGTTTTCCGAGCATGGCCACTTGTTATCAAACATGTAGGGGTCACACACTTAAGGCGTAAAAGTCAGTTGCTCACATTGGATGGTTCGAAGAAGAGAGCGGGTATCATCTAGATAGTTCTGGCATGATATAATATATTCAGAGAGATAGTATGAGAGGACATGAGATGCCCTGGGATGTTAGAATTTTTTCATGACATTAGTGGATAGATTCAATGATTTTATATATATAGTATATAGGGTTCCGGAATAGTTTCGGAGAAAACCCAAGAAGGGGGGTCGCCGGAGGGGGGCTGAAATGCCCCGTAGACTAAAACCAATTTTTGGGTCAGAATCATGATGCACATGGACCTCCCCGGAACCTTCCTTATATGTATTGCCAAAAAGGAGAAAAGGAAAAAAAGGAAATAGAAAAGTGAGAATGGAAAGGACTCCCCAATTTGGGAGTCCAATCCGAATTGGAGGAGGGGTAGGAGTGTGGCCAGCTTGGGGCCACTCCAAACCGGCCTAGTCCCCAAGACAGGTGGACCTTATCTCCCCACTTTATATACCAACCCCTCATTAAATTGGAGATACAAATTCTTGAGACAGATCTCTCTACGGGGTTTTGAGGTGTCCTCTCCCTGCAGACAAGATCTAATCTCTCTCTCTCCCATGTGGTGGAAATTCTCCACCTCATTGTGCACATGTAGTTCCTATTTTGGAGAGCGAAGTGTTGCAGGACTATGACAAATGTACGTGTGCAAGCTCTCAAAGGGGTAACATGTGATACCCTCACTCTATTGGATCTACAAGGCTGAATACGGGGAGACGGAAACAATTCCATTGCAAGGTGTATCCTTGGAACTCTTTGCCAAGTTTCATCAACATCGTCATCAACACATGTTACGCATCTCCGGTGTTGGTAACAAACAGATATATCTTCTCTCGTACCTTCATAGTAGATGAGTGTGTTGCGTAAGACAATTTTTTTTTTGCAAGTAACCCAATAGTGGTACCAGAGAGGTCTATGTGTAGGTACAAGTACGATCTAGAGCACTGGTATGTGCGAGCATTGCATAAGTTTTTCAAGTATATTAGAAATCTCTCTAATATTCGATTGTTTATGATTGCTTCCCGATAAGTTATGTAATTTTTTCACCGACATAGTGATATTTTATACAAAATTCTGTCAACCCTAGGATATTCGAGTTGACCTGGGCATATCTCATCTAGTCTGAAGAAGTTCTTCAATTTCTTTGGGTCTTGTTATAGTTGGACTCATTAACGGCATAATGGACATGGAATGTGGGTTGGATCCACATAGGGGTCATGGTTATTAATAAGTTTAGATTGAAGATCTAGACATTTTTGCAATGTCTATGTTTCAATCACCTCGTAAATTCAATCTAGTCACATGAAAAATCATGCTTGATGTTGTTCGCAGGTAATAACTGTTTGCTCCGTATAACCTACAGGCACGTAAAAATTTGCAAACTCAAGCGTTAGATCCGTCTAATTTGTTTTTACAGAGCATGGTATGTGATGTCGTATCGTCCATTCTCATTCAGGTGTTTTATGAAATGCTATGCATGGTATTTAGTTTGACAAGCGATTCAATTTAAAGCATGATGGTTGGTGACCATGTGCTTTCTACACTTGGCTTGCGTGCCCCATGTTTTTATTAAATATCTTGGAGATGATAGAGGGCCATGGGGATGGTGTTCAGATGGCACGGACTTCTAAGGAGATGAATGGAGCAAAGAAGTAGTTGTGAGCCTAGAAGATGAACAGGACTATACTACATCACTATTTTTTCGTGTGATGGTTAATACTTTTTATGCACTATTTCGGTTGCGTGGCAGACGTTATTATTAGGGTGGTTTCTCACATGAAAATACCAAGATTATCTTGCTCTTCCAAATTATGCATGTCAAACTAGTTTGGGTTCACGACCATCACTTGGATATAAGGATCAACGTGTTCTTATAACAAGGTTAAATTAAAAATAATAACTTAATGCAATTTAATCATGAATGTATCTAATTGAAACTTGTTGTCATTGTAGAGAAATGGCTATCAATAAGAACTTGTTTAATGACATGAATTTTTTAACTTCTAGCAGAAACAACATTGAGTTCTCAAAAAATCTGAGAAAGTTTATGTTATAGATGCAACTATCTCAAAGATATCATGTAATAACATTTTGCGATGAATTTTTTGCAAATAAATTCCTGTTAACTTAGATGGATAGGTCAATGCACAATCGCTTTGAGAAATCAATTGCATGTGATGTGCTCATAGAGCTGCAGCACCTATTTGGAGAGAGAATTAAAATTGCTTGTTATGAGACGACAAGTCGTCTCATTAATTGTAAGTTAAATGGAGGAGATTCTCTCAGCGGTTATTTGGCTAGCATTATTAAGTTTAATCAAATGTTGGAGGATCTAGGATATCCCATAAATGCCCAAATAAATAGAATGATGTTTCTCAAATCACTCTCACCATCTCACAGCGCATACATTCAAAATTCAGATTTGATTGGGAGCCACGACTGGCATAAAAGAGCTTATCATAAAACTGATCATAACGGAAGCTAAAATCTCCAATAGCATTGTTTGGATCAATACATCATCACAAAGGTCTAAGGTAGATCACATAAATTTCGTGGGAGGTAAAGGGACGGAAAATCCAAGTGTTATTCTTGATTTGGATATCAACTTGAATTGTCCACACGGTGATTCATGATTTTTTACACCAGATCAGTGGCTCACATTTGAAACTCTATGTCAGGGTTAAATAATGTGAAATATTTAACGTTTTTGGAAGTACCAATGAAGGCCGGGAATGGTGCACAACTTCATGTTCGTCTTTTTGGCACTAGGGAACTTCACGTACCGTCAGGATTCATTCTGAAATTTAGTAATTGTTACTGTATTGACTAATTTTTTTATTTCAGCATCACTACTCTTACGTGACGGGCACTATTTTAATTCTGAGCACAATGTATGTTCAATTTATTATAAGAACGCATTTTATGGATCAACCGTTGTTGAGGCTGGTATGTTCAAAATGAATCTTGAGAGACAAGTAGATGTATTGCATATTCATGCTAAAAGACTAAAGTTGGTGAAACATTATACTTACACATGGCACTGTCGTCTTGGGAACATAGGGAAGGCTCGTATCAAACCTCTCCATAAATATGGATTATTGGAATCCTTTGATCGATGTGAAGTATGCTTGATGGGAAAACTGGCCACAACACCGTTCAACGGCATAGTTGAACGGGCAACAAAATTTCTTGAAGTCATCCACTCTGATGTGTGTGATTTATACATCCCAAACATATCTATAATTTGTTTATGCTCCATGCGATGTTTTCTACATGTTTTCCCATGTTTTCCACATGTTTACCTTCATTTTACGGATGTTTTCATGGACTAACCTATTAACAAGATGCCTAGAGCCAGTTCATGTTTTCTGTTGTTTTTGTATTTTAGATAAGTTCTTAAATAAATATTCTCGGAATGGGCTGAAAATTACGGAGATTTATTTTTCACTAGAGAGCCGGAGAGGTGGCCTGGGGCCACCAGAGGGATGCCAGGCGTGGCCTAATCCTAGGCCGCGCCTGGGGGTCATCTAGCGTCCCTCGATGCCCCTTTCCGTCGACTCTTTTCCTATAAGATCATATTAACCCTAAAAACATCAAGGACAAAGAAATTTTCCATGAAACAGATACAGAGGCATCGTCACCTCGAATGTCAAATCTAGTGCTTTTGGAGTCCTGCTTCGGCACCCAGCCGGAGAGGGGGATTGTCACAATAGGCCTCTACATCGCCACGATTGCCTCCGGACAGATGTGTGAGTATTTTAGCCTGGGACTACGGGTCCATAGCAGTAGCTAGATGCTGTCACAAGTATGTATTAGTCTTGGATGGGACGGTACATTAGCATAGATTCACCCACACAACACTTATCAAAACACCAAAGTTATTCAGCTGCATGGAACAAAAGCACTTGACAAAAACCTCCCGTGTGTCCTCGAGAACGTTTGTTAATCATAAGTAAACTCACCGGCTTGTCCTTTGTTGAAGAAAGGATTGGGCCACTCGCTGCAATTATTATTACTGCATTTATTTACTCGCACTTTATTTATCTACAATATCAAAAACCCCTACAAATATGTTTTTCAGTATTTACAGTTATTCCTTCATCAAAACTGCTTGTCAACATCTTCTGGTCCCCGTTTGGTTCGACACTCTTATTTATCGAAAGTACTACGATACACCCCCTATACTTGTGGTTCATCAAGACTATTTTATGGCGCCATTGCCGGGGACTGAAGCGCTATTGGGAAGTGTAATTGATAAAGGAAGCTTCTGCTGTAAGTGCTGTTTTTATTTCTGATTTTATTTTTGTCTACTGCTTTATTACACTATGTTTGGAACTCCTTTTGAGTCCTTATTTTTGGTTGCTACTGCCACTTCTAGGGTAGTAAGTGACCCACTGCATGATGATTTGGATCCTTATAAAATACCTATAAAGATTGTTAAACATGTTATGGATTACTCCTATTCAGGGGATGGAAATGTCCATCCTGGTGATCATTTGCTCTTTTTACATGAATTATGCGATTTGTTCAAATGTGCAGGTATTACAATGAGCCAAGTGAAGAGGAAATTATTCTCTATATCATTGACAGGCCGAGCCTCTTAATGGGAGGAAATTGTACCTGTCTTTTATTCTAAATTTTATCCTCCAAGTGAAATCCATAGAGATCGGAATTATATATATGATTTTTGGCCTCATGACGGAGAGAGTATTGCCCAAGCATGTGGGATATTGAAGTTACTAATGCTCAAATGCCCCATTCATGAGCTCCCTAGTAATATCGTTATTAATAATTTCTATGCAAGGCTTCCTCTTCATGATAAGGATTTATTGGATGCTTCTTGTTCTGGATCATTTACACGTATGAAGGACAAAGCTAAATGGGATCTTCTTGACCATATTCAAGAAAACACTGAAGCATGGGAGAATGACAAAGGTAGAAAGTCAGGTATAAATTATGATTATGATTGGATTAAAACTTTTATGTCATTCGATGATTTTCATAATGTTAGTACTGCTTATGATCTTGATTCTTAAGTTGTTGCAAACTTATATAAGGCTTTTTCTTATTATTTTGATATTCCTAAAAAGGAATGGGACAAGTACCATGCACCTTATAAAGATACTGTTAATTGTGTTCCTGCTAGAGATATAGAAGTTCATACTGTTGATTCTATTGTGCCTGAACCTTATATTGAGAAAATGCCTTTCCCTGCTAAGGTAAAATAACATTCTATGTTAGCTAGTGTGGTTAATAAAAGTGCAAGGAAACCTGTAGAACCTGAGGAACAAATAACTGTAGAACCTACAGTAGCAATAGTAAAGGACCTTGTTTCTGAAAATGTAGAAAAGGGACACATTATATTTTGTGAAGATGCTTCTAATATTGTCTCTCATCCTAGTAAATCTAGGAAACCTAGTGTTCCTGTGCTATCTGTTAGGATAGGTGATCATTGTTATTATGGTTTATGTGATATTGGTGGTATTTCTAGTGCTACTCCTTATGAGCTTTATAAAGAAATCATGCATGAAATTGGTTCTTGTGAGCTTGAAGACATTGATGTGATTATTCAACTTGCTAATAGGGAAACTATTTCTACAATTGGTATTGTTAGACATGTGGAGGTATTGTGTGGTAAAACTAAGTATCCTGCTGATTTTCTAGTACTAGGCACTTCTGCTAGTGATACTTGTCATATTATATTTGGTAGACCTTTCTTAAATACTTGTGGTGCTGTTATTGATTGTAAAAAGGAGAAAATTCTTACAAAGTTTGATGGAGAGTCTTATGAATTTAATTTCTCCAAATTTCTAAAGCAGCTTATGAAACTGAACTGACTAATGAAAATTATAGAGTTGAACAATTGCTTGCTACTGCTCTTGCTCCTAACAATCCTTTGCAGCAATACATGGAAGACCACGAAGTGATGTATTTATGGAAGAAAGGAATGAAATTGATGGGATTTTCCTACATCAGTCAGCAATGCTGAAACATAATTTACCTGTGGAAGACTTGGGTACAACATTACCACCCAAGGAGGATCCTGTTTTTGATTTAAATCCTTTGCCAGATAATCTTAAATATGCTCATATTGATGATAAGAAATTATACCATGTTATTATTAGTTCTCAACTTTCTGATAAAGAAGAGGAAAGATTATTGGGAATATTGAAGAAACATAGAGGTGCTATTGGTTATACTCTTGATGATTTGAAAGGGATTTCTGCTACTATTTGTCAGCATGCTATTAATATTGAGCCTGATGCAAAGCCAGTTGTTGAGCATCAACGCCGTTTAAATCCTAAAATGAAGGATGTGGTAAGAAATGAGATATTGAAACTCCTTTATGCTGGCATTATTTATCCTATTGCTGATAGTAGATGGGTTAGTCCTGTGCATTGTGTCCCTAAGAAAGGAGGGATGACTGTTGTGCCAAATGAAAACAATGAACTTATTCCTCAAAGAGTAGTAGTTGGGTATTGGATGTGCATTGATTTTAGGAAGGTTAACAAAGTCACCAAGAAAGATCATTATCCTTTGCCTTTTATTGATCAAATGTTAGAAAGGTTGTCTAAGAAAACTCATTTCTGCTTTCTTGATCGTTATTCTGGGTTTCCTCAAATTGCTGTTAAAAAGCTTGATCAAGAGAAAACAACTTTCACTTGTCCTTATGGAACCTATGCTTATAGACGTATGCCTTTTGGTTTATGTAATGCTCCTGATACCTTTCAAAGATGCATGTCTGCTATCTTTCATGGTTTTTGTGAAGAAATTGTGGAAGTCTTCATGGATGATTTCTCCATCTATGGAACTTCTTTTGATAATTGTTTGCAGAATCTTGATAATGTTTTGAAGAGATGTGAGGAGACTAATCTTGTTCTTAACTGGGAGAAATGCCATTTTATGGTTAATGAAGAAATTGTTCTTGGACATAAAATCTCTAAAAGAGGCATTGAAGTTGATAGAGCTAAAGTTGAAGCTATTGAGAAAATGCCCTGTCCCAGGGATGTTAAAGGTATTCATAGTATTCTTGGTCATGCTGGTTTCTATAAAATGTTTATCAAAGATTTCTCTAAAATATCAAAACCTCTTACTAATCTTCTTCAAAAAGATGTACCATTTGTTTTTGATGAAGATTGTAAAGAAGCTTTTGAAATTTTAAAGAAGGCTTTAATATATGACCATATTGTTCAACCACCAGATTGGAATTTAGCATTTGAAATTATGTGTGATGCTAGTGATTATGATGTAGGTGCTGTTCTTGGACAACGGGTAGATAAGAAGTTAAATGTAATTCATTATGCTAGTAAAACTCTTGATGCTGCTCAAAAGAATTATGCTACCACTGAGAAAGAGTTCCTAGCTGTAGTTTTTGCTTATAATAAATTTAGGCATTATATTGTTGATTCTAAAGTTACTATTCATACTGATCATGCTGTTATTAAGTACCGTATGGAAAAGAAAGATGCTAAGCCTATGCTTATTAGATGGGTGCTTCTTTTACAAGAGTTTGATTTACATCTTGTGGATAGGAAGGGTGCTGAAAATCCTGTTGCTGATAATCTGTCTAGATTAGAAAATATCCTCGATGACCTTATTCTTGTTAATGATAGTTTTCCTAATGAACAGTTAGCTGCAATAAAAGTGAGCTCTCAAGAGAGTCCTTGGTATGCTGATTATGCTAACTTTATTGTTTCCAAGTATTTTCCTCCTACCTTTACAGCTCAGCAAAGAAGAAAATTCTTCTATGATTTGAGGCATTATTTTTGGGATGACCCACACTTATATAAAGAAGGTGTTGATGGTATTATGAGAAGATGTGTTCCTGAAAATGAAAAACAGGAGATATTGAGAAAATGCCATAGTAGTGCTTATGGAGGACATCACGCTGGAGATAGAACTACACATAAAGTTCTACAATCAGGTTTTTATTGGCCTACACTCTTTAAAGATGCTAGAAAATTTGTTTTATCTTGTGATCAATGTGAAAGGGTTGTAAATATCTCTATACGTAATGAAATGCCTATGAATTATTCTCTTGTTATTGATCCGTTTGATTGTTGGGGTTTTGACTTTATGGGTCCTTTCCCTCCTTCAAAAGGCTATACTCATATTCTTATTGATGTTTATTATGTTACTAAATGGATAGAAGCTATACCTACTAAAAGTGCTGATGGTGAAACCTCATTAAAAATGCTTAAAGATATTGTTTTCCCTAGGTTTGGTGTGCCCAGATATGTTATGACTGATAGGGGGTTCTCATTTTATTCATGGTGGTTTTAGAAAAACTCTTGCTAAATATTATGTTAATCATAGAATTGCTTCACCCTATCATCCTCAAACTAGTGGGCAAGTAGAATTATCAAATAGATAAATCAAATCTATCTTGCAAAAGACTATTAACAAATCCAGGAAAAATTGGGCAAAGAAATTAAATGATGCTCTGTAGGCTTATAGAACTGCTTACAAAAATCCCATGGGCATGTCTCCTTATAAAATGGTTTATGGAAAAGCTTGTCACTTGCCCCTAGAATTAGAACACAAAGCTTATTGGGCAGTGAAAGACCTAAATAGTGATTTTAAACTTGCTTGTGAGAAAAGGCTGCTTGACTTAAGTTCTTTAGATGAATGGAGGAGTGAACCATATGAAAATTCTAAGCTCTTTAAAGAGAAAGTTAAAAGGTGGCATGATAAGAGAATTATTAAAAGAGAATTTCATGTTGGTGAGAAAGTGCTATTGTATAGGTCTCGTCTCAGATTTTTTGCAGGAAAATTACTCTCGAGATGGGAAGGACCCTTTGTTATCGAAGAGGTATATCGTTCGGGGGCAATTAAAATTGTTTCCCTTGAAGATAACTCTTCACAAGTGGTGAATGGCCAAAGACTCGAGCATTATAGCTCCGGAGATCCTTATAATGAAAATGGTGATTGTATTCAAGCCATGATCCTAGAGGAATTTATTAGGAAGCATATTTCAGAAACTGCGGAGTCATTTTTTGAATAGGTAATAGTTTTGGTAAGAAAATGTTCGCGAAACATCTTGCAACCTATATTTTGCAGTTTTTAGAAAATGTGAAAAATTATGAGCCGGAAACGAGAGGGAGACGAAGCCCGGAGGCTCCACACCATAGGGTGGCGCGGGACCACCTCTGGCCGCACCATCCCATGGTGTGGGCGCCCCGGAGCCCCTCTCCAACTCATTTTCGACCTGGCCTTTCCTTTTGTTATGAAACTTTTTGCTATTTAATCCCCCGGACCCCCCGAGGTCCGTATATCGTTTTATCGTCGTGTTTCTGGTTTGAGCTGTTTCTGCCAGGATCTATTTTCAGTTTTATAAGCATCATGGCCTCCACCAACGACAACAAGGGGAAGGGACCCAAGGAAGATGATGTCCAAGACCTGAAGCCGGAGGAGGAGATCGAGAGTGGAGCTGAAGGAGATGTAGAAGAAAACCCACGAGTGCGCCCACGCGCCACCGTTGCAAGCATTGGGGTGGTGGCTAACCCCTTGAAGCTCAAGAGAAATGCGCAGATGAACACTGGAGGGAAGATCCCACACTACTCCCTGGCTTCGAAGACACCTGCTACGGGAGTCAAGAACTACTTCCACACATTATTTCATGATTATCAAAGCAAAAAAGTGCCCAATAGGGATTTTCCCTCTATGTGGGATATGAATCATTCTAACCATGCATATGAAGGAAGCTCTCAACCTAAGGAAGAGTAAGGGAAAAATCTTGGTGGCTGGGATTCACCGTCTGACAGGCATGCAAACTGTACTGATCGCACTACGGAGGTGATGCGTATGCTTATGTTCACGATTGAAGATCTGAAGAAATCTATTGATAAGCTCATCGAGAAGGATTCACCACCACCACCGAAGAATTGATTCATCATTGGTTTTGGCATCCCCTCGTCTTGTTCCAAGCTTGGGTGGAGTGTCGCGGTATCACATCACTATCTTTCATCTTTTTACCTTTTGAGTAGAGTTATATCATAAGTAGAAAGGTTATCATATAGGATGGTTTGCAACATGGAAGTGTCTCTCCCTAGTTGGTTATTGTTGTATCCGTTGGTGTGAGTTGCCGGTTTGAAATATTAATGAGAAGTTTCATCATTTACTTTCTAAGCACATTATTTCAGTTTTCAACTTTTGTCATATGGTTGAGCTTGCTATTAGTATTTGGTATCACTCTAGAGATCATGAAGTTAATCTAGTTGGTTTTGGCAAATTTGCTTGGGTCAGCAGAAATAATAATTTGAGTTGCTAGTATAAGAAAGAGGAATTTTTCTATTAGCTCATAAACTTAGTATTCACAAGTTAAGATCGTTTGTGCTTTCAAGGAAGATTGCATGATTGGTTTCATCATATGTATATTTGTTTGTTTTCCTTCAACTCTTATGCTTGCTACCCAGCCTTGCTAGCCAAAAACCCTGTACTGAGAGTGAATGCTTCTCATGCATCCAAACCTTAAACCCAAAACCTTGCCATTCGTGTCCACCATACCTACCTACATGTGGTATTTCACCGCCACTCCAAGTAAATTGCTCATGTGCTACCTTTAAAACCTTCAAATTACTCTGGTTTTGTGTTCCTGTTTTAGCTCATGAGGACGCAAATAGAGAATCTTTATCTCACTTGTTGATTGGACTCACACACCTGGACTAGTGGCTTCATCCTCTTATCCAAATGCTAGAAGAGCTGGCAGCGGGGTGCCCAACCCAAAATAATAATACAAACTCTCTTCACTCTTTTTGCCCCCGATTTATCAGTCAAAGCATAATTGTGTAAATAAAAGAGAAAGAGGGATGGCCTTCTATACCAGTTGCGTCCTTCTATGGGATCCGCTCTTGTGAGTCTAGTTGTCTTGTGACGTACTGTATTTTCTCTTTGCCATTCGTTGAGATAAATATACACCTGTCAAAATTTAGACACTCCTCCACGGTTTGTGATTGTTGGCAGGCACCCGAGGATTCGGTTAGCCATGGTTTGTGTAAGATGTATGGGAGGAGTGTCATGCATTTTATACCTCTGTTTATTAAAATAAAAGCTCTAGCACATGAGTAGTCAATGCTTCCCTCTGTGAAGGGCCTATCTTTTACTTTTATGTTGAGTCAGTAAACCTATTTCCTTTTGTCTCCAGCAAGCATTTGAGTTGTTGTGTTCACATCGTCTATATGTTGATTTATTTGTTTATCACATGCTTTATTATCTGAATGAATATTACTTTGAAAGCTATGAATCATTGTAAAAGAGTTGTTATAATTAAAGATGTTAAGCTCTACAATATAAACCTTGTTATAAAGACTTCACCTAAGATAAGTATAATTTCATTAAATGTTCTCTGACCAAGAACAAAGTTTGCCATTACCAATTTTGATTCTCTCTTTTGTATCTTTGTTTGTGACTCCCTTTACTTGTTTCAAGTTAAGTTATATGAGAGGAAGTTGATGTCTGTAATGATTGGTGCATAGGTAAATGTGATGCTTCTTGTCCGTATTTTATTTATCAACTCTTGACTCCATAAACCTGTGGTCATGTTTTCTGAGTTAAGTTTCGATTGGGGAAAAACGAGGTCTAAGCTTGGGGGGAGTTGATACGTCCATTTTGCATCACTATTTTATATCATGATTTTCTGTTATTCATTGATATATTTCATGTTATGATGTATCTCTTATGTTATTTTATCTTATTTTGCATGTTTCATAATTTTTGGAGAATAAACACCGGGACCAGAAATCTGATGGAAACAGCACCGTCGAGATACCATATTTCAGAAGATCAGAAGAAAGAAGGGGGACATCCGGGGGTTCCTAAAAGTCCCGAAGAGGATCACAGCCAGAAGGAGAGCTAGAGGGGGGGCCACCAGGGGCCCACACCTAGGGGTGGCGCGCCCCTTGGTCACGCCACCTAGGGGTGTGGCCACCCTGGCCCACCTCCGGGGGTCATCTTTGGCCTCCGACCCCGAGGGAACCCTAAGCCTCATTCCATCCTCGAAGAATTATTTCGCCGCCGCTCTGGGGCGGAAAACACCCGAGAGAGAAAAGCTCTCTGGGAGAGATAATAAAAAAAATACTAAAGGCGAAGGGAATTCTGTTGTACAGCTACATTGGTATAGTTACAAAGGTAACCGGTAGGTGACTGTTGAATCGACAGTAGTTACGAAAGGGGGAAATAGCTCAGTTGGTTAGAGTGCTGGTCTGTCACGCCAGAAGTCGCGGGTTCGAACCCCATTTTCCCCGCTCGATCTTTCTTTCTTTCTTCCTGAGGTCATACCTCTGCCACTTTACCCTTAGTTTCACTAAGACATATAACCCCATTCGGGTAAGAGGAGCAAGCAGTGGGGAACATCTATTTATATGCGTGTTAGCATCAACATCATCTTTTTGAAAGTCAATTATATCGATCCTCGGTGCTAGGTACTCAGGTAAGTCAATCGTTAGGATAGAACTAGAGCAAGTAAGCTCATCGCACTATCAAGTCAGTGCCATCGTCATATTAAGCAGTGGAGAAATCTGTCGGGGAAATTCCTCTCCGGAGAGGGGAAATCACCGCCATCGTCATCGCTCCGGGCATCATCAAGATCGTCATCACCACCAGCACCATCACCCTCATCATCCACCTTCATCCAGATGTAACAATTAGGGGCCTATATCGTTGTTTTGCATTAGATCTCTCTCCCGGTGTGGATTACTTGTTAGTAGTTGATGCTTGTGAGATTTATCGGTGTTTGCACTTTATGACCAGATTGTTATCATCCATTATATCACCTATGATTATGATCCATATGATGTTTTGTGATTAGTTCGTGTTGTTCTTGAGGACATGGGAGAAGTCAAGTTGTTAGTAGTGAAGTAATGTTGAATAATATTAATGTTTGATATTTAAGTTGTGGTGTTATTCCTCTTGTGGTGTCATGTGAACGTCGACTACATGATACTTCACCATTTATGGGCCTAGGGGAATGCATCGTGTATTTGGATACTAATTGTGGGGTTGCCTGAGTGACAGAAACCTAAACCTCCGTTAGGAAACCATTACACGAGGGAGCGTAGGATCCCGGAGTTTAAGGTTGTGGTTAGATTTATTTCTTAATTACTTTCTTGTAGATGCTTGCAAGGGGTATAATCACAAGTATGTATTATTCTTGGATGGGACGGTACATTAGCATAGATTCACCCACACAACACTTATCAAAACACCAAAGTTATTCAGCTGCATGGAACTAAAGCACTTGACAGAAACCTCCCGTGTGTCCTCGAGAATGTTTGTTAATCATAAGTAAATTCACCGGCTTGTCCTTTGCTGAAGAAAGGATTGGGCCACTCGCTGCAATTATTATTACTGCATTTTATTCACTTGCACTTTATTTATTTGCAATATCAAAAACCCCTACATCTGTTTTCCAGTATTTACAGTTATTCCTTCATCAAAACTGCTTGTCAACACCTTCTGCTCCTCGTTGGGTTCGACACTCTTATTTATCAAAAGTACTACGATACAACCCCTATACTTGTGGGTCATCAGTGTCTCTCCGTAAAAGATAAATAACATGTGTGGTGAACAAATTACAGATGGGCAATTGACAGAAACGAAGGCTGCACCGTAGTGCATATGCAAGACGTAAAGATTACAATGTGATTCATGCGGGCATTACAACAAAATACATAGACCGTCATCTAACTGCATCTATGTCTAATAATCCACCCTCCAAATATAATCTGAACAAATGTTGGGTATTAAATTGCTAGCAATAGATTATCGCCGTAAGAAAAGTGTGTAATGTAAACAATGTAAACTAGGTAAACACCGTTGTTTTCTCCCTAATAGAAACAACACACCCTCCATCCGTCACGTTTCTGTCACTCGAGCATAGATGCAAAGGAGGCATGAACCCACTATCGAGCATAAATACTCCCTCTTGGAGTTACTACCATCTACTTGGTGAGAGCGTCTACTAATAACGGTGAGCATGCAAGATCATAAATAACATAAGCATGAAGATAACATGATAGATTGATAATTAGAAGACATAGCATTCAACATTCATCAGATCCTAGCAAACACAACATGTAGCATTACATAAAGATGATCTTGATCATGTTAGGCAGCTTACAAGTTCTAAACATGAGGTACAAAGTGGAGAGAACAAGCATCTAGCTACTGTTATGGACCCGTAGTCCATGGATGAACTACTCACGCATCACTTAGGAGGAGGGCATGGTGGTGTAGACCCCTCCGATGATGAATTCCCCTCTCCGCAGGGTGCCAGGGAGAGCTCCAGAACCCTCCAGATCTCGGGATGACGATGATGGCGGCCTCGGGTGTTTCTCGGTAAAAAGTGGGATATCTTTAGGGTTTACGTCTCGGGGGGTATAAATAGGCGAAAGGGCAAAGACGGTGGAGGCCGGGGGGCCCACACCACCCCATGGCGCGGCGAGGGGGCGCCGCCCTATGGTGTGAGCCCCCTGAGGGCCCCCTCTGGGTCTCTTTGGGACTCCATGGAACCTGCGGGAATTCTAAGACTTTTGGGCTTCGAATTTTCGAATTCCGAGAATATTTCCAAAACATCTTTTCTGAAACTAAAAACAGCAGAAAACAGGGAACTCGCTCTATGGCATCTTGTCAATAGGTTAGTCCAAAAAGATCGGTAAAAATGACATAAAGTGTATAGTAAACATGTGGGAAACAATAAGAAAACAACATGGAACATCATAAATTAAGGATACATTTATGACGTATCAACATCCCCAAGCTTAGTTCCTACTCGTCCTCGAGTAGGTAAACGATAAAAACACATAATTTCCGAGGTGACATGCTACCAACATAAACTTGATCAACAATAATGTAAAAGCATAAGTAAGCTGGGATCATAGAACTTTAACACAATCATGATAAATATAAATTTAATAATAAAGCATAGCAATAACCTTGCATCATGAGAAGTAACTCAAATAAAAGATCATGAATAACAAAGCAATGAAAGATATACGTTTGTTTCAAGTATAGAGAAAACATGTCAAAGTGATATTTTGCTAGTCCTTAAGAGTGGGGCAAAACATAAATTCCAGGACACCTTCAAAGTTCATGAGGAAGACTAGAACAAATATTAGAGAACAAGCAATAACACATCATGAATCAATCAATAATGTTTCTGAGACAAATGCACATAAAACTTAGAATGGAAACTATCCTCTCTCAATTGTGCATAAAGTTAGAAGATGGAGACTCAATGTAAAAGTAAAAGAAAGGCCCTTCGCAGAGGGAAGCATGGATCACTCATGTGCTAGAGCTTTTATTTTATTAAACAGAGGTATAAAAAACTTGACACTCCTCCCAACCATCTTTCATAAACCGAACTCTCGGGTGCCTGCCAAAAATTACATACCGTGGAGGAGTGTATATATTTTAAGAGAGGTGTATGCCTACGTCAACGAATGGTAAACAGAAAATGCAGTACGTCACAAGCCAACTGGACTTCACAAGAGCGGCTCCCATAGTAGGACGCATCTGGGTAGAAATTCATCCCTCTTTCTCTTTTGTTTACACAGTTATGCTTTGACTGATAAATCAGGGGGAAAATAGTGAAGAGCATTTGTGTTATTAATTTGGGGCTAGGCACCCTGATGCAAGCTCTTCTATCATTGGATAAGCGGATCAAGCCAATAGTCCACACTACTAGGGAAAAGGTTACCCGTGTCGCACCAATTTTCTTATCCGTGACGCACCGGGGCGCGTCACGGCTATCACGCCGCGCCTATGGGTTTAGCCGTGACGCACCTAGCGCCTATTTATACCCGTGACGCACGGTGGTGGTGCGCCGCGGCTACTTCTAGGCGCGTCACACCTAACCTCTCAGGTGCGGTACGGCTACCCTTTTTGGTGGGTCACGGCTATAATATGCTGTATTTTTTAAAATAAGCAGTACCGTATTTATACAGGTATATACAGCTCAAATACAGAAGAATATCAGTAGACAAAATACAGAAGAATATCAGTACCTCAAATACAGCAAAATGACAGAATAAAGTTTCATAGCAGAAATATTCTCGAACAATAGTCAGATGGAAATTATTTTTTGTTCTAATTTCAACAAACTCCAACAATATTCTCGAACAAATATTACATAGTCTCAAAAACAACCATACTACTAATAAATCCAGGAGTTAGTCAGATGGAAATGATTTTTTGTTCTAATTTCAACAAACTCGTCATCTATCTAGTGGGCTGATGTAGTCGATGACCATCATCATGTCCAAGTTGGGGATGTCACTATTCCTCATGGTGATCAAAATAGCTCGGCCACCCTCCATACCAACTCTTGCGGAATGGAACTGCCTCCATGTTTGAGAGTTGAGGATGACGCGACCATCAGCATTATCCCTGGTGATCGGAACTACGGTGACATTTCCTGATTCTCCACGGCGTACTTCAATGGTACCTTTATGCTCCATGCCAGCACTGTCCGCTACCGCCATAGGTATTTTCTAGAACACACAATTCCAAAAAAGAATAAAAGCACAATGTCACATACCGGCCACATTATAACATAAGCAACTATAGGAATAAGAAAGTGTTAAGAAACTTACCATGACATGTCCATTGGAGATATTAGTGTTGGTGATGCGATGCACGAAAGGGACCCCGATGTAGCTATCTATCTGGGCTAGTTTCTGAAGGACTCGGTCCTTCTCAAGCTCGCTAAGATTGGCTCTTTGAGCAACCACCACATGTTTCCATGGGTCCTCCTCGTCCATATCATCCTCATTGTCCATATCATCCTCATTGTTCCCAATTTCCTCCTCAGTACCGCCATCCCCGCTCGCAATCCCGCCCATATACAGAAGTACGATACGAGGTTGCGGTCCTGCCATAGAGAAGTGAATGTAATCACCTCCGCTTAAATTATAGGTGGCGATGATAGACCGCAATTGTTCCCCGTAGAAGTAGGTCTTCTTTCTTTCTTCACTCCAAGAATGTAAATGGTCCCGTGAACATCGAAATCCACGTTATTGCCTACTAACTCGTTGAACTCTTCCCGAATATTGCATGGTACAATCTAAAAAAGAAATATAAAAGAATCTTTTGTTAAGAAACATACCAATCTAAGCTGGATAGTAAAACGAAAGAACACAAGTTGCAAGTTAACATAAAAATAATCGTTTGTTAAGTACCAAAGAATCAAGGTGACCGTCGTGGAGCTGAAGCATAAAAGAAGACCCGGTGAATCGTCCTTGGGCACATAGGGACCGACATACTTTGCAAGCCATGTTCTATTAAATTAAGAAAGTAGACATAGAGGTTAGAGGAGCATAGCTATTATCTAGCAAACAGTATACATTAGTATTAGAAAGGCAGCCAAATGAACAGAAAATGTTTATTTGAACACAAACTTGACAAATACCCGATACTGAAAATGTACTATAAGTATGACCTACCTTGGAAAAACAGAGCATGGAAACAACTCATTATGCAAAAAAACTTACAACAAAACCTATAAAAGGCTAACAAAACCTATCTTGAATGCCTACAGATGCTTATAGAAACACAAACTTGCATGCCTACAGGTACCATTTAAGAGAACATTGTATGTAACTATGTTCGGCTGTATCCCATGATCACTCATATATATTAGGAATTTCTGAGACATGTCATTTCGGTTTACTTTGCACCAGCCATAAATTAAAATAGTGTACATCTTTTCATTTGGTTCATATTTGTATTTTATTTTATTAAATATCTCCGCAGCAACCTGCAAAGGCGTTAAAATTGCCAGTGTATACATTAGTATTATCAGTGGCACCAAACAAGGTACATAAAGTAGACTAGAATTGTGTGACATCTGACTATTTGCAATTCAAACATGTCCAAAGATGGAGACACTATTTTCTTAACAGGTATTTCTATTTCGTCTAAAACATACCTCTAACAACTTTCTAGCACACCTTAGTTGTCTAAAAAGTGGGAAGGTAGAACTTCAAGGCAAACCAAAAGCATTAGAATGCATGAACTTAATAAAGCTGATAGATTCTGGCATCACATGTGTTACATGCCCAAGAAATAAGAAGTGCTTTTCTACTGATAACTGATGCTACCCATACTGATATGCTGAGGACATGAGGGCATTCTCCACCCAATCACAATTAGCACGCCAAATTACCGCAGTTCCGTATGAGAGCTTCATGCGCATGTTTACTCCTTAATTTCATTAAAGAAAACCTAAACCCTTGTTTGACTATTTCACCTTACAAAACATTCATCAGCCTAGAAGCAGCAGCAGAAATTTCATCCTAGCAGCAACAACATCCTAGCAACAACAGCAGCATCCTAGCATCAACAACATCATCTAGCAATAGTAGCAGCATACTAATAGCAACATCATCCTAGCAGCAGCATCCTAGCAACAACAGCATCCTAGCAAATCATAGTGCCATGACTATAGCAGTATGTACTCCTATCAAAAAGGATGAAGGTTGAAACATCAAGTAAGTAATAGGGGCACAAAATAGAATGAAAGCTCAAACTTCATGACACCAAAACCAAATACTCAACCAGCTCGACCTGTTAATTCTGCTTGCAGCTACCAAACACTCATAATTGCAGTAGCAGCTACAAGGCTGCATAATCTGCAGGAGCAGAGAATGAAAACACCAACAGCCTACCAGGCTGCATAATCTGAACAACCTAAATAGCAACAATTTCAAACATCAAACTAGGGTTCGATCTTTGGCTCTCCTCCTAACCCAGCACTACCTGAACAACGAAGAACAACGAGGGGGGCTAGGGTTCGATCTCTGGCCTAGGGTTCAATCGGTTTCAGAAACAAGAACAAGAAAAGGATAGGAGGGATGGAGGAGGGGCTTACCTGGGGCTCGGTGTGGTCGTTCACGTTGGGGAAGTAGGGGAAGAAGATGGCGGCCTTGGCACTCCTGCAGGTGGACGGCGTCGAGGATGGTTGCCCGGCTCCTCCTCGTCCTGGATGGTGGCGGCACGGATCCTCCTCGTCCTGGATGGTGGCGGCACGGTGGCTAGAGGGGGCTAGAGGGGATGGGGAAGCGGCGCGACGGTGGCTAGAGGGGCAGCGACGCGGCGCGGTTCAGATGTATCGAGCTAGATTGGAAGAGATGGGGAAGAAGGGGGGAACGGCCCCGTCACGTGCTTATAGAAGGGGATAACCGTGACGCACCGCAGAGAGGTGCGCCGCGCCTTTCTCACATAGCCGTGACGCACCAGTGGCTCGGTGCGTCGCGGGTATGCCTCGGAGGCTCGCCACCCCGGCCCCACACAAAGGCGCGACGCGCCGTCTGTTTGGTGCGCCGCAGGTAAGGCTATAGGCGCGACGCACCAAACCGTGGTGCGCCACGGCTATTAGGCGTGACGCGCCGTATTGCTGGTGCGTCACGGGTATCATCACTCCTACATCTGTTTTCCTAGTAGTGACAGGGTGTGAAAGTCCAATCAATAAGTGAGATAAAGATTCTCCATTTATGTCCTCATGATCTAAAACAGGAGCAAAAAACGGGAGTAATTTTGAAAGTTTTAAAGGTAACACATGAGCAATTTACTTCAGAGTGGAGGTTAATTACCACATGTAGGTAGGTATAATGGACACAATGGGAAAACTTTGTTTTTTGGGAGTTGGATGCACGAGTAGAGCTCATACTCAGTACAGGTGGAGGCTAGCAAAAAACCGGGAGCGGCAAATAAAGAGAGCATAAGAGCCATAATCATGCATAGCGACATAAACATCATTAATCAAAGCATAAGTGGTACCAAAAGTTCAAAAACTAAATGATCATGGAGGTTATTCGTGACTGGTTCATAGCCATAAACATGGTGTGAGCATGCGCCAAGTCAACCAAATAAAACATTCAAATGAGAACACACAAATTTATGCTTCAATGACAAGAAAAACTCATGATTCTTTCAATGGCACATTAGACACTCTCATCTATTTGAAGCTAATCATGCTACTAAATAACCACAAGGCTTTAGAACTAAAATAACATCTAGCATGATATGAAAAATTCAAGCCATAGTCTATACAAGCTTCTACTTGCACCATTAAAAATTCTACAAGCACCATAAAAAACATGCTTTAGAAAAAACTCTCTAAATTCTACATCAGGCAAACATGAGAGGACTCACATAACACTACTAAATCTAACAGCTCTGAACAAGAGATGCAATGAAAACGAGAGCTAAACATGAATTTTTGCAGCAACTAGAAGAAAAACTAAGAATACTAGCATAGAAAGTATTCAAACGAAAAAGCGGAGCGTGTCTCTCTCCCAAACAAAGAATGCTAGGGTCCAACTATATTGTTTCAGCAAGGAAAACAAAGGAAAACAAAATAAAACAAAAGAAAAACAAACAGACGCTCCAAGTAAACTTCATATGATGTGACCGAATAAAAATATTGTTTCACGAGAAGTGACCTGATAGATACTAGATGAAGAAGGGGATGCCTTGGGAATCCCCAATCTTAGATGCTTGAGTCTTCTAAAAATATGCTTGGATGAACCACCTGGGCATCCCTGTCGAGACATCGTAGTAGTTTTCATAGACGGGGGTGCCATGAGACTACGGTAGAGACGTGGGGTAACGGGATCGCGTGGTAGACAGTAAACACAGGATTTACCCAGGTTCGATACGTCGCGACAGTACGACGTGCCTACTCCTGCACTTCTCACTAATCAGGGCTAAAGCCTGGAAACAGGATTACAATGTGAGGTTTTGGATCTAGCTACTCGCAGAGGATCAACTTCTCAGCGAGTTGGCCTATAGCTTCTCTGTTATTCGTTCTTTTGTTTATCTCCCGTCCGGCTTTATATAATAGCCGGATTAGGGCTTACAGAATAGGAAACCTAGAAGACTACGGTAACTATAAATTGGAAAGTAAGTAATCCGTCTTCTCCTCCAAGCCAGATCACACGAGCCGTGATCCGGGTTCTTCTAGAATCCGGCTTCTGTGCGTCAAGTTACCGGGCCGCCCAATGGACCATAGCCCACTACCACTTGGGCCACCCTGGTAACCAGGCACTTTCACTACCATCTTATATACCCCTATACGGTATATATCCGACAGTAGCCCCCAAGAAGGATTAAAACTCTGATTTGCCGTTTTTCGCCAAATGTGCTTTGTCCGAGAAATTTTAATCAGCAGTCTTGATTCTTCTTATTCTTCTTCTTTTGAAAGAGATGGTAACGTGAAACTCGGAATCCTAAAAATCCGGCTTTTCTCTCACGATCCTTTGTGGAGAAGGAACTTCTTACGTCAGTGCACTTAATCATGCTGACGTAAGGGACGTTTGGGTTTTACGCGAAAAACCCAGTAACATATCTCTGACAGATTCTCACGGGAAACAAGGAGATAACCATCATTACCCTGTCGATTCATTTCCCGGATTTTCCGGCGAGTGACACGCGTTGATCATCCAACGGTCAAAATAGCCGTTGGCACGTATCTTGACGGATTTCTGGCTATAAATAGCCGTCTTCGTCCTCGTCAAAAACCTTCCGCACTCTCACTGTCCACGCCATTGCCGCGCACAAGCTCCCGAGCGAAGAACCATCCCGAGCGCACGAACGCACCCAGAGCACGAGCGCAACGCGCCGCCACCAAATGGCAACCTCGCCATCGTCCCCCACTCGCTCCGCCGCGCTCACCGTCGACGACATCATCAACGACCTGGATCCGCAACTTGGATCCCCAAAGCACGCCGGCGACGAGCCGGAAAAGACCGCGGCCTCTGCGGCGGGCGGAGAGGATCTTTCCGCCGCCGCGAACGCTGCGGGCTCGAGCTCCGCACCTTCCCCGCCGTTGGCTCCCGAAACGGCGGAGGAGAAGATCTTATCCCGTGGCGATGAGCACTCCGCTACCGGAGCCAACGAAGAAACAGAGTTTGTCGGCAACTGGAGTCCGAGTAATACTCCTCTCGTCCTTCTTCAGCGGATGTCAAGGGAGGGATTAATAGCTAAAGGAAAATGGCGGAACTCGGAAGGTGAACCCGAGCCCAAGCCAAAAGACGGAGAACGCGTTCTCCTTACCTCTCATATCGCGAGAGGTATGGGTTTTCCTCCTTCCGCCTTTTTCCTAGACGTCCTTAACTTTTATGGCGTTCAACCACATAACCTTTCTCCGAACTCCATCCTCTATTTAGCCAGTTTCCAAGCCCTTTTCGAAGGATATCTCGGGATAACTCCTAATCTAGATTTCTGGCAATATTGCTTTGAGGTAAAACATAACATCACAGATGGTATTTCGCCTATCTGTGGAACTATATCTTTCACCTTTCGGAAGTATAGAGAGGATTGGTACCCAAAGATAAAAATGCCGGAACCTGCCCAATCTTGGCTGGGTTCTTTCTTTTACCATCAGGACATTCCATTCCCAGGCAAAGAAACCGGGGTTCCTCCATTTTTTAATTCTGCCGCCACTCCTCGTGAGAGTTGGACAGTTGCAGCAGTAGAAATATTGCCGGAAAACCTGATGAAGATAAAGCGGCGCATCACCAAGCTTACTTCCTCTCAGCCTTCTTTGACTCGGAAGGACACCGTTTTATGCTGGTTCGGACGTCGTATCCAACCTCTCTCCTTTCGTTCCCGGCTCCTTTGCGAATACAAAGGACCAGAAGATAGCATGAGAGGAACAGATAAGGCTTATACCGAAAATGATTTTATAAAACGACTTCACCAACTGGTCGCCACCAGCGGTCAGATTGAAGAAAATCTGGCGATTTATCACGTGGAGAATCTGGCCCCTAAGGTATTTATACTTTCCTTCAGATTAGCTTCTTTTTCTGACCTTCGACATAACGTGAGTTCTTTCCTAGTTCAATGAACTTGAAGGAGCTGATCTTGCTTCCGACATCGAGCTTAGCGAATTACATTCTAGCTTTTATAATGATCGGAAACGTAAAAAACAGGCGACTTTCGGCAAGACGGTGACTGTTGATGGAATTCCCATCGCCACATCCAGGTATTTTACTGGAGCCTCCCTAATCGTCATTCTCCTTTGGTTTTTCGAAATTTTTAACCCTCGGATATTCTTCTTTCAGTCTTGCCCCAACTCCTCTGAAGACAAAGAAGTTGAAGAAACATAAGACTACTATCATAGAAGAGTCTTCTTCTGCGACCATGGGCCTGAGGGGGAGAACAGAAACATAGACGGGTGGAAATCTTCGGTCATCTGTTGGAAACGAACCCATCTCCAATTTGGATAGTAACATCCGGATAAAGGAAGAATCGTTCGACGACCTTGGATATATTCGTCCGGAGGCTAAAAAATTCTTCGCTCCTGCCCCTCTAATCCGCCCTTGGCCACAAGGCGGATTAGTTGTTCGCAATGATATCATATTTTCCCCTCGCCAGGTCATACAAGATGGCCTTCATCACGTTGGGATTCTTTTCTCGGAATATGCCAAAGAATTCAACGAGACCTTGGCCGACTTGCGAGAAATGAGCCAGGTGATACTTCTAGCCCCCAAGCATTAAGTTGAAAACCTGAGTTCTTCTTAATGTTTCTTTGTATCATTGTTCATACTTAAGCATTTGGCTTTCATTTCCGTGTTTCAGCATTCCGCAGATGCCATAAACTTGGAAGTTTTTAAGAAGCTTAATCTCAAGAATAGAGAAGTTAAAACCCTTCAATCTATTATTGAGTTAAAAAGCAACGAGCTGGCGTCATCTCAGCTACAATTATCGGAAACAACAGGTATTTATTCTCTGCAGTTTTTATCCAGATAAATTTTTTCCAGAATTTTTATAAACTCGAAATGTTTTTCGTGCCCTCTAGCTGCTTTAGCTAAAGCCAAAGAATTAGCGGAGGACGCCATCAATGCATCTCGACTCCGTGCAGAAAACTCGAGCCTTCGCAAGGAGCTTATGAAAGTTCAAGAAGACCTGGAAGCCAGTAATCTGGCCCTTGGGATTGCTCAATCCAAGGCTTCTTTGCAGGCGGCGGAAGATAAATCTATTATCCATGATTTGGAAAGTATGCTATTCCCGCGCATGAAAGAAGGCACCGAAATTGACAAGGTTCTTGGTAAGTTAATTCCTTTTACCAATTTCTCCATGTCTTATTTTCCGTGTTTTGTCGCCTAACCTTTTTTGGTTGCTTTTGTTATCAAAACAGGGAATATTCCAGGAATTTCTCAGATTGAGAAAATCCGAGCTTTTGGGGAGGTATGGAATGCAATCAGAAATGCAGGAATGCAATTGATTAACAAGTTCCTTCCCACAAGTACTATAGAATTCTCGGAAGTTTACAAACTTCCGGGTGCCATCATGGAGGTTGCGGGATCGAAGAAATCCATCCTACGCTCCGCCGCACGAGGTGGTGCGCGCATGGCCCTAGGCCTTATGCGTCTGCATTATCCTGATGCGAAATCTTGGCGCGTGGCATCTGGTGTCCCTCAAGGGTATACGGAAAATCAGCGAACCGCCATCTTTGATGAAGTCAAAGTTCACGCCACCAAGATTGCTTCCATGGTTAACATTTCTATCACTTATGCAGAAGAAAAGGTTCCTGCAGCCCCCGAGGATGAAAGCAGCGAGGAAGACTCGGATGTTTGAAGGACTGCACTTGACCTGGATGGTGGATTTGTATAATAGGAGCACTATATCTATAATGTAATTCATATTGTAATGCTTCTATTTCGTTTGTCAAAACAAGAACTCCGCCTTTTGCAGCTTTGAATTATGAAATTCCTTGCAAGATTGTCGGGTTTAATTATTCCTTTATCTTCTAAGTTTTCTGGCATATGTGTTTTAACTGTCTGTAGCGTTTTGAAAAAATGGCTCAGTAGTATTATGAAGCATCATGCTGAGTAACTGGATATAACCAATCAGTTCAAACTCAGAAACATGGATCATACTAAAGACAATTTTTTACAAACTAGATTCAGTGACCCAACACACATTCGATCAGATAATGCCTAGAGAATTTTAAGGAACTTTTTTGAAACTTGGGCACGCAGGCACAATCCGAGTTTCCTTTAGCCATTAGCAGGCTGAAATCATTCAGTTTTTTAACGCCGAGCACGCAGGCACAATTCGGGTTAACATTGAGTATTTTGTAAGATCATTGGGAAATAGATAAGGTGGAATCATGCTTTGTACTATAGTGAACTTGTAAAAACATGGATATCAGAATTCCGACGACTTTATTTCATGATCTCAAAAGATGTTTACATAGATATTGAACTAAGTATAGAAGGGACGTAACTGCTAGATGCTCCAAGGCCTCTTTGTCTCTCCTAGCTCATCATCTATCTTTCTCTTTCTTTTGCGATTCGGCTTCTCGGGATCATCTTCCGTATCTCGAATGTCGACAAGATAGTACGATCCATTCTTCATGGCTTTACTTATGACAAATGGTCCTTCCCATACTGGGGATAATTTATGCTTCCTTTGCTGCACGAGCCTCAGCACTAGGTCACCTTCTTTAAAAGAACGATGCCTGATTTTCCGACTATGGTAACGTCGCAAACCTTGCTGGTAAATGGCGGATCTTTGAAGCACAAGCTCTCGTTCCTCTTCTAGGAGATCAACGGCATCCTGTCGTGCTTCTTCGGCATCTGATTCGTCGAAATCTTGCACTCTTGGACTATCATGGATCATGTCTGTTGGGAGAATAGCTTCCGCGCCGTAAACTAGGGAAACGGGGTTTGCCCAGTCGACCTATTTGGCGTCATTCGAATACTCCAAATCACGGAAGGTAGCTCTTCTACCCATGCTCCGGCCGCTCTGTGAAGAGGAGTTTCGAGTCTTGGGCGTATTCCTTGCAGGATTGAGCTATTCATTCGCTCAACCTGTCCATTGGATTGCGGGTGTGCCACAGATGCTAGATCTAGGCGAATTCCCATTTGTCGGCAATATCTTGCCAACTCTCCGATGGAGAAATTTGTCCCGTTGTCGGTTATTATGCTGTGTGGAACACCGTATCTCATCACCAAGTCGATGATGAAATTTCTAGCAGTTGCACCATCCAGCTTTTTGATGGGTTTGGCCTCCACCCATTTGGTGTACTTATCCACTGCTACTAGCAAATGAGTAAGTCCGCCTCTTGCAATTTTGAACGGTCCCATCATATCTAGCCCCCAGACCGCAAACGGCCACGTAATTGGGATAGTTTTAAGAGCTTGGGCCGGCAAATTAGTCTGTTTGGCGTAGTATTGACACCCTGCACATGTATTAACTATGTGCTCAGCGTCTGTCTTGGCTGTTAGCCAGAAAAACCCCGCTCGGAGTGCTTTCTTAACTATGCTTTTTGATTGAGCATGATGTCCGCAATATCCGGCATGGATTTCTTCCAGTATTTCTCTTCCTTCTTCTGGTGAGATACACCGCACAAAGATTTCGGAAGTACTGCGTTTATACAGGCAGTTATCAATTACCGTGTATCCTTTGCATCGACGCTGTATTTGTCTTTTCAAGACTTCATCTGCTTCTTCCGGGTACTTCTGATTAACTAAGAAGTTTAAATATGGAATCGTCCAATCTGGTCTAACGAGCATAACTTCAATGGATTCGGAAGCCAGAGGATAATCAACATCTCCACCTTTTATGGATGGCTCATGCAAGTGCTGAACAAATACCCCTGGTGGTAGAGTTTTTACCCTTTCTGATCCCATGCGGGCTAACGCATCCGCGTTCCAGTTTTCCTCCCTTTTGATGTGCAGTACCTCGAACCCAAAGAAACAAATGGCGAATTCGTCCACCGTTCTTCTGTATTCGGCCATTATAGGGCTTTTCGCGTCCCAAGTTTGGTTAAGCTGATGCTGTACCAAATCCGAGTCTCCATAGCACAAGATGCGCTTTACTCCTATTTCCTTTGCAATATGCAAGCCATGAAGCAGAGCTTCGTATTCTGCCACGTTATTACTGGCGTTGAAGTGTATTTGCAATACGTATTCCATTGTATCGCCTTTTGGGGATTTTAAGACTACACCAGCTCCAGCGCCCTCCTTCATCTTGGATCCGTCAAAGTGCATGATCCAATACTCGGACTCTGGCATTAGTGTTTTCTCCATTGCTTCCGTCAAGTCGGCGACGAAGTCTGCCAAAACCTGGGATTTTATTGCCGTCCTTGGCTGGTACTTAATGTCGAAGGTTGCTAGCTCGATACCCCATTTGGCTACCCGGCCAGTTGCCTCCGCATTGTTTATTATATCCCCTAGTGGTGATTTACAAACCACTGTTATGGAATGCCCTTGGAAGTAATGGCGCAGTTTTCTAGATGCGAAAAACACACCATATGCCAGTTTCTGATAATGTGGGTACCTTTGTTTGGATTCGGAGAAAACTTCGCTTATGTAATATACCGGATGCTGATCTGGTATGCTTTTTTCATCCTTCTTCTGTTCCACAACAATTACGGCACTAATAACCCGGTTTGTAGCCGTAAGGTACAGTAACATGGGTTCTTTGTCTTTTGGGGATGCCAAAATCGGAGCATTCATCAAAGTTTCCTTTAGTTGGGTTAACGCTTGCATCGGCCTCTTCTGTCCATTCAAATTTGTCGGGTTTCTTCAGCAGCTTGTAGAGTGGTAGGGCTTTATCCCCCAGCCGACTAATAAATCTGCTGACGGCAGCGGCGGAACCCGTCAATCTTTGGACATCTTTTACGCACGTAGGCTTCGAGATGTTCAAGATGGCTTTTATCTTTTCCGGGTTAACTTCTATTCCTCTGTGAGAAACGATAAAACCCAGAAGTTTTCCTGAGGGAACCCCGAATACACACTTAGATGGATTTAACTTCATCTTGTAAGTGCGCAAGTTTTCGAAAGTTTCTCGCAGATCCTCAAGGAGTGTATCTTTTTCCTTGGTTACGACAGCAATATCGTCCACGTAAACATGGACGTTTTTGCCAATCTGACTATGCAAACAACGTTGCATGCAACGCTGGTAGGTTGCACATGCGTTCTTCAGGCCAAATGGCATGGTTACGTAATAATACGTCCCGTATGGGGTTATGAAAGAAGTCTTAATTTGATCTTCCTTTTTCATGCGTATTTGGTGGTACCCGGAGTATGCATCAAAAAGCACAAAAGCTCAGAGCCTGCAGTGGCATCTATTATTTGATCGATTCGCGGTAACGCAAACCTATCTTTTGGACATAATTTGTTCAAGCCTGTGTAGTCTATACACATTCTAAGAGCAGTAGTGTCTTTCTTCGGTACTAATACCGGATTTGCGGACCATTCAGTGTGGATTACTTCCTGGATGAAATCTGCTGCTAAAAGCCGGATAATTTCCTTGCCAATAGCCTTCCGTCTTCTTCCGTCAAATCGACGGAGACCATGTTTGACGGGTTTTGATCCTGGAATTACCTTGAGCTGGTGCTCAGCAAGTTCCCTGGGTACGCCTGGCATGTCAGCTGGACACCAGGCAAAAATATCCCAGTTCTCACGGAGGAACTTGATGAGCTCGCCTTCCTATTTGTCGGTCATCCCAGTCCCTACAACGACGAATTTTGTCGGATCTTTGGGATCTAGGATTACCTGTCTTGTATTCTTGGACGCCTTGAAGCTGTCTGTTGGCTTCCGGGTTTCTTTTCCTGCCGGCATTTCTGTCGGCGATACCTCCTTGGCTAATTCCTTCAGTTCTTCCTTTGCTATGACTCTCTGAGCGCAAAGGGCGTTTTCTTTCTCCAACTCATTTGCTAGCTTAAAATCACCAGCTATGGTGATTACTCTTCCTTTGGGTCCTGGCATCTTCAGCTTGTTATAAATATAACAGGATCTTGCCATGAATTTGGCGAAAGCTGGACGTCCGAGTATTGCGTGATACACGCTTTCGAACGACACTACTTCGAAGGATACTTTTTCCTGCCGGAAGTGATCTTTATCTCCGAAGGTGAGATCTATGGAAATTTCTCCTAGGGATCGTGCTTGTCTGCCAGGAACAATGCCGTGGAAGTGTATGTTGCTGTAATTGAGCTGGGACTCGGAAATCTTCAGATGCTTCAATGTATCCAAGTACATTATGTTAATGCTGGATCCTCCATCCAGCAGCACTCTTCTTAGCCTAGTGTTCTGGACAATAGGGCTTACGACAAGAGCTTGTGTGCCGGGTTCAGGGATATTCCCGGGATGATCAGACTGATCCCAGGTAATTGGTGTGTTGGAGTACTTCAAGAATTTCGGGGTTGCCGGAACAACCGCGTTTATTTCTCGAAGTGTTCTTTTGGGCACCTTTGTTGACGGAGTTGCCAGGAATGTTAGCATTGCTTCTCCATCAACTCTCGGAAATTTGGGTTCGCCATTTCGCTGTTGCTCCTGGATTTTTTCATCAGTGTCCGATTCACTGTCTTCTTTTTCAGCTTCTGGCTTTTGTTTGGTGGGTTTCCTTTTGGAACCCTTCCCCTTATTTCCGGATCCTGCACTGCCTTTCATGTGCTTATTCAGCCGCCATAGTGCGTTTGTATGGGTGGGTTTCCCAAATTGTGAATGGTGGACACAAGGTTCCGACTTAATCCTCTCCCACTCCTCTGGAGTGTAATTGATTGGATCTGGGCTGCGTCCTTTCCACTTATTCCCTTTTTCACTTCCAAAGGCTATGTTGACCTCTTTGGGTTTTGTCGTTGTTTCTGGGGTTCCTTTTTTGTCAGAACGAGGAGTTTTCTTAGAAAGTATCAGTGATTCGATATTACCCCCTCTTGCTCTGATGTCGTCTTCAGCTGCAGCATGTTCGTTGGCAGTTGTAAGCATAGATCCGAGATCTTTGTGCTGTTTGGAACCAACCATGAACGGTACAAGTCCGGGTTTTAGGCCATTGACGAAAGCATGCATTGCTTGTACGTCAGTTACTCCAGAACAACTATTCTTCATTGTCGTCCATCTGGAGATGAAATCCACGTATGGTTCATCCTCGAATTGGGTGCAACGGTTCAGCTGGTTGATGCTGTTCGGGCGTTTGTATGTTCCCCGGAAATGCTGAGTAAATACTCGAGCCATATCATCCCAGCTATCGACAGTTCTTGATGGTCATCCATTGATCCAATCTCTGGCTCCATCCAGTAACATTAGGGAAGAAACTTGACAGCTTCCAGGTCTGTCCCATTGTTGATCTGGACGGCTGTATAATAGTCTGAGAGCCAGGTGTCCGGGTTTGTGCTGCCGAAATATTTTTGCTAGGTTGGACCAACTTTGGCGAAGCCAGAATGCAGGGTTATCCTTCGGATCCTGTCAGTGAAAAACTTAGGACCGAAGTATAGGTCATCCTTCTCCGCTCTATCAAAGTGCGCGGAATATCTTCCGCTGAATGGACAGAAGGGGATCTACTCCTTTCTTTTCCATTGTTGCGCGGACGTGCTTTTCCGGGATTGTACCTATCTCTTCCATGATCACGTCCTTTTGGATTAGGCGGAGTCCTGCTCCTGTGCCTTTCTTTATCCTTAGGGGGTGTCCGGGATCTCTCACGTCTGTGAGGTGTATCGTATCTTCCGGCTTTCTCAGCTGGGTTTCTCGGAGGTGGCATTGTTTTGCCGTCATTCCGGTATTTTTCTTCCCGATCGTGGGGTCTAAATCCACCTTTCGGGGGATGGGATCCGGTTAGGGACGCTTCATCCCTATTGTCGGCGTTTTTCATGTCTTTTCTCGGATCCTCTTTTTTATCCTTTGAATTGTCTGAATCTCCAGGTTCCTCTGGTCCAGGTGCTCCAGCGGCGCAAGTAGCTTTTTTGCATAGGGCGGAGTTATCCTGCAGTCTTCCTGATCGCTCTTGGGCCCGCTGTTGTTGTTGCAATGCTTTTCCTAGGAAAGCATACACCCCTTGAAGTTTTTCACCGTTGGAGTACAGATCATTGTTCAGGATGGCGAACGCTGCTTCCGCGTTTTCTGCTGCGGTTTTATAAATTGGTTCGCCTCTGGCATCTTTGCCGTTTACCTGCTTTTGCCAAGATGGGTTGTGAAACCTTTGTTTTGGCAGCAGTACTTCCGGTCTTACGATTCTGGGTAACCTTGTAGGTTTAATGCCAGATCTATTCTTTCTCTCGTACTCCTCTATTTCTTCCTTCATGAGCTTAATGTCATCCTGGGTTTTCTGGAGGTGTTGCCGAGATCTGAGTAGATGTTGCTGTTGCCTTTGGAAAGCTTGCCTCCTGGCTTCCAACATCTCAGGGGGTTCATTTGCTCCCACTGGCGTTTGCAACAGCTCTTGCTCTTCCTGTTCCGTCATTGGCGGAACAAGGATTTCTTTGATTTTCTTCTCCGCAGTCTTTGCTCCGCTAGCATCTCCTACTTCCAGGTTTTCATCAGCTTGATCAGCTGATTTTTTCTTCCGGATTTTGTATTGGAGTTTCTTAGCAGCACGATGCTTTTTCTTGGAAGAGGGAGGCTTTTTGACAGGCTCATCCTCTGTCAATTCCTTGACATTGGGAAATACCGGAGAAGTTTCTCCGTCTTCTCTCTCTTCCTCTGGCGGAGGGGTTTTAGGGCTTTCCTGGCTGCCGGCGTCCGTGGTATCAGCCGGTTTTGCCATTAGCACTTCATGGAACCCCTCTTGAAAAGATTTAACTTTCCTTTCGAAGGCGTCCGCGTCTTCGTCTTCGGAATCAAAATCCTCTGATCCGGTTTCCGCCTCTAATCTTGCCTCAATGGCGGCTAGTACGGATTCTGCTTCCGAGTTCATCGTCTCGTTGACGGATGTCGGATCTTCCGCCTGTATGACAGGTGTCGGGTCTTCCGTTGCTGTGACGGGTGTGTTTTTGTCTGCCTCTTGCACGGGATTTACGTCATCCGTGTTTTCGGCGACTTCGGACTGCACCATGCCGATAGAGTGTGTGTCACTTTTTTGTCGGCGATCTGAGCAGAATCCGGTATCATAGTCATCCTCGACTGGGTATAGGGAGGGTGGGATAAATTTGCTTCCACCGCAAAACCCCATTGCTTCCGCAGTTAGTCCGATAAAGATGTTAGCAGATCCTATCGGTAACACGCAGGCACTTACCAGGTGGTTTTGCGCCGGTATGTAGGATCCGTTGTCGAGGAAGCGTCCGACATCATCGTTGAATTCCAAGCTTCCGACAGTGATTGATCTTCCGATTCTGCCAAGTATCCCAGATCGGAACTTCACGCCTGACGTCGTTTGCCCCACGGTGGGCGCCAACTGTCGAGACATCGTAGTAGTTTTCATAGACGGGGGTGCCATGAGACTACGGTAGAGACGTGGGGTAACGGGATCGCGTGGTAGACAGTAAACACAGGATTTACCCAGGTTCGGTACGTCGCGACAGTACGACGTGCCTACTCCTGCACTTCTCACTAATCAGGGCTAAAGCCTGGAAACAGGATTACAATGTGAGGTTTTGGATCTAGCTACTCGCAGAGGATCAACTTCTCGGCGAGTTGGCCTATAGCTTCCCTGTTATTCGTTCTTTTGTTTATCTCCCGTCCGGCTTTATATAATAGCCGGATTAGGGCTTACAGAATATGAAACCTAGAAGACTACGGTAACTATAACTTGGAAAGTAAGGAATCCGTCTTCTCCTCCAAGGCAGATCACACGGGCCGTGATCCGGGTTCTTCTAGAATCCGGCTTTTGTGCGTCAAGTTACCGGGCCGCCCAATGGACCATAGCCTACTACCACTTGGGCCACCCTGGTAACCAGGCACTTTCACTACCATCTTATATACCCCTATACGGTATATATCCGACAATCCCCAAGCTTTGACCTTGCGCTCTTGACCCTTGAAAACTTCCTTCACACCACACTCAAACAGTGATTCGCATTAGAGGGTTAGTGGTACAATTAAAAATCCATTGGTTCTGTATGGAACAAGTGATATTGATACTTTTAAACATTAGCTACAGCCAATGATGTTTCGTGTAGAAAATAAATCCACCTGACATCACAAAAGAGCAAATGCAAGAAAAATGGCAGAATCTGTCAAAACCAGAACAGTCTATAAAGAAGAATTTCTTCAAGGCACTTACATTTCTCAGATTGAAAAACTTAAAGAACGAAAAAGTTGCAGAATTAGCCGAGGAATAAGCAGAAGAAATGTCAGGGAATTGTGATTTTTCTATGATTTATACGATTTTTTACGGTGGACAGCAGAAATCTGTTTCCTACGCAGAAATCCGAAAACCAACTCCAACTCTCGTCAGACACCTTACTTGGAACTACTAAAACATGACAAGAAAGATACAAAGGAGTTTCTACAGAAGTATACAACCCCTTTACTCAAAGAAAATAGAGAAAAACAAAGAAAAAAAAACCATGGGTTATCTCCCAAGAAGTGCTTTTCTTTAACGCCTTTTAGCTAGGTCCAGAAAAGTGGAATCAAGTGTTTTCAAGTGAAGAAGATGCTCACATAAGAAATGTGAATTAAGAAAAAGAAAGCATCAAGAAGCAAGTATAAAACAAATTTAAGTCTAACCCACTTCCTATGCATAGGAATCTTGTAAAGAAATAAATTAAAGAAGCTCAAACTAGAAATCATGGGAAGGTAAAACAAGAGAACTTCAAACCTTTTAACAAAAAGAGAGGTGTTTTAGTAACATGAGAATTCTTACAACCATATTTTCCTCTCTCATAATAATTTTCGGTAGCATCATGAACAAACTCAACAACATAATTATCACATAAAGCATGTTTGTCATGGTCTAAAAGCACACAATTCATATCAAGCTCAAAAATAGTGGGATCAAAATTGAAAATAAAGACCTCTTCTTTCCCACTTTTAGCAATAGAAAAAAAAACATGATTGATCACTCATAAAAGGTATAGGACACATTATAGCAACAAGGACTTTGGCTGAGCCTAGCTAACATGCAGGACAAAAAGGACATCTCGTCCGGTAGAAGCGAGTAAGAGACGCATTGACCAGTTTATGGTGAATCAAAGTGCACCTTTATATTTCTATTATGGGCCATGTGAAGAATACATTACGGCTATCATGTTCTACCCATATTTTTCGACCATGCCGAGGGCCTCCCAGAAGAACCATACAACTCTCAGATACAGCTGCGCATAGCATCGTGCCTTCGGATTTCTCCGGCTTGACCGTGTCCTTCGGTCTTTCGTAGGTACACCTCCTCTGTGTCCCTCAACCAGCCTCAATTGCAAGACCTGAAATTCAAAGAGATTCTAGCATTGGAGAAAATATTGGGGATACTTTGATCGTGCAATGTTATTTATTCACAGGTTGAAGAAGGATATTGGGGACACAGGATCTGCTTGTGTTATTTTTGATGGATTTTAGTTGATTGAAGAATAAAACATCGAAAGGTCAAGGAGGACCGATCCTTGCTTCCTTGACGATAGGACTATTCTTTCGATGGTCAAATAATTTGGAGGCATGTGCGTGGGACAAATACCAAGGACGATCGTAACTGTCTCCCTGATTCTTTTTATTTTGGCATGTACATCAAGATAGAGTCCAGATAGTAACCGTCTCAATTTTTTTGATTTGCTTCTATCTATGGACAAATTTAAAATCAAGATTCAGTGCTAGCTTTTCATGCCAGATTATTTACTATTGGTTCAGATTGTTGTGCCAATTTATTTGTTACGCCCTACACAATTTTTTTCCGCAGAGTTCATCCTAGCCACATAATTAAGATCTGACAGACTAATTACTTTTGATGATGTGGATTAACATGGAGATTTCAACGGTGCCTCCAATTAGTAAATATAAGATCCTATTTTCAGTAGCATTATAATTTATAACATCAAGTAACATAGGACCATCATCAAGAGCATTATCATAAGATTTATCCAAGTAGCATGGATTATCATACATAACAGTAGCAATATCATTCTCACAAGGTTCATTCCTAGTAGTATCAAGGTCACAACTATAGCAAGTATCAATTTCATCAAATAATGTATGAGTTAAAGAGTTACTATCATTGGGAGGTAGACATGGGTAGCTCCATTCTTCCTCCTCTTGATCATCACTCTCCTCCTCTTTTTCATCCAATGAGCTTCTAGATTCAGCAGTTTCTTCTTCCATAGGTTCCTGCAAGGCATTAGTTACTTCCTTTGGTGGAGAGCATTTATTAAGATATTCCATTATGTAGTAATTACAATCCTTGTAATTATCAAAGCAATATTCAGGTATAGCATAAATCTCGTATTTATAATGTGCATCATCAATACTTTCAAGTAAATAAGCAATTTTGAATGCACCCTTCCAAGCAATAAATTCTTCAATTTGGTCCACATCATATAATTCATAATTTCCCTTAACATAAGAAGATATGGTAACATCTTCATTATACTCACATTGAAAAGGAAGGTGTTTATACCTCCTACAGCAGCAAGATTTATCAAATCAATAAGTAACATTATAAGCAGAGCACAAGTTTTTAGCATAGTCATGCAGTTTATTAATTTGCTCACATAAGTGTATTCCTTTTTGTGACAAGCGGTGTTTTTTATAAAGAACTAATTTTTTTGTGTTATTGATAAGGAGAAGCAAACAATACCAAATAAAATAATCTAAGCAAAACTAAAACAAAGTAAAGAGATTGGAAGTGAGAGACTCCCTTTGCATAAATTCTTTTCCTCCCCGGCAATAGCGCCAGAAAAGTTTGATGCGAGCCTTGATGGGACGTTGCTTGCTATCGAAAACTTCGTTCCCTGGCAAAGGCGCTAGAAAAGTTGCTTGATGCATGTAGACACATGTTCGTTGGGAGACCCCAAGAGGAAGGTATGATGAGCACAGCAGCAGTTTTCCCTCAGAAAGAAACCAAGGTTTAATCAACCAGTAGGAGGAATGAGTAACTTCAGAAGGTTGAAGAAGCTGAGCTGGCAGGGCGCACTACCGGTTCAGAAGAAACGTGGGACCTACACAACAGAATCAAATCACTTTACCCCAACGAATCAGTTAGGTTGTCAATCTCACCGGTTTAGCTGAACACAAAGAGGTTAAACGTATGGTGTGGAAAACAGTATGAAAGCTGTAGCAGCAGTATGAAAGCAGTAGGTGTTTTATCAGTATGAGGAAAAAGGACCGGGGTCCACAGTTCAATAGTGGTGTCTCTCCATAAAAGATAAATAACATGTGTGGTGAACAAATTACAGCTCGGCAATTGACAGAAATGAAGGCTGCACCATAGTGCATATGCAAGACATAAAGATTACTATGTGATTCATGTGGGCATTACAACAAAATACATAGACCATCATCCAACTGCATCTATGTCTAATAATCCACCTCTAAATATCATCCGAACAAACTTTGGGTATTAAGTTGCTAGCAACAGATTATCGCCGTAAGCAAAGTGTGTAATGTAAACAATGTAAACTAGGTAAACACCGTTGTTTTCTCCCTAATGGCAACAACACATCCTCCATCCGTCACGTTTCTGTGACTCGAGCACAGATGCCAAGGAGGCATGAACCCACTATCGAGCATAAATACTCCCTCTTGGAGTTACTAGCATCTAATTGGCTAGAGTATCTACTAATAATGGAGAGAATGCAAGATCATAAATAACATAAGCATGAAGATAACATGATAGATTGATAATCAGAAGACATAGCATTCAACATTCATCAGATCCCAGGAAACACAACATGTAGCATTACATAAAGATGATCTTGATCATGTTAGGCAACTCACAAGATCTAAACATGAGGTACAAAGTGGAGAGAACAACCATGTAGCTACTGCTATGGACCCGTAGTCCAGGGATGAACTACTCACGCATCACTTAGGAGTAGGGGTGGATATCGAGCCAACTCGACTCAACTCGTAAATACTCGTTTACTACCGAGCCAACTCGACTCAACTCATTAACTAAACGAGCTCTAGACCCCAACTCGGCTTGACTCAATTAAAACTCGAGTTGACTCAATAAGCTCATTAAACTTGGTAAGAAAACATGGACATCACAACATCTACAAGACGGTAACAGAAACTAGTCCACAACACAACGTGCACTTAAACATCCAAAAATTCCATAACAAAAAAAATTGACACCACGAATCCATGATGGAAAATTACATCACAAAGTTCTTGAGTGGTACTAGTAAAAAAAGAGGTCGTGACACTATAATATTATTCTGAGACTTGACTGACTGAGATTGCAAGTTGCTGTAGGCCTGTAGCGCAGCTACTTGTGCTCCTGCCTCCTCATAAAATGTCTCCATTGACCCAAAAAAAGTTTATTATGTTATTACAACTTGACACCCATAGAGAAGTATTGAGCTCTTGATGCCTTCCTGATCAATGAACATGAAGATTAGAATACTGAGAAACAACTAAAGTAGTCATATTAACACATGTCGATGTGGAATACTCCTAATAGATAGACAATGCAAACAGAAAGCAACACTGATGGAGTTTAAAATATTGAGAAGAACTTACTCTTTCTGTTCTCTAGGAACTTTCAACCTCACTATCAGGAAATGGTACGAACTCAACATCATCGTCGTTGTCTACTTGCTAAAGTTGATAATTGTATTTGAGTTAGACGGTATGTTTACCAAGAGCACAAAAAACTAAAAGATAAAAACATTAGCATACCTCTATCTGTAATGGTTTATTGTCATTTCTAGCTCCTCGTATGAAGCTAGAGGCGCACACTAATGCCTCCACCATGGTTGGACGCAAAGAACTGCGGTAGTCGTCAAGAACTCGTCCACCTGTACTAAAAGTAGACTCAGATGAGACACTAGTTGCAGGGATAGTCAAGAATTTCCTCGCCATCTTTGACACAACAGGGAACCTATGAGAATTGATCTTCCACCAATTAAGTAACACAAAAGTAGTGTCTTCGGGAGGATGATTTGGTTCATCTAGATACGTAAGCAATTCAGATTTTGATGGTTCTGTAGCTGTGTCTCGCAGAAAAGAGCTGAATCCACTTGGCACTGTGGCGGTTGTGGTCCTTGTTTGCATGTTTGAGGATGGCTCGGCACTGCTACTGGCAGATTTGTTGCGGCGATATTCAGCATCATAAGTGGCAAATAGTCCGTATAACTCTTTTCTAATATCCTCTTCCTCATTCAGGCCCTTTCTTTCACCATACATCTGCTTAAAACAGTATCCAACAAATCTCATTTTCCACCTAGGATCAAGAATAGTAGCGATAACCATAACATTGTTCTTCTCCTCCCAGTATTTTTCAAACTTGGCTAACATTGCTTCTGCCATCTTCTTCATGTTCTCATCCCCAGAATTACGTGGCTCCACTAGTGCAATCTTAACCGACATTATGTATGGATAGAATACATTTGAAGTGGGGTATACAGATCCAGATAGTACCTTTGTCACATCAGCAAAAGACATCAAGATTGGTTGCATTTTGTTATATAGTGTCCAATCTTGATGTGAAGGTTCCCACTTGTAATTATAATCAGTTTGACCATATTCGGTGAAAGCAGATCTATAAGGTATGCAACAATCAAACATTTTATATGTAGAACTCCACCTTGTTGACACATCTAGACACAACCCTGCTCCGATGGTCAGATTCATGGATTTACAAACTTCAAGGAACTTGTACATGCGAGAAGGAGATTTCTTCATGTACTTAACTGTTTCCCTAAGGTTGCTTATCAATGGCTGCAATGGTTGAAGGCCATCGTTCACCACCAGATTAACTATGTGAGCACAACATCTGACATGAAAATAATCTGGAACAAAACCTTCTGTTTTCCTAGCAATGAACTTGGACGTTAAATTCCTAGCAGCAACATCATTCGAGGAAGCATTGTCCATAGTAATACTTATGATCTTATCTTCAATTTTCCAATCAACTATGCATTCAAACACTGCTTGAGCTATGACGTTCCCAGTGTGTGGTGGATCCAACTCAATGAAGTTCAAGACACGACATTACATTGCCCAATCAACATCAATATAGTGTGCAACCAAAGCCATATAACAAAGATTTTGATTCGATGTCCATAAATCACATGTCAAACTAATACTATCAACATCCTTAAGTTTTTTCTTCAGAAGTTCTTTTTCAGACTAGTAAACCTTCATGCATTCATTTCGTATGGTCTTTCTACCAATGAACTTGTAGGAAGGATTCATATGAGTCATCAACACATTAAACCATGTGTGCTCTACCATACGAAAAGGATAATCATGCACAATAATCATCTTAGCAATGATCGTACGGGTTGCCTCATGATCATATTGAACTGGTGCGATATTAGAACAGAATGCAGCCCTGCATTTCCATTTCAGCATATACATATGGCAGGGTACCACGTTAGCATCAACTCTGTAAATCTCTGTCCGCTGCAACTAAACACCAACGAAGACAGACCGGACTAAGATACACTAGGGATCAGAGCAAGAGGCACAAACGAAATTCAATAGCAGCAACAGCAGTGTGTAAATTTACAAGAAAAGACAAGCAGCATGAAATTTATGCAGTAAAGAGACGTGGGATTTCAGCAAGCACCAACACTGCATTTCCATTTTAGTACATTAGAGAGTATTAAAAATAGCATCACATCCGTATACAATATACTATCTAGATTGAAGTAAAATCTACGAATCTCATCAATCTTTGATCTGAAAAGCACATAAATCATAGACAGTGGTTGCTAGTACATTAGAGTATTAAAAATAGCATCAAATCCGTATACAGTATACTATCTAGATTGAAGTAAAATTTACTAATCTCATCAATCTTTAATCTGAAAAGCACATAATGACATAAATCCTAGGCAGTGGCTATTAGTATATTAGAGGACATAAATGTGTAAACATTAAAGCATGAAGATTTGATCTAATGCTGCAACACCTTGGAAATCTTACCGTTGCTGGTGGAGATGCAGGTGCATCTACAAGATTGGGCAGTATCGCGAGGGAGCGCTCAACGGACTCTGATCTCGGCGGCGCATCTAAAGCAGAGGGGGGCGTCACCGTCCTGTTCTTTGCAAGCCTCTTGGACGAACGGGAGGCCAGAGGAAGCTTTTTCCTCTGGGCTTGGGACTCCATGCTAGCTAGCGGACTGTTCTCCATCAAGCAAACCGCACCCTACAGCAGGCAGGAGGGTTGACGTTGACGGCCGAAGTGGTGGACGCAGGACGCTGGACGGAGATGCAGAGTTGACTTGCGCCGCCACCAACCGCAGTCCGCACGAGGTAGGGTAGGGTATGTAGTCGCTAATTCTCTATGTGCCTGGTACTGCCTAAGGATATATGGCCAGGTTAGGTACTATGGGCCGTACATGTACGCATGGGCTAGGACGCTGGCCGCTGGGCTATGATGTTACGGTTGCTAACACAATGAGCGACTAGCTTTTCTAGCTTTTCTGTAGAGAGAAAGAAAAACAATGACTAACTTACGAGTTTAACGAGTAGTAGTAACTCGACTCATTAAGCTCGTTTCGTTACTGAGCTAAAAATGTCAGCTTGGCTCGACTCAATAGTCTCCGAGTTCGAGCTGAGTTGAGCCGAGTTTTCGAGTACTCATTAAGCTCACGAGTTTCGAGTTTTATTTCCAGCCCTACTTAGGAGGAGGGCATGGTGGTGTAGACACCTCCTATGATGAATTTCCCTCCCAGTAGGGTGCCGGGGAGAACTCCAGAACCCTCCCGATCTCGGGATGGCGATGACGGCGGCCTCGGGTGTTTCTCAGGAAAAAGTGGGATATCTTTAGGGTCTACATCTTGGGGGGTATAAATAGGCGAAATGACAAAGGCGGTGGAGGCCGGGGGGGGCCACACCACCCCATGGTGCCCTAGGGGGCGGGCCGCCCTATGGTGTGGGTCCCCTGAGGCCCCCCTCTGGGTACCTTCGGGACTCCGTGGAACCTTCGAGAATTCTAAGACTTCCGGGCCTCGAATTTTCCAATTCCGAGAATATTTCTAGAACAACTTTTCTGAAACTAAAAATAGCAGAAAACGGGGAACTGGCTCTGTGGCATCTTGTCAATAGGTTAATCCGGAAAATCGATAAAAATGACATAAAGTGTATATCAAACATGTGGGAAACAATAAGAAAACAACATGGAACATCAGAAATTAAGGATACGTTTATGACGTATCACGTACTTATTTTGTACCAAGATCTTCCCTTTCTCATTGAAAGATGAATCTAAAACTCGGTTTAACAATCTGTCACCTGGATCTATTACTAATCCTATGGATTTGGTTAATGCTTTCTTTCAAAAATATTTTCCTGCTAGTTCCCAACATGCTGCTGTGCAGGATATCTTTAACTTTGAGCAAATTGAATGAGAAAATTGCCTGAATCTTGGACAAGGTTCTGTTCTTTGATAAGAGATAGCCCTGGATATACATTACCTAGAAATGAGCTCCTAGATGTATTTTATAATGGAAAAACCGTTTAATATAGGACATACCTCGAGAGTTGTGCTGGTTGTGTTTCTTGAAAAGAACCCCAGAAGAAGTTGAGGAATTAAAGGCTAAAATAGCCAAAAATAATGATGATTGGAATATACCTGAGCCTACACCTACACTAGAGCCAACACCAATACTAACACCCAAGAAGAGAGGGATGATTGAATTAAATGATGAAGTGATGAAGGAAGCCAAGAAATCTCTTAAAGAGAGTGGTATTAAATCTGAAGATGTGGAGAATTTACCTCCTATAGAAGAATTATGTAAGCCTATTCCTCATCCATCAACAGTTGAGGTACACCCTCTCCAATACTTTGATAATAGAGATATTTCTTATTCAAAACCACCTGATCAATTCTTAGATGAATTTGATAATTATGTTGTTAAGCAAGACAACTTTAATATGAGAGTGCAAAATCATCTTATGGAAAACTGTAGAGCTATTGATAATTTGCATGGTATTGTTGAAAGAACCTCTAATGATGTTAAAATTCTTGTCAAACATTTTCATATGGTTCAAACTCAAATTGATCAACTCACTAAAGTGCAAAAACATATGCTAGCTAATGCTTCTAGAGATAAACATGTTTGTGAAATAATTACTAAAAGTGGTGTTTCTACTCAGGACTCCTTGTATCCTTAAGGACATCCTAAAATAATTGAACAAGATTCTCAGCAACCTAAAAACAATAGTTCTGCTTCTCAGAAAAATAAGAAGAGATATAAAAATGTTGTAGGATCTCCTGAACTTGCTAAAGATCCTACTAGTATATCTATTTCTGATGCTGAAACTGAAAGTGGTAATGATAAAAGTGATGCTTCTGATAAAGAAGAAACTGTAGCTGAACCAGAAAAGCAAAACTACAACTGTGAAGTATACTAAGGACGATTTCATTGCTAACAAACATGGTAATGAAAGAAAGCCTTTGGTAAAAAAAGAAATGCCTTTTCCTAATAAGAAATATAAATCATAGGAAGAAGAACATTATAACAAGTTTTGTGAGTGGATGAAACCTCTGTTTTTGCAAATCCCTTTGACTGATGTTATTAAACTGCCTCCTTATTCTAAATATATGAAAGATATTGTCTCTAACAAAAGGAAGATTCCTAATGAGGAAATTTCCACTATGCTTTCTAATTACTCGTTCAATGGCAAGGTTTTAAAGAAGCTTGGAGATCCTGGTATTCCTACTATCCCTTGTTCTATTAAAAATAATTATGTTAGAACTGCTTTATGTGACTTGGGAGCTAGAGTTAGTGTTATGCCTTTCTCTCTTTATAAGAGAGTCTCTCTTGAAAAAATGATACACACTGATATATCTTTGCAAATGGCTGATAAATCTACTGCTATTCATGTTGGTATATGTGAGAATCTTCCTGTTCAAGTTGCTACTAATTGTTCGATATTAACTGACTTTGTTGTGTTGGAAATGCCTAACGATGATAATATGTCTATTATTCTTGGGAGACATTTTCTTAACACTGCAGGTGCTGTTATTGATTGCAATCAAGGAAAAATAACTTTTAATCTTAATGATAAAGAGCATACTGTTTATTTTCCCAAGAACATTGATAGAAGATATGGTTTAAATTCAATTGAAAATATTGAGACCATCAAGATTGGAGAATTTTATTGTCCCATTCCAGTACCACCAAAAGAATACGAAATTATTATGATTGGGACTATTTCTATCAAGGTTGAGGTAACATAATTATTTTGTGAGTAGCAAAGTTTTGCTTCATATGAAAATTGTTCTGGTAACAAGACTTGATCACCCTTGTTAACAAAATGATTTTTAATGAAGAGGGCAATGTTTTCACTATGTTTTCACCTTCCCCATTTTTTTTCACGATGTTTACTTCTATTATCACCTTGCTACTTTAGTACAATAATGTTTTCCATCATCCATATTCATGTTTCACTCATGTTCTCACCCAGATTACTGTGGTTATGCATGTTTTCACCACCCATAATTTTGTTTTCACCACTTCCACTTTTGTTTTCCTTGGTTATTTTTCCTTTGGAGTGTCATAGAACCTATGTAGTGTAACATCCCAATTTTTGGAAGGCAGGAAAAACTTGTCTTCAATAACCCAAAAATCAGGGCCAACAAAAACTATTGATATGTTTGACTAATGCTTGTGTTTCTTTTCTATTTGCTTGTTGTTTTTGTTTTTGTTTGTGTTTGTGTTTGTGTTTGTGTTTGTGTTTGTGTTTGTGTTTGTGTTTGTGTTTGTCTTTGTGTTTGTGTTTGTGTTTGTGTTTGTGTTTGTGTTTGTGTTTGTGTTTGTGTTTGTGTTTGAGTTTGTTAACACCTAACATTAAAGCCAATGATCATAACTTTCTTAAAACACAACCCTTGTGATCAAGTCATGACAAGAAAGCTTATCACCCTCATCTATTACCTTGCTGGGCAAAACCCTTTTTGATAATGTTTTGATTTGAGGAGAACCCCAAAAGCCAAGTTTTGAGAAAACAAAAGGTATTTTCCAAAACTATATGGAAAGTGTTTTTGAGTTAATCATCTCCTACCTGTTTTCAACCAAGATATTTTTGCAGGCATTCCAAAAACCCCATCTCACTTTCTCTTTTGCAAAAACTATAAGTGGGGACTATATCACCCCTGTGTTTTACCTCAATTATATTATTTGGGAAATAACAAACTATGAGTTGAACTACTTTCTAAAAACCTCTTGTCATGGTATGTCTTGATCACTACATTTGTCTAACACTTTAGAAAAACACCTGGCAATTAAATTAAATAACCCTTTTGTTTGAGTGATTGTTATTACCTGTTTTGTGTGATCATATCTTGTGTTTACCTTGAAGTATTTATCTCTATTTATTAATGTTTGTGTGTTGTTTTAAGAGAATAAAACCTAGTAATAACAAGACCAAGCATCGACATCATACTCCATCATATTTCTATCTCATCTTTTGTTTCCTTTAAAACTTCCAACTTTGGAGATATGTTTCTATGACCAATCATGTTCTATTCATCAAAGTACCGTAATAGATTTTATGATACATATCTATAACTTCCATCCAAGTTGTTATTTTGGATATTGAAACACTTCAGTATCATCTTTCAAAGTCATTTTGAAGGCAATCCATTATAATGATCATATCCATGTTATCATGATGCCTCTTGGAAGTCTACTTAAAAATCACTCCTTATAATTTTCAAGATCCATCAACCTACCCTCGCCATCTTCATAACTCATATATCACCTCCATGTGGTCCATTTTTATTTCTGGCCATTTGATTATTCTTCTCTCAAGGTTTTTGGCCTATTAAATAAACCTTGTTTTCACCATTTTTCACTTGGCACCTCAAATATTTTCAAGGGAGTTATTTATTAATAATCACTTTTGAGACCTATATTATATACTATCTCTTCCCAACTGAAAAATATTTGTCTTAAAAGCTTTTTACTATTTATTATTTTCCATTTTCCAAAAGGCCAGAAATGGACTTTAAAATATTTTGTGAATATAAGTATTTCCTAAAATCTTGGAAAAATTACCCAACATTCCTATGGTCATGTGGGACTTATTTGTACAAAAACATTTGCAAGTTCTTTGGAAAATTTTTAAGAAAACTTTTTAAAATAGATTCAACACTTTTTGAATTTCCAAAACTTTGTGAAAGAAATATTTTCAGAAAACCTTGAGACCACCACCCCTAGACTCCATTGTTGATTCTCTATCCAATGGACATGATCTTGTACTCGTGTTCTATTCAAAAATTTGGAGAAAACAATCAAAAACCCTCTCTGCCCTTTCTAGTCACTGTTGAGAGCAGGCATATCCTGGACCATTCTCACGCTCTCTCTTCCTCTCTCCTGCACCTGGACAGTGGAATTTAGTCCTTTAAACTCCTAGGCATGGTCTACCTGCTCCATTCCTTCTCTCTCTCAGCCACCAACCAGTTGAAAAAAGCTTCATCACCCCTCCATCTCACTCCCTCCCCACCATCCATCCCTGAAGAAACCATCGCGCCAGGAGACTCCCCTCGCACCCGTGAATCCCTAGTGAAGCCTCCTACCTTCCTCTTGTCTTCTTCTTCGTTTCCCATGAGCTGTCCATGGCGCCCAGGACACGCTCACCACGTCCTTCGTGTTCGGCCACTTGGAACGCATGCCTGAGCTTGGAACCTTGTCAACTAGCTCCACTATCTCTCCAGAAACTCTCCTGTGACTTCCATTTGCCTCCTCTCGCAATCCTTCCTCCGTTGCTCACTGTCGAACACCTGCGGGAGAGAGTCGGGAGCTCTAGCTTCCACTCGATGCAAACCCACTCCTCTCTTCCTATATGTTCCTAAAGAATCTCATGGTCATGCTCCAACCCCTAAACACCCTTTGCTCCATCTCGGATGCACACACGCGCGCCGCCATGGCCTCCGTGGATATTGTCCTCCGAGCTCTGACGTTAGAAGGAGCAGAGCCACTCCCATGCTCAACAATTTATCCCTCGGCCTCATATCCTCTCTAATCGAATCCTAGCACCTAATACCCTCTCCATTGCTCACCCTACCGCCGGAATCGAGCGCCTCTCCTCCGCCGGCAACCCCCGCACCGAACCACTTCCTCTGACCACCTCCGTCCTCAACGTTTCTTCCTCTGGTTTTCTCATGGATGATGTTAGCTCGTGCCTCCAGCAATTTAGTGTCTAGCTCCTCGGTTTCATCTCGCCACCATCTCCCTCCATCTGTGGCCGCCGCGCCCGACGATTTCTCCGTTCCGGCCTTTCCCCGCTGGAATCAAGGTGGGCATCCGGTGCGCGTCGTCGCCCTAGACCCTATGTTGTTTTTCTCATTTCCAGGAAACCACGGGCGTCTCTGGCAGCGAGTTCGAGCCCTCTCAGCGGCTGCTAGAGAGGACTCCGCCGTGATTTCTGGTTGTCGCCAGCTGTTGCGGATGCGGCCTCCTCCAAGCCGTCGGATCTGCATCCGACGGGTCCGTTTGAACCCAGATTGTCAAGCGGACGACGGCTTACTGGTTCACTGCACGCGCGCTGGCCAGCGGGCCTGCGTACCCCTGTGTGGCCCGTTTCCCTTCAGATCTGTCCCATTTCCGTTTTTTCTGCAGGTTGTATTTCTTTATCCCGCAGGTCTGTTTCTAGCTGCCTGGTTTAAATCATTTTGAAAATGTTAAACAACAAATCTTGACAAAACAAAAATCACAGTGATAGAGATGCACTTTCTTAACCACCTCCAACTTGTAGATCTGTATTTTGTGGTATAGTTTAGGAGAAATGGCATAAATGGCAAAAACACTCATTTTCACCAATTAATTAATAACTTGCGTTTTAAGTGTCCAAATCATGAAAATAAAACTGTTTTGGAAAGCCCTCTGTGATACCTATCTGTAGAAATGAATCTTGTATTGACTTGAGTTGTTGTGTGAAAATGAAATGCATGTTTGTTTTAGGCTGGAGAGCACTTCTGTGAATTGTTTAAATAAACTGGTGATGAAATTTGGTGTCAATACAATGGTGTTGGTTTTCTAGTCACTAGGAGCACCTAATACTAGATTTTCATGATTTTAGGGGTTACAGAATAGGCTTGGTGAATTATTTAGTGTTTAGTCCTTTTGTGCCTTTTATTGCTATGTCCTTATTAATCATTGTGTTGTATTTTTATTGTTGTAAATGTGTTTCCTAGGATGTCTTGGGTGGATTTAGTGGAAATCCATCATTGAGATGTGCTTTGTGTGTTTCAATAGCATGTTAGGAAATTGTGTGTGAAAGTTATGTCTGTTATAGTTTACTAGCAAACAATGCCCGTGCGTTGCAACGGGTAAAAAAACACATGTCTCATTCTCTAGTTTAACACTACGTGTCACCTTACCGCTTATCCTTCTATCTGTCCTCCTTTGTTTATTTTTGCATCTTAATAATCATTGATTTTTTTTCATTTTTGTGTGGTGGTTTTAGTGTATCCTAGCTTTCAGTTGTCGTCTCCTCAATGTTGTTGATATATCTGAGCCCTTGCAATCATCAAGGTGTGCGACAACTGGTCAACCATTTGTGGCATGATGTCACCGCACGGGGGCAATTGTTAGATTAGAGACAATGGAATGTTCATCTATTCATGTTGACAAATATTGTTTACACATATGGAAAAGTTAATAAAATACTACATCGTCTACTGGATTTAACATTGCATGAGAAGTAAAATATTTCCAATCTTTAAAATGGAGCTATCCAAATCTATCGTGCCGATCTTGTTTATCTAACTTGGGAATTGGAATGTCATGCAGTTCCACGGTGGTACATACTCATGAAGGAATCTGATGTATACATATTTGTCTCGATGTGCACAAATGCAAACAATAACTCGTTTATATTTAGAAAAAAAATGTAAGAAGTATTTTATTTGTACTATTGTAATAACCTCTCTTACAAGTATGACAAACATGCAAACGTTTAAAATTTGATGTAATTATGAATCTCATCAGAGAATTTTAAGTTATTCTATTAGACACAAAGAACCAGTCAGAAACTACATGTACGTTGAGAAGAACCCCACATGGGCATGATTAACCAAGCCTGGCAAGATGCCACCTAGTAGCTCATAGTAGTTGTTCTGGGATTCTAACAATTGCTGATGCGAACTCCGAGCAAGCTCCATGGACAGCCTGGGTCCTTGGACATGAGCGACCTCGCGCTTTCAGAGCACTACCGTTGCTCAGTAAATGCAAACCACTACCTATGTCAGCTATGATCGGAAGCAAACACCCATCTACTGGTCAAGTACGGCCGTCTGATGCATCACTTACCTTCGGATTATTTTGCTTCAACATACACTACAAAGATCGTCATCAATTGATTTTTATCTGCAACAACAATAGAATAGTTCTCCTAGTGACGAACAGGATTGAGACCTTGAGTCATTACTGAAACAGGCATATGGCGAGGTCGGGTAACCAGGCATGATCTGCGGCTGCTCTGGCATTAACGCCCATGCGCTCGAACGTCTTGAGGGGCATCGACAGGGCAGTGGGCGCCACCTACTGCCGCCCGGACATGACATCGACGTCCTCGACCGTTCGCGTCGCGGCTTCATCTTCTACACCTCCTCGCTGACGGCAAACCACCACTAGTGGAAACAGCCCCTTTCGTCCAGGGGGGCAGGGGGCATCTGTCCCGGTTGCACCAAAAACCGGGACAAGTGCCATGCATTGGTCCCGGTTCGTGTGCCCGAGGCAGCAGAAACCACCTGGGGGCATCTGTCCCGGTTCGTGGGGAGCCAATGGTCCCGGTTCGTGGCACGACCTGGGACGAATCCCTAGCCACAGGCCACGTGGCGCGCGCATGGGCATTGGTCCCGGTTCGTGGCACGACCCGGGACGAATCCCTTTTTTTTTTAAGCAAGGGTTGTATTGTCTGTCCGCGTGGCGCATGGGTGGTATTGTCTGTCCGCGTGGCGCGGGAGTTGTAACGCGTGGCCATGAATGCGCGTTATAAACTGCCGCACCTCCACTCCACGCACCGTCGTGCCACCACCATGCCTCCGAGGAGGAACAACACTACCGGTTTTCGCGGAGTTCGATCGCGGCAGAACGGAATGTTCACCGCGACTATCCGCTTCGGGGACGACCGCATCCCCCTCGGCTCCTTTGCGACGGCCTCGGAGGCCGCCCGCGCTTGGGACGCGGCGGCCTGGCGCCTCGGCCGCCCGCGGTCGTTGATGAATTTTAGCGACTGCCACACCCTCTGGGAAGCGGAGGCCAGGGCGCCGACGCCGCAGATCGTCACTGCCGCCGACCACCGCCACCTCAGGCACCGCGCGTTTCAGGGCCTAGTCGACGCCAGTGACGACCGCGTGGTCCGCGAGTACTACCGGAACAATCCGGGTGAGGAGAGCGCCGACGAGGAGCTATGGCAGACCCGCGCGGCTGAGCGGGCGGAGCGGCGCCTCGAACGCCACCTCGAGTTAGATGCCGCTCGGGAGGCGAGGACGAAGGCGCTGCAAGCGCTCCGTCGGGCCGACCATGCCGGCGAAGTCTGGGCCTCCGACGATCCGAGGTGGGGGCCTATCTCGGAAATACCATCATGCACCTCCTCCGACGACGAGGAGGTCACCGACGACGACGAGGACGAAGAGTAGCGCGCTAGCGCGTCTGTTTTCTGTTGGCTGTTTAATAAAATAATTTGTTGTATTCCGGCAAACAGTGGCCCTCTAGCTCGTCTGTTTTCTGTTTTCCGTGTGGTTTTTCCTGATTTGTTGGATTCAGATCTAATGGCATTTCGATAGACGTTAAAAAGAGGGGGACATGTATTTCAATAGATAAACAAGGCACGGTACACATAATGGCAAGATTGGATCTAAATCTAAACGGAGAGCATAGATCTAAATAAACAAAGCAGTACATAATGGCAAAAGTGCATCGATCTACTAGTCATACTCCTGCCTAGGCCTATAGTACATGTACTCGTAGTCGTCGTAGTCGCCGCCGCCGTCGTCGTCACTATCGTCTGACGGTGCTCTGCACTCCCTCGGAAGATCACGACTCCAGGACCGGGCCTTAGGGTAGCGCAGGCGGGGGATATCGCCGGCCCTGATGTAGTCCATGACGCTCTGTAGAGTCCGGCCGGACCACCATAGCCGACGAACGGCCTCGTGAAAGTTCCCAGGAGGCTGACCGTCCTCCTCATACCTGGCGAGCGCCCTCTCACGCCGATTGATGAAGAAGGCATCCCAAGTATGCTGGTTATCGGGATGCCAACTGGGATTCCTCCGCTGCTCCGGCGTGAGCTCGTGGTAGTAGTGGTTCGTGATGGCCGCCCGACGCGCCACACCTTGAGGAAGAGGAGGGACCGGCACTCCTCCGGCGCTCAGCATCCAACCGGCGGGAACGTTGTAGCCGGGCGGGCAGGGGTAGTTCGAGGCGGAAAGTGCCTCGGCCTGGTTGAATGTTAGAGTGGGTATGGTAGAAGCCATGAGAGAGTGGTGAGTTTGTATGTGTTTATGCCAATGGTGTGGCAATGCATACATATATATAGCGAGAAGAAAACATCGATCCCTTTAGTCCCGGTTGGGGACACCAACCGGGACTGAATGGGTTAGGGTTTCATTGGGAAACGGATCATCCCTTTAGTCCCGGTTGGGGAAACCAACCGGGACTAAATGGGAATTAGGGTTTCGTTTGGACCAATCAGATAGAATCACACGGATCGTGTGTTCCTTTCAAGCGCTCGTGAGTCGTTGGATCCGGGTGTGTTTTTTTCGAGCTGTTGTGAGCCGTTCGATCAGGGCTACGGTGTGTTTCTTTCGAGCTGCTGTGAGCCGTTGGATGAGGTGTTTCTTAACCGTTGGATCAAAACCCTAGCTCAACACTTTTTGAGCCAGAGGACCCTATATATAGCCCAGCTTCATACACCCCGGTCAGTTCAACTCTCAAATACAAAACATCCGGATTCGCCATCATACGTCCAACCGTGCATTTGGTATGCATATATATATGCACCCAGTAGCCACGGTTGGGCTGTGTGATGGCGATACCGTTTGTTTTGTTCTACACCCACTTTATTATTCATCTGCTAGATAAAACAACTTCCATATTTGCCAATAACCACTTTTTTTTTTGGAGTAGACTTCTATATATACATTCAGATTTTCGTTTGATCGGACTGGTTCTCCGTCAGGTAGTGAGAAGTAATGAAGCTCGATCTTTTTCCATTGCCCAGCGTCATATTTCTCAACACCCTTGGCTAGCTTAATCACTTCGTCCTATGTCCAGTGCTTGTCATCTTTCCTATATTGACCTCCCTGCCGAAGGCACATTCTGTAAGTATCGGTTGATATTATGTTTCTGATGACGATTGTGCAGATGGTTGGATGGTTTATAGGAGTTTCGTGCATTACAGATCCTAATACACCGGTTTGTAAATGCATGGTGGCTACCAGCATAAGGGAGATAGTTGATCAAGAAAGAAAAATGGTAATAGTTTTATATTTCTTATTATTACCTGGCTAGAAAGAGGAATAGTAGATGGAGGCCAATCAAGAGGATCAGCCAGTATGTTTGCCCAAAACGGATTTGAATTATTTACGCAATTTCAAACAATTTTAATGTTGTAATTTTTTCGTAATTTGAAAGTATGTAGAAGTTATTCACTTACATATGTAAGATATTCAAAATTTGGCGCTAAAACAATTGGCGCGCCGGCCAGCTGGTTCTGGCGCAGGCGACCAGCCGGGCCCTTCCGTCCCGGTTGGTGGCACCAACCGGGACGAAGGGTCTTTCGTCCCGGTTGGTGGCACCAACCGGGACGGAAGGGTCTTTCGTCCCGGGTGTTGCCACCAACCGGGACGAAAGGGTCATAGGATATAAACACGTCCCCGCTCCTTTCAGTTCCAGACCGCGCGCAGGGACCAAATCGACGCCGCCAGGCTGCCCAATTTTTCCGTCCCCCCGCGCCGCCCCCTCGCCCCGTCGGCATCCGCGCCGCCCCCCTCGCCCCGCCGGCATCCTCCTCTGTGGTGCCGCTCCCGACTCCGTCGAGCGCACCCACCCCCCCTAGCGCCCTCTCCCGTTCGCCTCGGCCGCGCGCCGCCCCTCTAGGTCCCGTCGCTGCCCCGCGCCGCCCCTCGATCCCCGTCGCTGCCCCGCGCCGCCCCTCGATCCCCGTCGCTGCCCCGCGCCGCCCCTCGATCGCGCCGCCGCTGCCCCGTGCCGTCGCTGCCCCGCGCCGCCGGCCCGCCGCTGCCCCAAGAGGAGGTAAAAGGCCTGCCTCCATCTCGCCCTAATCTGGGGCCTTTTTTGTTTTTCTTTCTTTTTTTTACTTAATTACTGTTTTTTATTATTGTTAGAATTATTAGTTTACAAATGTTAGAAATTTTAGTTTATGAATGTTAGAAATTTTATATTAGAAATTTTAGTTTAGAAATGTTAGAAATATTAGAAATTTTATATTAGAAATTTTAGTTTAGAAATGTTAGAAATTTTAGTTTAGAAATGTTAGAAATTTTAGCTATACCCGGCCATCTAGCAGACCCCGTAGGGGGTGGCCCGTCGACCCCTACATGTGCGGGTCGGGAGGGGATATAGAGGGCCAACCCTCTAGCTCGTGCGAGCTAGGGCGCGCTGAGAGTATGGACAGAGTTTAGTTTGTCTAGAAATAACAACATCAATTAAAATTCAGATATGAAGAGGCATCCCTGATGCCCCTGTTAGAAGAGAGCAAATCAACACTAAAATGAAGAAAACAGATATTGCTGTTGTATGAAGGTGTTGAAGAAGCAAAGACAGGACCAAAGGTTACCAAATTTGCTGGTAACCTTTGGTCCCGTCTTTGCTTCTTCAACACAATCATACAGCAGCAATATCTGTTTTCTTCGTTTTAGTGTTGCTTTGCTCTCCTCTAACACGGGCATTAGTCTGGTGAGTTACTAAAAAATCTTCTTTTTTGGGGTTTCCTCAAGTTTGTCGGAGTATTTTCACTGCCTCATTCTCTTTTGTTTTTCGCATGTTCCTGCCTGCTATACAGGTCATACCAGAGTGGTTTCTGAACTATTTTGGAGGAAAGATACCAGGAACTGTCAAATTACAAGCCCCTAATGGTATTGCATTTGATGTTGGAGAGTTATGGAGAACATGAACAGAATAATCCTCAAGTATGGGTTCCGCCCACCCATACTTGAGGATTGTTCTGTTCATGTTCTCCATAACTGCAACATCAAATGCAATACCATTAGGGGCTTGTAATTTGACAGTTCCTGGTATCTTTCCTCCAAAATAGTTCAGAAACCACTCTGGTATGACCTGTAGCACGCAGGAACAGGTGAAAAACAAAAGAGAATGAGGCAGTGAAAATACTCGGACAAACTTGTAAAAAAGAAGATTTTATAGTAACTCACCAGGCTATGCATGAAAATGTCCAAAACCCTGTACACGCGTTTTAGGGGGCGAAAACATAAGGGGTCTGTTAGACATGCTCTTAGGGGGCGAAAACATATAAGGGGTCCGTTAGACATGCTCTTAGAAATTTAAGAATGCTAGAAATGTTATCGTATGTTTAAATATTATTATGCATGTGCAATTTTAATGAATTGGATCTGAAATATATACTTACTCTTTTTGTATAGTATGGAGCCAAGAGACGAAGATGCCGAAAATATGATCGAGGGTTTAATCCGCGGGCCCGACGTAGAGCCCGATGTGAGCCAGTGGATGAACGACTCCGGTGAGGGAGATCCGGTGCTCACCCAGGGAGACGACTCCGATGAGGGAGAAGCCGACGGCTCCGATATGGGAGCAGCCGACGGCTCCGGTGGAACCATACAAATTACAAACACCGGCTCCGAGGTGCATATATATATATGTTAATTAATGAAGCATCCGTTGTCTATATACATGTATTAACAGTCTTTATATTTTTAGCCATCCGGTTCAAATATATCAACCGGAAAAAAGACTAAACGAGGCGCAACAAAGAAGTTGAAAGATACAGAAAGATACAGGATCGACACGATCACAGCAGACGGCGCACCCGAGCTTCCCGCTGATGTTGCCCAAAAATTTGTGAAGCAATGCGGAGTGCTAGTTAGAGATCACATCCCGATCACTGTTAATGAGTGGAATGAGCCAAAAGATCCGCGGAAACAAGGAATTTCATATGTCGGCAAAATAGCCAAAGATCATCTTTTCTCAAAGATTTTGGCTAATTTCAACTTACCCGTGCCGGAGGTGGACGAGAATGCGGATGTGACTGAGGCCGATGTTACTAGAATGCAACATGAGATACGGGAAAAGGTCAAAGCGTGGACCCTAAAAAAGATGGCCGAGCAATTCAAAAACTGGAAGAAAAGATTGAACCTTGATTATGTTAAGAAGGAGAAGACTCCTGATTTCACTCAAGGGTATGAGAAAATAAAACCCGTATGGGCAGACTTCGTGAAGTACAAGCTGGCAGAGAATGAACTGGAAAGGACGAAAACAAATGAGAAAAACGCCGGCAAAAAGGTATATCACCATGTTATGGGGCAAGGTGGCTACAAGGGTTCTAGTCCCAAGTGGGAGACATGGGAGAACAACCTGATTCAGCAGGGGATCACTCCCGAGCCGTTCTTGTGGGTCGAGCGGACAAGGTCATGGTTCTACGGGCATGGGGGCAGGTTGGACGCCGAAGGAAAAGCAATATATAACCTAAGGCATAAAAAGAGTCATCCTCTACCCATAGAGAAGCTGAGAGACGCAATAAAGGACGTTAAAGATGGGAAGTTCGTGCCAGATAGAGAGAACGACGAGCTCACACGAGCCCTAGGGAATAAGGAACACGGAGGGCGTACACGAGGCACAAAAGGCACTCCTCCGTGGAGTGTTGCGTTCGACTCCACCAAAAAGTTATACCCAGATAGAAGCCGTCAACGTAAAAAGGACAAGGAGGCAGCTGAAGCAGAGAATCAGGCAAACTGGAGGCGTCAACTTGAAGAAATGGTAAAGCTGACACAAGATGTAGCAAAGAAGCAGCAAGACCAAATTAACACACTTAGCCAGCAGATAGTGTCTACCGGCGCATCAGTACACATGCTAGAAGTTGAAGCTGAGGCTCCCGACGCCGCACATTCTCATCGCAAAAGCAGCGTTGCGTCCACGCAGCTACCGGATGATGATGCACCACCGATGATTTACCCGGTGGACGAGATCACGGAAATGACATCCTGTGAGCTCCACGTGAAGGTCGTCAATATAACCATCAAGGCGGCGGCCGGATATGTCTTACCGATTGGCAACGAACCAACTCACCATTGTCTCCCGGTTCCACGGGGCTACGCTGTTGTTGGGGTCGATGAAGTTGCCAACGGATTCGAGCGGGTAAAGCTTGATTTTCCTGAAGGTGAAGACGAAGAGTTGACTGAACTCGGAGAAGCCAAGAACTCGACCGTTCTATGGCTAAAGGAATGCATTGTGCTCACAAATCAGACGGCAAAGCCATCGAATTCTCGCATTTCTCCAGCGCAAAAGTCTCCAGCGCGGTCGTCTTCGCAACGCATGCCGTCTCCGGCGCGGTCGCCTACGCCGCCGCGTCAGCCCTCTCCGCCCACTAAGTTTCTGCCGAAACGTAAAAAATCACCGAAACGTCAACGGTCACCCCTCCCGAAGGTACCAAAAGAGATACCCAAGTTACCTTACGACTATACTCCCGAGGAAACCCAGAAAATCGCAAAGGACGAATACGATGCGTGGAAATCAAAGCGGAAGGAGAAGCAAAAGCCAGATTTCCCTGAGACCGAAGAAGAGATAGAACGAGCTTGGAAAATGGTGAAGACTCTTCATCAACCCGAGCCGAGTCTGTCATCTGACTATGACCGCTCTATTCTGAAGTCACACCAGGAAATGGTGCGGTCAACGAAGAGTAGTAGCGCAAGCGGGAAAAAGGGAATATCAGTTGCTCAACTCGGAGAGCAGAAAAAACAATCCACGTCCCCGCTCAAAGTGATTTCCAATACCCAGGTGGGGCCGAGCACTTACATTGCTGATGAGGATATTGATCCGGAGTTTATAACAATGTACGCAGACAAGGCAGCTGATGCGGGTTTGTCCATTGCTGAGTATATGCAAACAGTGAACTACTTCCCGGCAGCTGAATGTGCGTACAAATACGAGTCCGGGCAGCCTCTTGTCAAACCCGAGGAGATAAAGGATCTACCAACGAAAATGCGAAGAGTGCATAATTGGTATATGCAAGCCGCTAATGAATCTGAGGACTGGCTATGTCTCAGCGTTAAGGACGAGCACTATGGAACTGGAAATGGAATGGTTATGATTCAATTTGAGGAATTGTTTCAGTTATACCAGCAGCAGGCCCTCGACAAATCTATCCTTAGTGCCTATTGTCTGTAAGCACTTATTTCTCTAGCTCACCTCATTCAATTGCATATTCATATATATATAGTACACTCATATATTATAATTGCAGAATGCAGATTCTCGAATGCAAAAGAGGTGGAATCTATGATATTGGGTTCATTGATCCAAATATTATTTATGACAAGGCTCTTCAGGAATATCCCAAGGATACAGAAAAAAATATTCTGAGGGCAATAATATTTAACCAACACCGACGGGAAATACTATTTCCTTACAACTTCAAGTAAGTGTGTTACTCTGTTGTGAACATTCTGTTTCCTTACTCGATGTTCACTGTATAATTGATGAGTTCTGCGTGCGCAGCTTCCACTATATTCTGCTAATCTTCCAAATTGACAAAGGAAAAGTAATTGTAATGGACCCAAAACGTAAACCCCTCTCAATGTGGGCTGACATGCAGGAAATGATCCAGCGGTAATTTCAATCTTTATTAATATTCAGTATTTATATATGGCAATATATCGACTACTTTGTTTCATTTTCGGACATCAAGTAATTACTAACTCTTTTTATTCTTTTTCTTTCTCGGGTAGGGTTTGGAAGAGGTTCATAAGGAAGTCTCGCGGTGAATGGGAAAAACAACTTACATTTGATGTTGTGCAAGTAAGTACTATCTAGATCCGTGCCCATCTCCATTATCATGCCTGGTTGATTATTATTTTGATTGAAACAATCTTCTCGTATAGTGCTTGCAACAAGGAGACGGGAATAACTTATGTGGATACTACGTTTGCGAGTTCATTCGTCAGACCACATCTCCCAGCGGCAGAAATTTAAAACAACTTCATGTACGTTAATCGTCAATTCTTCTTATTACTATCTATTTTAGTTACTTAGCTTCATATATTTTAGTGACCACTCTTCTTTATATTAGATCGAACGGCTTCGGGACGGTCTTCTACCTAGGGACCGCATACGAGCAATTCAGGAGGAAATTGCGGGCTTCTTAGATGCAGAGGTCATAAACGTACATGGAGAGTACCATGCCTCCGGTTGGAACTAAGTTTGATTTTGTAATACACTCCATCGGTCATGTATAATATGATCGATATACTTTGCTTCTGTAATATAAGTGTTTCTTATTCTGCTTTATATACTTATTCACTCGTGCGATCCGGGGGCTCGGTGGAGGGTACACCGAGGCTCCTCTCTTCTCGAGGTCCGGGGAGGGGCCGCCAGGAGGTCTCGGGGACCAAAAAAACGGAAATTGTAAAGCCCTGCCGCGGCAGAGAAAAGGGAAAAAGCCCTGCCGCGGCAGAAGGGGCATGCATCCCGGGTCGTATTAAGAACCGGGACTAATAGCCCTGGCCAGGTTCCAGCGCTCGGGCCACGTGGTCAGCCCCATTTGTCCCGGGTCCTGCCACAACCGGGACCATTGGGGAGGGGTATTTGTCCCGGAGGCCCCGTCCCGGTTGCACAACCGGGACAAAAGGGGGCCTACGAACCGGGACTAAAGCCCCTGTTTCCACTAGTGCACCTTGGTCTTCTGGCCAGCTTCACGGCGAAAGGCCTGGTGTGCCTGAGGTGCACCCCTGGCTCCCCAAGTCTCACCCGATGCCGACGCCGCATTCTTAGGATGACGTTCGGCGCGGGCCTGAGCACGTATATGTTCTCGAGGTCCCAGAGCAGCAAGTCCGACGACACGTCGTGGGTGACCGATTTCTGCCACGGAGGGATGCCCCCATTCACTGCCTCGTTGGCTCTCAGGTCAAGGGAAGTCGACGATGGTGGCCACGGCGAGAGGTGCATGGTATGTCGAGACCGGAAAGAATTGTGTGTGCATCACAAATTTTTTGGTCCCCACCATAGCAAGCAATCACGGTGCGGCCAACGAAGGCCAACTGCGGCATTCCTGGCACAGCCCTGATCTTACCCGAACCAGTTATTTGTTTGAAATTTAATATATATCGCGTTGTCGGCGGCGAAACGTCGTTTAGGCTCGGCTTTGATGAACTATAGAAACGAAAAATGCTGAAGTGGAGGTACAAGTAAGTCGTAACTAATCACAACGAATCATCTAAGTCATTTTTCCTTTGTTTTGTTTTGTTTTGTTTTGTTTTGATGTACTTAGTTTAAGCGCATCTTATGTCGGTCTATTTTAGCAAGTGTGTGGTCATGTGCATCAACGGAATTAGCCCCTTTTTGAAATGATATGTTTTTTCGTAAATTATCTGCAAGCCATCGCTTTCTCTCTCAAAAGTAATAAACATATAAGCAATCAGAAGTAGGAAAGAGGCAGATTTGTATGATCACAATATGTGTTGATGTTCTGATACAAAATTGCCACGGTATAACTGGATTTTTTTTCAAAGCCATAGCAAGTGTGCGAAATTATCAGAAGAGGATGGCACTGAAAAATATGTAACACCTTTACATCCGAATCATCTGAAAGCGCCTCATGTTATCCTGTAGCTTCGTTTTTTTTGAATCATTTGGTTGGTGTGGTTCTATGTTTTTCATAGGATTGGCTCATATTTTCAGAGCTTGGATGGGTAAACATCCATCATTGATGATGTTACCATCAGTCAGCTCAACCGAACTCCAGCTGAAATCCTGAAGCTGGAACACATCACGAAGAAAATCATCCCTTGTTGTGGCGTAGCACCAGTGGACCTGACAGCGGGGAAAAAATCAGTAGGCTCCCATCGAAGTTGCAGTCGTCCCTGAAGCTGAAGCCCATGGGCTTGGACGGAACTTTTTATCCCGGAAGCATTGATGTCACCAAGTATTAGAGATGCCATGGAAGATCTTAATCACTGTCTCTGAAATCTGAATCATTAAGTATGCAGCTCGCTGCCCTGATTATGCATGGAAAGCATCCAAAATAAGAACCTAGGTGCAGATCCAGAGGGAAAGGGCGGACAGAGACACCGCGGTAAGTGCCATAGATCTCGGCCCCTACTTCAGCTCCTCCTCCTCCATGGGAGAATAGGCCATAGCATCAACATGGACATGGGGGCGAAGGCGTAGATGGAATCACAGGTTCACCATATGGTGTTGTTAGACAGCGACAGGACCCTCACGAACTCCTGCAGCAACCCTAGGAAATACCTCTCATGTCCCCATCCCTGCAACTCACCAGCACCATTGTTCCTTATCACTTCCTTCCTCCATCGGCCCCTCTCTCTTCCCTATGGGGACATGCTGTATTGCGGATAAATCGGGGAGGAAAGACACAAACTATACCTCATCTCCCCGGCAGCGATGGCTGATGCTTCAGGAGGAACGAAAAGCAATGAAGGTCCGGTAGCTCTAGGCGGAGGAGGTACGGTCGGGCGGAGGTCCAATTCGGTGGCGAGCATGACTACGGGGCATCGTCCAACGCTAGGAGCTGTCGGGAGGTTGGGGATGGAAGGGAACCGGGTGGCAATTGTGCAGTATTATGTGATTTGGTGGGAGGGCAATTTGGTAAAATCGTGTTGGACGAAAATTTCGCAAGAAACCTTAATGCCTTTATTAGTAGGTATAGAATTCTCATAGGGTTGTTTTTCTACTAAAAATAGGTTAATATTTGTTATGTTTCATTTTAGTATGACAACTTGAATGAATGATTTAGTATTGTTTCCATAGCATAGCTACTGTTATTTTAGCATGTTATACTGGCTTGCATGATTGAATAAGGTCTAGATCATTTTTGGATGCCATGCTGGTTTTAGGTGTTTTCTGCCATGATAGTTATTTGTATGCTTCACTAGGATGTCTAGGTGTTGTTTTTGTTGTTATATGGATGCCATATTATGGGTCTAGCATGTTAGAATAAATCTTGTTTGATGTTCTATTATAGTTATGCATATATGCATGTCTAAATAGTCATTTTTCCATGTCTAGTTTTAGTAGTTGTTTGCTCCATGATTGTTTTCATGTATTGAGTAATGCCATGACATGTTTGGTATTGATTTGTCTCCGTTATTAGGTTGCTTAGCCCCTGGTTATAATATTTCTCCATGTTTCGAAAAGCATGTGTTACTATGGGCTTATAGTCTTGGTTATTATTACTTCCCTATGCATGTGTATGTGTTCCTAAGTTGTTTTCTTGTTGTTTTCCTCATTCTCATGAATAACCAGAGAGTCATCCAACCTTATTTCGAAATGTATGAGAGTGGCACACCCACTAGACTCATGCCATTTTGGTTGAGGATCCATAGCATATGCTCTAGTGTTATTCATGTGTGATGTCTTTGCATGTCTTGCTTGTTGGTGTGTACTCTAGTGTTTTTGTTTTTTATTGTATTTGTTTGATGAATTGGTTGCTGTATGTTTACTTTGTCATTAAGTGCTTCCCTTTGTTTGGTTCTGATTGGGTGTTTTCCTTTTTTTTGCGATGTTAGATAACGAAGACAGTATTATTTCCCGGAGAGGTTTTTATTGCAACTCTTGTTTATTTCAAGAGCAAGACCAAGACCAGTGACAAGGCAAGCCACTCTAAATGCTTGCTCGTTGATTACTTATCATTATCGATCATGCATGTTTTACTTCTAAAGTTTTACAAAAGTTGGATTCAAAAACTTTTTTTCTTAGTGGACTATACCACTATCTTTATTATGTATCTAATATCCTATATCCACTGTATAATCTTGGTGTTACCAAGCCCTTTAGATATTTTAGTATCATCACTTAAATTCCCTTAAGTCCCTTAGTGGACATTTTTAACTTGATGTTTTTGGAAAACAAAAGCTTTTGCAAAAACCCCGAGGAAAGTTGGGACCTTGTCCGAGGGAGGTATGTGAAGGATGAATTGTTTTCAACTTGTTTTCCAAAAATGACACATAACCTAGTCTTAGCCGGACAACCAAGCCGTACTACCACACTACTCCAATATGGGAAAGGGGTCTAACTATAAGCTTGCCGGTGTTAGTCCGTGTCTACCTCAATGTGCTATATGGGTTAGAGTCCCCTGAACCGAATTGTCGCCAGAAAGGAAAGCATGGGACATTTGGAGTGTGGGGATTAAGTTCGCCACCGGTTGCAACAGTTGGGTTTCCTGCCATGGTGGTGTGTTGTCAGAGGAAACCGGATCGATACGGCTGACTCACTTGGTGCCGGGGAGAAAAAACCTAGTTTAAGAGGTAGCCATTTACTAGCACTTGCATAGTGGATAATTAGGACCAGCTATCTGATATTTGCATACTGTCCTGGACAGTCCGTGGTTGTTTACGGCGGATGTACTGGATCTTGTGGATTGTGTACACCTCTATAGAGTAAAACTATTCAGAATAGACATGTCCTCGGATATGGACAGTTGAATGGCCATGTAGGTAGCATTGTGTTAATGTTTCCAAAAAGCTAGAAAAGTGCTTTTGGAATTGTACCTGAGAGGTACTAGAAAGGGATATGATTGTCCCTTTGAGGTACTTGAAAAATTATGGTTCTTAAGACGTGATCTTCCAAGAAGTTTTGCAAAGAAAAACTTTCTTTTACTTAGAATGCTTTATCAAAACCTTGTGGAGATGCTTTATCTACAAGAGAAATTAAATATCTTTTGAGCTATCTTCTTCAGCAAAGAAAAATCTAAAACTTGATCAACCATGATGGGTCTTCAATGCATCATGGCTAGTTGAACCCTATTTAAAGCCTTCCTACCACCTTTATATGCATACTTGCAAGTTTAGCTTTCATTTGGGGTGTCTTGCGAGTACAATCCAATGGCTATTGTCTTAGCCAGACTTTGAGGAGAACTCTGGAGAACCCGTCGAAGAAGGTGTCACCGACGGCTATGCGAACTAGGAACGTCTCCGAGTCAGTAGCATGTAGGTAGTCAAGGCATGACTAGGGTTTTACCACGAGAGTGTTTTGAAGACTTCCGATGTTTAGTTTGTTTTCCTGTCCTACGTGGTAGTTGTTTTCAAATGAGTCAAGTGACAAGTTCTGTAAGTCGTGTATTCGTGTAGTGGATGTTGTAATCTGCAATGCCAACTCGAGTATGTTGTTCACGACTAACTGATCATGGGATCGTGAAAGTATGCATACTAGAGGTCTCAGACTGCTAGTCTGGGGTCCCCACATATAGTGTTGGTTTTGGTTTTGTTTTCCACCTTTTCACTTTTGTTTTTTCTGGTTTTTATTAATTGTTAAAATTCTGGAAATACCTCAAAAATAAAGTTTCTCGAAAAATTACAGAAAAATCATAATAAATTTTTACGTCAAAAATGTGGCAGAGAGCCACCTGGGATGCCCTAGGGGGACCCACCAGTCAGGCACACCTGTTCTTCCTCGAGATTTTTCGATCTCTTTGCTTAGCCCACCATTTGTGTTGAAATTTGGTGCATTTCCTCTCCGATATGTGACTCCTCCGATTATCTAAGTAGAATTTTGTTTGGCGGAGTATTTCTTGAGTATTTTGGTACTGTAGGTGACAGCTTATGTGACTTTGCATGCTTGATTTGAGTAGAAATAATGTAGTTTTGATGCATGTTTAGCTCTCCTATAAGTCTATATGGTAGTTTCCACCTTATAGTTGCTTGAAATCAATTTTTTGTAATGATTGTTAAAAAATTCAGAAATGGACAGCCATAACTTTGGAGAGATATTTAGGAGTGTTTCTCCTAGAAGAACAAGGCCCTCGCGTTAATCCACCTTAGTGAGGCCATCTTATAACAAAGACGATGAGGGAGGTGATGGAATTGCTAATCCTTCTAGCTTCCCATGTGTTACATTTTTAAGAAGTGCAGGTCTATTGGATGACTTCTTGATGCTTGTTGAAAGAGTTGGTTTCACCAACTACATGGATGATGAGAGTCTTCAGTATGCTACTCTCACAAAAACTTTTGTTGAGAGTTTTAAATTTCAGAACAAACAATTGTCCCACTATTGCTTTTAAGTTATATAGTAGTCCTTTTTCTTTGCCCTTGGAGACTCTTTGTAACATTATAGGTATCAACGCTTCCGGGACAGCGTGTAAGATTCAGGAGAAATCCTCTAATCTCATGGCGCTCTATCGAGAAATCACCAATGATGATGGCCGCTCACCCCAGAGTGGAAAGATAAGGAACATGCAACTTTCTGCCCTTAGATATTTCACCTATTATCTTGCTACTAGTATCCTTGGTAGGGAGAACACTAGCAAAATTTCTATCTATCACCTTGCTTTTATTGATGCTACACTTAACTGTAGCAAGAAGTATAACCTTGGTTCACTCATTGCTCGCCGCCTTGCTGCTAAGGGGCCCATTTATGGGGGCATTATTGCTACACGTATAGCAAATGCTCTAGGTTTTTCTAGTGCTCCTGATGATGAATTAATTGCTGCTTATAGACTTAACCTTGTTTCCATGAAGGATCATCATTTTATAACTACTAACTCTACTGCTGATCATTTAGTATATAGAGTTTTATTTATGGACGGAGATGAGCAGGGAAGTTATTTTTCCGCAGCCTTTGTTGTTCAAAGTTGACATGTCACCATAGTTTCGCTCCAAGGGGGAGATAGAGGAGCATCTGAGCGTGACGGATTTCCACATGCAGCAGGCGAGGCGAGACTCGCCTTCCGAGGACTACACCATGTATTACACTGGCGCGTCCTCGAGCACATATCAGGAGGAGGGCTCCTCCTTAGCATACGGCAAGGGCGCCACCTCATGGTCCCCTTGGGGATGATATCCACTTAGGCCAAAAGCCTAAGCTTGGGGGAAGGTATACCGACATCACACTCATTTATATATCATGTTCGGTCGGTTCTTTGTATATCCATGTTTTCGTTTCTCTTTGTTTTATTGTTTTGTTCTTGTTTTCCAAAACCCAAAAAGACCAAAAACATTTCTGTTGTTTCTCTTTGTTTGCTTCTTTAGTTTCTTTTGTTGGTTTTCTTTCTTTTCTCGTTTCTGTTTAGTATTCAAAAATCCAAAAATATTTTGCTTTGTTTCCTTGTTTCTTTATGTTCTTGTTTTAATTCGTAAACCCAAAAATATCTGTTGTCCTTCTTTGGTTTTGTAAAGTTTGTTGCAGAGTTCACCGGATTTCCGTGTCTCCGTTGGAGCTTGATTATAATTCTATATTATTCGATCCACACAAGTGAAGAGTTGTAATGATGATTTATGCCAATCCAAGTTTTGGTGAGAGGCTGGTATGAACTCTATTTGTTTTATTTTGTACATATACTCATCCATGTGAACATGCTTAGTTCGTTCATGTAAGGTGTATGTTATTTAATTGATGCTTAGTAGTTCTTGCTCTCACGTTTTTAGTTCCAACTTATTAATATAAGATAGCATGTCGTATCAATGTTTACTTGCATTGTTTTATTCATATAAGGGTATAACATTGTGGTATCTTCCTCTGATTGTTTCGCTTGAATCGACTTGGCACATGCTCACGCATGCATATGACTGAAAACAAAAGGTCAATTACGCCTCGATGATTTATTTTGCCTCAGAGTATTTGTATCATTTTTATGGCCCTGTTAATTTTGTTTTGTCGCAAGCATGAATATGACAGTTTTTGCACTCTTGATTGTCGCTTCCCGTATATTCCTAGCCTTCACCTGTACTGAGTATGAGATCTACTCGTGCATACAATTCCCAAAAAGCAAAGTTTGCCAAATGTGTCCACCATACCTACCTATATATGTGGTATTTATCCTCCACTCAAAGTAAATTTCTCGTGTGCTACCTTTAAAACCTTCTAAAAATTATTCATGTTTTGTGCCCCTGTTTTAGCTCATGAGAACGTAAATAGAGAATCTTTATCTCACTTGTTGATTGGGTTTCACACCCTAGACTAGTGGCTTCATCCACTTATCCAAATGATAGAAGATCCGACATCGCGATGTCCAGCCCCAAATTAATACAACAAATTCTCTTCACTATTTTTGCCCCTGATTTATCAGTCAAAGCATAATTGTGTAAACAATAGAGAAAGAGGGATGACCTTCTACCCATATGTGTCCTTCTATGGGAGGCTCTCTTGTGAAGTCTAGTTGGCTTGTGATGTACTGTATTGTCTGTTTACCATTCGTTCACATAAGCATACACCTCTCTTAAAAATGTTTTCAATACCTCTGTTTAATAAAATAAAAAGCTCTAGCACATGAGTTAATCCCCGCTTCCCTCTACGAAGGGCCTTTCTTCTATTTTTATGTTGAGTCTTCACCTTCTCACTTTATGCACCTTCTTGAGAACATGGTTGTCATTCTTAGTGTAATGTGCTTGTCCCAAAACACGGTTTATTATGGTATAACTTTGATGCTTGTATATTTTATATCTTTATTTCTAGTCTTCATTTGAACATAGAGGTGCCCTAGCATTTATGTTTTGCTCCATTATTAAGGGCAAGCAAGTACACTTTATCATACCTTATTATGAGCATTGCAATCCTGCAGATTGATATACTTTATGTTGCTTATTATAAGTTTGTTGGCATCTCTTCATGGTTTGCATAACTGCTAGGTGACTTTTATCTTGCATACATCTTATTATGAATTGCCTCAGCACTTGATCATATAGTGAGTATATTTACATCATATGAAACAAATGTGTTTGTAAAAGTCTTTTATCGCGCTCAGTTGTCACTGAATTTCTTGAGGACAAGCAATAAGCTAAGCTAGAGGGAGTTGATATGTCCAAAACATATCTCCTTTTCCGAACACTTTTATTATTGTTTTCCTCTAAACTTGTGAGTTTTGGATAGACGTAACACGCACTAACGCTGTTTTCAGCAGAATTACCCTTGTGTCTCGTTTTTGTGCAGAAAAATCAACTTTCAGGAAATTGCGCAGAAAAGACCCCAATGAGCTTATATCCTCAGAAGACCCCGGGAGCCATAAGGAAACCTAGAGGGGGCCAGGAGGGGCTCAGACCACCCCTGGCCCCCCCTTGGACGCGCCGCCAGGTGGTGTGTGGGCCGCCTCCACCCCCTCGGGCTCCCCTTTGTAATACATAACCCCCGTAAACCTAAAACGCGAGGGGGTTCATCATATTCCACAAAAACACAACAGAGCACCGTCGCCACCTTGAAACACAAGTTAGGCGGTGCCATAACATGTTAGTATAGGTGTTTTGTGGGATTTGGATGTCGAATATTGCACCCCGGGGTGTGACCCGCTTCACCGACATCTACTTCTCTCTAGGGAGTGTACATTCGCTTATAGGGTGAAACTCTCGTATCGGACAAAACATCGGGAATCTGCCGAAGAGTTGGATTCTACCTATGTGTTTTGTGTTCCTATGGCCTACCATAACACAACCAAGCAACTAGTTCCACATTGCTACCCCCTTTCGACGTCGTTATCGCGTTTATCCGTATAAGTCCAGTATTTCTCCAGCGGGTCTAGGGTTTTACCAGAGGGGGTCTCCAGAGCGTACGGATCCCAATACAATCTAGGAGGTGCCAAAAACATGTTAGTATAGGTGTGTTGTGGGCTTTGTATGGAAAAGGTTGCACTCCGGGGTATGACCCGCTTCTCTCTACGGAGTTTACATGCGCTTATAGGGTGAAACTCCCGTATCAGACGAAACATGGGGAATCTTCCGAAGAGTTGTGTTATACCTATGTTTTTTGGGTTCCTATGGCCTACCATAACACAACCAAGCAACTAGTTCAACATTGCTACCCCTTTCGACGTCGTTACCGCGTGTATTCGTATAAGTCCGGTATTTCTCCAACAGGTCTAGGTTTTCACTCGAGGGGGCTCCGGACCATCCGGATCCCAACAAAATCTAGGGGGTGTCATACCATGTTATTATAGGTGTGTTGTGGTCTTTTTATGGTAAAGATTGCACTCCGGGGTGTGACCCGCTTCACCGACATCCACTTCTCTCTACGGAGTTTGCATGCGCTTATAGGCGGAAACACCCGTATCGGACGAAACATCGGGAATCTTCCGAAGAGTTGGGTTCTACCTATATGTTTTGGGTTCCTATGGCCTACCCTAACACAACCAAGCAACTAGTTCCACATTTCTACCCCCTTTCGACGTCGTTACCGCGTGTATCCGTATAAGTTTGGTATTTCTCCAGCGGGTCTAGGGTTTCACCAGAGGGGGGCTATGGAGCGTCCGGATCCCAACACAAGCTAGGGGGTGCCATACCATGTTAGTATAGGTGTGTTGTGGTATTTTGATGGCAAATATTGCACTCCGGTGTGTGACCCGCTTCACGGGCATCCACTCCTCTCTAGGGAGTTTATATGAGCTTATAGGGTGAAACTCACGTATCGGACAAAAAATCGGAATCTTCCGAAGAGTTGTGTTCTACCTATGTTTTTTGTGTTCCTATGGCCTACCATAACACAACCAAGCAACTAGTTCCACATTGCTACCCCCTTTCGACGCCGTTACCGCGTTAATCCGTATAAGTCTCGTATTTCTCCATCGGGTCTAGGGTTTCACCGGAGGGGGGCTCCAGGTCGTCCGGATCCCAACACAAGCTAGGGGGTGCCATACCATGTTAGTATAGGTGTGTTATAGGATTTGAATGGCAAACATTGCACTACGGGGTGTGACCCGCTTCACCCACATCCACTTCTCTCTAGGGAGTTTACATGCGCTTATAGAGTGAAACTCCCGTATCGGACGAAACATCGGGAATCTTCCGAAGACTAGTGTGCTACCTCTGTGTTTTTTGTTCCTATGGCCTACCATAACACAACCAAGAAACTATTTCCACATTGCTACCTCCTTTCGACGTCGTTTACCGCGTTTATCCGTATAAGTCTAGTATTTCTCTAGCGGGTCTAGGGTTTCACCGGAGGGGGCTCCAGAGCATCCAGATCCCAACACAAGCTAGGGGGTGCCATACCATGTGCGTATAGGTGTGTTGTGGTCTTTGTATGGAAAAGATTGCACTCCAGGGTATGACTCGCTTCATTGACATCTACTTCTCTCTACGGAGTTTACATGCGCATATAGGGTGAAACTTCCGTATCGGACGAAACATCGGGAATATTCCTAAGAGTTGGGTTCTACATATTGTTTTGGGTTCCTATGGCCTACCCTAACACCACCAAGAAACTAGTTCCACATTTCTACCCCCTTTCGATGTCGTTACCGCGTTTATCCGTATAAGTCCAGTATTTCTCCAGCGGGTCTAGGGTTTCACCGGAGGGGGGCTCTAGAGCGTCCAGATCCCAACACAAGATAGGGGGTGTCATGAAATTTTAGTATAGGTGTGTTGTGGTCTTTTTATGGCAAATATTGCACTCCGGGGTGTCACCCGCTTCCCCAGAATCCACTTATTTCTACGGAGTTTGCATGCGCTTATAGGGTGAAACTCCCGTATCGGACGAAACATCGGGAATCTTCCGAAGAGTTGGTTCTACCTATGTGTTTTGGGTTCCTATGGACTAACCTAACATAACCAAGCAACTAGTTCCACATTGTTACCCCCTTTTGACGCCATTAACACGTGTATCCGTATAAGTTCGGTATTTCTCGAGTGGGTCTAGGGTTTCACTGGAGGGGGCCTACGGAGCATTCGGATCCCAACACAAGCTAGGGGGTGCCATAAAATATTAGTATAGGTGCACTGTGGGATTTGCATGGAAAATATCGCACTCCGGGGTATGACCTGCTTCACCAACATCCACTTCTCTCGACGGAGTTTACATGCGCTTATAGAGTGAAACTCCTGTATTTAACGAAACATCGGGAATCTTTCAAAGAGTTGGGTTCTACCTATGTGTTTTGGTTTTCTATGGCCTACCCTAACACAACCAAGCAACAAGTTCCACATTGCTACCCCCTTTCGACGTCGTTACCGCGTGTATTCGTATATATCCGGTATTTCTCCAGCGGGTCTATGGTTTCACCGGAGGGGAACTCAAGAGCGTCCGGTCCCAACAAAATATACGAGGTTTCATACCATGTTATTATAGGTGTGTTGTGGTCTTTGGATGGAAAATATTGCACTCTGGGGCGTAACCCGCTTCACCGGCATCCACTTCTCTCTACCGTGGGGGATCTTGTCAAGAGTGTGGGTGTACCATTGTGTTTTGTATTCCTAGGTCCTAACCAAACACAACCAATCAATTATTTCCACTTTTCTACCCCCTTCTGGCTCACGTAGAGGGGGTAGAACCGTAAGTTGGGCTTTTCTCCAGCGGGTCTAGGGTTTCGCCGTAGAGGGGCTCTGGAGCGTCTGAGTCCCACCAAACCCTAGTGGTTTCCATACCATGTGTTTACAAGTGTGGTTTGGGTTTGAGATGCCAAAATTCCTCTCACTCTTTGTGTTAGGGCTTCATGGCGTCGGATTCTCTGTGGCGGCTTTGAGGACTACTTAGAGCCTGAAACTCCAGATATGATGAATTGGGGGCGGGGAATCTTGCCAAGAGTGTGGGTACACAATTGTGTTTTGTATTCATAGGGCCTAACCAAACACAACAAAGCAATTATTTACACTTCGCTACCCCCTTCCGGGTCACATAGAGGGGGTAGAACCGTAAGTCGGGTTTTTCTCTAGCGAATCTAGGGTTTCGCCGTAGAGGGGCTCCGGACCGTCTGAGTCCCACCGAACCCTAGTGGTCTCCATACCATGTGTTTACAAGTATGATGGGAGGGGTGGAGGGCCTTTGTATTTGCGAACTCGAGGGTGTAGACTTATTGGGGATGGTGGTGGCGACTAGTGAGCCTGAGCCGATGAAGTTGTTGGAGATGACAAAGATCGGGGGATGTGTGATTTCATGGCGGGCATGCTGTCGAGAGAGAGCGGGACGATAGTGGGTTCGTTGCACTCGTCCATGAGGAACTTCAATGTATGTCGTTGGAAGTTGGGGAAATTATCAGCGATGGAGAGTAGATAAGGAATCCCCGTTTGTCATCTTCGGAACGACGACGAACGTTGGATGCAATCGGATAGACCAAAACCGAGGCACTGTGTAAGACTAATTTCGGACATGAAATAGATTTTTCGATAAAAAAATTGAAAAGCAATCTATATTCTATCCTTAATATTAAGTCACAAAAAATTTAAAGAGAAAAAAATGGAATCAGGTCTTCGCCGTGTATCTTAACAAAACACACAGAAAAAATACATCTATGCCGTGTATATGAAAAAATGACACGGCAAATGTGTGTTTGCCGGGTACTCAACCAAAACACACGGCAAAATGCAAAAAGAAAAAAAAAACACACACGGTGAAGAGTGGTGAAGAGTTGTACAGGAGAAAAAATCGAGCCAGATTAACACGCGCCCTAGTCTTTCCCGTTCGTTCCCCTTCCTTGCTCTCTCACTCCACAGTGGCGGCGTGGCGGCGCTCTCTGATTGTCAGGCGGCGGAAGCTCTCCAGTAGGTAGTAGCGGCGGGTGGCGGCGGCTGTTCTCCGGTTGGCAGCAGCCCCCTTCTCTCTAGCCGCCCGCTGCTCCCAAATCTTCCAAGGCCGAGAGCGCACCGGCGAGCTCCAATTCGGCGCCATGGATGTCCGCATCTTTGCCGCCGGTCCAGGATGAACTCAAACGACGGCCCTCCCAGCCAGCGCAGCTCATCGATTCTTCTCCTCCGCGCCGCTGGAAAAGGATCTCGACCCCAACTGCCATCCCGTGCAGTCCCACCTCGAGCTCGACAAGCTCCAGGTGCTCGAAGCCTCCCGTTCAGTCCCACCTCGAGCTCGACAAGCTCCAGGAGCTCGAAGCCCACACCGAGGTCCGCCTTCTTCCTTTTGCATCCTCTATCTTCAAGTCTACATGTAGCAGAGAGGGGAACACACTGACACTCTGGCTCGTTTGTGGCAGAAACTGGTCTGCGAGGTGGAGAGAAGGTCGTGGAGACGGAGTACTACAAGGAGCCGGGTTGCGTCAGCGAGCAGCATCATACGGTATAAGTCTCTGCACTTTTTCTACTAGCTGTGCGTGATGATAATTTCAGAGAAAACTAATTCTGGTTTAGAATTAATCGTATGTATCTCTTTACTAGACTGAATCGCTAAGTTGCCAACACGGATTATTATTTGCATAGTAATATGACTTTTCCTTGGAAAATGCTTGAGACAAACGCCAAGTAGCCAACATGGAGTACTGTCCCTGCTCAATCTATTGGACTGGTTAGCCCCGTCGGCGAATGGCACATCCCGTCGGCGTATCCCGTTTAGGCCGACGGGGAGCCCCGTCGGCGTATAGGCACGAAATTATTTTAATTTCTTTTTTCAAAAAAAAATTTTGAATTTTTTTGTGCATATTTTTTGTTTCACTTGTTTAACCACTTAATCACACTATAGTCACATTTATTTTTATCTTTAACAATTTTTAATTCTAATCTAAATTACTCGTTTCTATTAACACTTCCCGATCGGTCACCCATCATGAGATTGCTCCAGGCCCAGCACGCTTAACTTCGTAGTTGCTTCTCTATGATCTACCTAGAAACAACAGATGTGTTGTTGATAATATTATCCAATCAATCCTGTTAAACTTAACCCTTGGACCATCATGTCATACTCTTTTATTTTGTGAATTCAAACAATTATTTAAATAAAATATAATAACTAATAATAAATTTGAATTCAAATAATCTTCAATTTAAATAATAATTAACATGGTTTCCTTTTCTATTTAATATTGAATAATTCATATCTATAAATCCGGAAATCGAAATTTGACAAATAATATGTCTATATCGATTAGAAAAATGAGAGAAATTCAAATATGACATCCATATAATATTTTCCATCATATACAAGACTTTTTTCTTTTCATTGAAGCAAAAAACATTTTCTATTTTTCGAGTGTAAAAAAAGGGTTTTTTTGTGAAGGACCTACCATAAATATGTTGAAAAACTTGAGAGATATAATTTTTGAAAATACTAGACCATGTTAGATGCACAAATAACCAATTTGTTTCATATTAAAAGGTTTCCATCCACCTCTTTTGAAAAACACAAGTTGCTGCTGATCCCGCTGAAAACTGGTCATATTTGAACTATAGGTACCTCATAGTTTGCTCATGATTTTTGGCAAAAATCATTTTTAGGTACGCAAGTACCTATTTCAACATAGATACACCAATAGTTTCTCAATATTCAACCCCTAGCTACGAACAGTCATGCCCGCCGCCTTGACTTATTCCTTAAACCGGCTTAGAAAATTCCAAAAAATTCAAAACAACCCAAAATAATGCGAGACCTTCGTGTGGTGTCATTATATAGATCATAGTATACACCAAAAATAATAAACTTGGAATACGACAGTTGTGTTGAAAATGTGTTCACAAAAATTAGCTATCTCCTCCGAACATTCTAGGGTTTCGGGCCAAATGACGAGTGTTATGGTCATATCCATGGCATAGTTTGTTCAAATGTTCCCATATTACACAGAAACATGCATCTTGGAAGTACGAACAATGTTGACGGAGGAAGTTTTCCTTTTCATTGAAGCAAAAAACCATTTTCTATTTTCTGAGTGAAGAAAAAGGGTTTTTTTGTGAAGGACCTATCATAAATATGTTACAAAACTTGAAAGCTATAATTTTTGAAAATACTAGATCATGTTATATGCACAAATAACCAATTTGTTTCATATGAAAAGGTTTCCATCCACCTCTTTTAAAAAACACAAGTTTTTGCCGATTCTGCTAGAAACTAGTCATGTTTGAACTACATGTACCTCATAGTTTGCTCATGATTTTTGGCAAAAATCATTTTTAGGTACACAATTACCTATTGCAACATAGATACACCAATAGTTTCTCAATATTCAACCCCTAGCTACGAACAGTCATGCCCGCCGCCTTGACTTTTTCCTCAAACGGGGTTAGAAATTCCAAAAAAATCAAAAAAATCCAAAATGATGCGAGACCTTCGCGTGGTGTCATTATATAGGTCCTAGTATACACCAAAAATAATAAACTTGGAATACGACAGTTGTGTTGAAAATGTGTTCACAAAAATTAGCTATCTCCTCCGAACATTCCAGGGTTTCGGGCCAAATGACGACTGCTATGGTTATATCCATGGCATAGTTTGTTCAAATTTCCCATATTACACACAAACATATATCTTGGAAGCACGGACAATGTTGACGGAGGAAGTTTTCCTTTTCATTGAAGCAAAAAATCATTTTCTATTTTCCCATTGTAAACTTGCTAGAGAGAAGCGGACGCCGGTGAAGCGGGTCACACCCCGGAGTGCAATATTTGACATCCAATGACCACAACACACCTATACTAACATGGTATGGCACCCCCTAGCTTGTGTGGGGAGCCGGACGCTCTGTAGCCCCCCTCCGGTGAAAACCTAGACCCGCTGGAGAAATACCGGACTTATACGGATACACGCAGTAACAACGTCGAAAGGGGGTAGAAATATGGAACAAGTTGCTTGGTTGTGTTAGGGTAGTCCATAGGAACACAAAACACATAGGTAGAACCCAACTCTTCGGAAGATTCCCGATGTTTCGTCCGATATGGGAGTTTCACCCTATAAGCAGGGACCGAAAACCGCGGATCACTCGCAGAGGGCGTACCCGAGGAATTTTATAGAATCATTGGTAAAAATTTATCTTCACATATTTTATGACCTAATTATGCATAAAATAAATTGAGATTCTACTGTTCACCCCGCTTCGATGCCCTTCTAGGGGGTACACGACGTAGGCACACGTTAATAGTGTTTTCCGAAAAGAGGGGATCCGGAACCCCCGTGTCTATAGAAAATGGAGCTATATATTACATTTCTATAGTTTATATGTATGTTTTTATTTATTTTTTATTTATGTTATAGGGAAGTTCAACAACAACAAAAAACGGATACGCCGACGGGATCGTGTTCGACCATACGCCGACGGGGCCGACCTTTGGTCGTCGGCGTCTTGGCTGGCCGTCGGCGTATGGGAGCTCTCCCGTAGTGTGTTTACTCATTGGATCAGTTGTGTTTAGGCATTTAGCGAAATTATTTCTTGCCGTGGCTGATACATATACTTGTAGACTTGAATTGTCCAAATTTTTGCCAAGATAGATCTATATATTAGGCATTTATTAGATTTATTGAATGGTCCAAAATAGTAGACCGGTTAGATATAGTTCTAGACTGGAGCTGTCCAAAATTAGGCATTTAGTAAAATTATTAATAATCTCTTGTGTTTGGTTCTCAATTAATCACTCATGATCTTCTATGCAGTATCTCTCAGTGTGACCACCCCACCAGCCACGATCGCTTTGCTACCGGGATCGTCATCGCTGGGCCTTTAGCACAAGGCTCCTTGACCTTTTTCATTGATCGGTCATGCTTGAAGGGTAAGAACATTTCGCCTCTCTTGCCGCCTAGGGCTTATTTTTGGTCTAAATAACCAAGCTTGTCACGTTACCCAGGTGTCTCCCGTTCGAAAGGGTTACACGGATAAATATGCATTAAATTGCATATTTATAGATGTAACTCTTTCGGATTGTCCACGCTTAAATAATCCGAACGTCGCATGCAAGCTTTGACTCCCGTTTAGTTTCTCCTATACTTGTGCCTCACGTGGTATATTATTTGTGACTTACCATGTACTTTTACTAGTCAAAATCTACTATATCTCTTGTAGAATCCTCCCGGACATAGGTGTATTATAATTATACAACTTGTTAAACTTATGCCTAGGTCCTTTATAATTATATGCTAAACTCGTGTCTTTATAATTATATGCTAAACTCATGTCTTTGCCTTCCAACTTGTAGGATGTGCTCTATGCATAAGGATGGCGATGTTTAGAGCTACGTTCGTATGTGAAATTGTATTATGGACATATGGACTTGTAATATTGACTCTATGCTTGCTATGAACTTGTATGGACTATTTTGTTGTGTACGATGATGGGATACTATATATGTATTGTTATATGATGTTGTTTCGATCTATTTGGTCAAATTATGATGTAAATTGTTGATCTGTACAATTATCTATTTAAATTATATTTAAATTACAGGGATAAAAAAACAGGAAAACACACGGCAAAGACCAAAACATACAGCAAAGGTTCGACGTGGTGACACCTGGGAACACAGATCACGTTCTTTGCCGTGTCTTTTTCAGAAAACACACGGCAAAGAACCTAGTATGCGGTGCTGCATTTGAACCTTCGCCGTGTCTTTTATGCGGACACACGGCGTTTATGTTCTTTGCCGTGTATATTTAGAGAAGACACGGCAAAGTCTACGTGCTTTGCCGTGTATATGCCAAGAATGCACACGGCGAAGAATATTGACTTTGCCGTGTATTTTCTAAATACACACGGCAAAGAACATAAACGTTGCCGTGTGTCTTCTCATGCTACACGACAAAGAATCGGCCCCGTTAACACCCCTCCGACGTCAAGTCCTCTACTTTGTTTTCTGTGGTCAGAAAACACTCAATAAAGATCTATACCGTGTATTTTAAAAATACACACGGCAAAGAATCTTTGCCGTCGCCTTATTTGCCGTTTGGTCTTCGCCGTTTATAAACACACGGCAAACTGTTTGCCGTGTTCCGCATCTCCTTTGCCGTTTATTTTGGCAAAGTCCAGTTTTCCCGTAGTGAGCCCTGGTTGTGGAACAAATGGTACATGCATCCCCACTAGTATTTCGTTGGAAACTTTTAGGAAATCACTATAAAAAGGGTTGTGCTTGCGACAAGTGTCGCATTTTCCCTTCTTGTGCACTCCCCTTGCGACAAGTGTCGTCTTCTCCTTCCTCGCGTCCCACAATAAGTGCTTGCATGCGTGACAAGTGTCCACACGAGAGAATCTTGGTGGGTTTTTGTCGAATCTGTAACTCGGCAAATCCCTCAGGTGAACACATAGGGTTTCGAATAGGAGAACTCATGAGCGCTGGTGACGATATTCGGCTAGACAGGGGGCACAATTTACCCAGGTTCGGGGCCCTCGTAGAGGTAAAACCCTTACACCTGCCTCTGACGATCTGTATTATCGAATAGATCGGTTACAATGATGATTGCTCAAGTCGAGAGTACAATCTCGAGCTCAAGGTTTTGGTGGTGCGGTATTGCTTGGCCTTCTTCCGGTGGTTCTCCTGGCCTTATATAAGTGGCCAGGTCTCAAACCCTACCCGGAGAGGACTCGAACTCTAACCCTATGTCGGTTACAAGTTTCCTAACTTAGCTCGCAAGGCATTGCGGGTGGGCTTCAAGTGGGCCTTCCAGAACACTCCAAGGGCTTCCCTTCTTGGGCCTTAACCTTGGGCTTAAGACGGGGTGTCCTTACCCGCAAGGTCCAAGATCCATCCCTTCGTCTGTAGCCCCCGAGCGTTTGCTCGATTGGGATTTTTCCAGTCGAGTAGATGGTCAGATTTTTCATCCTGCTTTCTTTCGGATAACCACTATGGTCGTTTCCTGTTTGGAGGGTGTGTACCCTGTGTGATGAGCTTTTATACCCGGGTATCGAGTAATGAAAGTGCCTGTTTTTATGGCTGTTTATCGCAGAAGGATGTGGCACAGCAGCTTGGCTCTCCCGAAAGATCAGGGCCAGTTAATTGCAACTAGGGCAAAAACAGTTCTGGGCTACACAGATTCGAGACCTCCGAATCGAACCCGATGAGGTGATCATTGCGACTGAGCCGTGGAGGTCTTACCGAGTCGAACTTAACCTATGGGGGTACCTGGCGCGTCCGCTAGGATTTTTCTTCGTGTTGTTGACACGGAACTTTACCAGAGGACGCAGCTTGAGTGCAATTCCAGGTCCTCAAGAGAGATCTTTTGGGTCTTACCTTCATATTCGAAAGAATACGGCATCCGGATGTACCTGGTCGGCTGAACAATCCAGATTTCTGATGTGTAGACATCATGTGACGGGGTGGCAGGATTTGCACACCCGCAGAGTTTCAGGTCTGTGGTTTCGCGAGTAGGAAAACCAAGATATTTTTGTCCATACGAAAGATTTTTCGTGCTTGGAGTTTTATGCCCATGCGAAAGAGCTTTCGTGCTTAGGGTCTTGTTTTTCTGTGAAAGAAATTTCACGCCATAGTTTTTCCATACGAAGTTACTTTCGCGTTTGGAGCTTTATTCCCATACGAAAGAGCTTTCACGCTTAGGGTCTTGTTTTCCTGTGAAAGAAATTTCACGCCATAGTTTGTCCATACGAAGTTATTTTCGCGTTTGGAGCTTTATTCGAAAGATTCTCCATCTTCGTGATTCATGCTATGACGTCACGGCGCACTATTATCGTCCCGATGGGACGTGACGGGGCGAGAGCAGAACTGCTGGCCCACCTTGTCAGCTTTTTGACCGGAAACGAGACGTCGCTCCCGGTTTTTACGCGAACTGCGCGCAGTAAATGCACACGATCCACTGTTAGGATCGTGGCATGAAACAACATCCGTCGCCCTTTCGTTTCTCCTTCGCACGTGGCAGCAGCGATGGATGCCACGTGGCTCAACGAGCGGTCTGGATCGAGTGGCTCTGTGCATAAATATATGCCTTAGGTGAAACGGTGAAAAATTCCCATCCTTCTTCTTCTTCGTTCTTCGTCTTCCCCGTTCTCCAACCTTTCTCTCCTCGAGCTCGCACCAGCGCCAATGGCAGGAGGCAAGAAGCGCGGCGCCACCGTTTCTTCATCGAAGGCGCCAGAGGAAGTTCCTGCGCCACCCGCACCGCGCTCGGGCGACTGGTGCTCACCCAATACCACGTTGAAGAGCGTTAGGAGATGCAGAGGGAGGGGTTGCTGCCTCCGGAAGCCGACAAGCGGGTGCGCCTCGGCAAGAAGGAGGAGGTACCTAATCCCCGCGCGAACGAACGCGTGGTTTTCGCGGACCACGTATCGCGCGGGCTTTCTTTTCCTCTTCACCCCTTTCTCGTGGTGTTGCTGTATGTTTACGGCATACAGCTCCACGATCTGCCTCCGAATGCAGTGCAACACATATCGTGCTTCATTGTGTTCTGTGAGTGCTTCTTGGGCATTCGCCTACATTGGGGCCTCTGGAAGGCCCTTTTCATGGTTCGAGTCTTCCGCGAGAAATCGCGGGTAGAATCTGAGCCTAGCGAGCCGCTGCGCAAGGTTCATATGTCTTTGCAGTCCCTCATCGACTCCCTTGCGGCCGTTGGTCGCCGTGTCATTCTTGCCGAAGTGGAATGCGGGACCCTTCGGTCGGATCGTGATCGACTCGCCAGTGAAAATGAGCTCCTTCGAAGTAAGTTTATTGCCTTCCCTCATCTTTATCTCTTTATTTCTGCCAATTTCTTTGTTTCTGATAAACATTGCTGCGCAGCTCAAGTTGAGTTTATGAAGGCCGAGAAGGCGGATGCCTCCACTCGGGAAATTGCTCAAGAGGCTCAGTTGGCAGCTACTCGACAGGAACTTGAGTCCTCCCGCATGCTGTCGGCTGACCTCGAAGGAAAGCTTGCGGCCGCCCAGGATGCTCTGAAGAATCTGGAGGAGGCTGGCACCAAGGCGGACTCCGACCTTGTCGACTTCCTTCGTCCTCTGGCCGAACGTTGTGCGGGTAAGTTGCTTTTGGTCTATTATTCTGGTTGTCTGATAGGTCCTTGGATTTTAATATTTTCCTTTGCACGTCTTCTGGGCGTCCCACTGGAGCTTCCTGGGGTCCAACGGGTGGATGCGCTGACCGATTCCTGCGCCCAGCTCAGGAAGCACGCCGAAGCGATTTGCACTCTGATTGGCGATGCCATTCGAGTGCTGACGCAGCTTCACGGTCGCCTTCTAGTCGACACCGTGTCTCCACCTGCGCTGGGTGATCTTTTGAAGATTTTCTCGGAGAGCAATTTTCTTGGCACCTACGCGGTTGCGCAGTCAGAGTCTGGGGCGAAGACCGCCATCCAGATTGCGCTGGCGCATGGAGTCACCGGTTTGGAAGAGGCGTACTCGACCTTCCCGTCGATCCTTCGACGGGAAAAAAGGTAGGGCTTCGTCGTTTTGGCGAGCCAGCCGGAGTCCTTGCTCGGAAGTTATCCGAGTTGTTCGCCCGTGCTAGGGGAGGCACCGTCACGAGCGGCAGCACAACTGCAGCTCCTTAGTATAATTTCTTTGTATTTCGCTCTTTCGATTGTAATGAACCTTGGGATGCATTCCCGTATTTTCATCGTTTAATCGAGATGTCTTTCTGAGATGCTTACTGTGACTGATTTGCTGTGTATTTCCTCCCGATGGGAGTAGCCCCCAAGCACCTGTCGAATAGGTGATTGTTATATCTCGAATGGGGCATCTTATTCCTTCAATTTCCATGTATTCTTCTAGGTAGCCGGGGTTGCTGTGGAGTCTTCAGCTGGACTTGCTACCCCAACAAATCCTCTTGTTGCCGCTGTTGGGATCTTTGCAGGCCTCGTGATCGTGTTGCGGATGGTGAACGCAAGCTAAAAGCATTGCGTGGGGTAGCGGATGTAGCCAAGTCCAAACAAAAGCTGGCGATTGAACGCGAGCAGTTTGTGATGGATGAATTAGCGTCTGTTGCCAAGGATTTGCTATGTAAGTAGTTCAGCCCCCTAGTCTTCTTTGTCGTGTATCTTTCTTTGATCATATACCTTTGTTTTTCAGTTGTTCAGCCGGATGATAGGAGTGAGAAACAGTGGGTGGAGAACCACATCCTTCAGGAAGCTGGCAGCTCAAAGCCCCATGCGAGTAACTTTTGGTCCGATCGTAGTCGAGGCTTTGTGCTTGCTACCTTGAAGTTCCGGGTCATCCAGGCGAAGATACTCGTGAGTTCCTTTCACGAGGTTTTGATTGCAATGAACGCTGCTTTCTATCCGTTGGAGAGGGGTCCTGAGGATTGGAGCCATCTTCTCAAGGTGTTCGGACGAGAAGGAGAAATTCGCGAGTGTGTTCGCAATCAGATGATTTGCGGCTCGGTAGTGGCCCTCTCTTTCGTCCGGTTGTGGCATCCTGAGGTGAATTTCAACTCCGTAGCTAGACTTCCTGATGGTCCAATCGTCGACATTTCTCCTCATTATAGGGATGTTCGACCTGCGGCAGAGGAAATCATTCGATTGACCTCTGCTGAGGTAGATCGGGTTTTGGCGGCTGAGAATGCTCATCGCCATGTGTGATTGTAGGATGTATGTATCCTGTTGTGCTATGTAGTTGTAAAAAACTGTTGTAAGGTGTTTACCTTGTATACAAAACTCTTCCTGTGTTGCTGTGTTAGGTGTAGCCCCCGTGTGTTTGTGGGGTGTATACCTATTTCTTTTAGCATGTAAGGATGGAGAACTCCAGTATCTATGGTTGAGAAACCATGTATTTTATTGCAATGACTAAGAAGTCATGTGTTTTTCTTTCGAGCTACAAGATGGCTAATATAGCCTTATTATGATGAGTAAAAATGAATCTAGGGATAAAATTTGCGGAGTTGTGCAACATTCCAAGGGTTGGAATGGATGCCTCCAGTCGTCGGATTCTTCAGTCGATAGGCGCCACCTGGGATAACTTCGTGTATTATGAAGGGTCCTTCCCATGGTGGCTCGAGCTTATGTCCTTCCTTCTGCTTGAGCCGTAGCACCAGATCTCCTACTGCGAAGGCTCTGTTGCGTATGCGGCGACTGTGATAGTTTTGCAGCGACTGCTGGTATACTGCGGATCTTGCGAGTGCAATATCGCGCATTTCGTCGAGTGCGTCCATATCATCCGCGAGTGCCCTGTTGGAGGTTTCTTCGCTGTAAGCAACAACCCGTGGGGCGCTGAACCGGATGTCCTTGGGAAGGACTGCTTCGGCCCCGTATACCATGAAAAATGGTGTGTAGTTTGTGGATCGATTTGGAGTTGTGCGGAGGATCCATAGCACGGAGGGTAGCTCTTCTGCCCAATGTCCCGCTGCCGGGTGTAGGCGATAGAGTAGACGTTTCTTGATGCCAGCCGAAACTAATCCGTTGGATCTTTCGACTTGGCCGTTGGTTTGCGGATGGGCAACTGAAGCGAATTTGAAGGTGATGCCCTTTTCTTCGCAGAACTGCTGTGTTTCCTTTGCCATGAAGTTGCTACCATTGTCAGTAATGATGTCGTGTGGTACTCCAAATCTGCATAAGATAGAATTGAGGAATTTGACGGCGCATTGGGCGCTGGCTGAGGTTACTGGCATAGCTTCGATCCATTTGGTAAATTTATCGACTGCGACCAGCAAGTGTGTATATCCACCTGGTGTGGACTTGCGTAATGATCCGACCATGTCTAGCCCCCATTGTGCAAAGGGCCAGGCAATGAGTATCATATGCAGTTCTGTAGTGGGTGCGTGTGGTTTTTGTGCGAATCGCTGGCAAGCGTTGCACCTGTCGACCAGTTCCTTTGCGTCTCTGGCTGCTGTAAGCCAGTAAAATCCTGCTCGGAAGGCTTTTCCCATGATTGCTTTCCAGCTATCATGATGTCCACAGTCTCCTTGGTGGATGTCTCGCAGTAATTCCTTACCATCTTCGGGTGCTATGCATCGTTGCAGTATGCCTGAGATGCTCTGTTTGTATAGCTCGCCGTTGAGCACCCGAAAGGATTTGCTGCGTCTAATTATCTGTCGAGCCTCGCGAGGGTCTGCTGGGAGCTGTTTGGTGGACAAGTAGTCGAGGTATTTCTGCGTCCAGACTGGCTCGACCAGAAAAACTTGTCACGAAATATTATGGATGAGCTCGATAATAGCAATTTGCGGGCTGACCTCTATTTCCAATGCCGCGTGTGTTCCTGCAGTTTTCTTGACTTTCACCGATCGCCTAGTCATCCGCTCGAAATATATCCCTGGCGGTATCGGTGTATTTGTGGAACCCATGTTCGCCAACCTGTCTGCTTCTTCGTTGCTAGATCTTGCAATGTGCTTCAGCTCGCACCCTTTGAAACTTCCTTCGAGTAAGTTGTACATGTCACGATAGGCTACCATGTTCTCAGCGATAGCATCGCACTCTTTCATTGTCTGTTGCACGATGAGATTGGAATCGCCGTAGATCATTAGTCGGGTGGCTCCGCACGCAATTGCTATCTTCATCCCATGCAACAGGGCCTCATATTCTGCGTCGTTGTTTGATGCTGAATCGTCGGGTGGGAAATCCAGTCGTAGGACGTATTGCAGCTTGTCACCTCTGGGTGATATGAGGACGATCCCAGCTCCTGCTCCTTCGTTTCTCTTGGATCTGTCAAAGTACATGATCCAGTTAGTCGTGTATTCCGGTGGCCCGGGTGTTTGTAGTTCTGTCCACTCGCTCAGGAATTCCACGAGTACCTGGGATTTCACGGAATTGCGCTCTGCATAGATGATGTCCCAAGCGCCCAGCTCGATGCTCCACTTCGCTATTCTTCCAGATGCCATTGGGTTGTTCATGATTGTACCGAGTGATGCATCATTAACCACTGTTATGGTATGTTCCTGGAAGTAGTGCTTGAGTTTTCGAGCTGTGAGAACAACTCCATATGCGAGCATCTGGTAGTGAGGATATCGTTGTTTACACGGCGATAGCACCTCGCTGATGTAGTAGATTGGTCTTTGAACTCCATATGCCTTGCCCTCCTCAGGTCGTTCGACCATGATCGCCGTGTTGATGACCTGGTTTGTTGCGGCTACGTATAGGTACAGTAGCTCCCTCTCCTGTGGTGTTGCCAGAATGCGCCTGCTCTGCAAGGATTGCTTCAGGTCTGCGAATGCCTGCTTAGCTTCTGGTGTCCATTCGAACTTGTTCGTCTTTTTCAGCAGCTTATAGAAGGGTAACGCCTGCTCGCCCAATCGCGCGATAAATCTGCTCAAGGCAGCTAGTCGCCCTGCGAGCTGTTGGACTCCGCGTAGATTGGTTGGCTATTTCATTGTTAAAATTGCTTGTATCTTCTCCGTGTTGGCTTCGATTCCTCTGGCGGATACCAGGTACCCGAGAAGTTGACCTACTGGGACGCCGAAGACATATTTTGTTGGGTTGAGCTTAATCCTGTATGCGTTTAGGGCGTCGAATGTTTCTCTAATGTCCTCGAGGAGTGTATCCTCCACTCGAGTCTTGATGACGATGTCGTCAACGTATACTTGTACGTTCTTGCCAATGAGCTTGGCGAGGCATTTTTGCATGCAGCGCTGATATGTTGCGCCTGCGTTTTTTAGCCCGAAGGGCATTGTCGTATAGAAGTACACACCGTGGGGTGTGATGAATGTTGTCTTCTCTTCGTCTTCCTGCTTCATCCGGATCTGATTATATCCCAAGTAGGCGTAGGCGTTGACAGCCTGCGGTGGATTCTACGATCTGGTCGATTCACGGGAGGGGAAAGTTATCCTTGGGGCAAGTGATTATTTAATGACGTGTAGTCAATGCACACGCGAAGGATGTTGGTGTTCTTCTTTGGGACCATCACCGGGTTTGCTAACCAAGTGGATATTTTTATCTCCTTGCTGAATTTTGCTGCTAGCAATCTATTTACTTCTTCTCCAAGCGCTTTCTGTTTGGGCTCTGAGAACCGTCGAGTGGTCTGCTTGATGGGTTTTGCATCTTTGAATACTTCGAGTGAGTGCTCGGCGAACTCCCTGGGTATTCCTGGCATATCGGAGGGCTGCCAGGCGAAAATTTCCCAGTACTCACGGAGGAGTTCGACGAGCGCGCTTTCCTATGCTGGCAAGAGGGTAGTTGAAACCATCGCTGTCTTCGCAGAATTTGTCCGGTGCACCTGATGTTTTCAAGTGTCTCTGTTGGCGCTGAATTCCAATTCTAGCGCGTTTTTCTTTGTGAGGGGCATCACGGAGTGGTCCGTGGTCTTTGCTATCTCCTCCAGTTCTTCTTGCATCCCGAAAGATTTTGCGATCTCGTTGAACTTCATGTCGCACTTGTTGGACTTCTGGAAATCTCCGTCGATGGTGATTACACCATATTCCCCGGGTAGGTTGAGCTTCAGGTACGCGTAATGTGGTACTGCCATGAATCTGGCGAACGCTATTCGACCAAGAATGGCGTGGTACTGTGAGGGCCAGTCGACTACTTCAAAGTCGAGGAATTCTGTTCTGTAATTGCGTCGATTGCCTAACACAACCTCTAGGTTGATTGTTCCGAGTAGACGGATCGCCTTTCCTGGAACTATCCCGTGGAAGGATTTTTCTGATTCTGCAAGTCCATCTAGGTTCCTGTTCATCCGGCGGAGCGTATCCGCGTAGATAATGTTGATGCCACTGCCTCCGTCCATAAATACGCGAGCCAGTTATGCGCTTGGATTACCAATATGCGCTTGATTACTAGGGCGGCGTGTCCTGGTCGATAGACTCGTGGTGGGTGGTCTTCCATTGAGAAAGTGATCGATTGGTCCGCCATCTTCAGGTACTCGGGTGATATAGGCTTGGCCTCAATGGTGGCCCGATCTTCACGGATTGACGCACGAGAGGTGGGGAGATTGTGAAGAACGCAAAGAACGCACGAAGAACACGATGAACTCACGCACACAAAAGGGGAGATAACTCGTGAAGCCTACGAGGGATCGCAAACCCAAGTCAACAACACGCTAATTGGAACCGATTCCTCTCACCGGCTGGTCCACCGATCCAACAAAAGCCACAAGGGGAAGGTTGGCAAGAACTACTAGAGTCACAAGGTGAAAGAGTAGCTACTTGGAGAGATCTTGATACATTCCAATAGATGAATCTATGGAGTAGCCATGGATCCCATGGGGGAGGTTCTCCACATGGGAGGGGGAGCACAAAGCCCAATCCTATCTCAAGTAAACTCTATCCCTAGAACTAGCCACCTTGGTCCCTTATATAGCCTAGGGGGGTAGGTGGGGAAAAAGGGCATCTTCTCCTTGTCTTCGGGCAGCAGCAGGGAGGCCGGCCTAGGGGGCCGGCCTGGCTGGCCAGTGAGGCCGGGGTGGGAGCTGGGCGCCCCAGCCTGGAGGCAGCCGGCCTGGCAGGCCGGCCTAGGGCCGGGGTGGGTGCCGGGGCCTTCGGGCAGGTGGCCGGCCTGGCTCCCATGTGCAGCCGGCCTGAGGCCGGGGTGGGAGAGGGGGAGGCCGGCCTCTTCTGTAGGTTGGCCGTCCTGAGGGAGGGGGAGGCCGGCTTGGCCGGGGGTTGAGGCCGGGGACCCCGTTTCCCTCCGTTCTTCCTCCTCGGAGCTCCGATCTTGATGCCGTCTTCTCCCACTTCTTTCCTATCTTCTTGGGCACCGTCTTGGGCATGTTCTTGAGCATCGAGTGCACCATCTTGGTCTCCATGGTTTGATCCAACCTATGCATGTAGAGGGGTATTTCATGAGGTAGCGCACCGTTCACCAAGTCACCGGAAACATACGGAGATCGGAGTGAGTTCACCTTGTCGTGTATCGGTGTTGTGCTTGGTGGAATACGGTGGGCTGCATCATCTCCCCCCCCTTGAAAAAGAGTCGTCCTCGACTCTCGTTCCATCCATGCATGAGCTGGAGAAGGAATGGTGACGACGAAGATGTCGTTGAAGTTGAGCCGCTTGTCGAAGTTCATGTGACGGTAGGCTCGTAGTGGGGGTGGTCCAAACGCGATGACGATGTTGAAGTGGTCGTCCTTGGTTTGGTGAAGAAGATCTTGAATGGCGGTGTAGTCGTTGAAGTTAAGCCTCTTATCGAAGATCATGCCAAGGTATGCTCGTGGAGGGTGTAGTCCAAAGGCGATGACGATCTTGACATGGTCCTCATTGGATGGAAGAGGATGAGCTTGAAAGGCGATGTAGCCGTCGTCGAAGAGCTCAAGAGGTGGTTGCTCCATTGGTTGTGGGAGCGGTAGAGTGTAGATGAACTTGACATTGGTTGCGTTGTCATTGATTCTCTTGTCGATGTCCATGTACATCTTGGCGTTTGGCATGTAGTCATGGTTGTCATTGTCGTTGACACGCTTGTCGAACTCCAAGTGCATCTTGACATGAGGGAGGTAGGCGTAGAAGTCTTTGTCGTGGATGCGCTTGTCAAACTCCATGCACCTCTTGACATGTGATATGTAGGCGTAGAAGGCGTTGTTGTCGAAGTGCTTGTGAAACACCGTGTAGATATTGACTTGAGGAGTGTGGATGGAGAATGCATTGTCGTAGAAGCTCTTGTCAATCTCCATGTGGATCATGACGAGCGGAATGTGCTCCTTCCAAATCTTCAAGTCGGTGTCGATGTTCATGCGGTGTGAAGAGCCTTGTATGTGGAGAAGTCCATGAGGTCGAGGATGCTTGATAGGGTCACCAAATCTCTTCAAAATAGACAACAAAGATGGAGAGAAAGTTGGTAAGCCGTTAGTGTCGATAAGCACACATGGGGTTCTCCTCTCAACTCTCATCTCACTATTGGTGGCTATCATTGCTGCATCATCGGGCCTTGTTGGCGGGGTTTGCACAGCCATGCACAGTTGCCGCGTGTTTGTCTTCTGAGCTCTGCGGGATGGGCAGACATTTTTGTATCATCCCTAACTGTCCAGCCGGGTTCGGGTACGCGTTAGCTCTGGCGTTTGGTGCAGGTGGCGCAGGTAGTGCGGCTAGTGCCATGTTTGGATTTACTGGTGGAGGTAGGGGTTGTGGCGGCTGGAATCCTTGGTGTTCTCCTCCTGGAAGTCGCGGGTAATTTTGACTAGCTGCTGATCTACTTTTCTTCGAGAAGGCCTCGTGGATGTCGATGAACTTTCGGCAATCCTTGAGGAGGTGTGTTGCCTTAGTTTTGCCCGTGCGCTTATCTGTAAATAGATGTAGCGAGCAGTACGCGTTAAGGTCCTCCTCGGGACTTTTGTCTTCAGCTTTTGGTTTCCACTCGCGACTTCCGCAGCGTCCATTATCGCGGTTTCGCGTGAATTCTTCCGCTACCATCTCTTCCCGATCGTCGTGATCGTAGTATTTCCTCCTTTTCCTTCGACCATGGCGGTCGTCCTCGGGCGTGGGCGATGATGTTCTCTAGTTGCGCACCGCGTATTCTCCATTAGCCCATTTGTCGGCTATGATCACCAGTTCCCCAATAGTTTTGGGTGCGGCTCGGCCCAGCTCTTCTCTGAAAGCAGTTCGTCGGGCGCCTTTCGCGAAGGCCTCAACCGCTACTTCCTCTGAGATATTTCCCGCGGTGTTCCTGAGCGTGGTCCATCGCTGAATGTACTCGCGGGTGGACTCGCCGCTCTTCTGTTTGCATGCCCGCAGTTCTTCAATGGTTGCTGGTCTCTTGTAGGTGGCCTGGAAGTTCTTACAGAAGTCGTAGTGCAGGTCGTCCCACGATGCGTAACAGGATTTTGGCCTCGCTTCCAGCCAGCTACGTGACGCGCCAACCAAGTGTAGATTGAGGTACTGCATAGCCGTGTTCTTGTTCCCACGTTGGCATTTTACTGTCGTGAGGTAGTCGTTTAGCCACGACGAAGGTTCGAGTGAACCATCGTATTTCGTTACTTCTGTGCTGAGCTTGAATCTCCTGGGTAGGGGTGCCTCGCGGATGCTGCGGGCGAAACACAGCGCGCCGCAGGTCTCGTCGTCCGAAGAACTGGACGAGGAGCGCGCGCGGTTCCTTGCAGCTCTTGCCTTGTCCACCTTATTTTGCGCGATATCTGACCGTGCGTTATATCCTGGCTGGTCGCGATCAATTTTCTTCCTTGGCTCTTTGATGTGCTTCCGTGAGCGGCTGCTATGACATCGCGAGATTTTATTTCTCAGGCTGCCTTCGCTGCTGCTTCAACTATCACCGCGTCGCCGAGCTTCTTTTCCTCGACCGTGGCGAGGTGATTTGTCTCTCCTAGGCGAAGTGCTCCTATGCTTGCGCGATGCCTCTTTTCTTTTTCCTTCTCTTGTTGTTCGGCCGCTTTCCTGCGGTCGTAGGAGGCAAGCCTTGAGGCCGCCATGCCCAATCCTTTCCGAACCTGTTTGTACAGCTCCGCTCGAGGGTCGTTCTCCCCTGGCTGGTTCATCTGCATGTAGGTTGCTGCGGCCAGGACTGCGGTAGCAGGAGTTTGCGGGTAGACATTTCCGTCCTCGTCAACCCGCATAAGGGAAGGTCCGAGTGACCTGCTGATCCCACCCAGGGACTCGGCGTCCATGGTGATGGCTAGGTTGAGACTCCAAGTGCAGAGTGTGTAGCTAGTGGCCAGCCTTCTTCCCCACGAGGGTGGCTCGAGGTTTTATATCGTACTCTTGGGGAGCCAGTATTTTCTAATTTGTCTTCCAAGCTTCCTCCAGGATCCTGCAAACAAGGAGAGAATTTTGTGCCCTCAACCTCACCAAGTGGTTGTCAAGCACAAGGTGTGAGACTTCTAAATTGCAATGCAAAACTGAAAGTAAATGTGCAATAATTAAATCTACTGCTAAATGCAAATTAGAAAATAAATATAAAATGGATTGTTTTTGTAGTTTTATGATGCAAGTGGTGATGGAGATAATGTAAATTCGAATTGGAGATGCAAGTAAAGTAAAGTGCAAGTAAAGTAAATTGCAGCAAAGTAACTAGAGTGTTTTCTTATAATTAAAATAGGACCGGGGTTCATGGTTTCACACTTGCATTCTCTCAAATAAAGTGGTAGACGGTGGACATAAAAAATTACATGTGAGATTACAATAACATGTTTAACATTGAGTACTTTCATATGGGTATCACGTCCTAGCATAGAGATCTCTACGGTCATATTCATCCCTCTTATACTCCACCAAGATGCAAAATAAATCATAACACCTCGATAATTAAGGAAAAACCAGAGTATAGCTTTAAGCAATGTGACATGAAGTTGAAGTAAGAACTTGCTAGATCTGGTCATGGAGATTGATTAATGTCACTTCAAATCCCCGGTAACAAGGTACTCCTTTTTATCCCTAGTGAGGTAACTAAGAAAGGTTTAACAAAACCTAAGTGGATCACTGAACTTCTGTCACTTTCACAGCACTAGCCACCCCCCGTTACTCCAACTAATGCACCCATTACCCCGCACACGCTCTCAAGAACTAGATTGATCAAAGCTAGCAAATAAGAACGGGGTAAATAAGATACATCTACTCAAATAACTCAAGAGAAACAATTGCAATCTCGGATTCAATAACTCATAGAAAAGATCCACCACATAGGAATTACAACGGTGCCCGTAATCATGTGAGGCAGCTCATACGGGTCTAATTAGTGAACCACATAGAGAGAGATACAAGTGCTACTTCCACAAACCCATCACTACTAGGAAAAAGGGCATCAGTGGCGCACCATTTTGGACAATCAGTGGCGCACCATGGTGCGCCACTACTATTGCGGCACTGATACTCCAGAGCATTAGTGGCGCACCAGTGTGGTGCGCCACAGTATCAGTGGCGCACCAGTCCGATGCGCCACTGATTCCTTATCAGTGGCGCACCCGTTTGGTGCGCCACTGATTCCTCCAATTTTTAATTTTTTAAAATGTTTTATTATTCACTCACCAATTTTGGTCAACTTCCCACTAGGTCACCCATCCTCAAATTACTCCAGCCCTAGCACGCTTAACATCTTAGTTCCATTCGATTGAAGTCCCGGGAAAGAAGTCATAACTTATTGATATATGTATCATATCAATCCTATTAAGCCCTTGAGCATGATGTCACACATTTACGGTTTAAGTTTGATAACAACAGTTTGAAAAGTTTGACCCAAGTTTGAATAGTTTGACCACACATTCATTAGAGTTTGACTAGTTTGACCACATGTTGACTAGAGTTTGACCATAGTTTGAATATACATTGACCAACGTTTGACCATAGTTTGAATAGTTTGACCATCATTTGAAGATTTTGACCAGAGTTTGACCACATGTTTACCATAGTTTGACCACCTGTTGACCATAGTTTGACCAAAATTTCAATAGTTTGACCATACATTGACCACCATTTGACTAGTTTGACCATAGTTTGACCAGAGCATCAGTGGCGCACTGCTCCCTGGTGCGCCACTAATACCTGGCACCCATGTATGTCCATGAGTATCAGTGGCGCATCATGAACGGTGCACCACTGATTCTTCATAGCATCAGTGGCGCACCATACACCATGCGCCACTGATACCAGGCACTCCTGTATATCCATTAGTATCAGTGGCGCATCATGCACAGTGCGCCACTGATTCTTCAGAGCATCAGTGGCGCACCATACACCATGTGCCACTGATACTAATGGACATACATGGGTGTCAGGTATCAGTGGCGCACCGTGCATGGTGCGCCACTGATGCTATGGAGAATCAGTGGCGCACCGTGCATGATGCGCCACTGATACTAATGGACATACATGGGTGCCAGGTATCAGTGGCGCACATGTGCACGGTGCGCCACTAATGCTATGAGCATCAGTGGCGCATGAATACATGGTGCGCCACTGATGCCTGTACCTGTTTACTCCCAACCGTATCAGTGGCGCACGGCTACATGGTGCACCACTGATGCTAGTCCATCTATAGCCATTTTCCTAGTAGTGCATAGCCCTGGGGTGGACTACTCCCTCTTCATGGAGATGTCGATGGAGATGACGTTGGAGGGGTAGGAGATCACACCGGCGGTGCCCCGCCGGAGTTTTCCCCCTCCAATCTGGAACTTCTGGTCTCTGTTTTGGTGTTTCGGTGTTTCGGCGGCGCTCTCTTCCGTAAGGGTACGGGGGACCCTTTTTATAGTCGGTTTTAGGTCAAGACGGAGTCGGTAAGTCAAAGATGGAAGGAATTGGGGCCACAGGGGCCAAAAGGGGGCCTCTCATGCGGCCAAGGAATTTGGCCGCGTGGAGGGTCCCCTTTTGGGCCTCTTTGCCCAATTCTCGTGGATCCTTCGCCCGCAAGTCTTCTCCTTCCAATAAAATGAGCCCCGCAGATTTTTCAGGTGATTTCGCGGAAGTTTGCCCCCTGAAATGTCAAAAATATAGAAAACGGGGTTTCTGACAGGGAGGGTTAATTCCATAAAAGTTGGGGGACTTTGTAATTTAACCCCAAAATACTATAAAACATTGAATTATACCCTTATATGATGCAATATGTAATAGAAAACCATGTGAAAATATGCAAAATTCATCTATGCATTTTACATGCATCAACATCCCCAAGCTTAACCCATGCTCGTCCTCGAGTATGAAGGTGATAAAACTAAGATGGGTCTTGCATATTGAAACAATCATGGGATATCAAGGAGGATTATTCATGCTACATATAATCAAATGATTAATACTAGAAATGAGTAGCAATATGCAATTTATGTTGTAAGAAATATCAAATATGCAAGCAAAGATGCTTCATGAAAGTTCACAAAGTGTATAATGAAATAAAAGCACTATGGACCAAATGCATACACAAAATGAAAAATAAAACATGATCAAGTCTTATTTAGCCTCTAAATTATTCAACTAAAATTACTAATTGAAATGTGGTATCCATTGATCTAGGAATCTCATTGCCCCTTTATCACTAGCATCTTAAAATTGTGAGTATTGAAGTAATGAGAATGACAAGGTGGTTGAAAGCCTCATGCCCCGTGAGTGTGAAAACCTACTCCATGATTACTCAACTTAAGATTCCTAATAAGCTTTGTACAATCATAATAAGTATTAATGACATCATAGAGAACCGCAAAGAGGTACCTCTTTCCCCATGACATGGAAACAAGCCCATGTTACAATGACAGGATGAACAAACGGAGTAGACTCATCATCCTTTTTATTTTCATTCACTATTATGCATAGCTTCTTATTTTATTATAGGATGTGTTGTACAGTCACTCAAGCTGTAAGTAAATTTCCACCATGATAATGCATGGCTTGGGTTAGCGGCCCAATGCGTTTCTCTAGTCATATAGATACTTACTCATCAAAACTTACTATTCCTCTATTTCATTTCGGCATGGCAGGAGTCCAAAAACAAAAGTACATGATATCAACCAAATGTATATTTTTTTTGTGCAATGTTGAAAGCTTTCCGGTGATACACGTTTATAGCTAGCTCCCAACCACACACTTGTCAAACGCAAAACTTGTGGCTCCCATTATTGGGTCATGTTTATTAGATGCATAAAAAGTAAAGTGTGCCTTCAAAAGTTCGTGAGAGTCCTCTCACAAGTTCAACCCATGACAATTAATAAAGTGAATATATTAATTTAGAACATAAATAACACAATAACATGGTGAACATACTCAGAATAGCAATGAAGCTAATGGGAAGATATGGTGGACTCACTGGAAATACTTGGCTAAGGAGTGTTGGAAACAAGTTTTTACTTGTTGGAATTTTTAAATTTTTGGGCTAGCAAGAGGGAGATAGTTGACCAGCTACTATGCATGCATATGTCCATAGAACTACTCATTTCATGACAAACTAAATAAACCAGCAATTAACATCAAGGACATGAATAAGAGATAGCTCAAGACAACATTATTGCAAATTTCTACACATAAAAAGCCTATAAATCATGCAAACACATGTAGCTCTTCAAATCAACCATGGCATACCTATTCTAAGTCATAATACTAGCATCCAATACATTCCAACCCCAAACTCCAGTAGCTCAATCTCATATAAAATGATGGTGGTGGTCTTATCAAAACAAAAATAAAAACAAAAACTAGACGCTTCAAGTCTCTACGATAAATGCTTTGCTTAGAAAAACAGAAAGTAGACGTGTGCTAACCAAAAGAGTGTAGCTCCAGTGGGGTGTTCATCATATCCCCAAGCTTATGGCTTTCACCATTCTTGGATGTCTTGAGGCGCAACTCCTCTATTCCCTGTGAAAAAACTTCACAAAACATGTTTCTCCCATTATTTTTCTGTGGGGGTGAGATTAGCAAGGACAAACAAATCACATGCCTGTTGTGCAAAATTCCAAATCAAATGCTCCAGTAGATAGATAATAAGGTTTATTATGTTGTATGTTCACTCTCTTGCTTGAAAGAATCATGTAAATTCGATTCCCAAGCCCAAAGAGTACATAAAACAAAAGAAGGCAGAATCTGTCCCGAAAAACAACAGCAGAAAAACGAACGTTTTTGCCTAAGCTAGACTCGTCAAAAAATTAAGCCAATTTTTGTGCTTACAGAGGACGCAAATTTGGAGAACATACTAAAAACTTAACCTCACCAAGTGGAGAATTTTTGTCCGCCAGGATCCTGCAAACAAGTAGAGAATTTTGTGCCCTCAACCTCACCAAGTGGTTGTCAAGCACAAGGTGTGAGACTTCTAAATTGCAATGCAAAACTGAAAGTAAATATGCAATAATTAAATCTAGTACTAAATGCAAATGAGAAAATAAATATGCAATGGATTGTTTTTGTATTTTTTGTGATGCAAGTGGTGATGGAGATAATGTAAATTCGAATTGGAGATGCAAGTAAAGTAAAGTGCAAGTAAAGTAAATTGCAGCAAAGTAACTAGAGTGTTTTCTTATAATTAAAATAGGACCGGGGTTCATGGTTTCACACTTGCATTCTCTCAAATAAAGTGGTAGACGGTGGACATAAAGAATTACATGTGAGATTACAATAACATGTTTAACATTGAGTACTTTCATATGGGCATCACGTCCTAGCATATAGATCTCTACGGTCATAGTAATCCCTCTTATACTCCACCAAGATGCAAAATAAATCATAACACCTCGATAATTAAGGAAAAACCAGAGTATAGCTTTAAGCAATGTGACATGAAGTTGAAGTAAGAACTTGCTAGATCGAATCATGGAGATTGATTAGTGTCACTTCAAATCCCCGGTAACAAGGTACTCTTTTTTATCCCTAGTGAGGTAACTAAGAAAGGTTTAACAAAACCTAAGTGGATCACTGAACTTCTGTCACTTTCACAGCACTAGCCACCCCCCGTTACTCCAACTAATGCACCCATCACCCCACACACGCTCTCAAGAACTAGATTGATCAAAGCTAGCAAATAAGAACGGGGTACATAATATACATCTACTCAAATAACTCAAGAGAAACAATTGCAATCTCAGATTCAATAACTCATAGAAAAGATCCACCACATAGGAATTACAACGGTGCCCATAATCATGTGAGGCAGCTCATACGGATCTAATTAGTGAAGCACATATAGAGAGAGATACAAGTGCTACTTCCACAAACCCATAGCCCTGGGGTGGACTACTCCCTCTTCATGGAGATGTCGATGGAGATGACGTTGGAGGGGTAGGAGATCACACCGGCAGCGCCCCGCCGGAGTTTTCCCCCTCCAATCTGGAACTTCTGGTCTCTGTTTCGGTGTTTCGGTGTTTCGGCGGCGCTCTCTTCCGTAAGGGTACGGGGGACCCTTTTTATAGTCGGTTTTAGGTCAAGACGGAGTCGGTAAGTCAAAGATGGAAGGAATTGGGGCCACATGGGCCAAAAGGGGGCCTCTCACGCGGCCAAGGAATCTGGCCGTGTGGAGGGTCCTCTTTTGGGCCTCTTTGCCCAATTCTCGTGGATCCTTCGCCCGCAAGTCTTCTCCTTCCAAGAAAATGACCCCCGCAGATTTTCAGGTGATTTCGCGGAAGTTTGCCCCCTGAAACGTCAAAAATATAGAAAACGGGGTTTCTGACAGGCAGGGTTAATTCCATAAAAGTTGGGGGACTTTGTAATTTAACGCCAAAATACTATAAAACATTGAGTTATACCCTTATATGATGCAATATGTAATAGAAAACCATGTGAAAATATGCAAAATTCATCTATGCATTTTACATGCATCACATGGATGTCGTTCTCGATGTGTATCCCTTCCTTGTGGGTCGAGTTCCGACCGAAGGTGTTAAGGATACCTCGGCTCGGCGTTGACTCGATTCATCCGCCAATCTCTTCCGATGGGCCAGGTCTTTCCGAGCTTCTTTGATAGCTGTGGCCGCTCTCACTAGATGATAGTGGTAGGCGACCATATCTTCGTGTGGCGCTCCAGCCACAGGCGGCTTGCTTGTTCGCAAGGCTTCTTTGGCTCGGTCCCAAGCGTCCCGCGAGACGCCGAACTCAGCGCGTTCTGCTGCGCTGTGTTCTGTTTCTGGGATTGGTTGTTCCGATCCTGCCATGCAGACTTGAGCCAGTCGTGGCCCGTGAGTCCTAGGCGCGTTTTGAAGAGCTTTCTTGACCCGAGAGGGTTCCTCTGTTGAGAGGGTATGGTAGTTCCTGGAGTTGAAGCGGATAGACTCGCCGCTTTTCTCTAGGTAGGGTCGCGAGTCGAATCCTCCTGACTCTGACCCTGATTCTTCTGGGAAGTGGAGGATTCCGTCCTTGTTGGTGTAGAACTTCAAGCTTCCGAACGTCAAGGTGACGCTTTTTTCTAGATCGCTGAATACCGGACATGATTCCGGCGAGTGAGGGGTGACCACGACAGATCCGATCCGAATAGGGATGGTCGGAGTCGAAGTCGAGGGTTTCCAACGCGAGTTGGACGATGAAGCCGAAGATGCCGGAGATCCAGCGCCCGCCGTTCCCACAGACGGCGCCAATTGTCGAATATGTAACTCGACAAATCCCTCAGGTGAACCCATAGGGTTTCGAATAGGAGAACTCATGAGCGCTGGTGAGGACCGTCGGCTAGACAGGGGGCACAATTTACCCAGGTTCGGGGCCCTCGTAGAGGTAAAACCCTTACTTCTGCCTCTATCGATCTGTACTATCGAATAGATCGGTTACAATGATGATTGCTCAAGTCGAGAGTACAATATCGAGCTCAAGGCTTTGGTGGTTCGGTATTGCTTGGCCTTCTTCCGGTGGTTCTTCTGACCTTATATAAGTGGCCAGGTCTCAAACCCTACCCGGAGAGGACTCGAACTCTAACCCTATGTCGGTTACAAGTTTCCTAACTTAGCCCGCAAGGCATTGCGGGTGGGCTTCAAGTGGGCCTTCCAGAACACTCCAAGGGCTTCCCTTCTTGGGCCTTAACCTTGGGCTTAAGACGGGGTGTCCTTACCCGTAGGTCCAAGATCCATCCCTTCGTCAGTTTTCTCCATCCCAGGTGTGAACGCATTTATTTTTGAAATTCGTTTTTTAAAAATGAAATAAGTCGAGAATCGTATTTCGGAATTACGAACCGTTTTCATATTTGATATCCTCGCGTCGAGATCTTCAAAACTAGATCTCATGTTGATAGGTTTCGAGAAACTTTTTTCCCGGACTTTTGTACTCCCTGTTCTATATATTGTATGCTTTCAGTAGCAGTTTATACTTTCAGTAACAACGTGGGTGTACTTCTAGTAGCAGACGTGTGGGCGTACACCATATACACCATGTACTTTTAGTAGCAGCGTGGGTGTACACCCAGAAGCAGCGCATGGGTGTATATACAGTACTAGTGTCGGTGTACAGAAATGTGCATGTACTTTCAGGTACAGCGTGTGTATACTTTCAACATCAACTTTTATATATTTTTAGGTACAACATGTGTGTACTTTTTAGGTGAAGCGCCGTAAGTGGTTTGTTCAAGGCGAAGGCGAGCAGTAGCACGAGGCAACGCCGAGCCGTAGAATGCACTATGACCGATGCACGTTTCGACCAATACGCACGACGATCTATGTACCACTTCAAGATTTTTTTAAATGGTTATCGAGTCGCGTAAAAGAATATCGAAGCGAAGCCGAGCCATAGTATTCATATCACGTACTTTCTGGACTTCCAGCTTCAATACATCACGTTGCATATAGTTTGTTGTATATACGGGATAAAACGCGCGCAGGAGTACGTGCCCCGGTGGCCAGCTCTCAGGCGCCGGGACGGAACATTGTTTTCTCATTCACGCGAACCTGGCAGCCACGTGTCACGGTTGCGAGTAGACCTTCCGTAAGCAACGTGAAGGGAAGCCTTTTCTTAGTCGGACGAACGTCAAGAGCCCTGCCCGGTGCATTATTCCTGGATAATCAGGGCTATATACTAAAAAGGCCCAGCAATTATGAAGAGCATTAATCCCGTCCGGCAATGCAGTCATGCACACGTTCGCATCAGCAACCACCGCGCCTATTGTTCTGACAACTTCAGTTGCTCGCGATGCCGTCGCGCCGCCGCCGCCATGGAGTGCCGCAGCGGCGCAGCCTTCGTGCATTGTGGTAGACACTGGCAGAGTTCCACTGCGCACTCTCGAGCGAGACGTGCATGTCGGATAGGCTTCTACTCGCGTGTGTCCTGGGAGAGTGGGAGACCCTAGAGTTTTAGCCTCTAGATAATCGCTTCTTCTCAATATCTCAATCTCAATTTCAATTGTCTAGTGTCTGGATAATTCTCAATTTCTAAAATTGGAGGCTAATGATTTTATTCAGTTTATTTAAGTGCAAGGATATAGAAAATTGAGTGGCGGAGGTAGAAGATATTCTCATCTTGATCAATTGGTCTTCTTTCTTTAGGTAACTTAAGATGGTCACTATCTAAGCCATCATTTTGATATTTTCCCGCCTTTATCTTATTGTGTCTCGTGTTGATGCACGGTAGCTTAAATTGTAATTTCACAATTCCATTAATGTATTTGTGGTTTACTTTGGCTATAGCATTGTGTTATATCGAAGGAGGGTTGCTTATAATTCGTCGTGGATTTTCACCACTGCCCAGTTTGAGCCCCAAGTCATACTCAAATCCTGGGTCCGCCACTGTATATATACACATGTGTAGCCTAGCTTTTAAATCACTGATTTGAGAGAAGAAATAAAGAAAGGCGAGAAAGAGGTGCCATACGCACCTCTAGCAATCAAATCGTGTTATTGCCTTGTTTTCGGCTGATTTCGGCTGTTTTCCTGCCACGGCAGCGTTTTGCTCTTTTTTTCTGCCGCGGCCGGGTTTTGGGTTATTTTTTCGGCCGCGGTAGGAGAATCTAGAGGGGTATGTGCGCTAATAATATATATATTATATTGGTTCCACATTGACAACATATATACAGATCATTACATGGAACCAATTGAGATCCACTTATACACTAAGATTATCTAAATGGATGCAGATCATTGTCCATAATGAAATGCTCCATTTGGATTTATGACATCCTTTATAAAAAATCCCGTCAATTCCTTTTGAATTGCTTCTAGGCGGTCATGCGGTAGGAGCTCCCTCCGCCTGTCATGAATCGTTAGATTCTTTATACTAGTCCTCCGCTCATTCACGAGGATCCTAATCTTCTCCATGACATAGAATCCACATAAGTTTGTTCCCGCTGGCTACTGAGGGCACTGTAAGAGAAATAGAATTGAATCAAATAATCCACACGCAATTAAAGAGATGCATGAATCTAACAAGTGCTACTTACATCGATTGTATGAATTAGCTTATTAGTTTGCGAAGGACAGGCATGGTCCTTTCTGAACCGCATCCAAGCCCTGTCCGGCAAACAAAAGAATAAATGGGTCATCGTACGACAATGATTGAACAAAAGGTTACGATATAGTGCGACAATGATTGAACTTACTTCTTGAGCACTGAAATCACGGACGCGTACTCCTCTTGTGTTTTTTTCATAGAGTCCATGAGGCAACTACTCCGGTGTCAATGTGAATGTTGAGAAGAATCCAGTGGAAATTGCACACGTTTATATGCACAGTCAGGCATAACTCATCAATTACACTTAACATGGAGTTACCAAAATAGAAATGTGCAGGAATATGTAGAACAAAATAACACTCACCCGTGTCTGTAAAGAAATAGTATTTCACTACAGTAAAATTGTTTCTCCACAAACGTAAGAATGTTATTCTCCGTTTCGCCGGGGTATTGCTTTAGCATTATATCATTGATGATATATGGGTCAATGAACCCAATGCCACCAGTTCCTTGACATTCATGAATCTTCAATCTGCATAACATATATCGTACAGTGAGGATAATAAGAAGCAATCATAGAACAAGCTAAGGTAGAGAATTAATTACAGAAATAAATTAATCACTTACAGGCAATAAGTGCTGATGATCGATTTATCCAGGTCGTCTAGATTATAGAGATCAAACAGATCTTCCAAATAAAGAGAGATTGAGTCGTCGCGGTAGAAATGCGCATGCATGCCCAACTTTGATCATGAGTGCATCCAGCCCTTGGGTTGAGGCTTTCATGTACCACTCATAAAGTTGGCACATATGTGTTGTTAGTGAGCCGAGTAGGTTAGGTCTGACGAGAGACTTCTCTGACTCATATTTCCATGATGTATCCGCAATTTGGAAGCCCCCATCGCGACCGGTTAGCAATTGCTCAACGGTGACACCACAAGATCAGGCAAACCTCCTAACTTCATCCATATCAGTTGGCTTGGAGGGTTTCTGTGCAGCGGGTACCACCTTGAGCGGGGAGATCGACGGTTATTTCTGCTGACCGAGCTGGGGAATTGTGCTCCCCTTCTTCTTTGCTTTGGCATGACTCTTTAATAAACTGCGCACATAGTCATCATTTTGATTTAGCTGAACTTCGGGTGGCATTTCCAGCAGATCCTTAAAGTGTTTCTATACTGCCGGATTTATTGGCTCCTTTGGCGGCAAGGCGGGTTTCTTTCCCCACATAGCCATCTGACGTTTCGTGTCTGCAGCCACCCACGCAACGTTCTGCTCACCAGTCATATGTTAAGGCAACACCTTTGGTGGAGGCTTGGGTTTCTTCTTCTGAGTAGGTTTCTTCCTTGGTGGAGACTTAGAGGCGGCGGTGGTACGACCCTTCCGCTTTTCCCCGTGGGACTTAGTGGGCGGCGGAATCGGCTGAGGCAGCGGAGATTGAGGCGGACTCGAGCTGCTGAGGTCCATGGCGTCGAGGTGTGGACTCGTTGTATGTGGAGATGGTAGATTGGCTCTCGGAGAAAGAGGTGGAGGTGGTGGTGGTGGTGGTGAACTGCCTCTCGGAGAAGGAGATGGTGGCTTTGGAAACACTATGTTTTCCTTTTTCCATACTATGAAACTATTGACGGCTTCTCCCAGTGTCTCTACCTCACCGACGGGGAAATCAAGCCGCAATGCCTTCCAAATCTCCAGAACATCATCCACACCGAAACGAGCATAGCTAGGTGGGATCCGGTGGCCATGGCAGGTCGCTCCATGTACACAAGGTAAAGCATAGCCGTCTGCCACCTTCATGGTTATGCTGGAAACAGACACATGCATGGAGCTCACAATTTGTCTTCTCCTTGATTGAATCCACTGCATCCATAGGTGCAACAACATCATGTATCACCTCTGTACTATGCATCACCGCTGCATCTTTAGCCGGTAGCTCCATTGAAGCCACGCTGCTCCGGCGTTGATATGAGCCTCCGTCGAGTGTACTGTCTTGCGGCTGGGAGCTCAGTCGTCCTGTAAGCTCGTCAATCTGCTTTTTCACCTGCTGATATTTGCCTTTGATTTCCCCAATCCGGTCTGAGACCTCGGTCTCCTTCCACTTCTTTCCTCTCTCTCGGCTTCTATATGCATATTTGGATTCTTCCGTGGTAAAACCAGTCGACCATGGGTATCCTCCGAAGCCTCGTGTCTAACCAGGATGTTCCGGATTACCGAGGGCCTTCGTCAGCTCGCCGTTCTCTCGTTCCGGCATGAACTTTCCCTCTTTAACCTCTTTGAATACACTAACAAGTGCCGCAAAAGGGACCGCGATTTTTGCGCTGACAATAAGACCCCCCTTTGCGTCAAACTTTGCCCCATGCCCAAGTAACCAATTTCTGTATCGATTCGGAAAATCTTCTGTAGCTGGAGTGATCCCCTGAGCTCGCAGATCCGCCTCAAGTTTATCAACCGTAGGAATTGAAACCATGTAGCCGCCTGGACCTATAGTATGGTGATATCTCTTCTTAGCCGCATTTGTCTTATTCTTTGCTGACCTTTCTGTACCCTCTTGTGATTCCTTGTACGCCTTAAATGATGGCCAGTGTTGCCTCTGCTTCTCTAGCAGACCCTCGAATATTAGAGCTCTTTTTTTAGTCTGATATTATTTCCATAATCTTTTCTTGTAAGTATTGAAAGCCTGAGCCATCTTCTTAAGAGACCAATGCTTGGCTTTCTTCAGCATTTCCGCAGCATCCTCTTCTTTATCATAATGTGGTAGAGTGAAATGTGTCATAAGCTTGGCGAAAAGAGTGTTTTGGACCTATCAGAGACAAAAGTAACTCCAGGACGATCTTCTATTTGTGCTGGCTTATTCCATTCTTGAACACTTATCGGGATGAGGTCCCTAACGATAACTTCACACTGATTTCTAAACTAAACTGATGTGTTCTCGGGCTCCGCAGGTTCTCCATTCCAATAGACTCTATTGATTATAAAATGCTCTCCAGAGGTCATCTCTTTAGCCAGTCCTCGTTTCGACTGCTTGGTAGAGGATGTCGGTGTGGAGGTCTTCTTGGAAGCAGTAGGTTCCTCGACCTTTACTAAGAGTTGTTCATCGCAATTATCGCTGCTTGTTGCAACAGCCACATCTGATCCTTCTGATGGCTCTTGTTCGTCCATTCCTGACCTGACTCGTTAAGGTACTGCGAGCCGTAATCTTGATCTCCACCATCATCTTGATCTCCACCGTCATTGGGTCCACCGGGTAGTATGCCATCTTTTATTATCGCGAACAAGTCTTCTTCACCCTCTCTGCCGTCCATAGCACAAGTAATACAAATGAAAGAAAATTATTTCAGTAATGTGGATAACACTAAGTGATATATCTATTTCAACAAGTCAATGTAGCGTAATAATAATTCAAAGTATCACTAATACAAATGAAAGAAAATTGTTTCAATAATATGGAAAACACTAAGTGATATCTCATATTTCAACAAGTCAAATTAGCGGAATAATAACTTAAGGTACCACAAATATATCGATATCACGAATAATAATTATGTTACATATAGCTCGGGTCTATTTTTATTTAACTCTAATACATCGAATTTACTTCGACCGGGTCTTAAGCCACGGGGTGCTGAGTCGCGGGTGATGCACGTCTACAGATACGGAACCCCAACAGGGTCATAGCTCACATGGTAGGGTTCCCTCCGTATAATCGACCAGCTATTTTTATAATTATACTCCCTTTGCAGCAAGTAGACGTAGCGATGGACGTGCTCATCCTCCTCTCTGATACGCTAACGTACCACCTCCTCGGGGGGCCGGCTCCCTCTGCACCGATCGTCGCCCACACGATCGCCACCAAAGAAGATCCGGGTTGACCACGGCACCCAGATTTCTCGCCAAGCTGTGTGTCCCGGTAGAAAGAATCTCCCAGTTCCAGTCTGGCGGGGCCCAGTCCCGGGCATCGCCCGGTGGGTCCAACAGGAACATTGTGGCCACGAAAAATAAACTAAAAACACATGATATTGGACATAGCATTATTAGTTTGGTTTAGGGACTTAGCAATTATTCCAAATTGGTCAAATATTCTATTTCAACAAAATCATATCTATAACAAATTATAATCACTATATCTAAATCTAAATTTCTTTACAAATTATAATCACTATATCCAATTCTAAATTCTATATCTATGATAACTTATAATCATTATATCTAATTCTAAATTTCTATACTAAAATTATATAATCACGATATCTATTTCTAAATTTCTATATCTAATCCTAAAAAAATCTATACTAAAAATTCATTAAGTCACTCTACACTAGCTAAATGTCTATTTCAGAAAATTCACTAAGTCAATAGAATCACTAGCTAAGTATCTAAATCTATTTCTAATCTATAACTAAATATCTAATTCTAAATATCTATTTCTAAAAATTCACTATAACTAAATCTATTTCTAAACTGTAACTATATAACTATATCTAAACTATAACTAAATATTACAATTATATATAGAAAAATAATTAGTACAAAATAACAAGAAAAAAAGAGAAAATTTTCCCTTACATCGGGGAGGATGACCGGAGGAGGGCGGCACCGGTGGATGGAGAGGAGGGCCGAGGGCGGCACGGCGCGGCGCGCACGGCGATGGGCGCGGAGGAGGGCGGCGTCGCGGCGGGCACCCACGGGGCAGCGTCGCCGGATTTGGCCAGCCTGGCAGCGTCTTCGTCTAATCGGCCCTCCTGTCTTCTTTGTCTGCGCGTCGCGTCAAAATGGCTAAGTCCCCGGGCGGGGACATAAACTGGGGCTAATATACCCCTACCCCCTTTAGTCCCGGTTGTTGCCTTGAACCGGGACTATAGGGTCTTTGGCCCCGGTTCGAGTCACCACCCGTGGCTAAAGATTTGGGATTTGGGCGGTTCGATTTCGCGTGTAGACCCCCACCTTTAGCGTGGTTGGTGGTTGGCACCGGGGCCAAAGCCCTATTTTTTTATGTTTTTTCTTTTCTCCCCCATTTTTTAAACTTGTCAAACATTTGAAATAACTAGTTTTTGCATTATTTCGAATTTCGGAAAACTGTCAATATGAAAAGTGTTTCAAATTCCATAAATAGTCCAAATACATTTTATCTTTTCAAAAACGTTCGAGTTTTCCTTATTATTGAATAAAAAACCATTTTTCTATTTCCCGAGTGTCAAAAATGGGTTTTTTTGTAAGGACCTACCACAAATATGTTGCAAAACTTGGAAGCTATATTTTTTGAATATTCTAGACCATGTTATATGCACAAATAACCAATTTCTTTCCTAAGAAAAGGTTTCCATCCAACTCTTTTGAAAAACACTAGTTCCTGCCGATTCATCTGGAAACAGGTCAAATTTGATCTACAGGTGCCTCGTAGCTTAATCATGCCCCTAGCTACGAAAGTTCATGCCCGTCATCTTGACTTTTTCCTAAAACCGGTTGAGTAAATTCTAGAAAATTAAAAAACAAACTCAAAATGACGCGAGACCTTCGCTTGGTGTCCTTATATATGCCCTAATATCCAAAACAAATGATAAACTTGGAATACGACGGTTGTGTCGAAAATGTGTTCACAAAAATAAGCTATCTCCTTCGAACATTCTAGGGTTTTGGTCCAAATGACGGGTGTTATGGACTAATCCATGGCATAGTTTGTTTTAATGTGCCCATAATCCACAAAAACATGTGTCTTGGAAGCACAGACAATGTTGGTGGAGCAAGTTTTCCTTTTTATTGATTAACAAAACCATTTTCCATTTTACAAGTGCAAAAAATGGGTTTTTTGTGAAGGACCTACCACAAATATGTTGCAAAACATGGAAGCTGTATTTTTTGAATATTATAGACCATGTTATATGCACATATAACGAATTTGTTTCCTAAGAAAAGGTTTCTATCCATCGCTTTTGAAAAACACAAGTTCCTACCGATTCAGTTGGAAACGGGTCAAATTTGAACTACAGGTGCCTCGTAGTTTGCTCATGATTTTTGGGGAAAATCATTTCTAGGCACACAACTACCTATTTTATCGATACATCAAGAGTTTATCAATATTCAACCCCTAGCTACGAAGTTCATGCCCGCCGCCTTGACTTTTTCCTGAAATCGACTGAGAAAATTCCAGAAAATTCCAGAAAATTCAAACTAAAACCAAAATGACGCGAGACCTTCGCGTGGTGTCCTTATATATGTCCTACTATCCAACAAAAATAATTAAATTGGAATACGACAATTGTGTTGAAAATGTGTTCATAAAAATGAGCTATCTCTTTCAAACATTCTAGGGTTTCGGTCCAAATGACGGGTGTAATGGCCTAATCCATGCATAGTTTCTTTTAATGTGCCCATATACCACACAAACATGCGTCTTGGAAGCACGGACAATGTTGACAAAGAAAGTTTTCCTTTTTATTGAATCAAAAAACATTTTCCTTTTTTTGAGTGCAAAAAATGGTTATTTTTGTGAAGGACCTACCACAAATATGTTGCAAAACTTTGGAGCTGCATTTTTTGAATATTCTAGACCATGTTATATGAAAAAATAACCAATTTCTTTCCTAAGAAAAGGTTTCCATCCAACTCTTTTGAAAAACACTAGTTCCTGCCGATTCAGCTGGAAACGGGTCAAATTTGAACTACAGGTGCCTCGTAGTTTACTCATGCCCCTAGCTACGAAAGTTCATGCCCGTCGTCTTGACTTTTTCCTAAAAGCGGTTGAGTAAATTCTAGAAAATTCAAAAATAAACTCAAAATGACGCGAGACCTTCGCTTGGTGTCCTCATATATGCCCAAATATCCAAAACAAATGATAAACTTGGAATACGACGGTTGTGTCGAAAATGTGTTCACAAAAATGAGTTATCTCCTTCGAACATTCTAGGGTTTTGGTCCAAATGACGGGTGTTATGGACTAATCCATGGCATAGTTTGTTTTAATGTGCCCATAATCCACAAAAACATGCGTCTTGGAAGCACAGACAATGTTGGTGGAGCAAGTTTTCCACTTTTATTGATTAAAAAAACCATTTTCCATTTTACAAGTGCAAAAAATGGGTTTTTTGTGAAGGACCTACCACAAATATGTTGCAAAACTTGGAAGCTGTATTTTTTGAATATTCTAGACCATGTTATATGCAGAAATAACCAATTTGTTTCCTAAGAAAAGGTTTCTATCCATCTGTTTTGAAAAACACAAGTTCCTACCGATTCAGTTGGAAACGGGTCAAATTTGAACTACAGGTGCCTCGTAGTTTGTTCATGATTTTTGGGAAAATCATTTCTAGGCACACAACTACCTATTTTATCATAGATACATCAAGAGTTTCTCAATATTCAACCCCTAGCTACGAAAGATCATGCCCGCCGCCTTGACTTTTTCCTGAAATCGACTGAGAAAATTCCAGAAAATTCAAACTAAACCCAAAATGACGCGAGCCCTTCGCGTGGTGTCCTTATATATGTACTACAATCCAACAAACATAATTAACTTTGAATACGACAGTTGTGTTGAAAATGTGTTCACAAAAATGAGCTATCTCTTTCAAACATTCTAGGGTTTTGGTCAAAATGACGGGTGTAATGGCCTAATCCATGCATAGTTTCTTATAATGTGCCCATATTCCACAGAAACATGCGTCTTGGAAGCACGGACGATGTTGACGGAGGAAGTTTTCCTTTTTATTGAATAAAAAACCATTTTCCATTTTCCGAGTGCAAAAAATGGGTTTTTTGTGAAGGACCTACCACAAATATGTTGCAAAACTTTGAGCTGCATTTTTTGAATATTATAGACCATGTTATATGCACAAATAACCAATTTGTTTCCTAAGAAAATGTTTCCACCCACCTCTTTTGAAAAACACAAGTTCCTGTTGATTTAGATGGAAACGGGTCAAATTTGAACTACAAGTGCCTCGTAGTTTGCTCATGATTTTTGGGAAAATCATTTCTAGGTACACAACTACCTATTTCATCACATATACACCAAGATTTTCTATATCTTCAACCCCTAGCTACGAAAGTTCATGCCCATCGTCTTGACTTTTTCCTGAAACCGGCTGAGAAAATTCTAGAAAATTGAAAAAAAAAAACAAAATGACGAGAGACCTTCGCGTGGTATCTTTATATATGTCCTACCGTCCAAGAAAAATAATAAACTTGGAAATGGGACATTTGTTTTGAAAACGTGTTCACAAAAATGAGCTATCTCCTTCGAACATTCTAGGATTTCGGTCCAACTGACCGGTGTTATGGCCTAATCCATGACATAGTTTGTTTTAATGTGCCCATATTCCACACAAATATGCGTCTTGGAACCACGGACAATGTTGACGGAGAAAGTTTTCCTTTTTCTTGAATAATAACCTATTTTCCATTTTTCGAGTGCAAAAAATGTTTTTTTTTGTGAACCTACCACAAATATGTTGCAAAACTTGGGAGCTTCATTTTTTTAATATTCTAAACCATGTTATATGGACAAATAACCAATTTGTTTCCTTAGAAAAGGTTTCCATCCAACTCTTTTGAAAAACTCTAGTTTCTGCCGATTCAGCGGGAAACGGGTCGAATTTGAACTACAGGTGCCTCGTAGTTTACTCATGCCCCTCGCTACGAAAGTTCATGCCCGTCGTCTTGACTTTTTCCTAAAACCGATTGAGTAAATTCTAGAAAATTCAAAATTAAACTCAAAATGACGCGATACCTTTGCTTGGTGTCCTTATATATGCCCCAATATCCAAAACAAATGATAAACTTGGAATACGACGGTTGTGTTGAAAATGTGTTCACAAAAATGAGCTATCTCCTTCGAACATTCTAGGGTTTTGGTCCAAATGACGGGTGTTATGGACTAATCCATGGCATAGTTTGCTTTAATGTGTCAATAATCCAGAAAAACATGCGTCTTGGAAGCACGGACAATGTTGGTGGAGCAATTTTCCTTTTTTATTGATTAAAAAGACCATTTTCCATTTTAGAAGTGCAAAAAATGGGTTTTTTGTGAAGGACCTACCACAAATATGTTGTAAAACTTGGGAGCTGCATTTTTTTAATATTCTAGACCATATTATATGCACAAATAACCAATTTATTTCCTCAGAGAAGGTTTCCATCCACCACTTTTGAAAAACACAAGTTCCTTCCAATTCAGTTGGAAACGGGTCAAATTTGAACTGGAGGTGCCTCATAGTTTGCTCATGATTTTTGGGAAAAATCATTTATAGGTACACAACTACATATTTCATCAAATATACACCAAGAGTTTCTCAATATTCAACCCCTAGATACGAAAGTTCATGCCCGTCGACTTGACTTTTTCTTGAAACCGGCTGAGAAAATTCAAGAAAATTAAAACAAAAAACCAAAATGTCGGGATACCTTCGCATCGTGTCCTTATATATGTCCTACTATCGAACAACAATAATAAAATTTGAATGCAACTGTTGTGTTGAAAATGTGTTCACAAAAAAGAGCCATCTCCTTAGAACATTCTAGGGTTTGGGTCCAAATGACGGGTGTTATGGACTAACCCATGGCATAGTTTGTTTCAATGTGCCCATATTCCACACGAACATGCATCTTGGAAGAACGAACAATGTTGATGGAGGAAGTTTTCCTTTTTATTGAAGAAAAAAACCCTTTTCCATTTTCCGAGTGCAAAAAATGGGTTTTTTTTGTGAAGGACCTACCACAAATATGTTGCAAAACTTAGGAGCTGCATTTTTAAAATATGCTAGACCATGTTATATGAACAAATAACCTATTTTTTTCCTAAGAAAATGTTTCCATACACCTCTTTTTGAAAACACAAGTTTTTGCCGATTCAGATGGAAACAGGTCAAATTTGAACTCAGGTGCCTCGTAGTTTGCTCATGATTTTTGGAAAACATCATTTCTAGGTACAAAACTACCTATTTCATCACAAATACAGCAAGAGTTTCTCAATATTCAACCCCTAGATACGAAAGTGCATGCCCGTCGTCTTGACTTTTTCCTGAAACCGGTTGAGAAAATTCAAAAAAAAAAACCCAAAATGAGGCGAGACCTTCACGTGGTGTCCTTATATATGTCCTACTATCAAACGAGAATAATAAACTTGGAATGCGACTGCTATGTTGAAAATGTGTTCACAAAAATGAGCTATCTCCTTCAAACATTCTAGAGTTTCGGTCCAAATGATGGGTGTTATGGCCTAATCCATGGAATAGTTTGTTTTAATGTGCCAATATTCCACACAAACATGCGTCTTGGAAGAACGAAAAATGTTGACAGTGGAAGTTTTCCTTTTTATTGAATAAAGAACCATTTCCATTTCCGAGTGAAAAAATGGGTTTTTTTGTGAAGGACCTACCACAAATATGTTGCAAAACTTGGGAGCTGCATTTTTTGAATATTCTAGACCATGTTATATGCCCAAATAAACAATTTGTTTCCTAAGAAAATGTTTCCATACACCTCTTTTGAAAAACACAAGTTCCTGCCAATTCAGTTGGAAACATGTCTAAGTTGAACTACAGGTGCCTCGTAGTTTTCTCATGATTTTTGGGGAAAATCATTTCTAGGTACAAAACTACCTATTTCATCACAGATACACCAAGAGTTTCTCAATATTCAACCCCTAGCTACGAAAGCTCATACCCGCCGTCTTGACTTTTTCCTGAAACCGGCTGAGAAAATTTCAGGAAATTCAAAAAAACCTAAAATGACGCGAGACCTTCGCGTGGTGTCCTTATATATGTCCTACTATCCAAAAAAAATATCCAGAAGAAGTTGTATCAAACCTTTTATGTCCTAGATAGAACAAAACAATCGGTATCGACATCATACAGCCCTACCGTGGCTCGTGAGTGCATATATGCATATCAATTGCATGGTAGGACGTATGATGGCGAATCCGAAAGATTTGTATTCGGTCGATGAACTGAAAGATGTATGCTGGCGATCCGAGAGGTGGACTATATATAGGGTTGTGTGGCTTCCCAAAGTGACTGTGCTAGTTTCGATCCAACGACTCACGAGCGCTCGAAAAAAACACAACCCTGATCCAACGGCTCACAAGCACTTGAAAGAAACACAACCTTGATCCAACGGCTCAGATGCGCTCAAAAGAAACACACGATCCGTCTGATTTTTCCTAATTGGAGGGATTGAGATGATCGAGAGCCCCTCTGCATTTAGACCTGGTTGGTAAAACAGGCTGGGACGAGAACCCCTCTCCGACGAAACCCTAACCATTTACTCCCAGTTGGTAAAACAGGCCGGGACGAGAACCCCTCTCTGACGAAACCCTAACCATTTAATACATTATTACATAGAAGACTCATAATATTACATGAACCATGAAGGTTTAATACATTACGTCCTCAACTAGTGCCGCCATTGTTTTATTTTCTGCCATAGCCAAGGAGCATCTTCATTATTTAACAGGATGCTCGGGTCAGTTTTCACTCTAAAGGGCGGAATTTCATCAAAGTTATTATATTCTTATGACATGTCTATCTTGTCCTCCACTCCCACGGTATTTCTTTTCCCTGAAAGAATTATGTGGCGCTTCAGCTCACCGCATGATGTATTGGTTTTCTTACCTTTGCTTTTCTTCGTTTGGGTAGACATGTACTTCACATACTAAACCTAAGCCACATCTTTGGCTTGGACGAATGGTTCTTCTCTGTACCCAAGATTGTTGAGATCCAGTGTTTTCATTCCGTACTGCTGGTCTACCTTTACCCCTCCCCCTGTCATCTTCACCCACTGGCACTGAAACAGAGGGACCATAAAATTAGGTCCATAGTCAAGTTCCCATATCTCCTCTATGTAACCATGATATGTCTCCTTTTGCCCATTGTATCCCGTTGCATTGAAATTGACACCACTATTTTTGTTGGTGCTCTTTTTATCTTGGGCGATCATGTAAAATGTATTCCCATTTATCTCGTACCCTTGGAAAGTAAGTATAGTCGAAGGTGGTGACCTCGCCAACAAGTAAAGCTGATCTCCAACAGTGGCGTTATTCATTAGTTCTGTCTGCAACCAGCCACTGAAAGTCGCCATGTGTTCAAGATTAATCAAGGCGTCAGACTGCCCCGGGTTGTTGGACTGTATAATATTCTTGTGTTCCTCGATATAAGGAGCCACTAAGGTGGAGATTTGTAAAACTGTGTAGTGTGCTTTAGTGGAAGAATGCCCATCCATACATATCATTGATTTCCTTCCTACCGTGCCTTTTCCACTCATTATCCCCTCATGCCGCGATTCGGGAACACCAATCGACTTAAGGTCAGGAATAAAGTCAACACAAAACTCAATGACCTCCTCTGTTCCATAACCCTTGGAGATGCTTCCTTCTGTCCTAGCATGGTTATGAACATATTTATTTAAAACTCCCATGAACCTCTCAAAGGGGAACATATTGTGTATAAACACAGGACCGAGAATGGTAATCTCTTTGACTAGGTAAACTAGGAGGTGCGTCATAATATTAAAAAAGGATGGTGGGAACACCAACTCGAAGCTGAAAAAACATTGGACGACATCTGTATGTAATGCTGGTAGACTTTCTGGATCGATTACCTTGTGATAAATTGCATTGAGGAATGCACATAGCTTCACAATGGGTAGTCGAACATTCTCCGGTAGAATCCCCCTCAATGCAACCGAAAGCAATTGCGTCATCAGCACGTGGCAGTCATGAGACTTTAGGTTTTGGAAGTTTTTCCCGCCACATTTATTATTCCCTTTATATTCGACGAGAAACCAGATGGGACCCTGATACTACTTAGTACTTGAAAGAAGATTTCCTTCTCTTCTTTGGTAAGAACGTAGCTTGCAGGACCACCTTGAAACCGCTCAGGATTCATGTCGTCTCGTCCTTTCGTGCGTTGCTGGTCCTGCCGTGCTTCAGATGTATCTTTTGACTTCACATACAAGCCAAAGAAGCCTAGAAGGTTCACTGAAAGATTCTTCGTCAGGTGCATCACGTCGATCGCAGAGCGGATATCTAGGACTTTCCAATAGGGTAGATCCAGAAATATGGATTTCTTCTTCCACATTGGTGCGTTCCTGTCAGCGTCATTTGGAATAGGTTGTCTGCCAGGACCCTTTCCAAAGATTACTTTCAAATCATTCACCATATCAAATACATCATCCCCAGGTTGGAGGATATGAGTCTCCCGGGTCTCTGCCTCACCATTCAAAATGCTTGCCCTTTTTCGTAAGGGATGACTGCGGGGAAGAAAACGACGATATCCCAGGTACACAACCTTTTTACATTTATCCAGATATAGACTTTCACTGTCATATAAACAGTGCGCACATGCATTGTATCCCTTGTTTGTATGTCCAGAAATGTTACTAAGAGTAGGCCAATCGTTGATGGTTACAAACAACAATGCTCGTAGGTCAAATTCCTTCTTATTGTGTTCATCCCACACACGGACACCTTTTTCGTCCCATTGCAGCAATTTGAGTGTGCTACCCAGCTTTTTCTGGCCATCTTCGCAATTTGGATACAATGATGTTTTGTGATCCTTTAACAACTGGTCGAACGTCACCCTCACCTTTTCAATTTCGCATTTTGCCTTCGCATCCGTAATGGCCTAGCCAAGATCATTTATGGGCTCATCTGATCCCCGGTCTTCTGCTTCTTCTTCATCATTTTCTTCCATTCTAGTTCCAGTACCGTATCCAGGGAACATATCATGATAGCTGTCATCCTTCTCGTCTTCTTCGTTGTCTTCCATCATAACCCCTTTTTCTCCATGCTTGGTCCAACAATTATAGTCGGGCATGAAATGGGACTGAAACGAGTGGATGTGATGGACTCTGTGGGAAAAGTGTTCCTTCTGATTCTGACATACATCACATGGACAACACATAAAATTATACCGTTTGTTTGCCTAGGCCACATCGAGAAAGTAACCCACGCCTTTCATGAACTCGGGAGAGCGTTGTTCATCGTACATCTATTGTCGGTTCATCTGCATTATATAATTATTATCAAAAACATTACAAAACATCGTGATTATATAAATGACCACTCTACATCGAAAAATGAAAGCATAAAATTGGTACCTCAATGGAGGAGGAAAGAACAAGAAAAAAGTTTAATTAAGTGTGGATCAGACAACTTAAACCATGTTTTTTTTAGAGCTGAATTGACATCATGCTCCCGGGCATTTCATCGAACACCTTGTATGCATAGGAGGGAAAAAATCACCACACACCCTCTCACACCTTTCTCCATCCAAAATTAGTTAGTGGCTAAGGAGGGGAGTGTGGATGGTTGTTTTATATACAGACATGGACCTTTAGCCCCCGTTCCAGACACAAACCGGGGCAAAAGCTTGCTACCTTCGCCCAGAAAATTTCTAGTTCCGGTTCCAGACACGAACCGGGTCTGAAGGAATCTCTAGTTCCGGTTCCAGACACGAACCAGTTCTAAAGGCTCCGTGTGCTTTCTATACGTGGCCCCGGCTGCTGGAACCCAGCCTTTAGCCCATTTCATAGCAGAACTGGGGCTAAAGGTGTTTTTTGGCCTGAACAAAAGGTGTGTTCTCTACTAGTGTACGACGTGAAGATTGGGTTAGGGCTAACAATTGGTATCAGAGCCCGAGGTTGATCATCCCTGATTTTCTGAAAGTACTAGGAGGTCATGCGATGGTGAAGCATGGCGAGAACTCTGGACCGGTGATGGAGACGGTGGGAGCGGCGTTATACCCCCGCCTTGATCGCAAGGACTACGGGGTATGGGCCATCAACATGGAGGTGGCCATGGAAGGCCCGGAGATCTGGGAGGCCGTCGAGCCAGGCAGCGATGATTATGTCAAGGGAGGCACAAATTACCGGAAGGATTGCCAGGCGCTAACGGCGCTCTATTCAGTCGTGCCACGTGACGTGATGCAACACCTTGTCAGAAGGAAATCAGCAAAGAATGTGTGGGAGAAGATCAAGATCATCCATCAAGGACATGCCTACGTGCAGGAAGCGCATCTTCAAAGACTAATGAAGAACTACGAGGATTGGAAGATGGAGGAAAGAGAGACGTTTGATCAGTTTGACTCCCGTTTCGTCACCCTCGTAAACGCAATCACGGGATATGGTGAGAAGTTGGAAAATATCAAGAACGTCAGAAATTTCTTGCGTGCCGCACCGGCGCGCTATATGCAAATCGTTACATCGATCGAGCAGTGTGTTGATTTGAATACTTTGACTGTAGATGATCTCGTCGGAAGATTGAAGCACAGATGAGAGGGTTCGACTCAGCTTCGGCGACCCGGCCCAGAGCGAGCACTTGATGCTCATGAAGCAGTTTTGGATGGCTCTTTTGAAAGGACAGCAAGGAGGATCCGCGAGAAGGAAAAAGAAGGATAAGGGATGCCCAGCGAAAAAGTACTTCGCTGAGTAGGATGACGATGAGACGGAGAAAGACGATGAGGAGGAGGACAATGATCTGGAGGAAGAAGATGAACTGCCAAGGAGGAAGTTTGACATATAGAAACTAAGGTGTCATAACTGTCGCAAGCTCAGTCACTTCAACTCTGATTGTCCAAAATCACCGAAGCAAAGGGCTCTCATGGCCCAGGAAGGAGATAATTGTTCGATGATGATGGTGTGCGTGTTGAGTGCAAAACAGGACTATCTAGCTCAAGACTTGAGCCACTTGAGCAAGAGAGATGATTATACTTTGATCTGTAGATGAGGCAGCCATTTGCTCTGCTTGATCTTATCCACCAGCAGCTCGGGCTGATGATGTGAAGGTCCTTCCCGGTGCTCCTATGCGGGCTTGATCAGTAGCCTAGGGTTTCAGGGAGTGGAAGGAGGAGAGCTGTAAGGGCAGCAGCCATAAATCTCTCTCTCTCTCTCTCTCTTCTATGCCTCCCTTCCATTATGTATAGCACAGTGCACCAGGGGGACCCACCATGTTGACATTTTTGGCATGTCCCTGATCAGGACATAGTTAGTGTGAACAAGGTTCATCACTTGTTGACCCTTTATACAATCAATAATCCAACATTCCCCCCTTTATTGTAAAACTTAAAAACTTTATAAGTCCACTTTTCAACAAGGTAATACATCAAGACGAATAGATTTCAATGGCTAAAAGAGATGCCACTGAACCTAGCGATATAATACATCACCTCATATCAAAATGAAACTCCTTTAATTTTATGAGCACCATAAAATTTATTCTCGTCATACATTACATTAATTTACATAATACTTTACATAAACATCATAAACATTATTAGACGAATCCTTTGATGAAAAAATACACCAAGAAAATAGATTACAACAGTCAAGTAAGTATGGCCGAACTAAAGGCTATGGTTCCCATCTAATCTCGGAGTGAGCCATTTTGGGGATATGATGTTTCAATGGTCCCAACATTACTAGGATCAAAAGCTTTCAACCAAACCCATGCCGCCAACATGCGCTATGAAAAAACTGGGTGGTAAGCCTTTCATAAACGGATCCGTTAACATCAACCTAGTACTTATGTACTTGACATCGATTGTCTGATCCTGGATTCTATCTTTCACAACATGATACTTTATATCAATGTGTTTGGCAGCACCACTTGATTTGTTGTTACTCGAATAGATTACTCCAGGTTGATTATCGCAGTAATGAGTGAGTGGCTTGGAAATGATATCAATCACTCTGAGTCCTAGGATAAAAAAAATTCAGCCATACTGCCTGCTCGGTAGCCTCATAACATGCCACATTGAGTCTGCATTATTGACGATGTAGTGACAGTCTGTTTGGAGCTTTTCCATGATATGGCTCCTTTTGCGAGGGTGAAAATATATCCTGAAGTGGATTAACACACCCTGCAAAATCAGCATATGAATAACCCACCACCTCGAGGTTATCAGATTTCTTATAAGTGACCATAAGGCCTTTAGTACCTCACAAATAACGCAAGACCTTTTTAGGAGTCTTCCAGTGATCCAAACCTGGATTAGACTGATATTTGCCAAGCATCCCGGTCACGAATGCCAAATCAGGGAAAGTGCACACTTGTGCATACATAATGCCTCCAGCAATGGATGCATAAGGAATTGACTTCATCTGCGCAGATTCATAATCATTTCTTGGGCACTGAAAAGTCCCAAATTTATCCCCCTTAACAATAGGAGCAGGCGAGGCGAATCAATTATACATGTTGTACATTTTGAGTACCGTCTCAATATATGCTCTAGATCTATATCGGTGAATTTCAATTCCTAAGACATAAGTTGCGTCACCGAGATCCTTCATATCAAATCTAGAGGATAGAAACCTCTTAGTTTCCAGCAACATATTTTTATCACTGCTGGCCATAAGTATGTCATCAACATACAGTACCAGAAAGATAAACTTACCCCCCTGAACATAACATAAACACAATTTTCCACTTTATTCTCTTCAAAACCAAATTTCCTTATGACTTGATCAAACTTAAAATACCACTGTCGTGATGCTTGCTTCAAGCCATAAATGGATTTCTTAAGATGACATCCCAAATGTTCTTTTCCTTCCATAACAAAACCTTTCGGTTGTTCCATCAGGACATCCTCATATAAGTATCCATTTAGGAATGTTGTTTTAACATCCATATGATGCAACTCTAAATCATAATGAGTCACAAGTGCCATAATAATTTTGAAGGAATCTTTAGAAGAGACAGGTGAAAAATTCTCATTATAATCAATCTATTCTCTTTGAGTGAATCCTTTTGCCACGAGTCTTGCCTTGAACCTTTCGGTATCACCCTTGGAGTTATGTTTGGTCTTATAGACCCATTTTCAACCAACAACTTTAGCTCCTTTAGGGATTTCTACTAAGTCCCATACATCATTAGTGCTCATGGACTTTATTTCATCTTTCATAACATTAAGCCATTCAGATGAATATTCACTTTGCATGGATTCTTTAAATGAACTGGGATCATTATTCAACATTGACTCATTTATATCATCACTTATATAGGTGACATAATCATCAGGAATTGCATACTTTTTAGTCCGTTGTGACCTTCTGAGAGGTTCATTATTTGGCACTTCAGTAATAATTTGAGGCCGCTGAATGTCTTCAACAATAAAATCATCAAACGTGACATTTGAAATAGCCACAGGACTTTCAGCAAGAGTTGCTCTAACATTCCTCTCAACAAGAGGCACAACATCAGCAGACACCGGGAAAACTGGTTCTTGAATTATTGGAACTGGGAAAAATTCTCGGCTTTCTTCCAGTATTATTTCCCGAGGTGTCATACTCCCCCCTATCATTTCACTTTCCAAGAACACAGTGTGTCTTGTTTCAACAAACTTTGTTGCTTGACTTGGACAATAAAACCGATATGCTTTAGATTTATCAGCACAACCAATAAAATGGCAGCTGACTGTCTTGGGGTCTAACTTTCCCATAATTGGATTAAAAATCCTTGCTTCAGCAGGACAGCCCCATACATGAAAATAATTCACAGTCGGTTTTCTCCCAGTCCATAATTCACACAGTGTTTTAGGCACAAATTTACTGGGAACCTGTTAAGAACATTTGCTTCTATCTTAAGGGCTTCCATACATAAATTTACCGGCGGTGTGGAGTGGCTCAACATATCCATGAGAGTGCGTTTTCTTCCTTCGGCCACCCCATTTTGCTGGGGTTCGCCCGGTGCTGAGTATTGGGCCATAATACCATTTTCCTGTAAGAATTTGCAAACGGTCCAGGAATTTGGCCATAAGAAGTGTGTCTGCCGTAGTATTCACCACCACGATCAGATCTCACAACCTTAATCTCTTTATCACATTGATTTTCATCCTCAGCTTTGAAAATCTTTAACTTTTCCAATCCCTCTGATCTTTCCTTGATGGGATAAATATATCCATAACGGGAGAAATCATCGGTGAATGTAATGAATGAATTAAAACCATCCACCGTCCTCACATTAAACGGACCACATATATCCGTATGGATTATTTCCAAAACTCCCGTGCTTCGGTTTGCACCTTTTTTTAATTTTGTTGGCCTATTTTCCTTTGATGCAATCAATACAATGATAGATATTCGCATCCGTAAAATAAAGGGAAGGAAGAACTTGATATTCAATGAGACGCTCAATTCTCCCCCTCGAAATATGGCCTAGACAAATTGCCATAATTTCGAAGAAGTCTCATTATCATTATGTTTGCGTTTGGTACTGACATTTATATTTGAGGTAGAACCCACATTATTTATATCATCACAAAAGGAAATAACATAAATCTTATCTTGCCGGAAGGCAAGACCAACATTATTTTTTTCATACATAATTATACAACGCTTGTTCCCAAAGTGACACTCATAAGCATCATCATCTAGACATGAAATAGAAATTAAATTCCGTTGCATCGAGGGTACATATAAAACATTATTCAACATAAGCTTAAAGACCCTGTATGGAGCGTAAGAGTGAAGTCTCCAAGTGCCTCAACATCAGTCTCAACATCATTAGTGACTCTAATGGTTCTTTCCCCTCTTTTTAGGGTCCTTGTCATATAAATCCCTGCAACGAATTTGCAATATGAATTGTTGCAGCTGAATCAATCCACCATGTATTGGTGGAATAATTAACATAAAGGGATTCCTCAACAAAAGTAATAACATCAGTACCTTTATCTTGAAGCCATTTCTTGAACGCAAAACAATTCTTTAGAATATGCCCAAGTTTTCCGCAATGGCGACAAGCATTAGAATCGTTTGCTTCTCCATCAGTCGCCTTTTTAGGATTCTTTTAGTGAGATCCTTTTGAAAATTGGCCTTTTTCTTTAAACTGATTAGGCTTAGGCCTCATATATTCATTCACAAACTTCTTATGCCTCTTCTTTTGTGGATGCTTTACCTGATTAATATGGTCAATTCTTTCAGCCTTAAGCCTTCTTCTTATTGCATACATCGTGCCATCATTTCATCAATCTCCCATTTCACATCCATTGCATTATAGTTGATTATAAATGGAGAGAATTCAGGAAGCAAAGATGACATAATAAAACGGACAAGGAAACCATTAGAAATTTCCATCTCCATAGTCTTAAGTTTGGCAGCCATGTTGCATTTCTTCATAATATGCTCTCGAAGACTTCCAGTGGGATCATATTATCCATCAGTCAGCCTTCTAATAAGACTTGTTGCATAAAATTTAGAAGACCCTTTGAACTGATATTCAATTTTCGCAAACTACCCTTTAGCTGTCTCACAGTCAGGAAGGGCTCCCCTCATACTCTGTGTAATGGAGCCCTTTATCATCATAAGGTACTTGCAATTAGAGTCATCCCACTTAGCCTTGATAACATCATATTCCTTCTTGAGGCCCTCATAATTTTCAGTATTTTCTTTAGGCTCCTTAGGAGGATCATTAAGGAGAGCATAATCAATATTCAGTAAGGCCATCGTAATTTCTAGCTTCTCCTTCCATGTATCATAGTTGCTGCCATTAAGTTGCTCTATGCCATTAAGCATCCAAGTAATATGAGAGACATTAGGTGCTGCAAAAGAGAATTCAAAATTGCTTCAGTAAGCACCATCATCATAATCAAACTTTATTGATCAAATTCAAATCATCTTTGGCCAGAAATGAATATGAACAACAAAATTTTGTGCACAAATATTCATCAATTATCTTTGGCCAAATTGACAAATAAAAGCCACACATTAATAATCCTCATCATTAATTTCCTTCCATTAATCCCGTTCACATCATCTTTGACCAGAAGTTAAATGAATTAATAAAAGAACTTTGTGGTCTAAATGCTCATCAAACAATTTTGGTTAGAATGACAAAGCACAAAACCACACTTTATTTGAGGATTCATTAAACTTTATTTCGCATCGGAAAACATTATAACATAATCATCATAATAAATATCATAATAAACCATGACTAATTATTCTAACAAGCTAAAACATTTAAAATAATAAGCATAAAACATAACAACTAATAACAGAAATAAAACATAATTGAAAACAAGCCCATAAACATCAATTTGACTAAACTGGGCCAAAACTAGCCCAGCCTAGCCGACGCGGATTTGCTACCATGGGTGATAGCTACCCATGCCTAACACCGTTTGCCATCTGTTAAAGCATCTTTCGGCCGTCCAGGTAAAATATATCCCGTCTTCTACACTACACCGTGACTAAAAAAAGGCAACTGCCGCCAGGTCAATTTGGCTAGTTAATGAAAGTAAAAGAAAGAAAAGTAATTAAGATGCGGGATGGATATTTTTTGCTGGCCAAAGGCGAGAGATAATGTCGGCCGGACAAACAGTTTTCACACACAGGCTTGTTAATGAAGGTAATTAAGATGGAATCTCGCTGGACTTGTTTTTTAGAATACATTGTAGCTAGTTAATTAAGGTAATTAAGATGTTGATGGATCCTGTTAAAAGAGAAATGCCGATGGATCTTTTTTACTCTCCATGGCTTACGAATAGGGACAAAACTCAGTAATCAGATTCTGAAACCCATATCCGTGTCAGTTTTGTGGTTTGAAAACTCAGATCAGATGATAGCTGGATGCAACAACGAGTAGAAGCATAATAAGCAACAGAAAAACGGATCAAGCAGCGGAAAGGGAGCGAGGAGCAGCTCGAGCACCCAGCGAACGCATCAAGAAGCAAGCACGGGAGCTCTTCCTATCCGACGGCTGAAGAGCACACATAGGACAGTCTGCAGCCCCGCGCGCCGCCGGCCGGAGCCGCAACGCCGCCCCTCTACTCGTTGTGGTTGATTGAGGAGGAGGCCGGTGCAGGCTTGAGTGGGCGCGGTGGTGGATGGAGCCCGCTTCCCCGAGCCAAGGCCTTCGTCTTCTACTCAGGCTGGACGGCTACCGGCAAAGCGGTGCCTCTGCGGTGCGTGGCTCGACGTGGGAGAGAAGGTTGCGCCGGCTGGATAAATGCAAGAGGGAGATCGCCGCTGGCAGAGGGGAATGGAAGGCGAGTGGTAGGTGATTTCTTTTTGCAATTTACGCAGGACCGTGAAGGGTGGGGAATTTTTTTTCCCTTTTATCTGAGGAGGCCGGTGAGGGATGTGCACGGGTACTTCGGAAAAAAAATGGTGCGGGTCGGAGGTGAGGGATAACATGGTTCGGCTGGCAGTTTTTCGGCAAGGCAGTTTTTCTTTCCGTTTGCTCCCGTCAAGTCGTCTGCCCGTTAAAAACTGCCTACGGTTGAGATAGTCTATAGGGACGATCCAATGGCTAGCTAAGGGTGGGTAGCTATCACCCATGATAGCCCGCTATTTTCCCCATATATATATATATATATATATATATATATATATATATATATATATATATATAGGACTCCGCTTTTGTACTCTCAGGGGTACATACTCCCATGTCTTGACCGGGTTGGATATACCCAATAGCTAACCAAAGTGCAACACCGTTGAGGAAAATAAATTTAATTCATATATAACGTTTTGCATGCATGCATGCTGTTAGCCAACTACTCCAGAAAATAAAGGATCGGATCACCCAAGATAATTTTGTTGTCCGGAAAGATTCTACACGTGCGTGTCAATTGCTTGGCACCATTTGACAAATACTAGTTCATATATTTATTTAATGTTGGAACGGAAGAGGTACAGTGGTATGTAGTACGTTTTTTTTTTGAAGTGGTATGTAGTACGTTAATAAGTAAAGAAAATGGAAAGTTGAAAGGTATATACTTCTTGGCAATCTACTGCTCAATTTGTGTAGACCAAGTATATATTGTTTGCCAATTATAGAAGTATGCATGGTGACAATTTAAGGGGTATATACTGGATTTGCATATAAAGGAGTATATACCTTATTTTGGAAGTAGTACGTATATAACTTTTTTTCCAAAGTGGTATATACCTATGTCCTGAAGAGGTATGTTCATCTAAACCAGAAGCATACGTAAAAAATCAAACATCGAGTATATCCATCTAGAATATGAGTATGTACAGAGAACAAATTGAGGAGTATGTTAAGCCAAAAAGGAGAGTATATTCTTCCAATAGAGGTATATACCAATCTCACGATTCTTTTTGGGTGGGGAAAACTAATCTCACGTTGGAGTATAATCACCTTTGATCAGCAATGAACATGATTCAATCTCGGTAGCAAAGGTGCAACTGTAGACTAGCTGCTAATTAACTATTTTCCCATATACTACTAGCCAGCTTTGCCAATCTCGGTTAGGCATATGCACTAGAACCAAAGTACGGTACACATGCTTCTCTTTAGGCAGGTTTATGCGTCCTGATGTATATATACAGTGCTTCATCCTGACAGCACGTCTCGTCGGTGCACGTCCATTATAGATCAGACGTACAAGACCATGTTAGGCTAGAGAGTATGAAGTTGTATAGCCATGGTCGTGCGCGCCTGTCGGCTTCTTCATGTCCCGTTGAGTCGCTGACACCACTCGTTAGTCCTCCTTGGCCCCATCCCGTCTTCATCGGCGAGCCGGGTCACCGGACCTATATTGTCTCCGTCATCGCGGCGTCTAGTCGAGCCGCCGTTGGCCCCTATGCGTCTCATCTCAGTTCCAAGCCGCCCCAACCTGTAGCAAGTGACATGTAAATTGGATTAATGAAGATTAACAAAAGAAGGCCATGCATCCAAGTTTATAAAGTATGCACGAAAAGTACTTACGTGATCTGGCCAGTAGCTTGTGATCCACAAAGTGAAAACGAAAACAAGCAATCACCCGGATGGTTTTCATGGCCGTCGTCGGATGAGATGCGTGCTTCCGTGTCTTGTTGGTGCCGGTGGAGATTATGATGGGTGATAATTAACTGATAACCCATGTGACGGGTCACGACTATGCTCGTATATTTAATAAGTGAGAAAACAATGGACGTCCGTAATCCTTATTGTCAAGGAACACCTTTTCAAACTAAAGCCTATCCGTTCAGTCGATAGTTAGTTTGCCATTTAAGTTAATTAAATAAATGGATAATGGCTTAACGGGCATGCATGCATGGTCTGATCCAACGGCGGGCTCGCAGGAAACGTTCGTTGGTGGGAGTAGGTACCCCTAGGTGTATACTACCGTTTTAACTTGTTAAGCATCCTCGTAAAAAAATTACTCGGCACTCCGCCTTAACGCACTAAGCACCCTCGTAGAAAATCACTCGGCACCCGCATTAACTCATTAAGCACCCTCGTACAAAAATTACTCGGTACCCCGCTTTAAACCATTAAGCATCCTCGTAAAGAAAAATTACTCGGCACCCCGCCTTAACTCACTAAGCACCCTCGTTGAAAATCACTCGGCGCCAGCATTAACTGGATCATTTTAGCGCCTTGATCATTTTTAGCGCCTTGATAGATCCGATTCGGTAGCCCACCGTGTCTTAGTATGTACCCACCAATTGGATCATTGTTAGCGTATTGATAGATCCGATTCGGCACCCCACCGCGTCTTAGTCAGTACCCACCAATTGGATTATTTTTAGCGCCTTGATAGATCCGATTCGGCACCCCACCGTGTCTTAGTCCGTACCCACCAAGATTATTCTCAAATAATCAGAGTTGCAACCAAGATTCAGTACCCATCGAGAGAGCCTGGGCAAAATGGCAATCAGGGCATACACTTGATACATATATCTCATGAAAAAAATTGGCACAAGACATACAGGATAGAGGGAGCACCAAGGTTGCCTTTGGTGAAGCTAATACCCACGTCCAAACTGCTAGCACACGAAGGATAAGTTTCATGGGAAGACTGCTCCTTCTAATAATTAGCTAGCACACACAGGATAACTTGAACTGGTCAAGAACTGAAGTGCAACCTATGGCGGTTAAAATCATCTGCTAATTTCCCCACACCCATTTCAATACGCGGTTAATCGGGACAGCTGATGAGCATCCAAAATATGCCCAGTCGAGTACTAAATAAGAAAATCGAATTTATTACTAGTGACTAGAGAAACAGATAAGAAGGGACACACGCATCAAAAAGGGACACACGCATCAACCTCGCTGCTTCTGTCGGAAGCCGATTCAGGCCAACGACGAATCTGGAGATGCCGCTCCAGATTCCAGGCGCGGCGATGACCCACGGATGTGATTGGTGCACAAACAATCGCCTTAGCCGCGCAAGGAGGTGCTCGCGTTCAGTGGAGTGACATGCATCCGAGCCGTTGAGGATGCATGAACGCTGCACCTACGGCCGCACTGTGCAGTCCTTCTTCAGGACCTCCGATGGCACCGTGCTCCGGCTCGCTCTAGAGCCCATGGTCTCCCGTTGCCAGGGAAGGATGTCGGGTGAGGCGGCGAGGAAAATCTCGTAGTGAGGCGAAGCAAATCGCCGAACACACGGCGGCCATGATTGCCACGGACTGCCCCTCGTCGGCTTTGGCCGCGAAGCACCCCGCTCCCCCGTACCACCACTCCCCTGCGCCGGAGGAGGAGCTCGCGACGCCGCCCCCGAAGCCGGCGGGCCAGAGGTCGCCCCTCCCGTCGCGGCTGCAGCTCACAGGGTACTCGCTCCACGAGCTGCTCCTGCTCTCCCTGTCCCCGACCTCCCGCCGCAGCAGGGTACTCGAGTCTGGAGCTGGAGGGACGCCTTCGAGGCGGCGGCTGGAGAAGGAGGCCGACCCGAAGGAGAACGCTCTGAGGAGATTCGCTTGGCTTTAGGAGAGAGAGGAGATTCGTTTGGCAACGAAAAAATATATGGACTCGAGCCTGCTGCTGCTTGAAGAGAGAGACGAGGATACTCTGGGTTGTATAATGTGGAGAGAGAGAGAGAGAGAGGGGGGTGGAGGCGTGGAGCCTAGCCCGCGAAGATCTGCCGCTTTGCAGGTCAGCAGACCAATAAAGCTGATTTTTTTTTTTTGAAATGGGAACATAGCCTAGCCTCTGCATCGTGATGATGCACACAGCTGCTGCTTTTATATTAAAAATAAAAAGTAATAATCATCCAGTGTATTACATCTCAAGCCCAAAATGGACACAAGAATCAACCAAAGAAACACGGACGTCGAACTAAGACTACACATATTGAAGTCTTCTAGTATGCTGCCAGCCACCCTGGCTGTAGATAGCCTGAACGACCGCCATCAAGCGAGAACATCCAGACTCCATAAGCACCCGCTGCTCCAGCGGTAGAAGGAAAGACCACATTTGGATCCAATATGTGGCTTGGTGAACAACCTGCAAAAAATGAGCACCTTTCGATCTGTTAAAAACAACATCATTCCTACAATTCCAAATAGCCCACACAAACGCACAAGTTCCAATTTGAATGCGAGCCTTAGATTTCTTATCTATCCCTTGTAGCCAATTACCAAACATATGGTTAACACTATTCGGTTGGGCTACACTAAACGTGAAATGAAGCAATCTCCAAATATGTCTAGCAAAGTTACAGGAGATAAAAAGGTGATCGACTGTCTCATCGTAGTCGCAGAAGACACACTTTGTACACCCCGTCCAATTTCTCCTCCGTACCAAATTATCCTTTGTAAGAATGACTTTGCGCTGAAGGAACCACATAAACACTTTTATTTTCAATGGAACTTTCAGCTTCCAAAGATATTTATGTAAATAAGGAGTATGATCATGCATATAATCAGTGTACATAGACTTTACCGAGAACACACCTGACTCGGTAAGACCCCAAACAAAAATATCTGCCTCACTGGTAACATTAATCCTCATGAGAACACGAACTAAGCGCAACAAAGCTTCCCACCGCTCCCGAGTCAAGTTCCTTCTAAACTGAATATTGAGAGGACTATGTGATAACACGTCTGCCACTAACACATTTTTACGACTCGCAATATTAAATAAAGAAGGAAATTGAGCTGCCAAGGAAGAATCACCTAACCAAATATCTTCCCAAAACCGAGTAGATAGACCATTCCCTACTCTAAAATGACCCCGATGGAAGAAATCATTTTTCACCCCCATGATTCCCTTCCAGAAAGGAGAATCGTGAGGTTTAGCCTCCACTTGAGTTAAAGTTTGATTATATAAATACTTGTTAAAAATGAGTTCTTGCCAAACCCCCTTTTCATGCAAAAGCTTAAAGAGCCATTTCGACAATAAACATCTATTTTTAACTTCTAGGACCTCAATACCTAAGCCTCCTTGATCCTTTGGTCTGCAGATAATATTCCATTTGGACAAACGATATTTTCTCTTGTGCAGATCACTTTGCCAAAAGAATCTGCTACGAAAGAAATATAACCTCTTCCTTACCCCAACAGGCAATGGAAAAAAGGAGAGTAAAAACATAGGCAAACTAGTGAGAACCGAATTAACTAGAACAAGCCGGTCACCGTAAGACAAAATCTTCCCGGCCCAAGAACCTAGCTTATTATCGAAGCGATCCTCCACCATTTTCCATTCTTTGTTGAGGAGCTTACGATAATGAATTGGAATACCTAAGTACTTAAACGGTAATGAACCAATGTCACATCCGAATAAGGACTTGTACTCCTCTTGCCTCTCAACTGCCTTACCAAAGCAATAAAGCTCACTCTTACGAAAGTTAATTTTTAGTCCAGACAATTATTCAAATAGTGCCAAAATTAACTTCATGTTGCTAGCCTTTTCTAAATCATCTTCCAGAAACAAAATCGTATCATCGGCATACTGTAGGATCAAAATCCCCCCATCCACCAAATGAGGTATCAAGGAACCCACCTGGCCATCATCCTTTGCCCGTGCAATGAGGATAGCCAACATGTCCGCAACAATATTGAAAAGCACAGGTGATAAGGGATCTCCCTGACGAAGACCCTTAAGCGTTTGGAAAAAATGGCCAATATCATCATTAACCCGAATTCCCACACTCCCCCTTGAACAAAACGGCTGACCCACTCACACCATTTGGGATCAAACCCCTTCATCCTAAGGGCTTGCTGCAAAAACGACCACTTCACCTTATCATAGGCCTTTTCAAAATCAATTTTGAAGATGACCCCGTCAAGCTTTTTGGTCTTAAGTTTGTGTATAGTCTCATGAAGAATAACCACTCCTTCTAAAATATTTCGACCCGGGATGAAAGCAGATTGGGTTGGTCTGGTGATTTTGTGGGCGATAGACGAAACACGATTCGTTCCCACCTTCGTAAAAATTTTGAAACTCACATTGAGCAAACAAATTGGTCTGTATTGCTCAATATGGCTCGCATCCTCTTTCTTAGGCAACAGAGTGATAACCCCAAAGTTCAACTTATATAAGGGTAATTCTCCGTTCTTCAATTGTGAAAACAAAGCTATCAAGTCACTCTTGATGACCTCCCAGAACTTTTGATAAAACTCAGCCGGAAACCCATCTGGTCCGGGAGCCTTGTTGTGTTCCATTTGGGATATCGCCTCAAGCACCTCCTTCTTAGTGAAGTCTGATGTCAAGGCAATGTTTTCCTGAGGAGACACCTGAGGCATGTCCATGTTATATGTCTCAATCATAGTCACAGAACAAGTCTCCGGTGCCCCAAACAACTTTTTATAATACTCAGAGATAAACACTTTCAAATTGTTTTCCCCAACTATTGTTCCCTCATCTTGTTCAAGTTGGAAAATCCTTTTTTTCGGTGCTTTCCATTAGCAATCAAATGAAAGTACCTAGTATTATTACCCCCTTGCTGGACGTGTTTAACTTTAGCCCTCTGCGCCCATTTGGACTCCTCTTCTCTACGAAGCCTAGCTAGACACTCATCAGCATCTTTCTTAGCTTTCCTCTCTTTAGAAGACAAAAGAGTAGTTTCAGCTTTAATATCAAGCTCTTCAATTAGTAATGACAATTTTTGTTTCAGCAATTTGTATTCACCACTAATATTCTTCGCCCAACCTCTCAAAAATTGTCGAAGATGCCTAATTTTACTTTGCCATCTTTCAATTGGCGAAGGCCCGCCCACAGTGTCCCTCCATTCTTTACTCACCATCTCAAAAAACCCTTCCCTTCTCAGCCAAGAAAGTTCGAAAGAGAACCTAGACATATTTCCCCGATGAGCACTCTCTCCTGAGTCAATTACAAGGGGAGTGTGATCAGACCCGGAACGCGGGAGGGCACGAACTGAAACAAGTGGAAATTTTTGTTCCCAATCAACGCTAGCAAGGAACCGATCCAACTTTTCAAAAGTTTGAATGGCCCTTCTACTTACCCAAGTGTACTGTCTACCCGAAAGTTCCAACTCCTTCAGGTCAAGACTCTGAATAATCGCAGTAAAGATAAAGGGCCAACGGGCGTTAAAGTTATCATTATTTTTCTCCTCCTGTCTACGAATGATATTGAAATCACCTCCTACCAACATAGGAGTGTCTTCATTCTCGCACACACGCACCAGCTCTGCAAGAAAGTCAGGTTTAAGGGCATCTTGTGCAGCCCCATATGCAATCACTAGTGACCACACAAAACCATCAGATTTTAGCTTTAACTTAAATTTGATGCAGAAATCCCCGGAGACAAAATCTTGGACCGAAATAGTCATTCTATTAAAGCCAACAATAATGCCCCCAGACCGTCCATGTGGTGGTAGACAATACCACACATAGTCGCAACCACTGGCGAGATGAGAGAGAAAATGAGATGCAAACTCCGATCTCCCTGTCTCAATTAAAGCAATGAAATCCAATTTCTTCTCTAGAATAGTTTCTTTCACGAACCAATGCTTTGTCGTATCCCCAAACCCATCACTATTCCAAATCATAGGTGTGCGCGCGTGGGACAAAAACCACCGCGTCGCCGCCAGCCGCCCCCACCCTCCTCCCCCAAAACCCTAACTCTTCCCCGATCCCCTTCCTGATCTTCTCCTCCTCTGCTCCCGCTATGACCGCGCGAGAAACAGAGAACGGCGACGGCGACGAGCACCGCACGACCGGAGAGAGAAAGAGAGCACCATCGTCTAGGCCCCCTCTCCGGAGCTGTGTGCGGCTTTGGCTAGCGCGCATCTCCATCGAGCAGCGCTGGGCGGCGCTCTATGCGGCGTTGACGATCGTCACCAACCCGGTACCGCAGCGGCCTTCTGCACCAACGAGCGCGCGAGGGAGAACCGCCACAGCCCGGCGCAGTGGACAACGTGGTCACTCGGGGCCCCATCCGAGCTCCATTGCCGGCATAAGAGGATGGCTTAAACACCGCCGTGGCCAGCGACAATGAAGAGGCACGTAAGGTAAAATCCGCCACCCTTATCGCAGTTTAGGGTTAGGATCTTCCGATTTGGGAAGAAAATTCATCATCTTTGGGGACTTTGATGAACTAGTGTTTCGGAAATTGGGGAATTTCATCAGTAACTCAATCCCCTTTTAATTCATTTCAATCCGAAACCTTGATATGGTTCCAGAGGGGATTCCATTAGGAAACTTGATCCCAGGGTTTGAACTAAAGGCGTACGTGGTGCCAGAAGTCAACGGAGTATGGCGCAACGCGTCGCAGAGTAAAGGAGTGGCGTACATGGCGCCAGAATTCCATGAAGTGTGGCGTACTGTCGTGTCGCGAGGAGCGGTTACCGAAAGAAAATGAGACACTCCAGAAGCAAGAAGCGCAATGTCGGGCACAAATAACTACGTCGCACTGTCTCCAACTGGACTGGAGCTGGGAAGACTAGGATTGATGCCTACATGCTAGCGAAGCATGTTGGACTACTATCCGAAGAAGTTTGAACTTCCGACGATTGACAATACGGTGAAGATGAAGCAAGAAAAGAAATGTTTGCTTATGGAGGAACCGGCAAAGTTCGAGGACGGAAACAAGGAAGAGTGTTGGCATCAAGCAATGCCAACGTCGTGGGAAGAAGAGGACGAGGTGAATTTTACGCGGCTAAATTTTTTTTAGGTAATTATTTCAGGTGAGGAGCCGATAAAGTACACAGAAGATTTCGTGCAAAGGACTGAAGAAAAGGTGATGTTTGAAGACATCAACAAAGAGGATAGTGTAAATGAGTCGACAAGAGTGCAGTGGATGTCATGGATGCCACGAGTGTTCATCTGTTTTCTGTTTTTAATAAAAGAATTTGTATTCCAGCGAACTGCAGCGCGCTAGCGCGTCTGTTTTCTGTTTTCCGTGTGATTCTTCATGATTGGTGGGATTCATACGCTAGAAAGAAACACACTCCTTATCCAACGACTCACAAGATCTAACATTAATTAGGGAGGAGGCCTGTACATTTTGATAGATAAAGCAAGGCAGTACATAATGGCAAGAGTGGATCTAAACCTAAACGGAGAGCATAAAGATCTAGATAAACAAGGCAGTACATAATGGCAAGAGTAGATCTGATCTGTTAGTCATACTCCTGCCTAGGCCTATAGTACTCCGACTCGTAGTCGTCGTAGTCGCCGTTGTCGTCGTCACTATTGTAGGACGGTGCTCTGGACTCCCTCAGAGGATCACGACCCTAGGAGTGGGCCTGAGGGTAGCACATCGGAGGTTATCCCCAGCCCTGATCTAGTTCATGACGCTCTGAAGAGTCCGTCCGCCGCCCCACAACAGCTGACGACCGGCCTCGTTGAAGTTCGAAGGAGGCGGGCCGTTCTCCTCGTACCTGGCGAGCGCACTCTCATGCCGATTAATGAAGAAGACGTCCCAAGTAGGGCGGTAGTCGGGATTCCAACTGGGATTCCTCCGCTGATCCGGCGTGAGCTCGTGGTAGTAGTGGCTCGTGATGGCTGTCCGACGCGCCACACCTTGAGGAACAGGAGGGACTGGCACTCCTCCGACGCTCAGCATCCAGCCGGCGGGGACGCTGTAGCCGGGCGGGCATGGGTAGTTTGAGGCGGAAAGTGCCTCCGCCTGCGGAAAGTTAGAATGGGTACGGTAGAAGCCATGGGAGAGTGGTGAGTTTATATGTGTTTATGCCAATGGTGGCAATGCATGCATACATATATATAGTGAGAAGAAACATACCCCTTTAATCCCGACCCGTTTTACCAACCGTGATTAAAGGGTTACGGTTTCATTGGGACCAATCACAAAGAATCACATGGATCTTGTGTTTCTTTCAAGCGCTTGTGAGTCAGTGGATCAGGGTTGTGTTTGTTTCGAGCTCTTGTGAGCCGTTCGATCAGGGGTACGGTGTGTTTCTTTCGAGCGTTTGTTAGCCGTTGGATCGAAACCCTAGCACAACACTTTGTGAGCCAGAGGACCCTATATACTGCCAACCTCTCGGAGTCCCTTCATACATCATTCAGTTCACCCACCGGGTACAAATCATTCGGATTCGCCAACATATGTCCTTCTGTGCATTTGATATGCATATATGCACTCAGGAGCCACATTAGGGCTGTATGCTGGCGATACCGTTTGTTTTGTTCTACATCCCCCATTTAAAGTTTGACAAAAGGTTTGATACATCATGCAGTTCATCGACCGCCTACAAATCATCCGGATTCGCCATCATACGTCCGACCGTGCTTTTGATATGCATATATGCACTCATGAGCCACAGTCGGCCTGTATGATGGTGACACCGATTGTTTTGTTCTACATCCCCATTTAAGGTTTGATACATCATGCAGTTCATCGACCGACTACAAATCATCCGGATTCGCCATCATACGTCCGACCGTGATTTTGATATGCATATATGCATGCACTCATGAGCCACGGTCGGGCTATATGATGGCGACACCGTTTGTTTTGTTCTATATATCTACAAATCCTTCAGTTCACATGCCCGACAGTGATGTTGATACAAAACATGTGAAAAACAGAGGTGGACTAAATCCAAGTACATGAACCATACATGTTTTATACATTATTACACAATAGTCTAACAATATTACATGTTTTTTTTCTGCGAGCTCAGATGGCATTATGTTCTCGGTCATTTCATCGAACACCTCTTGTGCATATGAGGGAAAAACAAGTGAGCACACCACACCAAAAAAGTGAGTGGCATGAGGAGTGGAGAACGCAGACATGGAACTATTTATAAAAAATAGAAAAAAAAAGGATTTTTTTAAAAGAATTCTGTTAATTTTCATTTTCCATTTATTTGGTTAGTTTTTCTTAATGAAATTGAAATTATTAACTAAAGAGCAATATAGAAATAAATAACCAACTTTTCATCTAGGTGGGCTCTGTTGCCCCGGTTGGAGCCACAAACCGGGGCAAAAGACCCCCCACGACGCGCCCGCACGCGTCCTGCTCATTTAGGGCCTTTTGCCCCGGTTTGTGGCTTCAACCGGGGCAAATGACCCCCCCCACCACGCGCTCTGCTCGCCTCGGCCCCACCTCTGTAGTCTTTTGCACCGAGTGGTGGCCGTGCCGGAGCGAAAGGGGTGCTCACCAGTGATCAAAAGCCTCGTTTTCCACTAGTGGACGAATGCGAAATGAAGATCGGGTTAGGGCTAACACCCAGAAGCGTGCAGGTCTGTGGGAATTGTTGAGGAGAGCGATGAGAAGAAGGCCAGCGACTTCGCCTCCAGAATCTGATGAGGAGATGTGAGGTCACTCTCGGTGTTTTCTAAGTTTACTGAATGAAGAAGGGAATGAATAATATCTGGTAATGGCGTAAGCTAGCCTTATATAAGTACCAATATTCCCGTACTTTCTGAGAATAGCCGAAGAATCTACTTAGTTTGAGCTGCAACTGTAGTACATAAATGAGACTAGCTTGTGTGAATCTAATTGAGATCATAAAAGTGAAGTTTTTTTAGAAACGGGAGCTTAGCCTGGCCACTGCATTAGACGATGCTCACGGCCGCTTTTATTGTCAAGTTTTAAAAAGGTCAAATGTTTATTATAAACTTGAATGATACCTCGCGCGTTGCTACGGGGATCACTTGAGAAACTACATCATGTTATAAACAGAATTTTATAAGAGACGTGATACAATATGTTTTCTAAATGAATATGTAAAATTTAATTGACCATAGTATATATATATATTCATTTATTAATATGAATCATTGGATGGTTTAAGAAATTGATGATGTGTATTTTTCATGTACTGATTAATAAATATTAATGAAGATGACATGGATAATTGATTGGCTAGGAGAATAGATGATGTGGATAGTTTGCATGTTGAGATAGAAAAATCATTACTGCATGCTAGTGGGGTTTTGTTTTATTAGAAGTATAGATCACTGATCCACCAAAGTGCTGACAATGATCAACCATTCGAAAAATGGGAACTCTAACCATCTATCATCTCAGCATGAAACCAGGAGGCGTACTCGTGGGTTGGACCCCCATCGTCCTCCCAGGTCCATGGATCAGACTTCCAGCATGCCCCGGGCATGGCTTCATGTTCTCGAGGCCCCCAACCATGGATTCGTGCAAGGACGAAGGCCATAGGCTGCAGAGCCAAGCTCCAACCTCGAGACGGGTCCGAGCTTCACCATTTGGATTGAAGAACTGTAAGATTTTGATTATTTTTCTTATCGTGCTTTTTTTCAATAAAATTTGCTGCTGGTTGATGTCTACGCACGCTTCTATTCTTGTAGACAGTGTTGGGCCTCCAAGTGTAGAGGTTTGTAGAACAACAGCAAGTTTCCCTTAAGTGGATCACCCAAGGTTTATCGAACTCAGGGAGATAGAGGTCAAAGATATCCCTCTCAAGAAACCCTGCAATTACGATACAAGAAGAGTCTTGTGTTCCCAACACGCCTAATACAATTGTTAGTTGTATAGGTGCACTAGTTCGGTGAAGAGAGAGTAAAATAAAAGTAATATGGATGATTATAAATGACAATAGCAATCTGAAATGAAAATGGCAGTAAGCAAACATGTAGCAGAACTGGTTGGAAATGGTGTTTCAATGCTTAGAAACAAGGCCTAGGGATCCTACTTTCACTAGTGAACACTCTCAACAATGATAATATAATTGAATGCATAAATGTGTTTCTTCACTACACTACTCCGAACCACTCTTCGGTCGAATAACAAACACCAATTCATTCCATAGGGCTGCAAAAAGCACTCCTCAAAGTCGCATTCCCATGTCTAGTTAACCCCACGCTGTCACTATGAGCGCCCTATAAGGTACTAGGCAAAAACCACAATTTCATAGGGTCATCCAACACAAGGTATAAATATCATGCTAAACCACACAGTGCACACACTGTCACCTTTACACCGTGATCAAAGTGTTTACGGAGATCTCATAAAAAATACTTGAGTAGCATAACAGATGAAGAGTAACATCTAATTATTCAACTAGATTACAAAGCTCACGATCACATAAAGATCACACCATGAGAGAGAGAGATGAACACATATCTACCGGTAGAGCCCTCAGCCCCGAGGGAGAACTACTCCCTCCTCATCATAGGAGCCAGCAATGGCGATGAAGATGGCAGTGAAGTCGATGGAGATGGCTCCGAAGGGCACTTCCTCGTCCGGCAGGGTGTCGAAACAGAGATTTCTGTCCCCCGAAACTTGTCGGCGTCAGCGGTAGAGCTACGGATGTTTTTGGTGGAAAAGGCTGATTTGTCTAGGGTTTATGCATCGAGGGGCATATATAGGCGAAAAGGCGATACCGGGGGTGGCCAGGGGGCCCACACAACCTGGTGGTGCGGCCAGGGGGACCCGCACCACCCTATGGTGTGGCCACTCTATGGCCCCCCTCCGGGTCTCTTCGGAACTTCCTTGACCCTCCGGGACTTCTAAGACTTATAGTTTTTGAATCGTCCAATTCCGAGAATATTTCCAGAACAAAACTAAAAACAACAGAAAACAGGAACTGGCTCTGTGGCATCTTGCCAATAGGTTAATCCCGGGAAATCGATAAAAATGACATAAAGTGTATAGAAGACATGTGGGAAACAACATGAAAACAACATGGAACATCAGAAATTAAGGATACGTTTATGACGTATCAACATCCCCAAGCTTAGTTCCTACTCGTCCTCGAGTAGGTAAACGATAAAAACACATAATTTCTGACGTGACATGCTACCAACATAAACTTGATCATCAATAATGTAAAAACATAAGTAAGCTGAGATCATAGAACTTAAACACAAGCATGATAAATAGAATTTTAATAATAAAGCATAGCAATCACATTGCATCATGAGAAGTAACACAAATAAAAGATCATGGATAACAATGCTACGAAAGATATACGTTTGTTTCAAGTATAGAGAAAACATGGCAAAGTGATATTTCGCTAGTTCTTAAGAGTGGGGAAAAACATAAATGCCAGGGCACCTTCAAATTTCATGAGGAAGACTAGACCAAATAATTAGAGAACAAGCAATAAGACATCATGAATCAATTAATAATGTTTCTGGGACAAATGCACATAAAACTCAGAATGGCAACTATGCTCTCTCAATTGTGCATAAAGTTAGAAGATTGAGACTCGACGTAAAGTAACAGAAAGTCCCTACGAAGAGGGAAGCGTGGATCACTCATGTGCTAGAGCTTTTATTTTATTAAACAGAGGTATAAAAGCTTGACACTCCTCCCAACCATCTTACACAAACCATGGCTAACCGAATCCTCGGGTGCCTGCCAACAATCACATACCATGGAGGAGTGTCTATATTTTTTTAGAGAGGTGTATGCTTATGCCAACGAATGGTAAACAAAAAATACAGTACGTCATAAGCTAACTAGACTTCACAAGAGCGGGTCCCATAGAAGGACGCATCTGGGTAGAAGGTCATCCCTCTTTCTCTTTTATTTACACAATTATGGTTTGACTAATAAACCAGGGACAAAAATAGTGAAGATGATTTGTTGTTATTAATTTCGGGTTGGGCACCCCGCTGCCAGCTCTTCTATCATTGGTTAAGAGGATGAAGCCACTAGTCCAGGATATGAAAGTTCAATCAACAAGTGAGATAAAGACTCTCTATTTACGTCCTCATGAGCTAAAATAGGAGCACAAAACATGAGTAATTTTGAAAGTTTTAAAGGTAACACATGAGCACTTTACTTTGGAGTGGCGGTTAAATACCACATGTAGGTACGTATATATGGTGGACACAATGGGAAAACTTTGGTTTTTAGTAGTTGGATGCACGAGTAGAGCTCATACTCAGTATAGGTGGAGACTAACAAAAGACTAGGAGCGACAAATCAAGAGAGCACAAGAGCCATAACCATCCATCACGACGTAAACATCATTAATCAAAGCATAAGTGATACCACAAGTTCAAAAACTAAATGATCATAGAGGCTATAAGTGACTTTTTCATAGTCATAAACATGGTGTGAGCATGCGCCAAGTCAACCAAATAAAACATTCAACGGAGATCACCACAAATTTATGCTTCAATATGACAAGAACAACTCATGATTCTTTCAATGGCACATAAACACTCTCAGCTATTTTAGGCTAATCATGCTACTAAATAACCACAAGGCTTTATAATTAAAATAACATCTAGCATGATATGAAAAAGTCTAGCCACAGTCTATATAAGCTTCTACTTGCACCGTTACAATTCTACTACAAGCAACAATTTCTTTTCCCAACAAGCACCATACAAAGCATGCTTTAACAAAAACTCTCTAAATTCTACAGCAAGAAAACATGAGAGTACTCACATAACGCTACTAAAACTAAAAGCTCTGAACTAGAGATGCAATGAAAACAAGAGCTAAACAGGAATTTTTGCAGTAACTAGAAGAAAAACTAAGAATACTAGCATAGCAAGTATTCAAACGAAAAAAACGGAGCGTGTCTCTCTCCCAAACAAGGAATGCTAGGTTCCAACTATAAACTACAGCAAAGAAAAATAAACAAATTGAAAGCAAAAATAACTGACGCTCCAAGTAAAATTCATATGATGTGTCCGAATAAAAATATAGTTTCACTAGAAGTGACCTGATAAATTGTTGATGAAGAAGGGGATTCCTTGGGCATCCCCAAGCTTAGATGACTGAGTCTTCTAGAAATATTCTTGGATGAATCACGGGGGAATCCCCAAGCTTTGACCTTATACTCTTCTTGATCACATATATCACCCTCTTTTCTTGACCCTTGAAAACTTCTACACACCACACTCAAAGAGTAATTCGCATTAGAGGGTTAATGCAACAATAAAAAATGCATGGGTTCTATATGGCACAAGTTCTATTGATACTTTTAAACATTAGCTACAGCCACTGATGTTTCGTGAAGCAAAGAAATCCACTTGACATCGCAAAAGAGCAAATGCAAGAAAAATGGCCGAATCTGCCAAAACCAGAATAGTTTGTAAGACGAATTTTTTTGAGGCACTTATGTTGCTCTGACCGGAAAACTTAAAGAACGAAAACGTTGCGGAATTAGCGGAGGAATAGGCACAAGAAATGTTAGGTCATTCTGATTTTTCTGTGAATTTTACTATTTTTTACGGTGGACAGCAGAAATTTGTTTCCTGCGCAGAAATCCAAAAACCAACTCCAACTCTCGTCAGAAACCTTACTTGGCACTACTAAAACATGAAAATAAAGATACAAAGGAGTTGCTACAGAATTATACAACCCCTTGACTCAAATAAAACATAGAAAAAGAAACAAAGCAAAAATAAAATCATGGGTTATCTCCCAAGAAGTGCTTTTCTTTAAAGCCTTTTAGCTAGGCATGATAATTTAAGAAGATGCTCATATGAGAAATATAAATTGAAGCAAAAGATAGCATCAAGAAGCAAATGTAAAACAAATTTAAGTCTAACCCAATTCCTATGAAAAAGAATCTTGTAGAAAAACAAGTCATGAAAGCACAAGGCAACAAGCATAGGAAAGCAAAACAAGTGCAACTTCAAAATTTTCACCATGAAGAGGGGAAACTTGATATTTTTGACATGCATAAGACTATGTTTACCTATCTCATAATAAATTTCAGTAGCATCATGAATAAAATTAACAATATAACTATCATATATAAGATTCTTATCATGAGCCACATGCATAAAAGAATTAATACTCTCCAGATAAGCATAGTCATTCTAATTAATAGTAGTGGGAGCAAATTCAACAAATAGCTATCATTATAATTCTCATCACCATAATCATCAAATATAGGAGGAATATTGAAACCACAATTAATTTTCTCCTCAATAGTAGGTGGACTGAAAATATCATATTTATCATTGTAATCATCATAAAGAACTCCAACATGATAGACAAGTTGTATATTAGGGAGATGGTTTTGGGTAATCCCTCCATAACAATGACAAGTTTCATAAGGATAATTGTAATCATAGCCTATGTTAAAGAATATTTTATAATAGTTATTAAAGACTGGAGCCATAGTATCATCATAAGCAATATCATCATTTTTACTAGAAAGAGATGTATCAAGCATATAATCATCAGTAGCAAAAGGATTTTCAAACACATCATCCACAAGCTCAGAGCTTTCTATATCATCATTGGAAGGAACATGGATGGTACTAATAGTACAGAAATTATCATCATTTTCAGAATTGGTACCAAAGAGATTTTCGGTATCAAAATTAGTGTGTTTCTCCCAATCATCATCACTTTCATAAATAACAGGCATAGGAAAATCATCGAGTTCAGACTCATCAAAACCTATAATAGGAGCTACATGCTTAGGGGGAGATATTGTTACCTCTCTCCTTTTACTCCTCTTCTTCTTCTACTACTTACTGTCTATAGGAGGGAGAGGTTTGAAAGGAAGCTTCTCCACATACCCTGGTTTATTGTCAGAAATAGTAGAAAGAACTTTGGAGGATTCCTCCTCTTCATTAATAAGATGAAAACAAATATTAGCCCTGTCATATTTTGATAAAGTCTCCTCTTTTATAATATTTTGTATGTAAGTATTTTTGTGGCAATTATTAACACAATAAAGATGACAACCATGCAGGACACTATTCATATCAGGAGCACTCATATCTACTAAAGAAGTTTTTCTTGATAAAAATAATGTAAGTTCATCATGCTGATTAGGAGTGATCATGTCATCACAATACAAACTTCCAGTATTCGAATAGCTATTATAGCCTGAGCATTGAAAATTGAAATGACCCACTTTACAACAAAGTTCACAAATAAAAGGATAGATGGCACACACTTTTTTACCAAGATCATCTAAAGCCCTGTCCCACTTTCTAGTTTTTTCATTCCTATGATGGATGCAATATTCTTCTTCAGTTTAATTCTTTTCACAAGGTCTAAGTGCTCCACAAAAATTAACATGCTTATAAGAAATAGTACTCTCAGAAGTTTGAGCACGTTCATTGTAATCATTAATAACGGTTTCATTTTTCATGCAAGTGTCTTTAAAAGGTTCATGATGTATGTCCCCATTTGATTTAGGAACATTAATATAAGAAGCAAAGGATCTATACCAACCAATAATTATTTGAGGATCAAGACCATATTTAGCACTAAGCTCTTGAAAATTAGCAGTTTTAGCGAAAGACTTAAGGCAATCATACTCATAGTTTATACCTGATTCTTTACCTTTGTCGTTATTCCAACCTTCATTATTGGTTTCAATTGTTTCAAGAAGATCCCATTGAGCTTCAACCTTCTTTCTTGAGAACGAACCCTCTCAACATGCATCTAGATAATCCCTGTAATGTCAGCCTTGCATAAAAATTAGTAACAATTATTTCCTTAGGAAGCTCATGGTTAGGACATTTAAGTATTAATGTTTTCAGTCTTCCCCAAGCTTAAGCAATGATTTCTCCATCATGAGGCCAAACATTATAAATGTAATTCCTATCTAAATACAGTTCATGAGAAGAATAAAATTTAGAGTAAAATAGAGATTCAAGCTCCTTCCACTCCAAATGATGAGTATCATCTAGTAGCTCATACCACTCCCTTGCTTTGTCCTTAGGTGACAAAGAGAATAACCTCCTCTTAACTTTGTCCATTGAAATACCTGCACACTTGAGCAACCCGCATAATTCATGTATAAAGAGTAAATGATCACGGGGATGGATAGTTCCATCCCCAAAATAGCAGTTATTCATGACACGTTCAACAATTTTCATAGGTATTTTAAAAGGAACACTTTCAGCATGAGGATTTAAAACATCACAAGCATCATTAGATTTATCATATATGGGAGATAAAGTATCATCAGAGAAAATTTTCTCCTCTAAAGCCAGGGAACTAAAAAGTTTAGAAAAACTAGCTTCCCCAAGCTTAGACTTTTCCATAGTATTAGAAATAATTGTATCCAAATAATTAATGCTAATAACATTGCTACTAGCATGCAAATAAAGCTCTCTCATATTTTTGTTGTTTTCCATTAAGACTGACTAGTGAAAATAAAAGCAAGAAACAAAAAGATATAATTACACAATCTAAAGGAAATAACTTCGAGCACTCACACCCGAGGATGTGAGAACCTTCTACCTTACCTCCCCTGCAACGGCGCCAGAAAAGAGCTTGATGTCTACACACGCTTCTATTCTTGTAGACAGTGTTGGGCCTCCAAGTGTGCAGGTTTGTAGAACAGCAGCAAGTTTCCCTTAAGTGGATCACCCAAGGTTTATCGAACTCAGGAAGATAGAGGTCAAAGATATCCCTCTCAAGAAACCCTGCAATTATGATACAAGAATTCGCTTGTGTCCCCAACACACCTAATAGAATTGTCAGTTGTATAGGTGCACTAGTTCGGCGAAGAGAGAGAGTAAAATACAAGTAATATGAGTGATTATAAGTGACAATAGCAATCTAAAATAAAAATGGCAGCAAGCAAACATGTAGCAGAACTGGTTAAAAATGGTGTTTCAATGTTTATAAACAAGACCTAGGGATCCTACTTTCACTAGTGAACACTCTCAACAATGATAACATAATTGAATGCATAAATGTCTCTCTTCACTACACTACTTTGAACCACTCTCCGGTCGAATAACAAACACCAATTCATTGCATAGGGCTGCAAAAAGCACTCCTCAAAGTCGCATTCCCATGTCTAGTTAATCCCACGCTGTCACTATGAGCACCCTAGAAGGTACTAGCCAATCACCACAATTTCAAAGCGTCATCCAACACAAGATATAAATATCATGCTAAATCACACGGTGCACACACTGTCACCTTTACACCGTGATCAAAGTGTTTACGGAGATCTCATAACAAAACCACTTGAGTAGCATAACAGATGAAGAGTAACATCTAATTATTCAACTAGATTACAAAGCTCACGATCACATAAAGATCACACCATGGAAGAGAGAGATGAACACATAGCTACCGGTAGAGCCCTCAGGCCCCGGGGGAGAACTACTCCCTGCTCATCATAGGAGACAGCAACGGCGATGAAGTTGGCGGTGGAGTCGATGGAGATGGCTCCGGGGGCACTTCCCCGTTCGGCAGGGTGCCGGAACAGAGATTTCTTTCCCCCAAAACTTGTCGATGGCGGCGGTGGAGCTACGGATGTTTTTGGTGGAAAAGGTCGATTTCTCTAGGGTTAATGCATCGGGGGGCATATATAGGCGAAAGGGCGATGCCGGGGGGGGTGGCCAGGGGGCCCACACCACCTGGTGGCGCTGACAGGGGGGCGCGCTCCACCCTATGGTGTAGCCACCCTGTGGCCCCCCTCTGTGTGTCTTCGGGACTTCCTTGACCCTCCAGGACTTCTAAGACTTTTGGCTTTTGAATCGTCAAATTCCGAGAATATTTCCAGAATTAATTTTCTGAAACTAAAAACGACAGGAAACTGGAACTGTCTCTGTGTCATCTTGTCAATAGTTTAGTCCCGGGAAATCGATAAAAATGACATAAAGTGAATAGAAAACATGTGGGAAACAACATGAAAACAACATGGAACATCATAAATTAACGATACATTTATGACGTATCACTTGTATATATTAATTACTATCTGTTATGAAACTTTACAAACATTCATGAATCTGTATTAAACTTGTATTGGTCTTTTATTTTCCAGGTAAAATCATATACGGGTAATTGGAATTTCTTCACAGATGCCTAATCAATATTCCTTGTAGTTTCTTGAGTTAGTGGTAACAAAGGTTCTTGTTAAGATTTATTCGAGGTTCATTTTTGTTTCTGCCATAGTACCTTTGTAAATCCCAGTCAATCTTTCGATTTAATATTGGCCGCTTCTTTTGGTTCATGAGATGGATCTTGATTTGCTCTTCTTCTATTGGTATGAATATGTATTAAATTTTGAAACTGTTATCCAGTCTCTTTAGATCTTTATATATGTATTAAAAAGATAAATATGTCACCTATGTATGAAAATTGTATGACTCTTATGTTAATATTTTCTCCTATCGATATTGAAAACATATAGTACATGTTATGTACGATTCTTGGAGCAATGTTACATAGAACTCGTTGAATATTTTATAATAAAAATATTTACACGAGAAACTGTTGAATGTACATGGAAGAAATATTATGTGAAAAATGTTGTTGAATATTTCGGGTCGATGTTACCTATGTAAATTATGTATGACTTTTATGGAATATGTATGAAACTGCATGAAGTATGTATTGGAGTCAAACTCTGGTTGAATATTTGTGGAATCTTATGTCGAATAACCGTTAGGAAATATTGTATACAACTTTATAAATATTGTTGAATATTCTTAAAACAAATATTATATGAAAACTTGTTCAATATTATTGGAAGAAAATTATGTGAAAGATGTTTCTATTCTATGAAAAATATATTGTTGTGTATTCTGAAAAGAATATGCTGTGAAAAATATTGTTAACAAATTTTATGATATTCAAAAAAATATTCTAGGAATTATGTATGATTCTTGGAAGGAACTTGTATAAAATGCAACATTCTGTGAAAAACTTGTATGGAAATTATCGTAGAGAACTTTTATTGGTACCCGCGAAAACAAAACATAAATATCGCTGCTAGTTTTAAAAAAGGAGCCCCGTTTGATAGCTATTTAAAAATCGACCAAGGTTGCATTAAAAAGGTATCTATAGACCACAAAGAAGATCGGCAAAAATAATGAAAAACCATAGTGACTCCCTGTGAAGACCGAACTTGACTCTCATCCTGAATACGACTGCCGGACATGACACAAAGCATGGCCACATAATCGATCCAACAGACGCACACGTGCACACACAAACATCATAAACCCCATGTAGAACAACAGGTGGCACACATCGACACCACAAGTGGTGTGCAACCAAAAAGATGTCAAGAAAGACAACAAGGTGACATTAGTCGAGGCATGCACACACCGAACCTCCTTCGGCTAAACATTGAGCAGCCAAACCACCTAGCGCACCGGAGAAAATAATGAGAGAAGCAAAACATATCGCATCCAATAGCGAGCGGGACTCGAACACATAGCACGGCTCCGGGCCATGATAGAGCACACACCTAGGTACAACACGGCTCCCGACCAAGACCTAGCGATATTCGCCACCAGCTCCCGACCACGACCCAACAAACCAGAAAATGTAGCGCTAGAAGATAGAGGATGGACTAGTAAAAAAATAAACCAAAAATCAAACCTCTAAACTACACAGAGAAACAAGTATAGTGAAGTAAGTAAGAAGCAAAAACACACACATCACACAGAGAACTAACCCGTGAAAGAAACAAAAAAACGAAGAACAAAATATGGATATCAACCACCGTTCCTCACAACAGAAACAAAGGAAGAACAACTACCAGGAAGAAGAATAACACCAACAACACCATGGGCAAGGGCAAAGTCAACGACGAAAAGTGGCAAGAAACACACAAAACAGACCGCATAGCAACAAAGAATGACGAACACCAAGAAAACCTAGCACAAAAAAGAAGAAGCACATGAGAAGAAAGCAAAGAGGGACAAATAAACAAAAACACGAGCTAAGGAAAATACATAAGAGATGAGGACCCAAACAAATACACCAAAGTGTGACTGTCCACCCGGCCTCACACGAATGCTCTAGAAACCCATGCAGCTACTGCATTAGCACACAATGTACACGAAACCACATGAAACCCAACATGTGGAAACCCCAGCCACCACATGAGTGCAACAATCAAGAGAGACGGAAAGCGCATGACACTTAAGAAACACTTGACGTCAGTTGCCACCATAACGGGCCATCCAGCCTGGTCCTAAAACCCAGGGTCATCAAGCCCAGACCAAGAGAATGCCTCTACACGCACCTCTAGGTGGGATGGGCAGAGACACATGTCGCTTGTGCAAAATCCGCTCGGAGGCTCACAAGTCGATCGGAGAACAAGATAAATCATAGCATCTTAGTATATAGGGTTATGTACTATTCTAAGAACGTCTTTTTGTTTTGCTTTTGGTTTGTTTTGTTTTCTTTGATGGTGGTTACAATGTTGGATTCTAGCATTCTTGTTTTGAAGAAAGACACGCTCTGCTTTTTTGTAGAATACTCTTATTTTGTTATTATATTTGTTGAGTATTTAATATTTGCTCTATTATTTTAGCTCTTATTCTTCGCTTATATCTTGTTAATAGTTGTTAGTTTCTTTTAAACAAACTACGTTAGAACTCTCTTAATTCCCTTATATTTATTTGCAGATTTGAACGATAATAAATTTCGTGATTGGTCAATATGATGGAACTAAAATATGGTGTTGTGGTAGTGGTATGATGAAAAAATTGCATAATCTTGTAGATCACTAAGCAACGACACTTAAATCTTTGTAATGGTTTTAATATATTAATTTTCTTAATGGTTAGACATCCTGGTCTAACAAAGTATAAATAATAATGGATAGTCTAAGAGCTTTAAATTGTGCCACATTTAAAACATCACATTCACACATGAATTCTACTAGTGGATAGTGGTTAATGCTGATTTTGGTTACACGCTAATGTCAGGGCGACCAAAGCCGATATTTATACTACCGCCACGGGACCTCTTGGAGTCGCATTCATTTATGTCATGATTGATTATGATGCTTGTTGGAATCAATAAACTTGTGAATTCTTTTTTACTAATGTTGATCTGTGGTTTTCTGACACTTCCACCATCCGTATTTGCTAGACACTTCAGTGATATGAATTTCCCTTTCTTATATTGAGAGTTGGTGCATACTTTTCCTAGTACATCAAAACCCCGTGGTAGAAATTCCTCCTGTTCTCCTACACATAAGTTTATATTCTTTCTCAAAACCGACACTGTATTTACCTATCACGACATTTACATAGCCGTTACAGATATATTGATGTGCAAATTCCACCTAACATTTCACGACTTGGTGTCATTTTCATTTTTATATTGCTTTGCATGATCATATATAGCTGGCACGATAGTTTTTCCATTTCTCATTATGGGTACCAAAAGTTTCTTGGTTCTTTTCATATAGAGTGTCGCCCGTACCAGTGAGGATGTATAAAAGTTCCAAAGTGACCAAACCAAAAAATTGGCTGTTTTTCCACGCGTAGTGTATACAATCTATACATCCAAGCATCCCAAAAAAAAAATCCTTCCCTCGTTGACCGACAAGAGCCGTTTAGTGTCGGCAACCTTTGATACTCTCAAGTACTCCGGGCCAAAGACATGAACCACAGCTTCACAAAACTTGTACATTGATTTAAGGCATATGAATTCACTCATGCGCATGTATTCATTAACAAGATTATCGGCTACTCCATACGAAAGCATCCGAATTGTTGCGGTGCATTTTTTATAAAAAGAGAAGCCTTATCGTACTACATCACTCAAACTCGAATGTGGTTGAGTAGATCTTTTCTCATACGGAAACGACGCTAGAATAACTTGGGAGTGTACTCCAGATTGGTGAGATGGAAGTAATGCATGTAAATCTGGATAAGGCCACCTTCTCTGTCAGGGCTGGACTTCGAGCCGAGCCCGAGCCGACTCGGCTCGACTCACTCAAGCTCGGTCAACTGGCGAATCTCGGCTCGGCTCGGTGAACTCGCAAGTAGCTCGCGAGCTACTCGTTTAACTTATCTAATTTTATAAAACTATAAAAAGTCAACATTATATAATGTATATATAATTATTTTTGATTATTTGGGTCATGTATAATAAAATCATCATAATAATCAGTGAAAATATGTCACCATCCAACAGTTTGTAGTAAACAAACTACAATAACCAGTAAAAAAAAGTATTGAAATAAACAAGAATATCATTAAAAACTATTTTGACCGAGCTAAATGAGTACTCAGTAAACTCGGCTCATTTAGCTTGAACTCGTTTACCGTCGAAAACGAAAACTCGACTCGTCTCGTTGGACAACGAGTTCGAGCCGAGCCGAGTCGAGTTGCGAGCTACTCGTTTAACTCACGAGTTCTGAGTTTTAATTCCAACCCTATTCTCTGTCCCTCTACAAGGCAGGCAAATGCCCGGACATGGACCCTCTCTAAACTAGCCGCATCTCGGAAATGTGGTCATTGACCACAAGAGTGGCAGATAGGATGTCGCTCTCGTCCTCAGATTCTTTATCGAAGCAAGAAAAACACATGAGGACGTTGTTGAATAAGAACTCATCTACACTGTTTGCCATTTTTGGGACACCAAACGGACAAACACCTTGTGTGTGTCACGTCGGGTGTGGCCGGTAGCGCGGTCGTACCAAAGGCGAGGGAATTTGTTGATTGGTCAATATGGTGGAACTAGAAAATGGTGTTTGTGGTAGCGGTATGATGAAAAACTTTCATAATATAGTAGATCACTAAGAAAGGTCACTTGAATCTTTGCAATGGTTTTAAGATATTAAATTTCTAAATGGTTAAACTTGCTGGTGTAATGAAGTATAAATAGTAATGGATAGTCTAAGAGCTTTAAATTGTGCCACCTTTAAAACATTAATTGAAGGTACATTCACACATGAATTCTATCAGTGGATAGTGGTTAATATTGATTTTGGTTACACACTAATGTCGGGCAGCCAAGAGTGATATTTATATTACCGCCATGGGCCTTCTTGGAGTGGAAGTCATTTATTTGATGATTGATTATACCGCTAGCTGGAATCAATAAACTTGTGAGTGTTTTTATTAATATTGACCTGTGCTTTTCTGACACTTCCGCTATCCGTATTTGCTAGCCTCTTCGGGGATGTGCATTTCTCTTTCTCATATTGAGAGTTGGTGTATACTTCGCCTAGTAAATCGAAACCCCGTGGTAGAACTTTCTCATGTATTCCTACAGATAAGTCTATATATCTTTCTCAAAACAGCCACCATACCTACCTATCACAAAATTACATAGCCGTTACATATATATTGCCATGGAAATTCCATCTAACATTACACGAATTGGTGTCATTCTTTATTTTGTATATTAATTTGCACATCATCATATACAGTTGGCATGCCGGTTTGTCCGTTATTCGTTTATTACGTGTTATACTAGATTATTGCACATCCTGCTACACCGGTAGAGCCGTTCAGTTTTATACATCATGTATTATTTATTATATGTTAGGAGTACCAAAAATGTGTTGTTTTTTTATATAGTGTTTCCCCTACCATTGAGGATATAAAAAAGAGTCAAAATAAATAAAAAAAAACGATAAACTAAAAGCCCATAGAACAAATATGTATTAGTTCATAGTTTACAAATGTGGCAATTGAAACAAATTTTATTATTTCATAGTTTACAACACAAGCGAATAAATTAAATAAATACGATAATTAAAAGTGCATAGTACAACCAAATGAATATCCTACTGGTTTCCTACGAAGTTCTAGACATGATAAACCAAATCATCTTGAAGTTGAGTGTGAATGTCGTGATCATGAAACTCATGCTAGAACTGGAGGAAATCATGAAATGTTGCCACTCCTGGTGGGGGCTCAACATTTTGACTATGAAACTCCCTGTTTTCGTCATAAAGACTAGCATAACTCTCATCCTCCTGAAACAAACTGTCATCACCAATCACATAACTTCCAGGCTCCATGCTCTAACATGGTGCCGAACAATAGCTGATCGAGATTGAAGCGCACTAAAAGCACGCTTCACATCTTTCCGAGCACTCTCCTGCTCTTGGGGAAATCTAACCCTCATCACTCTTTGAGAATTAGAGATGATCTTCACAAATGTAGCCCACTTGGGATAGATACCATCAGCTAGGGAGTATCGCTTGGTGTATTCGTGGACATTGATATGATCGCTCACCTCGGGGGAGTTGCCTGTCGCGAGTCTACCGAACACCGGAGAGTGCTGAAGCACGTTGATATCATTGTGAGAACCTGCCATGCCGAAGAAAGAGTGAAAAATCCAGAGATCATGTGGTGCCACTGCTTCAAAAATGACAGTGCACTTTCCAACATGCCCCTTGTACTGGCCCTGCCATCCAAATGAGCAAGTCTTTCATGTCTAGTGCATATAATCTATACATCCAAGCATTCCAAACAAAAAACCTGAGACAAGAGCCGTTGAGTGTCGGAAAACTTTGGTACTCTGAAGTACTCCGGGCAAAGACATGAACCACAGCTTCACAAAACTTGTACATTGATTTAAGTCATATGGATTCACCCATGCGCATGTATGCATTAACAAGATTATCTACTACTCCATACGCAAGTATCTGAATTGTTGCGGTGCATTTTTCATACGAGGAGAAGCCTCGTCGTACTCACTCCAACTCGAATGTGGTTGAATATATCTCTTCTCATATGCAAACGATGCCAGAATTACTTGGGAGTGTACACTTGGTGAAATTGAAGTAATGCTTGTAAAGCTGGATATTGCCACCTTCTCTGTCCCTCTCTAAGGCAGTAAAATGCCCGGCCATGGACCCTCTGAAAACTGTCCGCATCCTAGAAATATGGCCATTGACCACAAGAGTGGCAACTAGGATGTCGGCCTTGTCCCCGGATTCGTTATCGAAGCAAGAAGAACACATGAGGACGTTGTTGAATAAGAACTCATCTACACTGTTCGCCATTTTTGGGACACACAAATGGACGAACACCTTGTGTGTGTCACGTCAGGTGTGGCCGGTAGCGCGGTCATACCAACGGCGAGGAAATTAGTTGATTGGTCAGTATGGTGGAACAAGAAAATGGTGTTTGTGGTAGTGGTATGATGGAAAACTTTCATAATATAGTAGATCACTAAGAAATGTCACTTGAATCTTTGCAATGGTTTTAAGATATTAAATTTCTTAATAGTTAAACTTGCTGGTCTAATGAAGTATAAATAGTAATGGGTAGTCTAAGAGCTTTAAATTGTGCCACATTTAAAACATTAATTGAAGGTACATTCACACATGAATTCTACCGGTGGATAGTGGTTAATGTTGATTTTGGTTACACGCTAATGTCGAGCAGCCAAGAGTGATATTTATATTACCGCCATAGGCCTTCTTGGAGTGGAAGTCGTTTATTTCATGATTGATTATACTGCTAGCTGGAATCAATAAACTTTTGAGTGTTTTAATTAATGTTGACCTGCGCTTTTCTGACACTTCCACCATCCGTATTTGCCAGCCTCTTCAGGGATATGCATTTCCCTTTCTCATATTGAAAGTTTGTGTATACTTCGCCTAGTAAATCGAAACTCTGTGGTAGAACTTCGTCATGTATTCCTACACATAAGTCTATATATCTTCCTAACAGCCACCATACCTACCTATCACAAAATTACATAGTCGTTACATACACATTGCCATGGAAATTCCATCTAACATTACACGACTTGGTGTCATTCTTTATTTTGTATATTTATTTGCACATGATCATATACAGTTGGCATTACGGTTTGTTCATTATTCATTTATTACGTGTTACACTAGATCATTGCACATCCTGCTACACTGGTAGAACTGTTCTGTTTTATACATCATGTATTATTTATTATATGTTATGAGTACCAAAAATGTGTTGGTTCTTTTCATATAGAGTGTTTCCCCTACCATTGAGGATATAAAAAAGAGTCAAAAGAAACAAAAAAACGATAAAATAAAAGCCCATAGAGCAAATGTGATTAGTTTATAGTTTACAAATGTGGCAATTGAAACAAATTTGATTAGTTCATAGTTTACAGCACAAGCGAATAAATGAAAATAAATACGAAAAATTAAAAGTGAATAGTACAACCGAATGAATATCCTACTGGTTTTCTACGAAGTTCTAGCTTGAAGTTGACCGTGAATGCGCAACCATGCAACTCATGCTGGAATTGGAGGAACTCGTGAAATTTTGCCACTCCGGGTTGGGACTCAACATTCTGACTCGGAAACTCCCTATTTTTGTCATAAAGACTATCATCACTCTCATCCTCCTGAAACAAGTTGTCATCGCCAACCACATAACATCCAGGCTCCATGTTCTAGCGGTATGCCCAACAATAGCTCATCGAGATTGAAGCGCACCCAAAGCATGCTTCACATCTTTCCGAGCACTCTCCTGCTCTTGGGAAAATCTAAGCCTCGTCAGTCTTTGAGAATTGGAGATGATGATCACAAATTTAAACCACTTGGGATAGATACCATCAGCTAGGTAGTATCCCTTGGTGTATTCGTGGCCATTGATATGATAGCCCACCTCGGGGAAGTTGCTTGCCGCGAGTCGACCGAACACCGGAGAGTGCTGAAGCACATTGATATTATTGTGAGAACCTTCCATGCCGAAAAAGAGTGACAAATCCAGAGATCATTTGATGTGACTGCTTCAAGAATGACCGTGCACTCTCCAACATGCCCAGTGTATTGTGCCTGCCAACCAAATGTGTAGTTCTTCCCCTTCCAGTGCATACAATCTATACTTCCAAGCATCCTGGGAAAATCCATTCCCTCGTTGATCGACAAAATCCGTTCAGTATTGGCAACCATAGTACTCTCAAGTTATCCAGTCCAAAGACCTGAACCACAACTTCTGAGAACTTATACATTTATTTAAGGCATATTGATTCACTCATGCGCATGTATTCTCCATACGCAAGCATCTGAATTGTTGCGGTGCATTTTTATAAGAGGAGAAGCCAGTCTTACCACATGCATCTGGTTTGCACCTAAAATAATCATCGTAATCCATCACTCCAACTCGAATGCGGTTGAATAGATCTCTTTTTATAGGGAAACGACCCGGAATAACTTTGGAGTGTACACCAGATTGGTGATATGGAAGTAATCCTTGTAAAGCTGGACATGGCCACCTTCTCGTCACTATCCAAGGCAAGCGAATGCCCGGCCACGGACCCTCTGAAAACTGGCCGCATCCTAACAATATGGTCATTGACCACAAGAGTTCTAAGTAGGATGTCACTCTCGTCCTCGGATTCGTAATCGGAGGAGGACGAATACATGAGCACTTCCTCATGTTCTCGTACACATAAGTCTATATATCTTACTCAAAACAATCACCATACCCTATCACAACATTTACATAGCCGTTACAGATATATTGAAATGCAAATTCCTTCTAACATTACACGAATTGGTGTCATTCTTCATTTTTATGTTGCTTTGCATGATCATATACAGTTCGCATGATGGTTTGTCCATTATTCACTTATTCCATGTTACACTACATCATTGCACATCCTGCTACACTGGTAGAGCCATTCAGTTTTATACATCATGTATTATTCATTATGAATTATGAGTACCAAAAATGTGTTGGTTCTTTTTATATAGAGTGTTGTCGGTACCAGTGAGGATATAAAAAATAGTGCAAAGAGACCAAACAAAAAAAATAGCAAAGTGGACAAATGAGAGAACATAAAAGATCCACAGAGGCCACCAAAAAAATAAAATAAAAATAAGAGGGAATGGGCAACATCACAATCCTTTATGGCACACTTGTGCTATTGTTAGCACCTATATATACTTCAGTTTGGAGTTATTTTTTGTATTCTACTTGTATACCTATGTGCAGATACTTACATTATAGAATTTGGCTTATATATTTGAATGATTTTCCTCCTCAAAAGAGCTCTAGATCTTCATGAGAAGCAAGTTGCATGCACCCCACTAGTTACATTGGATTCCTTTCATACACTTATAGCTTCAAGTGCATCATTTGTGTGGCAATCACTAATACTTGCATAGTTCTCGTTATAAGACTTCTTTTTGTCTAATGATCACTTTCATCTTTGTGAGGCGTTCTTCCATTAATCTTCCAAACCTCCCATATTGTTCTTTTAGCCACAACATCCAGGTTCTAGGAACTAATTCTCTCACTCATCTGTTGACTGAACAGTTAGCACAAATGATACTTTGTATGCATATTTTTATCACTTGACTGGTCTTAATCAACTTGTTATGATTGTTTAAAGCATTTAAAAGAATTGTGGTTTTGTGATAGATACTTAAATCATATCTAATATACTTTGTACGGTTTTATTTTCTTTTAGTATTATACATTGAAAGTTATTATTCTTAATTATTTATTCAGTACTTTCAGTTTAATTGATTTCCATTATTTTATGATATTGATTGTGTTGGTACCATGTTTCACACAATTTTTTTTTCATAATTTACCTACTTGGGGACGAGCAGGAATTAAACTTAGGAATGCTGAGACGTGTCAAACTTATTTTTTTATCGTTTCATTCTTGTTTTATATCATTGGTATATGTTTCTAGCACTATTCAAGATATCGTTTATCGGGAACTTATCTGTCGACCCCTGATAAGTGGTAAATCGATCGATTTATCAGAATATCGACCGAAATATCAGAATATTGGTCAACATATCAGACGATTTATCTTATCGGTCACACACCGGTAAGCGATAAATCGTCCGATTTATCGGAATATCGGCTGATATCTTGGACAGAGGTTTCTACTACACATGTATATTATTTTAAGGATATTTTTGGACTAACCTATTAACAAGATGACAAGTGAAAAATCATGTTTTTTTCTATTTTTAAGTTTAGTAGAAGTTGTGAAAACACCCGTGGAAAATTCCTCAAAAATCAAAAAGTCAGTTTTTACCCGAACGAAGACGGAGTCCAAAAGAGATTCAGAGCGGGCCACCTGGGTGTCCAGGCACGGCTCCCGTGCGGGCACCTCCTCGTCCCCCAAGTTGCATCTTCGCCCATTTACTGCTCCTTGAACTACGAACGTCGGGGCGGGGGTTATTTTCTAGAAAAACATCACGAGGTCCGCCATCATTTCGAAACCATAATTCGAGGTTCCTGGAGTCCTATTCCTGCACCCTTACGGAGGGGGAATTCGTCACCAGAGTCTTCTTCATCGCCATGATTTCCTCTGAAGTGTTGCACGAGTAGTTCATCCTTGAACTACAGGTCCATAGTAGCAGCTATATTGTTGTATATTGTCCTTGTGCTACCATGTCACGTTCTTGTGAGCTTCCTAACATGATCAAGATCAATATTCTGTAATTGTTACATGTTGTGTTTCCTCATATTCGATGCATTATGAAGTCATGATCATATTGTCCATTTTTCTTATATGATCTTGTTACTATTATCATGTCCATGCTTTATTTTCGTTCTTGCATGATCTGGTATTTGTGTGGTTATTGTCTAAATGAGTGTATGAATCTACAAGAGAGGGTTTGTGATAGATAGTGGGTTCATGCATCCTTCGTACCTAGGGATGAGTTATTAGAAACGTCTAAGATCGAGGATCTGTTGTTGCTACTAAGGGTAAAACAGTGGTGTTTATGTCTACTTGTTTATCATTAATATTTCTCATATTACGTACCGAGCTTTATGCAATTACTTGTTGCTTTGCAACTTAATATGGTGAGAGGCAAGCATAAAATCACTCTCTAAGTGGATTATTAGGTATAGATGAAGTTGGATTACAGTTATATATGTTTGATTTAATTCCTACATGAATATTGCAATTAACCTTCTTTTCATAATAGTTGTTGTTCCAATTTTGTGAGTGTCCGAGTTGTAATTTTTTCAACCAACAAGTTTGATTCTTTATCTTTGCTGAGACACCACTAGTGAAATTATGGCCCTTGTGCAATTCTTTGACAGTCATTACAACCTTGTTTGTTTGCTTTCAATCATTACTTGCTCACTGGTATCGATTTACTTTCATTGGTTTCATCAATGCTTTCTAAACTATTCGTTTAACCTTTTGTTTTCAGCAAGACATAAAGCTTAACACCCTTGCTGAAAAGTTGGGGCAAAGTAAGTTTGTGTGTTGTGTGTAGATTCACGCCATCAAAGGTTTCTGGCACCTTGCTGGAGATCTCCCTAAGTCCTACTTGTTTGAGAATCTTCATATCAAAACCGAGAGGGAAAAATTCCTCCTACGCTATATCACCTTCCTGGTACCCAATGGGTGGCCTCTATCTATTGGGCTTGGTCTGGCTAAAGGGCATACATGGGGAGTTCCTAGACATGGTTCGAAGTACATCGACATATTTTCTGTGCAAAACAAGTCGATTCGCGTGGAGAAACCCGACAATCTTACCCCTTTTACTTGCTTTTAGGACCATCCCTAGGTTTGTGTGACCACCATTGTGCGGCGCTTGATACAGGAAGCCTGGTGTCGGGCGATCTTACCTTCTTAGGTTAGAGCTTGTCCAATGATGATGGAAATCTTCCTTCAAAAACTCGGGTTTTTAGTCCAAGTAGGGTTGGATCTAGTCGTTTGAATAAAGGTGGAGGGTAGCTACGAAAGGTCTTTGGCCCCTTTATCTTCTTTGATTGAGTTCCCTTTAGAAGTAGTGGTGAGGGCTACATCTTCATGGAGGTCAACTATTCCCTTGTTTGCGTGAAGGGAGCTAAGTTGGTTGGTAAGGATCTCTAACTGCCCGCAGTGGGGAAGCCTTGTGAGTTTTTGACACGCTCAGATATGTGCCACACAGGTGGGCACCGTTGGCTACTTTGATTGCAGAGGCAGCCCTCTAGCGTCGGTTGAGATTGTAGGTGCCCCAAGTGTAGCGACAGCCCTCTGGGTAGATGGCCTGCCCATGCCACCTCAAGTCGCTGTGGTGGTGATAGTCTTGGTCGAAAAGGAAAATGGGCTGGGCCATAGGATAGCCAAGGGAGGGGTTGCCCGTTGTCTATTACCAACCTGAAGGACTTCATTCTGAGGGACCCCATGGGGAAGATAATCTCGAAGAATCTCGCCTCCTATTATTGAGACCCTTGTCAGTCCTCCATATTTTGCGTGAGAGGGAAAGCCGTTGGGGTGGTGTTGCAACCTTCGACGTAGATAGGCCAGGTGCCTCGACCTATACTCAACATCACTTAAGCCGGATCGTTATCTTCCCTTCTTGGTGTAGTTCGTGGAGCAAAGGCGGGGGCGTTCAAGGCATTCCCGGTGGTTTTGCTATCGAGGATGTTAAAGGAGTATCGAGCACGGGCCCGAGCGTGGCGTAGTACATATATTTTTTTCTCTTCCCACTTCACCTAATCCTTGTTGCGAGAAGGAAATAGTGGTGAGAGGGCTTTGCTCATTGGGGGGAGGCTAAATAAGTGCAGTATACCATCCTCGTTAGTGGCGAATTCCAGGCTCCCAAAGCATATTCTTTTGCCACGAGCCATTCCAGTGTCCAGTCGAAAATTGGGACATAAAGCCCCTACCCAGCGCACCAACTTTTGGTGTTTTGTTACCAGCTGAGTGAATATTTATGTAAAGGCTTGTGACCACGATTGAATGGGCTAACAACCTAAACAACACAAGAAAGTATACGGATCTAGGCCCCGAGATCTCCCGGCAAAACCCTACTTCCGTTGGGTTCAATGTATTCCGGCATGTGAGACGCTCTAGATACAAGATAAATCTAGTTGACACTTCACCCAGGATTATCCGGTGAAGAACGTCCCCTTTATATAGGGTTGCACGACAGCCTCGTAGATAGGTCGGTATGGCACCCTATGACTAAAATACAGTCTATGATGAGACATGGGTTGTGCTAGACCGTTGTAGCCTATGCCCGCCTAGACAACGGGTACAGTTGCGCAGGTATGACTACTATATGGCGTCAACAGTTAATTTGTCGGCATGAAGTGGTCTTCTTCTCAGGCGCCAACACCCCCACCCAACGTGTTAAGTTTCTTCCTAGCCTCCTCCGGCGCTGCCGCGGCCAGCCGCGTCGGCCCCGTTTCCGGCGAGGTCCAGACTCACCGTCGCCTTCCGCGACGTCGCCGGCTCTGGCTCAGGTGGTGCCGGTGCATACCCGCGTTCATGGAGTGGCGGTGGTACATATGTGGCCGGCATCGAATGCATCAGGGAAAGAGGAAGAAAGAGAGATGAATTGGGAAGATCAGATGAGTTTGGAGTTAGAGGAAAAAGATTAGGAAAGGTGAGGGTGGGACCTACCCACTTGTGACGCGCGCATGTATAATCGTGTCCACGGTCACCCGTTCAAGAGCCGTCCTGCCATAAATGTCGGTCTTGGCGCTTAATTCTTGTTCGTATGTCTTCCTATTTCTACTCCTGTTGATGTGAGAATCGGTCGGCGTGCATGCAGGCGGATCGCGTGATGGATGCCCAGTCAGCCGCCTAATCTGGCTGACCTAGCCAGCTGGTGCTTCATAGTTTTTCCTTTTTTAGGTATCTGGTTGAGTTAACCCTGTCAGCCGAACACTTTTTCAGAAAACTCATATAGGCCGATAATGCATTATCATCTTTTAATTTTACATAAAGCACAATTTCGTAGGTGCACATTTAAATTTTTATTTACAGTAGGAGTGTATTGATTATCATATGCTCTCTCTTTCTCGAAATATAAGATATTTTACCTTTTTCTTGTAAATGGCATGTTTCACATGTTTCGTAGGTTCACTCATTTTACTCAGTATGTACTATATAGTATACAATAAAATATCCAGAACATCTTCTGAAATATCAAATAATGCAGACAATATTTTGCAGTTCGATACGAGAAACAATACACAAATATTTGTTTTAGGAAGTACTCCCTCCGTATCAAAATATAAAATGTTTTAGCATTTTTAGTGTGTAGATTCATATGCATCTTACACTAAAACATGTCTAGGTACATATTGTCTAGGAAATGCTAGCTAAAACATCTTTTATATTTCGATATGGAGGGAGTAATAAATGTCGACACATATATATTGTGTGGTAATAATATATTTTAGCGCTATATTGTGTGGTAGTACAGTAATAGATTTTGCTTTTAGTAGTATATATTATCATATATATTATACATAAATATTTTAGCAACTAATAAAGGTTAACAATAGATTTTGCTTTTTCGTACTACATACAAAAATTAAATCGTGTTTACACAGTATATGAGAAAAAACGACAAAATTATTTTAGCAGCTACTAATGGGTTAACGCGTGCCAGCTGGTGCAAGATTCGAAATGGCCTGAGCTCTATAACCCAACGCAGTTTCAAATCCTACTCCTATTCCCGTCGAGTGCATCATTCTCTTACACTGGAGAAAAGACCAAAGAAGAAAACATGGAGTCACAGTCGCGTGATGAAATCGCTGCAGATTCGGGTGATACTGTCAGAACAATCAGCGATGATAGAACAATCAGCGATGATAGAACAATCAGTGCTGAAATTGTTGGGAATCAAGCACAAGATGACGCCCTGCAGGAAGCAGATTCCGCTATGGTCATGAGGTCAAAATCCTTACAGAGCATACCTCTGGATCCATGGCTGGATGATATCGATCAAGGTAAAGGGATATGGACCTCCGCTAAAAGATTTAGATCAGATGGGAGGGCTGATAAGGTTAGTATACTCATTATCTGGCGCACTTTAATAATCAAATAATCATTATTTTTACTATGTGGTAAAATCATCTCATAAGTCATATCTCATTTTCTCCAAAAGAATTATTGTGTGATCGCTTCTAATCTGTTGGATTTCTTAGTCTTTTGTGGTAGAAGTATGTTCTGCAAAAGGTTTCGAAAATTACTTATATTTTGTTGTCATGCAACCAATATTTGTGAAACCAAACTCTAAGACACCAGTTTGGTTGATATGCTTGATAGCTATACTTGTAGGATCTACTTTCGAGAGCAGTACCCTTTATTTAAACAAAAAATCAGTAACAAGTTATTTACAGAAAAAAAAAGGTGGAAGACAGTAAACACTCGTCACCAGGCTCATGAATGATTAGTTGCCTCATATTCTCTTGTGTTTTTTAAGCCACCGGCTGACGAACAACCTCATCTGAAAGGGGTGGAAACCATTTTGTTGTGAATCGACCCAAATGGTTTAGCGGTTGTGTGTCCTGGCAACCTATCCAAAGCTCGGCTTCTGCTATATTTACCTTGAAGATCTTGACAAGTCCCACCATTCCTGGACAGTACTAAGCTTGCTGGATGGGGTAGGCTATGACACCGGTACAAACAAAGGACGGCACGCCAGACCTGACATGCGAAGCTGCAACATTGTCCTCCCGTTGCACACCGCATATCAGCCAATCATCAGGGATCTGCGGCGAGGATGCGGCCGGTGTCGCAAAATGAGCTAGCAAAATAATTTGCACCTTCCAGATCAAGCCGTGTCTAACATACGCCTATGTCGTGTTGTGCTTGTAAAGCCCATCGGGCATCCATAAGCATATAAAGGGGTCACCCTTTGTACCCTTTGCATCCAGAAAATAGGTGAAAGGCAGTAAACAATATTGGGCAAAACATTACCAGTGTTAAGCTTGTGATCAGCCTGATTTGTTTCGTGTGAAGCGCCAATTATAAACACCTTAACATGCAAATAAACTGCAGTTTGGGAAAATTGCACAGTTATTGGAAATTGTTTCCCATAGCTATTAACCTGGGTAAATTATATACCTAGGGATAGAGCAAGGGCAATGAATAAATAATAGAGTAAGGACACTGGTTATATATGTCCTTTTTCTATGATCAACTAAACAGACACAACGAACCAGCCACGTAGTTATTTGCCGGCTCCTAATCCTGAGCTATTGAACACCAGACTCTTCAATTTTTCTGATTCCTTCACATTAGATAAAGTTATTTACAAATATTTGTGTAATGATTTGTCACTAACTAAAAACTACTCGATGACTAATCATGCTCATGTTTCGCAAAATGATCTGATAAGTATTGATATAGATATTTCACAATTAAGTAATTTTCCAATGATGCATTACTCGTGTGTAATTAATTTTCACGCCCGGCAGTATAATAAAATTTATCATCACACTAGACAAAATATACACCCTGGTTTCTATCTAAGCAAGCTTGATCTATCTGCCCTGTTTAATACCTCCTCCCATATTACTAGTACATAGAAACATGCACTTTCAGGAAGTAATATAATAGTAATATTTCTAACAATCCCACTCCAATTTTTTCTTTTCTTTATACTAGTATATTGTTTTAATTTCCATTGCCACTTTTCATTTTTGTATTTATTTGTGCAACCTTATACACATGCAAAATTATATTGTTCCATACATAATAAATGCCGTACATGATGTTGTTCATTTCAGTTCTACTTTCATATGGATTATGGTGAATTCCGCTCCAAACCCGATGTTCTAGAATTTATAGCATGTGGAACCGTAAAAGGGAAGCCAGTAAAAAAGAAGGTGCCTAGATACTTTCCCAATTTAACACTAGATAAACCCGATGGTTTTATGAATATATTTTCCAATTTAATTTTGAAATTTAAGTTGACATGTTTTCCTGTTGTGGTGCAGAGGTCAGCTAATACCACAACTAATGATCATGGTATGTGTACTTGGATCAATGCTTTTTAATATTCTATGTCTAGTATTATTGTTTGTTTTGTAAAATATTATCCATATAATGGAGAAAATATGGAAAATGTTTTTTTTTCTGTGACTTAATAGTTGTTTTGGCAAAAAGGGTAGATCAAGGCAATGTTTACTCAATATAATTTAATATCATAAATAAAATTTTGGGTTATGTTCATAATTATTCCTAAAAAATGGTTTCATATAAGATTACATGGTTCTTTTAAGTTATCCGAACTTGCTGATAGTTGCAGGGGTATTTTTCTAGAGAAATATACTTCTTGAACTTAGTCTAATTACATGTGCGTATAAGTTACTTCACTTGACAAGCGTGTGTACTCAAGCAATCCTTTTCTGTAAAGAAGTTTATTATAATTTTCAGAGGGTATAACTTATTAGCAGTGCATTTCACACTTGGCCAGCCTCAAGTAAAGTCACTTCAAGACTCATACATCAAGATAAGCATGTCTAACAATTCTCGTGTGAAATAAATTTGCTAGATTTGCTTTTTATAATCAGTATAACATTATGTCGGGACTTTAGTTGGATAATTAGAATTTGGAGCTAGGTTGCTAACTTATTTTTTCTATAATGTCTACAGATTATAGGCAAACTACTAAAAGACAGAGAACAGGGGTCGCAACTTCAAGTAATACTTCAGGTAAACCATTTTTTTCCTTCATGTGTGATATCATGTGTTAGTTGTGTTCAACAGCTGAAACTGCCATAGTATCTTGTCTTCTAACAATAGTTGGTTAAGAACTTAACAACAAAATGCATCACCTTAAAATTTTCACTTCCCGTTTGTGATGGTGGATTTTAAGATAATCTGTATGTTTGCAACACCTTCACAATATAGCAGTTGTTGTCTAAGTATCTAAAATTTGGTAGTATTAGAATGGGCTGAAGAAATATCTATTTAGTAAATTTGGTTGTTAGTTTAGAGTTTATTATACAACTTCACATAGGTTTATTGAGACAGTATTTTCATATGTATATGCAGGTCAGAATTATATTCAAGATAGGTTCACTGGTTTCATATTGTAAACAATTGATTATTTTATTTACTATACTTTGAAAGTACCTTATACTTATAAATTAAATCTGAATTATCTGCGTGTCCAAAACAACGTGCAGGTTCTACTGGGTCGACAAGAGGAGAAATGATCTGGACTCGTACTAAACTTCCACATGGTTTTATTTAGTTTCATGACAAAATGTCCATCTCCTTAAAACCAAGAGAAATAATTAAACTCCAAGAACGACAAGCTTGATTGCACTCGCTTGAAAAAACCAATGTATACTCACGTAGTATACATATACTATGTATCGCTTTTGTTGAATTTATTTTGATGGAAAGTTCTATGTTTGCATGACTATGGAAATTAAATTTACTGAGTGTGTCCCTTAAATCTTGAGAAAATAATTGCCGTTTCATTCCAGTAAGTTATGTGTTTTTTTGAATTATCGTTCATAACTTAAACTCTTTAAAAAAAATGGTTGTATGCATCATTTTCCCACGGTGAGTACCTACGGCCCAACTTCTAATGCACAAGCAGGTTAGTTCATCAACATATGCCACACACTTTAGGAACCCAATATGTTTTACTAGATTCGATGAGAGTTTAGTAATTGTGAGGACACACTGCATTTGGGTATGTTTTTTGGTGGTAATAGGAAGGGTAAAATGGTCTTCCCTAGATAGGCGACTATGGTTTCTCTTCCTCCCGGCGGCAGGTCCAATGGAGAGTCAGCTTCCGATCTCTGGTCGAGTTCCCTACCCCACCAATGGAGATAGTTTTCCATCCTCACGGCTACTGAAATTCATGGTTTCGCAAAGCCCTAGGTCGTATCATCTGATGTATATTTCCTCTGAATCGGCGTTGCCACCAGTCGCTAGTGCGCATGCAAGATAAACAATGTATGTGGGCGCAAATCGGAAAGTTCATGATATTGCTTGTCTCCTGGAGAACCTGGGCCTATAGGAGGATGATTTTGACGATGTCGTCATAGATGAAGAGACCGAGTTGATCATGGATGACAACTGCTGACTAGAGTTGATGACGGTTCGGACTGATAAGGGGTATAGCCAATCTACACTTTTTATCCAGATGCGACAATGTGGAACCTCGCACAGAATGTGAGATTTCGCAAGGCCGGTGCCAATATGGTCCCCCCTCCTCGCCCCTAGGATTTTCGGTCGGTGCGTAGTGGTAGTGGAACCTTATGATGACTTTTTGAGTAATAATAGCTCCTATCCAATGTTTTTCCATCTAATAGCGCAAAACGAAATATCTGCCAGAGAAATATCTCCTGGAGAAACTTATGATGGCTTTCCGAAATTTCTCATGGAAAAAATAACCATCACACAACATGGATGATATAACTGTTTTAACGCTGATGTGCAATGTTTTTTAAGAAAGTATGAAATTATACTAAGAGAGATGTTACTCAGGTGGTCCCATGGCATCATTTAGACGACAGCAAGCTGGTTGGACAAATAAAGAGGATACTTTAATTCAGAGCCTTGTTGATCTCAAATAAGATTCAAAGATTGGATACGTGTCCTCAAATTTGGCTTCGCATATGTTAGATGATGATTTGGCTTCATAGACCGTTTGCATACGTACTGATGTGACATTTTAGTTCTAGGGCTGATGATAATGCAGAGATGTTTGTGTGGACAGAATTTTAGTAGAATTAGGTGACAATACTGATTTGGTCATTGTACCAATGGATGACACTGAAATGGCCAAATGTTTGGGAATTCTAGTAGATGATCTAGATGAGGAGAAGGATAAGGATGGTAGAAGTAAGGCTGGCAATGCTGATGCTAACATACATTCTTCTGAAGATGTGGATTTA